>JAQISU010001239.1:1205000-1870000 GCA_029339505.1 Unio delphinus | reverse complement strand
GGGAAAAGATAATTTGATTGCATATGCACTTTCACGTGCATAAAAGTACTACATTGCTATATTTTGTATATATTTTGTGTCATCAGTAAGACATTTTTCTATATAATTTTAATGGGTATAGTATCATATGAACACTCGCCTAATATGTTAAGGACAGCCTTCTCTTACTAATCTTTATTTTTTATGAGATGGTGTGTTACGTACATTTAAGTTATATTATGTGTTTGAACTTTGTCCGTGATTAAAGGTACAGTTTTAGCCTGACGTTTGTCATATTTCTACGGCATGTACTAAAATAAAATCCAAGGCAGAACCTTGATCACTAGTTCTGCTTTGGAAGCAAACTGCAAACTTGTTGACAGTAATTTGGAATTTTTCATACGTTTGTGAAATTGCTATTAGGCATAGGTCAAGTAGGCATAGATATACATATATATATATATATATATATATATATATATATATATATATATATATATATATATATATATATACATATATATAAGGACTTTGTCTAGCGCCTAATCGAAACAGGTGAGTTTTAAGAGCACTATTAAAAGGGACCACTGTGTCTTTGTCTAATTTCAATGGGCAATTTGTTCCACGTCGATGGGCCCTGGTATGCAAAATAACTTTGTCCATATGACTTCGTTTTCACAGTGTGAGCGTAAGTATCTAGCTGGTGTATACACATGGGTGAGGCTGGATAGGTATGTTGGACTGGAGTCTGTCAGTGAAACATAGCACAGAGAACAAATTCTGTGTTTCATTCTGTGTGTATATATATATATAGAGAGAGAGAGAGAGAGAGAGAGAGAGAGAGAGAGAGAGAGAGAGAGGGGGGGGGGGGCTTGTAAAAAGTTTTGAACCACAATGTCATCAGCTCACATCTCACATGCTAGTGAGCATATTCAATCGATCACCCCACCCCCATAGGATATTTATACATCATATTATAGTTAAAATCTGCAATTTTAAAGATTCAAAAGATCCAATATCACGATAACTTTAATTCGATTGGAACTATAATTAAGACGACAATTACTACTAAGAATCAAATTCCGGTACAATTTCATTCATCTACTGAACTGTATTGGATTATGTTACAGGGTTGAAGAGCACTGATGGTTATAACTTGATAAATGGTGAGTAATTTCCACACCTTAGTATATCACTGCCTCACATGCATCTTGCAACAACCTCATGATAGATAAGATAGTAAAATAAAAAAGTACATAACTCTTGTGCACATTCGTGAGAAATAAAATGACATTGCAATTTGTTGATGATGAGCATAATTCAAGCTAAGTTTGAAAGCAACCCACTGAACACTGCAAGAATAGTTGCATTAACACAATTCTAACACTATCCAGCTATAATCCACTACGGACAATAACCCTTACAAAATTAATGGAAGCACACAAATATATAAATAACTGCATATATTGATGGATTTATTAAAAAAGCAAGACGGTTTCTTTGACGAGCTTTATTCCTACACTGAATTCATAACTTGCTCAACCATTGAATTCAAACATTTCATGGCAAATCATCAAAAGGTGTGAGACTAGACATATATACGAGATGATACCATATAACTAGACATATAAACGAGATGTTACCATATAACTAGACATATAAATGAGATGTTACCATATAACTAGACATATAAACGAGATGTTGCCATATAACTAGACATATAAACAAGATGTTACCATAAAACTAGACATAAACGAGATGTTACCATATAACTAGACATATAAACGAGATGATACCGTAAAACTAGACATATAAACGAGATGTTACCATATAACTAGATATATAAACGAGATGTTACCATATAACTAGACATATAAACGAGATGATACCGTAAAACTAGACATATAAACGAGATGTTACTATATAAATAGACATATAAACGAGATGTTGTCATATAACTAGACATATATACGAGATGATACCATATAACTAGACATAAACGAGATGTTGCCATATACCTCGACATATAAATGAAATGTTACCATATAACTAGACATATAAACAAGATGATACCGTATAACTAGACATATAAACGAGATGTTACCGTAAAACTAGACATATAAACGAGATGTTACCATATAACTAGACATATAAACGAGATGTTGCCATATAACTAGACATATGAACGAGATGTTACTAGATAAATAAATGTTAGGACTGGAAATAAAATCACTGGACCATAAATAATCACAATACTCAACTTCAGTCGATGATCAGAATACTTCCAAAGTTTCACCCCAATCCAAAGAAATTTGTAAGTATAGTTGCATTTTGTTGTGCACTGCGTTCAGCTGAGCGTCATAAAAGGACAACATGCAAAATTGTAGGAACACAGTGAGTTGATGCTATGAGTATCTAATGTGATGAACATAATACTTACCAAGTTTCATGCCAGTCTATAAGTAAAAACAGGACTAGTTTCGTTAATGAGATTATACCGTACACTGCTACATTGCACAAACAACAGTACACCCAGAAAAGCATCTCCCGGTGATTGGGAAGCTTATATTGTACTGTTACCAACATCTTACCATTTTACTTTGAACTATTTGGTTTTCTATGTCGCTTATCGATATAAAACCTTTTAGTATTTTAAACATGTATAAATACAACCTATTATATGGCGCTAATTAGCCTAAGTGTCCTGGTGCGCCGTTAAAAATCAAACAAACAAGAAAAGCATCAAGAAGCAAACCTGATTACACAGTATGCACATCTTCAAGTGATGATCACTGTATATGTTCCATATATATCCTACCACAAATCAGAGGCTAGTGGTGCTAACAAGATTGTGTTCTGAATAGACAGATCGCTCGGGTGGCCTAAGTGGTTAGAGTGTCCGTCTCCAAGTTCTCACCCAGGCGAGTGATACCAAAGACTTATACAAATGGTACTAACAGCTGCCTTGCTTGACGTTCATCATTAAGCGGTTAATGTTAGTACTGGTCGGTGTCAATATAATGTGATTGGGTGGGACATGATGAGCCATGATGTCTTAGTGGTAACATTACTATAAACTTCAAAACTGCAGACATTGTAGCTATATGACTGAAATTTTTTAAAGTACTTTACACACATACACACACGTATATATAATAATAATAATAATAATAATAATAATAATAATAATAATAATATTAATAATTTCACATATTTTATACACAGTAAAACGTCCATCCTGAAACAGCAATATAATCCAAAAGTGAAAAAAATGAATTTGATTACTTTGTGAATAATACTGTCATATATTGATTTAAAAGGCTGACAATGAAAGAAATTAATTGTAATTAAAATTAGCAAAATAAGTTTCAGTTGAATTGATTACAACTGAAATTAATTCAACCACATGCGTCATCATGTCTTTAGTTAATGAATAAATATTTGTAAAAAAATGCATATGAACGACAACTGTGTTTAAACTGCAATCAACCCAGGTACACTATTTATAACCAAAACAAATACAATTCAGTGACAATAGGAATATAAAGGGTCTTTGTACCCAATAAGCATTCCATGTAGGGTTTCATATTAATGAATCTGAGTATAAGAATATCATGCGAATAACCAGAGAGAAAAACACGTGCATTGCTTATGACTGACATCAGGTTGGTACGACATCCGCTGTGGCTGCAGACCCTGGTGGGAATCGCGTTGATTTCACAACACATTTCGAGGCATCATACTGTTTCACCAAGCTTCTCCACACTTCATCACACATCAGCAACTTCTTGTTGCCTAATTATAATGAAAAAGTGTGACTTTGTTGATTGTCTCATTTTGCTTGTAAAATGTGGGATTTAATGCACCTTGTAATGAATTACTTCTATGCAATTTGTCTTCTATTAAGTCCTACGTCTTGAAAGACCTTTACACTGTAGCTTACTGTTAAAACAATATATTTATATGAAATACAAAATCAAATTCGGTATGTTCTAAAATTATGGTGAAGTTGTACCCTGGTATCTGGTAAGTAGAGGGTCTTATTTCAATGAATATGTGCTGAACAAGAAAATGATTTGTAAAGGACGTTTTGAATTGCGAGTTATTATTGTGAAAAGGGGGATGGCGGTTGTTAACCAAGTTGATGATTTTGGATCATAGAATTTGATGTATTACTAATTTCATTATTGTTTCGTCTAGATGAGCCAATTTGCCAAAAAGTGGAATAAGACAATGGTTTCTTAGTATACATGGTTTAGTATCTGAGTCTAAAGATTACACCATATGAGGGATTAGATAGACTAGAAGATTGTTGGGTAATATGATAGTCATTTCTGTTTGCCTGAGATAAATTTAAACTTCATTTGTCTGAGCGCTGCGGCTTTCATATTGTTAAGTTCGAAATGTACACATACATTTTTTTATGTCACTGAGGGTGGATCGGATCAATCACATACAGATGACATTTTAAAGGTGATTCGTAAGTTACGGAGCCGTAGTCAAGTTTAATCTTACCAAAGACCTTTATATCCCTAGAACAACCTTCCTATATGTTTACGAATCTATGTTTCACACGACCTGCATTAAATTCAGAACATTTCTAACTAAGGAATCTAATGTGTGGAAGGAAATTTCATTTACATGTTTAGATTCCTCCATAAGAAGATATAACCGTTAAATTAATGATTCAAGTCAACATGAATTCGATATAACTGACAGAATTGATTTGTTACGACATAAAAGATTAACATACGCAACAAGAAAAACAAAACCAATACGTATTCTCAATATAAATTTGATGTAATTGACATAAGTGCTTTGTAATTACCTAAGGGATTAAACTAGGTAACAACAACAAAAATCAACAAGTATTCTATAATTATAAATATAACGTTATTTCCCTAAAATATAATTTCAGAAAAAAACGAAATAATTAAACATAACTTACAATATGATATGCATTCCTAAAATTCCCTAAAAGTAATATCAATTTCACAGTGATACAGAAACACTCCAAAGGTAATCCGAATTTAAGTTGTAATATCTAAACCTTTTACTTGTTCAAAGTAAATCCAATAAAATTTAGATAACGCAAATGTCCTTGAATGTTTTACACTACTCCAATGAAATTAATAAATATCCACGTCAGTGAATACTTTTGGAATCACATAGTAAGGCACTGTCTGTATAGAATAAATGGTTCAATCCTACAATTTCAACAAGCAAACAATAAATATATAAATAATTCAAAATTACTCTCATGATCAGACTGATAAATTTAGATTAAGAATGCTGCGTATCTAGTTCCTTTAGATCATCACTATATATGCAGCGGAAAAACACCTCGAAATTACTGGAATCAGAATGCAGGTAATTCAAACTATTTTATTTTGTAAAATATATCGTGAGTAACATTCCTGTTTCCTGACATCCATCCACATCAAGCGAGGTCTATTCTGACCAAAATAAGGTTGGCGTGAACATGGTAATTCAACCTTGATTTATGAATGGAAATAGTAGAACATATTGTATATGTACTCAATACACGCATTGTGAACGCACCTGTAAAGATCATTATATAGTAATCATCAGCTTAAATGATGTAAATAGAACCATATTATACAAATAATATATGTAATATAGAGGTCATTAACAGCTTTAAAAAGTTTTGAGTAAAGTAAATTTCAGCCCGTTTTTCTCCGCCCACTTCTGAACTCCATTTAAGCTTATCCGTAGATGATACTCTTTGATCTAGAGCAGATTCAAAGGTCCCCCACATGCAATGATTAAACAATTCCGAAACAATGAAGTTGAATTTGATGTGGAGTAATCTGACTGTCAAGATACTGCCTCGTGTCCAATCATAACCTCAGACAGATTTCAGATCGCATGGTACCAATTGTAACTCGAAAATGTATCTTTAAAACAATTGGATATACATCTAGATCTAGGTTGAATACCTTATTGACTATGTCGTATTTTCATGCAGTGTCATCGTGTTTATCAAAATCGAACATGATGGCAAATGGGTATTCTTTATTTATGAAAATTTCTCTAGTAAATGTTGTGCTTCTATAGCGTGTGAAGCCACAACGAACATTTTATATTAAAGTAGTAAACTAAATATTCCAAAGAAGTCCATCCTTTATTATCCGTTGTATGCTTTCCAAAGACAGATTGTTATTGGATAAAGGACGTTTAACAATAAATCGATATGGGCATTTCTAGATTGAGACTGGTAAATCACAGTTGGTTCTCGCCTATATAACTGGAAATAACCAGCTCCCAAATGTGCCTGAAAATATGTGATAGTTTATCATGAGTTGCATGAGGAAAGTGTTTCAATTAATGATTATGAATATACTGTAGTATCATTGGCTCAATCAAGAGCATCGCGTCGTTCTCTGTAAGTAAATTGAAAATTTAAAGGAATCTTTTACGCATGGCTTTTGACATAGAGAAGGTTTTCACAGTTTTCTTTTAATGCGTTTTTCGTAAATGTTTCGGCCAATGTATTTGATATTTCTGAAGGTTATCGCATCCATAATTTATCTGTTCGCCATTTTATGTTCAACTATTGCTTAGACACATTCTCGATCGACATGCAAAAGTCTTTATCCATTGATGACATTAACACTGGCAGAACAAGTGTGACGAACTTGTCCGATCATGGGTAGATAACCATACTTATCTGGATAGATATTTGTTTTATCTAAGAACTTTGAACAATGAATATTTTAGACATTTGCTCTATTATATCACTGACAATGTGTCATGACGATATTGTAGTTGTGCAGAAACGATCAATTACCAAGTTATAATAACAAAGGGTCATAATTGCGTCGTAATAGGCAAACACCAATGTAATAATCGTGTCAAGACATAATTAGTCATTAAACGATATATGAATATTGCAGCTTAGAAGATTAGAAGCTAAAATGAAACAAGTTTTATATAATATATTAGTCACAGATGCAACAAAACTGGCACTTAAACCTGAATTTCTAATCATGAAATCTACATAAGAACATCACAATATGTACAAGTTTAAATATTAGTTATTAAATTCTTTCTGATTTCATAGCTGTAAATCTCGAAGGCGACAGACAGACAGAGAGAGACATACTTCCAGACGGACACAGATCAATATCCTCCAACTGGGGCATAATTAATGTTCAATAACCTGTAATAAAAGTTTAAACTTTAAAAAATGGGAAAGAAGACATTATAAGGCCTTACCAACAATAATAAGCCCTCTTTTGGCCCTTGTCAGGGCAACATTTATCTGATGATGGTCTGTAATGAAGCCAAGGTTCATGGTACACCATCCCAATGTAGGAGATGCTTCAATCTGATGAACAGACAGCGATCTGACAGTACTAAAGATGACGTAGTCCCACTCTCCACCTAATGAAAAAACAAATATGTTAGAACAATATTTGGCGTATTTGTTGTGTTAAGGCGATTAACTATAATTTTAGATCTCTTTTATTTAGCTACGCATCAAAGCTGAACACACGAGTAAGCTCATTTGTCACCGCTGATGTTCCTTTTAAAGAATATGTGTGTCACTGACGAACAACTGGGTTTAAAATCGCTGGATATACCACTGGTATGCTAGATTAATGGGGCTACTTGGTGCAATGAACTATCTTGGGTGTAAAGGTTGGACTTATTCAGTTTGGGTAGGGTGTTCCCAATTTATTGAAATTAATACAGAAGACCCACCCAGGCTAGTTTTTGTCAGAATTGAAATAGTGATAGAAAATGCAAAGCTCCGAGCCCCAAGTCAGCGGTGCCGACAGTTAAATTGAATACACAAAATGTGAAATTCAAATAACAAAAATTTAATATAATTCAATAACACTCATTTCTCAAATAAAATTCAACTTAAACCCTATCACTTGACCAAGTTACGGCCCCTTTAATCCTTTGAATTAATTGTGTTAACTTTTCCTCCTGTCCTGAATTCCCACTCATCTGTATGAATCTTCCTTCCCTTTTCCTTTGTCTCCCTCCGTTTTTCCTTCGAACATCTCCCTCCGTACTTCCTTTCCCTTTGTCTCCCAGAGAATCGGACCAACTGCACTGTGAAAAATCCATCTGGTCCCTAAAAGCTTCTGTACTGAAGCTCCTTGTTATTCCCAGAATAAACAACCTTCATGCCAATATCGAATGATGTCGGAGTAACTTATTTGACTTATCCAAGCAAGATGGTATTAGCAACAATTACTCACTTAAAATTTTCAACATAATATATTTAAACTTGCGATTCTAATATTTGGCCACGCCTTGCTCAATTCCGATTGGAGGTTGGTTCATATAATGATCACACACTGCCCCCTCACAACAGTCTGTCAGGCTGGCGTACTACCTTCCTTTGATGCTCCCTTGTTCTGTCCTAATAATTCCACCACTTACCTGTGAACAATGTTACGAAACTGGCTTTGGCAAAAATAAAGCGCACGTCACTAGTTGTCTGGCTATCTCAATTAACTGGCTGATACCTTTTGTTCGCCGAACTGACCTTTATACATTTTGACGCGCGAAATTACAGCTTCCAGATCTATTATATACATGTTGAAATCTGGTTAATTCTTACAACGTGACAGTTGACCTAACGGAATTACAATTTTCGTCGAAACTCCTGTACGTGAGCTCGAGGTAATATGCTGACGTTAATAATTACAACAATGCTAATTCTATGTGCCGGTGAAATAAATCAGGATTAGAAAAGAATGTACTTAATCGAGATAATTTTATATTGAGACAGGAATTTTGATTTTAAGTTTGAATGGTTTTTACCGCCCTCAGCTATCAGGCTTACGTAGAATAATGTGATCAATGTTCAGTCAAACGATGATTTTGTTAGATTATGTTACTAATACACCTACTGCTGCTACTACAATAATAATAATAATAATAATAATAATAATAATAATAATAATAATAATAATAATAATAATAACTGCCGATTGGATGTACTACAGTTGAAGCCGTCCATATTTGGAATGTCTCCATCATCAAATGAACCAACATCGTCTCCCCCTACGGGTTCGGGGTTGTAGAATCGGCCCGACGTGCCTCGCCACGTGTCGTAAAAGGCGACTAAGTAGAGGCGACCTGTTTGCCGTGGGTTGCGACCCGTGTCGGAGGAGGAAAGGATCCTGGTAGTTGAGCGGAGGCTTTTCCGATGCAATACACTACTTTGGCCTCTACTTCTCTTAGACGGGTGGTCGAGATGGGCCCGGTCTCGACAAATCGGCTGGTCACGCCGAGCACTGGGAGGTCTCTCTTTACTGGCTTACCTTCTATATCTTTATTGTATCTCTCTTGATACCACCGTTGCCCCTTCATTCTATCTTTCTAGCTTTCATTTTCAAAAAGTACTAGAAGACCTTCCAGATAGCGGTGGCTTAACGGGTCAATCGGGAGGTAATTTTGCCGATCCTAGGTAATTGTATCTAACAAGTATAGCATCTGTGTATCCCTGGCACTTTAAAAGTGTCCCCTTGTTGGGCTCCATGGTGGGCGGGGAGCATGGGTGCTGAAACTTTAAAACTAAATCATGGAAAATTCAAAAAAAAAATCAAAACAAACGAAAGAAACCACTATCCGACTCTGATGAAGAACCATGTGGTGTGGAGTCATTCCCACGCTTCATGGTCATACAGTCAACAGATGCTGAAATCTCCTTTTGTTATTGAAAAAACTTTAATGGGTTTGATCGGCACACCAAAAGGTGTCAAGAAATTGAAATCGGGCTGTCTTCTCGTTGAATGTGAGCGAATGGGTCAATCAGAAAATCTCAAAAAGATGAAAACATTCTTTGACATTCCAGTGACCTCATTCGCTCACACTTCCTTAAATACGTCCAAAGGCGTGATGCGGTGTCGTGACTTGGCTGGAGTCAACGACGCAGATATCATCGAAGGGATGAAACATGAAGGTGTCACTGCAGTGCGTAGAATACGTATTAGACGTAATAACAACCTGCAGGACACCAACACGTTTGTACTCAACTTTAATAAACCAATTGTGCCCAAAGTGGTCAAGGTTGGGTTTTTGCAAGTAAAGGTTGAGATCTATATTCCAAACCCCCTTCGATGCTATAAGTGTCAAAAATACAGCCATCACGAAGACCGATGCTCCAGAGTCAAGGTCTGTGGCCGATGCGGAGACCATTCTCATCAGGAAGCTGATTGTAGAGCAACTCCGCATTGTGTCAACTGTGGCAAAGAACATCACGCCAGTTCTAAGGATTGTGATACTTGGAAACTGGAGAAGGAAATTCAGAGGGTAAAGTTTACCTCCAACATACCCTACCCAGAGGCCAGAAAACTTGTCCAGGCAAAAACATCCCTTCCTGGCCAATCCTTCTCCATAGTTGTGAAACACAGCCCAAAAATCACGAAGGACGCTCAAACACAGACAGATCAGCCCGATTCAAGAACAAGTGCCAACATCCCTCATTACCAACCACAGCAAAGCACAGCATCTACTCAGACGACATTTAATACCAACCCACCACCAAAAGCTCCAAGAAATCAAAAACCACAAACAAATAAGCAGCAAAAGGGGTCAGATGACCCCATTAAACTTTACAATATGTTTGGAGAACTTGAAAGCATGGATGCAGAAGAAACTGCTCCATGTACTCAAGGTTCCTCCAAACCTAGTAAAACCAGATATACTCCCGTACTTCCTCCAGACAAATAACAACACACATTTTCGCCGCGAATAGTCTTACCTAGATCCAGAATCTCCATTAAAATTTTATAATGAATAACACCATCATACAATGGAACTGTCGAGGACTTAAAGCAAACTACAATGATATTCTTCTGCTTTTAAATGAACACGATCCTGCTGTACTATGTTTACAGGAAACATTCCTGAAAGACACAGATAAAATTACATTTAAAAACTTTTCCCTATTCAAAAAGTACTTTCAAAACGTTGACAGGGCCTCAGTAGGAGTCTCTGTTGTTGTGAACAATAGAGCCCCGCACAGAGTCATTCCTTTAAATACAAATTTACAAGCTATTGCTGTAAGTGTCACTTTACATCGAGTCATTACTTTTTGTTCCATTTACTTACCACCAAACGCCAAACTAGTACCAAATGATTTCGACAATATTGTTCAACAACTTCCCACACCCTTCGTTCTACTCGGGGATTTTAATGCCCATAACATTCTATGGGGATCGAATCACATAAACGACAGAGGCCATAAAATAGAAAATTTCATTTCTAGACACGATCTGTGTCTATATAATACCAACTCACCGACATATTTACACCCAGGAACGGGTACGTACACGTTCATTGATTTGACAATTTGCTCTCCTTCATTGCTTTTGGACTATGAATGGAAGGTCGCTGATGACCTTCACAGCAGTGATCATTTTCCAATCATTCTTGAAAATAACTCTAAAATTGATGACTCAAGTCCACAATGGAATATAAAGAAAGCCGATTGGGTATCCTTTGAAACACTATGTCAAACTAGACTAAATAATAATACAATATTTAACGCTGTTAATCCTATACAGCATTTTACTTCAATTCTAATCTCAATTGCAGATGAATCTATTCCTAAGTCCTCACCGAACAGTAAAAAACCGCAAAAACCTTGGGTAACCAAGGAATGCAAACAAGCCATTAGACAACGCCGAGAAGCATTAAAACAATTCAACACTCGTCCAACGCCCGAAAATTTAAACAAATATCGAATTGCGCGGGCTAAAACACGACGCACAATCAAAGAATGTAAACGTACATCCTGGAAGAAATATGTTTCTACTATAAACTCTCGTACCTCAATGAAACAAGTTTGGGATACTATTCGCAAAATAAATGGAAAGAAGAAACATAATTCTATTCGACAATTGAAAACAAACAATAACAATTTTAGTTCGAAACGTGACATAGCAAATATTCTTGCCGACAGTTTCTCAAAAAACTCATCATCATCTAATTATTCAGAAACCTTTCGAAGATTAAAATATCAAACAGAAAAGTCACGTTTAAAGTTCACATCTAACAACTCTGAAAGCTATAACCAGCTGTTTTCTTTATTGGAACTTAGGGAGGCTTTAGACAAGGCCCATGATACATCAGCTGGGCCTGACGAAGTACATTACCAGTTTTTGAAACACCTCCCAGAATCTTCTCTGACATTACTTCTTAAAATCTTCAATGATTTATGGATTGCTGGTAATGTACCTAAGAGCTGGAGAGAAGCAATAGTAATACCGATTCCCAAACCAGGCAAAGACATCGAAGATCCTAACAACTATCGGCCCATTGCACTGACAAGCTGCGTGTACAAAACAATGGAACGAATGATTAATTCTCGGCTTATATGGTACTTGGAAAGTAACAATTTAATATCCCCTTTCCAAAGTGGCTTCCGTTCTGGTCGTAGTACAAACGATCATCTGGTTAGATTGGAAACATTTATTCGCGATGCATTTATCAAGAAAAAACATTTAGTAGCAGTCTTCTTTGATTTAGAAAAGGCCTATGACACAACATGGAAGTACGGGATACTAAATGACCTGCACGATCTAGGCCTAAAAGGCCGTCTGCCTTCTTTCATTTCCAGTTTTCTCTCCGACAGAATTCAAAGTACGAGTGGGCTCTACCCTCTCCGATATGTACCAGCAAGAGATGGGTGTGCCCCAGGGCAGTATTTTATCTGTGACGCTATTTAATATCAAAATCAATAGCATCACCAAGTGCTTAGCTCCCGGTGTGGATTGCTCTTTATATGTAGACGATTTTTTAATTTGTTATCGATCAAAGCACATGCATACAATTGAAATGCAACTCCAGCAAAATATCAGTAAGATCCAAAGTTGGGCCAGTAATAACGGTTTCAAATTTTCAAAATCGAAAACAGTATGCATGCATTTTTGTCAATTGCGAAGACATCATGATGACCCTAAACTCACGCTGGATGGAACACTTATTCCAGTCGTTGAGGAAACAAAATTTTTGGGTATAATCTTCGACAGAAAGCTGACTTTTATACCACACATAAAGAATTTAAAAGCTAAATGCTTAAAAGCTTTAAATCTACTTAAAGTAATTGCGCAAACTGACTGGGGTGCTGATAAAAAAAAGTCCTCCTTAATTTGTATAGAACATTTATCCGCTCCATACTAGACTATGGATGCATTGTTTATGGTTCAGCTAGGAAGTCCTATTTGAAAATGCTTGATCCAATTCATCACCAGGGAATAAGACTCGCTCTAGAAGCATTTAAGACATCTCCATGTGAAAGCCTTCTCGCGGAAGCGAATGAACCACCTTTATCGCATCGCAGAGAAATGCTTTCTGCACAATACACTCTTAAGTTAAGATCAAACCCTCGGAACCCTGCTTTTTCGGCTGTTTTTCAACCAAAATACAAAACTTTATATGGTAATAAACCAAATGCCATACCTTCATTTGGCATTAAAATATCATCCAGCCTTGACAATATCAAAAGTAATCTCTCCACAGTTCAGAAAACGTTTGTCTCGAAAACACCACCTTGGCTCCTTAAGCAACCCAAAGTGATTTTTACGTTACACGATGGGAATAAATCTGAGACCAACCCTGTCATATTCCTGAACTCTTATCATGAACTTCTCAACTATTTTACAAATTACACTAAATTTTATACTGATGGATCAAAGGTTGATGAAAAGGCTGCTGCAGCCTTCGTTAGTGGCAAGCACATAACCAAAGTGCGTTTGCCAAACAATACGTCCATATTTTCAGCGGAAATCAGAGCAATAGACCTTGCTCTCAAATTTATCGAACAGAAACGCGTCTTAAATAGCTGGAAAGAAGCAACAGTGATACCGATTCCCAAACCAGGCAAAGATATCAAAGATCCTAGCAGCTATCGGCCCATTGCATTGACAAGCTGCGTATGCAAAACAATAGAACGAATGCTTCATTCTCGGCTTGTATGGTATTTGGAAAGTAACAATTTAATTTCTCCTTTCGAAAGTGGCAACCGTTCTGGTCTTAGTTCTAACGATCATCTGGTTAGACTGGAAACATTTATTCGCGATGCATTTATCAAGAAGGAACGTTTAGTAGCATTTAGTAGCAGTCTTCTTTGATTTAGAAAAGGCCTATGACACAAAATGGAAGTAAGGGATACTAAATGACCTGCACGATCTAGTTCTAAAAGGCCGTCTGCCCTCTTTCATCTCCAATTTTCTCTCCGACAGAGAATTCAAAATGCAAGTGGGGTCTACCCTCTCCGATAATGTACCAGCAAGAGATGGGTGTACTCCAGGGCAGTATTTTATATGTGACGCTATTTAATATCAAAATCAATAGCATCACCAAGTGCTTAACTCCCGGTGTGGACTGCCCTTTATATGTAGGCGATTTTATAATTTGTTATCGATCAAAGCACATGCATACAATTGAAAGGCAACTTCAACAAAATATCAATAAGATCCACAATTGGGCCAGTAATAACGGTTTCAAATTTTCTAAATCGAAAACAGTATGCATGCATTTCTGTCAGTTGCGAAGACATCATGATGACCCTAAACGCACGCTGTATGGAACACTTATTCCAGTTGTTGAGGAAACAAAGTTTTTGGGCATTATCTTCGACAGAAAGCTGACTTTTGTACCACTAAAAGTGCTGGTGCGCCGTTAAAATGCAAGCAAACAAACAAACCGACATATTTACACCCAAGAACGGGTACGTACACATGTTTGATTTGACAATTTGCTCCTCTTCGCTACTTTTGGACTATGAATGGAAGGTCGTTGATGACCTTCACAGCAGTGATCACTTTCCGATCACCCTTGAAAATAACTCTAAAATTGATGACGCAATTCCACAATGGAATCTAAAGAAGGCCGACTGGGCAATGTTTGAAACACAATGTAAAACTAAACTAAATAATGATACAGCATTTAACGCTCTTAATCCTATACAGCATTTTACTTCAATTCTAATTACAATTGCAGATGAACCTATCCCTAAGTCCTCACCGAACATTAAGAAATTGCAAAAACGTTGGGTAACCAAGGAATGCAAAGAAGCCATTAGACAACGCCGAGAAGCATTAAAACAATTCAACAAATGTCCAACGCCCGAAAATTTAAACAAATATCGTATTGCCCGGGCTAAAATTCCAAGCACAATCAAAGAATGTAAACGTGCATCCTGGAAGAAATATATTTCTTCTTTAAACTCTCGTTCCTCAATGGAACAAGTTTGGGATACTATTCGAAAAATAAATGGAAAGAGGAAACACATATCTATTTTACGCATGAAAACAAACAATATCAATTTTTTTTCGAAACGTGACATAGCAAATATTCTTGCCGATAGTTTCTCAAAAAATTCTTCATCAAGTAATCATTCAGAAACCTTTCGAGGATTAAAATCTCAAAAAGAAAAGTCACGTTTAAAATTCACATCGAGCAACTCGGAAAGCTATAACCAGCCGTTTTCTTTACTGGAGCTTAGGGAGGCTTTAGACAAGGCCCATGATACATGATAAAAGTGCTTGTGCGCCGTTAAAATTCAATTAATCAATTGATCAATTCAATTGACCCTACATTAATATCTCTATCCGACCGTTATACAAGCAGGTTCAAATTAAAATTCACTCATGCTCAGAAACAAAGAGAGGTGAATCATCCCAAGCTATCCTAGGCAATATATCAATCTTAATTGTTATATGTCAGGCTGACCACGACAGAATGTCCTGCAAAGATATTCATAAAATGTTGCACCATTCTTTTCACACGAAGTAATGAAAACCTGTATAGATATGGAAATATATAAACGGTTAGTACTAACGCGAATATTTTCGAATGTATATTTTGTACCAAGTTAATTTGCAATTACCACGAAGAATATTTATAAGCCTCAATACATCCGTTTTATCATAAATCTTACCATTCTTTAAATATAACTAAAATTTGGAAGGATCGAAATGGTTTATTAAAAAAGCTATTTAACATAATCTGTTCATTTGAAATAACTACGATGTTGGATTTAAACGATGTTCAAATATTCGGCTTAGAAATAAGACTTGCCACCTCTTAACTCAGCCAAAGAAGTATTTCGTATTCCATTCCTTTTCGTGAGGGCCACAAAAATAATGATGTGATACATTCGAAAAATTCCATTAGTGATTAACGTTATAACAACAACATTTGCACGCGGCGCACCAATTGATACGGTAGTGAGTAAAAAGAGGCATGTTCATTCTTCTAAGTGGATATGAGAGTAAAGACTTACTTAACTAAAAGTAAGACTCGGATAAATATTGCGATCAGCTGTGCCACTTTGAAGCGCGAACTTGGGCTGAATAGAATCAGGACATAGCATTGTGTTGACTTCTATATTTACAACGGTGTTATTCTCAAATTTTGTGTTTCAGCTGTCGACTGAAATCGGTTTACCCACAGATGTCACCGATCAACATTGGATTAATTCGTGTGCACATGTGAGCAATGGCAGGTTTTCTCAGTTCAATGGGGGAACATACTTAGGATGTATATGTTATCTGATTTTAATGTAACCCAACGATGTATAGGACTAGTATCTTACAATATTTTTCTGTATTATTTACATGATTTGGCATATACGACCTTTTGCACTCAATATCGGCATTGGGGCTTTAACAGGGATATAGCCAATTATGAACATAATGAAGTACGTTTTAAACTTACAAGAGGTTCCTTACACACCTGTTTGTATTGTACTCTTCATAGGGTATTGGCTTATGGTTTGTTTTATCGGTTACAATTTCTGCTACGTCTCAATTAATCCCCCGCAAGAGGTTTTAAGAATACAGCCCTGAATAGTCATGAACAGTTTTAATGTTTTGTTAAGGTGAATCAAGTACTGTACTTTAATTGTCATGCAGATCTTAATAAATATGCATCAAATCATTTCCGTGATAATTAAAGTTAAAGCAAGTTATTCACTAGGCGCTAAAAGTTCTTGTTTTCTTCCTCCGCAGTATGTCTTTCGAGAACTAAATAAAAGTTGCACAGCCTTTCTAATTGTGTCGAGTAATCACATTATAATCATAATGAGATATTATACGGACAAGATATATATCAAAAGTAATTCACAATGTTTCTTGAAATGATAGGTGAACATATATGGAAAATACTGACTGAGAGCTGCAAGCATCAGAAAATTGGGTAAACCTACAGTCGGTGTGTTTGCAGTACGTGCGCTAGTATAGAGCAAATCCGGTATATTCGTGTACCTTGACTAGCAACAACAGTGTTGACGTTGAAATCCTTGTATTGTTCCTTTTCCAAAGCCTTCCGCAAAGCATGACATTGTGCGTTGTACTGAGATATAACATTTATGTCCTTTACGTCAACCAATTCCTCTTCGACCATGTATTTGAAGATCTTCACCTTAAATTAAAGATGTATCTAAACAAACTTTTGACTGCAAATGTTTCACGCTAGGCACAAATAAAACAACGCTAACCCACCTCATAATAAAATGAACAATAATGCATTTAAGAAGCATTGTCATTCTACTTTAGTTCTGTGCACCCAAAATTGCACAAGGACAACATCGGGGCGCAGGTTAGGTTAAGAAACTGTGGTAATGTGATTTTCTGTACTTACACCTTCATACGATTGCCATATGTGAGTTGTTAAGTTCTTCTGCATATAAAGATGGATATTTCCATATGTGAAAAATATATCCTTATATAAGATTTCCTATCATGCCATGTGATATTTTATTTTGTGTGCCTACAATGCTTGTACCTGCAGCAAAAAAAGTTATTAATGTGAGGCCCAGAACATATAAATAGAAACACTTCAGACTTGGAAATTAATCTTTGATGAAGAAATTTGACCATTGTATTTGCTCTTGTTTCATTTACATCAACGACAAATGTATTAGTTAATCGGACATGATCAAATAGTTTTTAAAATCTCAAACATTTAATTTACTGTGACAGTCGCGCATGTCTATAGGATCAGCATATGAACCTGAGGTGAATTTACAAAAAGAAAGTGAGATGATTGTGTTGTGCCGAAAAGTGAGTTTAATCTTCTAAACAATGTTTCTGGATCAAGTTGGGTATTTGTTGTTTATTTTTTAAATTCATTTTCATCTTTATCTTATTCTATCAAACACAACCATCTTAAAGCAATCGTTCATGCTCATTGTTTTCTTTTCCATCTTATTACATCGAAGAAGAAAAATATATACGTGTTAAAGGTATCATAAACTTGTTGAATTTTTAAATAATCTGAAACCTCTAGAAACCGTACATTAACTTGCTGAAAAGCAATAAAGATAATGATATGAATATAATTCAATAAATGGATGAATATTACATTAACACACAGAGGCGATTCAAGATTTACGAATATAAATTAACTTTTCTTGATTAAACAAAAGACAAACACTCAACTTGAGATTGAGTGAACAACATTTCCACACCTTCTGCGATGATAAAACAAAAGTTACTATTTTACTTTCATAACTCGGTCGTCTTAATATATTACTTAACAACTATTATTATTCATATACGTACATACCACTTGTTTAACTTCTTCAGGGTTACTTCTGGATTTTTCATTTCCCTCTTCCGTACTTACAGTCAGAATTTCCTCTGCCCCTTTAACGTGACAAAAGACATGGGGCTTCTGTGGAACCGGCCACAACTTCAGAGGCCGATTTGCATTCTCTCGCTTAAATACTTCCGGTGATGTTTGCAGTTCACCATTGTAGAATGTTTTCGAAGGGAATTGGCACAGTTCTGGATGCTAGCGTTCAAGAAAGAGAAATATATATCGGATGCTTATGTCCATAATAAGATCAAAAATTGCACATTTTAAAGTAAATTAAAAGATAATATTTCCTTGAAATGAGTGAATAAATGATAACTTGCATCAAGTGGGAGAACACAGTATTAATTCACCCACAAAATGAAATATATTATCACTTTGATTCACTTTTATGAATCAACTTTTGTTATTATATGCTCAAAGATATTGGCTAAGAAGAATAGTTAATGACCGACAGAGCAAATTTATTACTCACTTCCGCGCGATCAAAGCAATTGACTATTTAAAAATACACAATACAAAAGGTGAACAAGGTGCAGGAGCGATATTACTCCTAAAAAAGAGATTAGTAGCAGCATAACGTCGTCTAAGCTAATATGAATTAAACATCAAAAAAACTGATTTGCCACTAACGATCACAATGAAAACAAAATCTTGATAGAACTTTGTACTATAGAGAAGCAACACCAATCGACACAATCTTACTCGAATAAATATTGGTGATAGTACCACGGTGATTAGTAGAAGACGACTGCTGGATGCATATTGTAGAGTACTATCATATTCAGTCATTTTTCAGGACAAATTGTTCCCAATCGGTCTACTCAACACTGGCAAATATAAACTATATCTTATGCATTCAATAATATGTTCCTCTACACTTTCAGGGCACCCGCATATCAACATGGTAAATGAAAATATATATCTTATAAATGTATCAGATTTATTTGAAATAAATGTAAAGTAGATCATAATTGATTTCTGCGCAAATGCTTCGATTTCCTTTATACCAAATTAACTCTGGAAGTTATATGGTGACTTCATACACCAAATTACAGAATATGCACTAACCGACATTTATCGAGAACATTTTACACACGGTTTGAGCTATGATGTTCCAAATCACATTTAACGAGCTGAAGCTACTTGCGCTTAGTTATGAAGTAATAAATACAAAATTTGTAGGCACTTGATTACATAATATCTTTTCCTCTGAACATTTTGCAATGTGATGAACATGGAATAATAATCCATAAAACGTCTTCTCAACGTTATTGGCAATATGTTTAAAGCAGATTTGGTTATTAAAGCAGAATGAGAAAATATTGGTATAAAGCCATCGTTTTTGCAAAGATTATGGAAACGTGAAAATTTATTATGCACGTACAACAATACACAATTTAATGGTTCCTGGCCTTTAGGTTAGTGCGTCCGCCTCGGAAGCGGGAGGTCGTGGGTTCGAACCCCGGCCGAGTCAAACCAAAGACTTACACAAAAGGTAGGAGCTCAGCATTAAGAGGTTAGTGTTAGGACTAGTATGTCTGGTGTCAGTATAATGTGAATGGGTAGAATATCATGCAACATGTCTGCAACATGATGCCCCAGCGCTAGACATCACTATAAACTGCCACACTGCAGACATCATAGTGATATGACTCAAAACGTGTTAAAGCTTCATTAAAACTCCTAATCACAAACTATTTAATGAAATTGTGCAATTCCTTGGAATGAAATATTTTGATAATTGTTAAAACATAAGGCGACTGTTTTCATACGATATCCAGTGGCTCACAGTAAATACTTCTTTTATTAGCACCACTTTCATGATAATATGTTGTCATGCAAAATTACCCTAGAATCGTCTGAAAATGTGATTAACCATCTTAAAATTCATTGCTCAAGGTATGATTCATTTTAAAGTTTGGTAAATGTTTTTCAAGGCTTTTATAGATAATCAAAGGGAAAAAAAAACTAAACGTCTACGGTAAATCTCTCATGGAATGGACAATTTATTTTCAAAAGTCACGATATACACTAATGGCATCTCTTATTAGCTGAAAACATTTGATCTTTAGAGTTCGATATTTTCATTTACTTGAAGGATAAACTAAGAAACAATGCATTGATTGGAAGAAAATCTCAGCAAAGTTAAGTACATTTACTAACCATTCTGTATTGCATGTTCAAAAACGAGTATTTTACGTTTTTTCTGTAATTGGTGGATTTCATATCCTCTGCATATCGTTCAAATAGGGACTTGTTCATGCCTAAAGCTGCTGCCGATTTGCACTTGATGATTGGCCGAAGCTGTTTATGATCCCCAATTAAGACCACCTGCTTGACGTTGTTCGCAATTATAGGAGCTATACATTGAGGCTCTGTGCACATTCCAGCCTCATCAATTATCAGCTGGCAAATATTTGTACCTGTATTCAGAGAATGTAGAAAAGTCAGACATATTACGACTATATCCGTTTCTCAAACCAGATGCGCAAATGAACGATTTAAATTGTTACTTGTAACATTGCATTTTTGGACAAACATTGTAGGATTAAATGATTAATAATTTGGCGAGGCGATTGATTACGTTCCTAGGCGTCACTCTGTCATTACAAATTCGGATTAGGTGTAATGCACCAACAGAAGAATAAGAATCTTATAGGAAAGCCATGCCGCATTAAAGCTTCCTGCTACCTTCATAGATTTATTTGTTCACAAACATTATTTGTTTTATAACACTTATAAGTGGACTCGGGATTTGGGTTTTTTTTAAATTATTTTGGATCTCAATTAATATACATTGCAGTAATGAAATAAGAGTAAGAAAACTCTTGCTTTTGTGTACCCATATCTTATACAGTTAAAGTCTCTACAATTAGTCAGTCCAAGAATAAAAAGATGAACCTAGGTATAAACCGAAGAACTAGACATGATTTTGAAAGTAAAAGCCATACAGCAGCATATGTGGCATACAATATTGTTTTTTTGGTTTAGCAAAATGCCACGTGTAATCTCTTTAAATTACCTTTCACCAATTTTGGGCTCGTTGCAACACCTGTCGTGCACATAATAACATCATACTTTTGAAGCTCTTCCACTGCTGCTTTGTTGATTAGCGACATATAATTGGAAACTTCCTCGAAGTGAGGTATATAATTTTCATCCATGAACCTGTAATCAAACTTTTGGATCTGTTCAGCAAACGGTTTTCCAGTTTTTCTGATCAAATGGTGGACAGATATATCATGAAGGGTCTCGTCGGCTTTCAGATATCTCATCGATCGTTTGATTGTAAACTTAGATCCAGGAATTGGGTAATCCATGGCTTCTATTGAATGACCGTATAGTCTGACTATTTTAGGACATTTATCTTTCAGCCTCATTGCCCATCCTGCACCAGAACAAAATACATTAAGATCAGTTGAATGATATAAAATCAATAAAATAAAGTTACCTGATTTCCATTTGCCACGTCCAAAACGTACCATAAGCATAAATACGATTGTCACATGCAACATAAAAATAATACTTAAAATCTACATGTTTTTACTTCTGTTATTCCTATGATTGGATGTAAAAAATCTGTCTTTCTTATTAAGTAATTTACAATAAAAGGCGTATCTTACAGTGGAAAACAATAACTTAACATCACATAGTAAAACACTGCAATCAGTTGCATAAGCTATTTTAAATTAAATTAAACCAAAAATCTTATTGGCCAAACATACCCCTTCTGACTGAAGAAAGATCGAAACCGGAGTAAATACCTACCGCCTGTGATGAGTTATGTTTTTTAAGGACCAAAAATGCAACAAATTTATTATGTATTTTAAAATTGTTTTAAATCTGTTTAACGCTTAGATAAGGTCACTAAGCATGCGAATCCTTTCCAACGGAATGGTGGATGTTCTTTTTTTTTAAATATATGAATCTCTTAGCTGAATATGCCAATCTGTTTAATCAACTTATCAATGACCGAAACTATATAGGTGTATGTTAATAAATGGTAAATCTACTAGCAACAACAGCAATAATAGTAACAAATTTACTTTGAGCAGTAACATAATCATTGTTATTGTGTACTGTCATTTATTCTCAACTGTAAAAATCAGATGGCAGGATTTATATAATTATATATTGAAAAAGTAGATTATATTGTGTAGAAATGATTTTGTTAAAGTGTTTATTATTGTTTTTATTATGAGGCATTTAACTTTTCCTTCTAAGTCTCAATGTATATGCATCATCGCGCAATAATCTAACATGACTGATATGGCGTTTAATACAGATCTTCAATCAGTGATTCTGTGTTGCAAATTCGGTATAGCACACCCAAGCTTAGGGGCCTCGAGTGGCCGAATGGTCTAAAGCGCTCTCCGTTACGAATCACTACCGTCTAACCTCTGTCTGCGTGGGTTCGAGCCTCAGATTCAGCCAATGTGGGTATGTGAGAAACTTTTCCGGTTATTTCCGGGGGTTTTCCTGGGTTCTTCCTTCACCATTAAAACTGGCCGCCGCCTATTGTGTGCTGACAAATGCCGTTAAAATAATCATATTCAATAATCGTCCGCTTATAAAGTAACGGAAATAATGGATTGCTATACATTTTACATTCTTTAAACGCATTTACGTTTATTATTGTAAGAAATGCAATCGTACTGGATGAAAATGTGCTCTTTTGCTGTTTGAGATAATGGCAGCGTACTATATAATAAAGGCAATTTAGGCGCATTTCACGCTATCTAGGCCGCAACATAAATGATAATAATTTAGACGACATAATATTTGATGAACAAGTAATTTTCCGCTGATATGTTTTATTTGATCTTTAAAATAAATATCTAGACAACAAAAGACAAAGAGAAATGTGTTAAGATTCAAGACATGGTTAAACATGGCCTGCATCTGAATCAACTTCACCCCAAATTAATTCCAAACAGAATTTCTGCAATATAAATGATCTGCAATACAAAACGTAGCTAAAGGCCATTTAAACTTCAGTTTCAAACATGTATTCTGCGGAATTATATTCGTAAAGAGCAGGTGTAAGTGGATCGACTTCCAAATTATATATTAAATCTACCGAGGAATTCAATGTGTTGTGCACATCTGAGGTTAAAACTGCAAAACATTTGCAACATAAAGGTAGATGTATCACAGAGTGCAGCACCTCTTTTGATTGTGATGCGTATTTAGAATGATTGATATATTGATTCTTAACGGCGCACCAGCAAATTTAGCCTATTTAGCGCCATACAATATGATTTATACACGTTTAAAAATACTAAAATGTTTCATATAGACAAAGAATATCAAACACCAAATAGTTTATCATAAAATGGTAAGATATTAGTAACAGTAACATATGAAGCATCGAACTCAACTGGAGATGTAAATGGTTATGTTGATGAGCACAGTTGAAAAGATGTTGTAAACAAGACGCGGTATTTACATTAGACAAAAATGCTCTAGGTGATGGCATACAACTTATAGTTAAAACTAAAGATTTACTTCCTTCAGGAAAATCTAAAATACAAGTGATATGTATAGTATCAAAAAGTTCCTTCGTGTCATGTACATTATAGTACTTATCACGCGTAGGTTGCAGGTCGGAACACTCGATCATAAAGTGCTTAACAGTAAATGGTTCATTGCACTAAACGCATTCTGGTGGATCTTCACCTTTTAGTATGTGGGAGTGTGTTATATAGGTATGACCAATTTTGATTCTTGCAATGACTACCTCCTCCATACAGGGGCTCGGTAGGAAGGAGTCCATTCTCCCATGGTTGGTTTGATGTCGTTAGGATTTTTTATTCACTGCATCATCTCATGATTCCTGCCACTTCTGGCGTAGGTACGTTTTGATAATAGGTTTAAAATCAGTAAAAGGTAATTTAAAATCAGATGGTTCTTGGGATAGAGCCATTTTAGCAGCGCGATCCGCCTCTTCATTACCTCCAATACCAATACTGCTAGGTAACCAACATTATACTATATTGTACGAGGTGCTAAGCTCGCTATTTTTGACGAGGAGATTGGTTAATAATGGATTTTTCAATTTTCTATTTTGTATTGACTGAATGACTGATAGTGAGAAGATAATGCTATTTAAAATACGTTTATTATCAGTACATTTCAGGGCAAGATCTATTGCTCTGATATCCGAGGACAAAATGGCTGCATCGTTTGGCAAACGAACTTTTGTTATGTGTTTGCCACTAACGAAAGCTGCACCGGCTTTTTCCGCATCCTTTCATCCATCCGTATAAATTCTAGTGTAGTTTCTAAATTCGGTCAGAAGTTCATGATACGAATGCTGGAAGATGGAAGGGTTTGTCTCAGATTTGTTTGACCTTTTCGCTCACACTCAACAAGAAAGCAACCCGATTTGAGTTTTTTGATCATTTTTGGTGTGCGAATATATACCGAAATGCTTTTTTTCAATAACAAAAGAATAAGAATCATCCTTAGATTGAATAACCATGAAGCGTGTAAATGATTCAACGCGGCATGGTTCTTCAACAAAGTCAGATAGTGGTTTTTTACGTTTGTTGTTTGATTTTTTGGAAATTTCCATGATTGTTTGTTAAACTTTCAGCACCCATGCTCCCCGCTGACCATGGAGCCCAAGAAGGGGACACTTTTCAAGTGCCAGGGATACACAAATTCTATACTCAGTAGATAAAATTACCTAGGATTTATCCGTAAAGTTTCCTTTAAGGGTGGGTAAAATTACCTCCCGATTGACCCGTTGAGCCACCGCCCTCTATGATGTCCTCTAGAGCATGGTAAAGTGAAAGCTAAAGGGATAGAATGTATGGGAAAACAGTGGTATCAAGAGAGATACAAGAAAAGTAAAGCAGGTGAGCAAGTAAATAAAGACTTCCTAGGGCTCGGCATGACCAGCCGATTTGTCGAGACAGGACCAATCCCGACCACCCATCTAAGAGACGTAGAAGCCATAGCAGTACATTGCATCGGAAAAGCCTCCTCTCGACTAACAGGATCTTTTCCTCTTACGACACATAGTGAGGCACGTCGGGCCAATTCTACAACCCCGAACCATAAGGGGGACATATTTAGAAACAATACTTATTGTTATAATGTAGGCGCGACATTTTAAACGTTGAGGCATTTAAAGGGAACTGCATGTTTACATTTTAAATTGTTGCGACTGTCCAAGTGGATAATAAAGAAGAAAAAACAGAACAACACTGTAATTGTGTTTAGAATGGTCTTGTTAAAATATATCTAAATAAATATTAAAACTCTAGTCTGCATATTGGAAAGAGAACGAATCTTTGATTTCTTACAACACATTCTTAAATTATGATTTTTAATACAATTCATCAATAATTTATTTTATTAAATTAAAAAAATAGTTTAAATTATTGTAAATTAATGAGCTTTATAGACTTGAATGTGTTTAAATACGGTTGGTACATTTTCCCTTGCAATTTGCTTGGAAGTATAGTGCCTATTCACTAAGAAGAGTGTTAAAGAAAGAGCCACTTACTGGTCCAAAACCTTTGTTCCATTTGAGAAGTAAGGAAAACATCCACTTGCCAGTCCCATACAAGATGTTTGAAAATTCAAAGCTAGCGAGCAAATCTTGATCAGCGATTCAGAGAGACCAATGACGCGACTGCGTATTATAAATCTAGGCCTAGCAGTTACGTATACGTTCATGTTGAGGGTTGTAAAATATTTTTCATAAAACATCGAAAATATTTGAAGAGAATGTGTGCTTAGAAACGGGATATGTAATAAACACAAACCCATTTAAATGTTTCGAACTAAGTAAGAGGAAAGAAATCGTTTCATACGTCTCGGCCTGACGGCTTAGATATTCAAATTAGCTTTTTCCGTCCACTCGGAACAAAACACTTATGCAGCTTTGTCTCTGTTCTGACAGTTGACTTTGAATAGTAAAAGCCGTCAAAACAAATATCCAAATTAGTGAGTATTTCCTAATAGTTTCGATACAGGTATGGTTAAACAAGCAAATACATGTTTCGAATATTTCCCAAAAATATTTCAACCAGATACCCTGACAACAAGGAATCCAACGTTATCATTAAATGATTACTAGATGTAGTATTTATAATGCATACTTGCAACATTATCCACTGACTTATTCGATGGTCCACAGAAAAGAACTTGCTCTCCTTTGTTTATTTCCCGGTTTATCTTGCTGAACAAGTATATCAACTTGATAGCAGTGCGAGATTTCCCTGAACCTAGAAAGACATTCTTAAATGTTGACACATTTTTTGTAAAGTTTGGCAATTGACATTTAAAAATAATTTTTTTATTTACGGTTATTACTTCACCCTGTTAATCTCAGGGAGAAAAACAACATTGATTTCATACAAACAAAAACATTTTGTAAAGGACGATGAAGATGCAGAGGTGAGAATAAATGGCTATCGCATAATATTATTTAAAGCATTGAGTCGACACAACTGTTTGTTTTTTTGTTGTTTTTTTTTCATGGTCTAACGCCATTTTTAAGCACAATATAGGCTATACATGGCGGCCAGTAGTAATGGTGGAGGAAGATCCCGGAAAGAACCACCGACCCACGAGAAGCTACTGGCAAGCTTTCTCACATAACTAACTACATTAGATGAATCTTAGACTCGAACCCACGCAGTCAGAGGTGAGATGGCAGTGATCCGTAACGGACAGCGCTTTAGACCACTCGGCCACTCGGGGCCCCTAAGTCGACACAACTAAAAACCGTTATTGCTATATTTCACGGACTACGTTGTTTTAGAACTCAATATATAATAGTAATGACGTGGGGAAAAAATTAAAATATTAATGATAATCTTCTCAGCTCGTTTTAGAACACACTCTGGAATTAATATTTAATTTTCAGAAACAACATTATATATTTTGTGTGTATACATAATAGGAGCTTCCATATGCAGGATCACCCACTAAATATGACCTAGTAACGTGCTGGACGTCAAAACATGTAGTTCGTTTTTAAACTCACGACAAATATTTTAATCAAACTTGTCCTGTCTCTATTCATGTATACATACGATTTTATATTTTTTTTTAAATCAGATTTTGTCCTAGGTTTCAAATTCCAATTTCAATAGTCGCTCACCTGGTGGTCCCTGTATTAAAGAAAAGGCTGATTGAAGAGTGATGTTAATTGCCTCTCTTTGACTCTGGTTGTTTGCTTGCAAATGTTGTGAAGGCACTTCCCTTTCGCTCCGAACCGAAGCTCTTAGACGTCGCAGATCTAGTCAATGTATATTTGATGAACACACTAACATGTTCACTTTGCAAATATATATATATATATATATATATATATATATATATATATATATATATATATATATATATATATATATATATATATATATACAATATGTCAAATGTCAATAATGTTGCATATTTCTATCATTTAAGACAGGTGCAATAGTTGTTTTTAACTGCACTCGAAAAACAAACATTCGCCGTAAATAATACACATTTTGAAAAGCGAAACAAAGATATTGACAATTGAAAGAAAGAAAATAATTGTTATGTTTGAATGAAATGCTTCTTTGCTGACAAATGCTTTTCCATTTAGGAAAACATTTTATGTCTGTCAGGTGCCTGAATTTAAGGTTGTAGAAATCCCGACTTATTTCCCATGAATCTATCAATAGTTTAACAAGCGCTTTAAAAATAAAAAATACATTTGTTACTAGAATAATTTAAACTACACTAAAATTGGAAGATACTTCTGTCTACCAAAACATAAAAACAAGACTTTCTTCAACTGAAAATGAGCTATCGATAGTTTCTGTCTCACAGAAAACACTAGGCATTTGATTGTCAATACAGAACTCAGAAACGTTATACATTTCATGCTTGATATATTTTCAAATTTTCGATTACTTCCTCTAACACGATCTCAGTTGGTGGCAGATCCATAAATACCGGAATGAACCATGTGATCGGAGTTTCACCTTATATGCAAGACACATAGAAGAAGTCAGGTTAATATAGTTAAGGTTCACACACACACACACACACACACACACACACAGATATATATATATATATATATATATATATATATATATATATATATATATATATATATATATATATATATATACGTACCTAATATTGGAATCGACCTGCCCAGGGCAATTGCCTTTGCGAGTATGCTGGCACTGTCTAAAATCTTTAGATAAGACTCTGTTCTCCTGTGGAAATACTAATAGCATTTGACTAATGGTCAAATACTTATAGCACGTGACTAATTGACGAATACTAATAACATATGTCTAATGGACAAATACTTATAGCATATGACCTATGGAAACATACTTATAGCATATGACTAAGGGACAAATGCGTATAACATATGCCTAATGGACAAATACTAATAACATATGTCTAATAGACAAATACTTATAGCACATGACCTTTGAAAACATACTTATAGAATATGACTAATGGAAAAATAATTATAACATATGCCTAATTGAATAATAGTTATAACATATGACTAATGGACAAATACTTACAGCACATGACTAATGAATAAATATTTATTGCACATGACCTATGAATAAATATTTAATGCACATGACATATGGACACATAGAACCGCAGACCAATCTGCTTACGAGGTAAAGGACATGAATCTCACTAAAATGCATAATATCCATTTCAAAATGAGTTCTGAATGACGTATCTGATATCAAAAAGATTTTATGGTTATTTTGTATCAGGTTTCATTAATTCAATCTTTATTTCCGACACATATATAGCGCAATTAAAAAAACATACAATGTGTGAAAACGTGGAAAACAACAGGTATCTACTATTTTTCTATTCATTTTGGAGGGTTGACAAATATTGAAGACTGACAATTACGATGTTGATAATAAATATTATCATCATCATCATAATTGTTGCTGATGCTTTTGTGCTTTAGGTTGCTACTGTTATTGTTGTTGCCTTTTTACTCAATATGTACTGAATTTAAATTTCTTCCTCTTTCTCTCCACCAAAATACCAGAAATATATTATATTAAAGCGTTTCAAATGGGTGTCTCACTTTGAAACGTGAGACGCTATTAAGCCGTTAGTTGCAGCATAGGTTCCAGTCCCTTTAAAGCTCCAACGCTGCCGTTAAGTGCAAAAGTTTGTATCTGCCAAATCATCTGAATAATACTGAATCTTGAAAGATATTGATCCTAAATACCGTTGGATATCATTGTAATCATATATCACCATTTTAAACAGATAAAGCTTACACCATGCCATGTCGGATTGTCTTGAGCCCAAGTTCGCGCTGAAAAGTATTCCAGCGCGACAACTAATCACCAGCATTCATCCGAGCCTTATTAAGTTCTAATGCAGAATTTTCTTCTCATATCGTCTTTAAAACTCGGGTATGCCAGTCTTCATTCCCTCTTGAATAAATGTATGCGCCACGTCCCTAATGGAATTTTATTATTGCATTTACTCCACGACTGTTTGGAGCACTTCCGGAAAAGAACAGAATTACGAGCGACTTCGTTGAGTGAATTAAGGAAAGGCGCCTCTTAATTCTAAACTTAATATTTAAACGTTATCTAAACCTAACATCTTGAGTATTTTTTTTAAAAAAACGGTTTATGTCAGACAGCATTTTTAGCACGTCATTTAAATCCTTCCAACGTTTAGTTATATTGGACGAATGATGAAATTTGTTATAAATGTCAGCATTAGAGCCCTAATTGCTTCCAGAAATCACAAATGTACTTAATGTTTAGCGTATCCAATTTCTGGACACATGTTGTTTGCCTTTGGTCCATTCATTTATGTAATACTTTCTAAATTCACATAAGAGATTGTAAAGTACTTTATAATTTGGCTTTGGTATTTTGAAGAAAAGAAACCGTTATTGCACCAACTTACTAATACAGACATTTTAAAACTGTCACGAAATCATATTGCCCAAACATGATCTTGATAGAATGGTGTACGCCAAATAGTCATTAAATCAAGTTTAGTTTATGAACATCCTAAAGATATGATTATATGTCTTTTATAATTTATTTTTATTAAAGAAACTTACCGATCAACAGTAGATTTTGTCAGTATTTCAATGTTACATTTTATGCGGCACATCTCTTCTGTGTTCGATAGTATTGATGGGGCTGTTTGATGAAGATGAAAATCAACAACCACCCTTGCCTTCTCTTTCCCTTTCTGTAAGGCTTCATGGGTTCTTCGAGGGGCGTGTCTTTTCGTCTTCTTTTCCGTCGTACTGATTTCTACTGATGTGATCTTACCATGAGCGATCCAGTAGAAATAATTTTGATGATCGGTTCCGCTTGCATTGATCTTTTCGGCAGGAGAAGCCATTTTGTAACGGACGCATAACCAGTCATGGGCCAGATTCACGATGGGCTTTTTCTGTTTGCCACTTTTCTCATCATCATCATTGGTTTCATGATCCATGTTATTTAATATAATATTCCTTATCTGACAATATCTGACTGGGAGCGAAAACTGTCCGCATTTCCCATCAAATAAAACAGGAATATTATTGATTACGTAGGAATCTTCACTGTTCACTGCATCAATAGCTGCTTCCATTTTTACAAGAGGAATCCACCGTCTTTGATAATCCTTTTCGTCTGTATAGGTCGAGATGGTACGCCATGTTGAGTAACGGTACAACCATTTTATGGGATCCTCTGTGTGCTGTAAGCAAAAGTGTATGTTCTTTGTCATTTCAAAGAGTTGTGGATACGGTGTTAAAATGCCACGTTGAAAAACTGCTGATAACTGTACATCGATTGTCTGACCACATGCGAATGCCATGCTGAATGAAGCATACGGTGCCACTGCTTCCTTGTCTTTGTCGTAAAAATCTTCTGTGCTCACGTCCATAGTGGATGAAGCGTAAGGTGTCGCTTCTTCCAAGTCATTGTCGTGCAAATCGTCTTTACTCACATCCATGCTGTTTGAAACGTACGATTCCATTGATTCACTGCTCCTCTCGTAAATCACTTCTATGCTCACGTCGCAAACGGCACTTTCACGTCCAGCTACATACGTATGCGAAACTACGTTGGCCATATCTTTAAGCACTTGTGCCATTTCTTCTTCCGGCTGGTTTTGAACCAATTTAATCAGAGCATTTGCCCACTCCTTGATGGGGACAAATCCAAGTCCTTTGTAAGGATCGATATTTTTTACTATAGTGTAGTGTAGTGTAGGCAAGCTAGGTTCAGAGTATTTGCGATCATAAAGTCTTTTTTTCCATTTTGTTGTCACAGTTTTTTTGTTGTTCGTGTTTTGTGTAACTTCTGGCTTTGAACTCAAAACTAAAAGCTTGAATGAGAGAAAAACGGTGCGAACTTCATCTATAGCTGGCGCAACAAAGGTAATACCCTCGTCTGATACATCCACAATTATGCATGTGCAACGTTTAGGGTATGGTCTCAAACTTTTAGCAATGATTAAAGATCTGCATTTTTCCTCATATAAAACAGCTCTGCCGGCTTGTTCGTTTAAGTAAGAACACAGAAGTTCTATTTCTTGTTGTGTATAGCAACATTGCTCCTTTTGAATCATGCAGTGGACTAGGCGATGCACAACCATATCAAAATAACGTCTTAATGGGGATGTGAATTTGGTATATGGACACCCATTTATGTGAAAACATTTACCGTCCACAGTCTTATTTCTCGACTGAGATGAACAAGTGTAGGTTACCTTATTCTGCATCGAATACCATTCGTGCAAGGCAGTGGATTGTAAAGGATGCAACTCGTCCAATTTCAACATTTTACAAGCTAGGCTAAGGTCTATTTCATCCTGCACACTTATGATACGTAGAAATTCCTCAGAAACATAGATAACTTGTCCATCTTCTTCGTTTAAAGCTTCTTTCAGTGAAGGTTTTTTTTCTTTTTTCTCGTTGTTCTTTTCCATTAGAGATCTATCTTGTAACGATAGTAATACGTGTACCACACTTTGATGTTCGACCCACCACGTTTCTATATTAGATTCTGATGGCCGCTCCTGGCAAATCAAAGGAATCTGATTAGGGTATGCCTCAAGGAGCCTTTCAGTCACACACTTGTTTGCAAGAACCATAAATTCTTCTACTAAATAGCGTGCTTCAAATTCATCAAAATCTTTCAAACGTGAGGCATACATTGCGTTGCCGAGCCTTCCCTTTCTAAGTTTTGTTGCGAGTGCAAACAGTTGACGTAAATCACTGGCTGTTATTTGATCAATATCAGTCTTTTCACCTTTCAAAATCTTTTGTACATTTGGATACGAGAGCTTTAGATGAGAACGGATACTTGTTGAGTTGATGATTGGCGGTTCAATAATTTTGCCATTACTGTCCAAGTAAAAGAATACTGACAAGCAATGCCGTTCTTCACCAGGTAATAAACTGCACAAATTTTCGCTAAGAGGCTCTGGAAGCAATCTTCGTGGTTTTCGTATATTTGAATAGAATGTTTCAAGTCTTTCTCTAGCCTCCTGATCTGTCGGGTCATTTTTCTTTATGAATATTGTTACATCCGTGATGTGAACACCTACTCTATGACCTTCTTCTCGAGTCTCAATGCTTAGTGCATCTTCTAAGGATGTTGCATTATCAGGGTCAATCGTAAAAGCTCGGAGATTTGTCAGATTATCTCTTCGACCATCAGGTAAGGTTTGTTGGTTTTCCTCCGACTTTGAAAGAATACAATTGACATGTTCGACTGTCTGTTTCCCATATAAATACGGAACACTGTACATTGCATCAAGTACTCTCAAACTCGCATTGATACTTCTAGATCCTGCTGACAAAACGTCAATCACAGCTCCAAGAGGGTAAATATGTCTTCTGCTCCACGTTAAGAAAACCACGATGAAAACAAACATTTCTCTGAAATCATTAGAAATCATTCGTGTCTCGCTAAATTGAAGCGCATTATCCCCTGCATTGTATTTATAGATATCTACATGGTCCTTCCTACGATTTTGAAAATTATTTTTCACGTTTGAATCTAGAATATGAATTTTGGGGATGGTCTTGCACAATGGAACCATGAGGTTTCCCGCCTGATCATCAAGAACGCAAACAAATACCGGATGATGTATATCTCTGTAATGATGCTGCTGCACACGTTTTAAAACTTTTCCATACGTTTTCACGTGACCATGTTTGGCTTTATCTACATTCAGTATTTGCACAAGAACTTCATCTTCTGTGAAACACTGGCCTGCTTTGGATCTCCCAGATATTTCAATCTTTGTATACTTCTTGGATTTCAAGGGAACACAGTAAGCACGGTGTGGAGTTTCAATGTATATGGTGCATATCATGTATATGTTTGGGTTTGCTCTTAATTTGTTTTCCATTTCTTTATCACTAATGTCTTCCATATAAAATGGTTTCCTGCCTAACACTTTTGGGTTCTTATCATTAAATTTGTCTATGTAATCCGAACTTAAGTCAAGACCTTCATTTATAATTATTTGATAATCAACATTATCATCGATTTCAGTGCTGTTAGACTCATCGTCGTGGAAACGTTGACTTTTCTCAAAAAAGGACATTTCTTCATCACTCTCAATTAATTGGTTATCTCCTTCACTCTCAGCATCTTCCTTGTCAAAATCTGCATATTTATTATACTGTACCTGTGTCTTTGAGAATATCGGTTCCCATTCTCGTTCAGAATCCGACGAATCTCCAAACATTTCAGCTTTATTTCCATTGCTGTCTCGATCGTCAGTATGTACTTTCCTTCTGTTTCTGTCTCTGTTATCACGACTATTATTCTCCTGGTGTAAACAATGAGATTGATGTTTAATATATGTTACGCCTGCAATCGTCACGTATTCTTCATTTGCCAAACTCTGTTTCGAATAGTCATTTGTTTCGGAAACATCAGAAATTAACTCACCGCTCTGTTGTATAACTTGAATACCTTCCTTTTGTTTTTCTCTCTTAGTACAATCTCCCCTAACAACACTGGACCATAAAGATGTTGATGTTGGATTAGGTGGACTTTGTAAGTCCCATAAATCGTTGATCGGTGATCCATTAAATGCCTTAGACGTCTTTTGTGCAAGAAGTCTCTTACAGTCTTTGAATGAATCTGATACTTCCGTATGCAGTTCGCTAAGTATCTGTTTTGTCTCTCCATCTTCATTTTCCTCGTTGGTGTCTGTATCTATTGTCAGATTCATTCTGTCGTTTTCATTGAGTTTTTCCGGCGGGTCGGGATTGACATTTTTAACTCTATCGTCACTGATTGAAATCTGAAACTTGAGAACCTTTTGTCTGTCTTCAACATTTAAAACTTCCCGTCGACTTCTGTCAATGCGGTGTTCGAGACATGTTACATCTGCAATTGAAATGTTTCCATCACCTGTCGTGTCCACTTTAGATTCACCAACTTCATTTGATGCATCAAAAGCTGTTCCACTATCCATGTTTGGATATCCTGCCTTTTTTTGTAGTTATCACTCAAACGTATCCTATCATTACGACATTCACCAAGACAAATTCGCTGATTGGCTGATGTAAGACCCCAAACTCAAACTTTCTTCCTGCAAAGCTTCACCCGTTAACGCGCAACCGTGTGAACATATTGTTTCTTGTGCAGTCTGATTGAGAAATCAGTTATACACAGTTTCATGAGCTCCACGTTTGTATGATGCACAATGAGTAATTTTCCAACAAAATGAATATTTATGCTTTCTTTATTGAAAATATCTGATCATATCTCGAGTGAGCTGAAAAACACCGATGGCATACCGATATATCTTCTTGAATGTTATCAGAATACAATATATGGTGACCAGTCCTTTGACTGAGATGTAACTGATTGACGTATTATTCCCATTAGCGTTTACATCAGGACTTCCTGACCCGGCTAGTGATAGTCTTTGAAATCGTGGACGATGAATACTCTGAAAAAATGGATTTATTTTATATAAGTAATCAGCCAGAAAATATATGATCTACAAAAAAATAATTCACGGAATAACTTTTACACGCACAGAGAAACAAATAATAACCCAAAACAAACCCTTCCGATATATAGATTTATCCTCCATCATCTTTGTATCTCTCCGATCCTCTATCATGTGCACACACGAATTTATTAAAATACTTTTTGAAAAAGAATCTGACGTTATTATTGATTTAATTACGTCTTCATTGTTCATGTAAGGGACTATGTTGTGTAAAATTATATGCAGGTTGTTTTATTGTTTTTAGCATGGGGTTCGAAGGGTGTGTAATTGTTGTCAGTCATTTTTTGCATACAGATTGAAGCAGTTGTTAAATTCCCAACCATCATACATACGGCGGTTCTACGATCTTTCCGTTTCCTGTCTCAATCGAGTTAACTAAGATTCGACATATCGTCACCTCATGGTTATATATATCTTCTTGGCATCCGTCCGTCTAGGGGAGACCATGGTGTAGCTCCAGATTACGCTCTTGCTTATCCTTCTTTCTAGCTCTCTTTTCAGCTCATTTATTTTCCTGCCTGCTTCTCCTTTTTGAACTAAGCGTCAGGTGGGACGATCGTTAGCACAGATCTCCAAGTTGTTGACAGTGTTGTTGGCTGTCTTCATCTCCTTTTTTTAAAACATCTTTGTAGCGCAGACGTGGACATCCAGCCGGTCGTGCACCTTCTGCTAACTCGCCATATAACAGGTCCATATGAATGTGCCCTTGGTCCATTTTCTTGACATGGTCAAGCCAGCGAAGGCGCCTCTCGCTGAGAATCAAGAACATGATGTTGATGTTGGCGCGTTCTAGAACCACTGTGTTAGGTACTTTATCCTGCCATTGGATGTACAGAATGCTCCGCAGACATCTCGGATGGAAGCTGTTGAGTTTCTTCTCGTGTCTTGCAAAGGTGGTTCATGTTTTGTTGCTGTAGAGAAGTTAATTCAGCACGCACGTGCCCCTGCGGGTTCGGGGTTGTAGAATTGGCCCGACGTGCCTCGCCACGTGTCGTAAAAGGCGACTAAGTAGAGACAACCTGTTTGCCTTGGGTTGCGTCCCGTGTCGGTGGAGGAAAGGATCCTGGTAGCTGCAACACACTACTTTGGCCTCTACTTCTCTTAGACGGGTGGTCGAGATGGGCCCGGTCTCGACAAATCGGCTGGTCACGCCGAGCCCTAGGAAGTCTTTATTAACTCTCTCACCTCCTTTCACTTTCTCCTTGTATCTCCTTTGATACCACCGTTGCCCCTATATTCTATTACTATATCTTTTCCTTTCCCAAATCTTAGAAGACTTCCTAGAAGGCGGTGGCTTAACGGGTCAATCGGGGGGGGTAATTTTACTGACCTTAGAAATTGGCGACTTCAAGGTCATCCAAAGGTAATTTAATCAACTGAGTATGGCATCTGTGTATATCCTGGCACTTTAAAATTGTCCCCTTGTTGGGCTTCTTGGTGGGTGGGGAGCACGGATGCTGAATTTTTCAATCAAGCCATCATGAAAAAAAAACAATAAACGTACCAAACCACTGTCTGACTCAGATGAAGAACCACGTGGCGTGGAATCATTTCCACGCTTCATGGTTATTCAATCAAAAGATGATGCTAAACCGCGTTCAGGTTTATCTCCATTTATTATCGAGAAAACCATAACGGGATCAATTGGCACACCAAAAAGTGTTAAGAAACTAAAATCAAATTGCCTTCTTGTAGAGTGTGAGCGAAAGGGGCAAACAGACAACATCATGAAAATGAAAACATTCTTTGATATTCCAGTGACCTCATTCGCCCACACTACACTGAATTCGTCCAAAGGCGTAATACGGTATCATGACTTGGCTGGAGTCACCGACGCAGATATCATCGAAGGGATGAAACATGAAGGTGTCACTGCAGTGCGAAGAATACGTATTAAACGTAATAACACCCTGCAGGACACCAATACATTTGTACTCACCTTTAATAAACCGACAGTGCCCAAAGTGGTCAAGGTTGAGTTTTTACAAGTAATGGTCGAGATCTACATTCCAAACCCCCTTCGATGCTATAAATGTCAAAAATACGGCCATCACGAGGATCGATGTTCCAGAGCCAAGGTATGTGGCCGATGTGGAGAATACTCTCATCAGGAAGCTGATTGTAGAGCAACTCCGCATTGTGTCAACTGTGGCAAGGAACATCACGCCAGTTCCAAAGATTGTGATACATGGAAACAGGAGAAGGAAACTCAGAGGGTAAAGTTTACCTCGAACATTCCCTACCCAGAGGCCAGAAAACTTGTCCAGGCAAAAACATCCCTTCCTGGCCCATCCTTCTCCACAGTCGTAAAACACAATCCAAAAAGCACGAAGGACGCCCAAACACAGACGGATTAGCCCGATTCAACCACAAGTGCCAATATCCCTAATTATAAGCCACAGAAAAGCACTACATCAACTCAGACATCTAATAGCAATCCACCACCAAAATCACCAAGACAGAAACACAAAGCACAAACAAATAAGCCGCAAAAGGGGTCAGATGACCCCATTAAACTTTACAACAAGTTTGGAGACATTGAGAGCATGGATGCAGAAGAAACTGCTCCATGTACTCAAAGTAGCTCCAAACCTAATAAACCTAAATATAACCCCGTACTACCTCCAGACAAAACAACACATACTTTATCCGCGAATAGTCTAACCTAGCTCCAGAATCTGCAGCATAACATTATAATGAAGAACACCATCATACAATGGAATTGTCGAGGACTTAAAGCTAACTACAATGATATTCTTCTGCTTTTAAATAAACACGATCCTGCTGTACTATGTTTACAGGAAACATTCCTGAAAGAGACAGATAAAATTACTTTTAAAAACTTTTTAAAACTGTTTAACGCGTACTGTCAAAACGCTGACAGGGCCTCAGGAGGAGTATCTATTGATGTGAACAATAGATCCCCTCACAGGATTCCTTTAAACACAGATTTACAAGCCATTGCTGTAAGTGTCACTCTACATCGAGTTATTACTTTTTGTTCCATTTACTTACCACCAAACACCAACCTAGTACAAAAGGAATTAGACAATCTTGTTGAACAACTTCCTGCGCCCTTCGTTTTACTCGGGGATTTTAATGCCCATAATATTTTATGGGGATCAAATCACATAAACGACAGAGGCCATAAAATATAAGATTTCATCTCTAGACACGACCTGTTTCTATATAACACTAACTCACCAACATATTTACACCCAGGAACGGGTACTTACACATGCATAGATTTGACAATTTACTATCCCTCACTGCTTTTGGACTATGAATGGAAGGTCGCTGATGACCTTCAAAGCAGTGATCACTTTCCAATCACTCTTGAAAAAAATTCTAAAATTGATGATGCAATTCCACAATGGAATATAAAGAAGGCCTACTGGGCTATGTTTGAAGCATTATGTAAAACTAGACTAAATAATGATACAGTATTCAACGCTGTTAATCCTATACAGCATTTTACCTCCGTTCTAATTTCAATTGCAGATGAATCTATTCCCAAGTCCTTAACGAACAGTAAGAGATCGCAAAAACCTTGGGTAATCAAGGAATGCAAAGAAGCCATTAAACAACGCCGGGAAGCATTAAAAACATTCAACAATCGTCCAACGCCCGAAAATTTAAATAAATATCGTATTGCCCGGGCTAAAACTCGACGCACAATCAAAGAATGTAAACGTGCATCCTGGAAGAAATATATTTCTTCTTTAAACTCTCTTTCCTCAATGAAACAAGTTTGGGATACTATTCGAAAAATAAATTGAAAGAGGAAATACAATTCTATTCGACAACTAAAAATAAACAATAGCAATTTTAGTTCGAAACGTGACATAGCAAATATTCTTGCCGATAGCTTTTCGAAGAACTCATCATCATCTAATTATTCAGATGTCTTTAGAAGATTAAAATCTCAAAAAGAAAAGTCACGTTTAAAATTTGCATCGAACAACACTGAAAATTATAATTAAAATTATAACCAGCTGTTTTCTTTATTGGAGCTTAGGGAGGCATTAGACAAGGCCCATGATACATCCGCTGGGCCTGACGAAGTACATTACCAGTTCTTGAAACACCTCCCAGAATCTTCTCTCACATTACTTCTTAAAATCTTTAATGATTTATGGATTGCTGGTAATGTACCTAAGAGCTGGAAAGAAGCAACTGTGATACCGATTCCCAAACCAGGCAAAGATAACGAAGATCCTAACAGCTATCGGCCTATTGCATTGACAAGCTGCGTATGCAAAACAATGGAATGAATGATTAATTCTCGGCTTGTATGGTACTTGGAAAGTAATAGTTTAATTTCTCCTTTCCAAAGTGTCTTCCGTTCTGGTCGTAGTACTAACGATCATCTGGTTAGACTGGAAACATTTATTCGCGATGCATTTATCAAGAAGGAACACTTAGTAGCAGTCTTCTTTGATTTAGAAAAGGCCTATGATACAACATGGAAGTACGGGATACTAAATTACCTGCACGATCTAGGTCTAAAAGGCCGTCTGCCCGCTTTCATCTCCAGTTTTCTCTCCGACAGAGAATTCAAAGTACGCGTGGGCTCTACCCTCTCCGATATGCACCAGCAAGAGATGGGTGTGCCCCAGGGCAGTATTTTATCTGTGACGCTATTTAATATCAAAATCAACAGCATCACCAAGTGCTTAACTCCCAGTGTGGACTGCTCTTTATATGTAGACGATTTTTTAATTTGTTATCGATCAAAGCACATGCATACAATTGAAAGGCAACTTCAACAAAATATCAATAAGATCCACAATTGGGCCAGTAATAACCGTTTCAAATTTTCTAAATCGAAAACAGTATGCATGCATTTCTGTCAATTGCGAAGACATCATGATGACCCTAAACTCACGCTGGACGGAACACTTATTCCAGTTGTTGAGGAAACAAAGATTTTGGGTATTATCTTCGACAGAAAACTGACTTTTATACCACACATCAAGAATTTAAAAGCTAAATGCTTAAACGTTTTTAATTTACCCAATTCATCTAGGAGCATTCAAGACATCTCCATGCGAAAGCCTTCTCGTTGAAGCGAATGAACTACCCTTATCGCACCGCAGAGAAATGCTTTCTATACAGTACGCTCTTAGGTTAAGATCAAACCCTCTGAACCCTGCTTTTTCGGCTGTTTTTCAACCAAAATACAAAACTTTATACGAAAACAAACCAAATGCCATACCTTCATTTGGCATCAGAATATCATCCCGTTTTGACACTATGAAAATTAATCTCCCTACAGTTCAAAACACGTTTGTCTCGGAAACACCACCTTGGCTCCTTAAGCAGCCTAAAGTGATTTTTACGTTGCATGATGGGAGAAAATCTGAGACAAATCCTGCCATTTTGCAGAACTCTTATCATGAAATCCTCAACGATTTTAAAAACTACACAAAAACTTTTACTGATGGATCAAAAGTTGATAACAAGGCTGCTGCAGCCTTCGTTAGTGGCAAGCACATAACCAAAGTGCGCTTGCCAAACGATGCGTCCAGTTTTTCAGCGGAAATCAGAGCAATAGACCTTGCTCTGAAATTTATTGAACAAAATATATATATATATATATATATATATATATATATATATATATATATATATATATATATATATATATATATATAATGTGGAAATGAAATTTGCCCAGACTCTATAGGTAGTGTGAGAATGTGGGTGCTTATTAGTCTTTAATAGATCTTTTATTTCTTGCGGATGATGTTAGTTTACTCGTTTGGGTTTTAGGGGTTGGTAATTTGCAATTTCAGTCCAATGTGTAAGCAAAGAGATTAACATATTTAGAGGTTTGTCTGCAGATGAAGTATTTCTTCAAAAGAATGTAACTTTTTCAAAGACAACTTCAGCAAAATATAAACAAGATTCAAAGTTGGGCCAGTGCAAACGGTTTCAAATTCTCGAAGTCTAAAACAGTATGCATGCATTTCTGTCAGTTACGAAGACATCACGATGAACCTCACCTCACGCTGGACGGAACACCTATTCCAGTTGTTGAGGAAACAAAATTTTTAGGTATTATCTTTGACAGAAGACTGACTTTTATTCCACACCTAAAGAACCTGAAAGCTAAATGCTCAAAAGCACTTGACCTACTTAAATTAGTATCGCACACTGACTGGGGTGCTGATAGAAAAATCATCCTGAATTTATATAGAACGTTTATTCGCTCCAAACTAGACTATGGTTGCGTTGTGTATGGCTCAGCCAGGAAATCATATTTGAAAATACTTGATCCAATTCATCATCAGGGTATAAGACTGGCTTTGGGAGCATTTAAAACTTCCCCATGTGAAAGCCTTCTAGCTGAGGCGAATGAACCACCATTATCACATCGTAGAGACATGCTTTCCGCACAGTATGCTCTCAAATTAAAATCAAACCCTCTGAATCCTGCTTTTTCGGCTGTTTTTCAACCCAAATACAAAACTTTATACGAAAATAAACCAAACGCCATACCTTCCTTTGGCATTAGAATAATATCCAGCCTTGACACTACAAATATAGATCTTTCTAACATTCAGAAAACGTCTATCCCCGAAACACCACCCTGGCTAATTAAACAACCAAAAGTACTTTTTACGCTACACGACGGTAAAAAATAGGAGACAAACCCTTCTGTCTTCCACAACTCTTACCATGAACTCCTCACCGAATTTAAAAACTACACCAGAATTTACACTGATGGATCAAAGGATGAGGAAAAGGCTTCTGCAGCCTTTGTTTGTGGAAATCACACAATGCAAGTTCGCTTACCAAATGGAGCATCAATTTTTACTGCCGAAATTAGAGCAATAGAACTTGCTCTGCAACATATAGAAAAGAAACATATTTTAAACAGTATCATTTTCTCCGACTCGCTATCAGTACTCCAGTCACTACACAATAGAAACCTGGAGAACCCAATATTGAAAAACATACTCCTTAAACATAATGAGCTGAGTGTCAACCACAACATAATATATTGTTGGCTACCTAGCCACATTGGTATTAAAGGTAACGAAAAAGCAGATCGCGCTGCTAAAAGGGCTCTTACTCTAGGACCATCTGATTTTAAATTACCTTGTATCAGAAGGTTCTTTCGTCAGAAGTGGCAGGCGTCATGGAATGATGCTGTAAATAACAAACTTCATGCAATCAAGCCAGCCCTGGGAGAATGGACCCCTTCCTACAGATCCATACGTAGGGAGGAGGTAGTCATTGCAAGAATCCGAATTGGTCATACTTATATCACCCACACACACATACTTAAAGGCAAAGACCCACCAGAGTGCGTTTACTGCAATGAACCATTCACTGTCAATCACCTTATGATAGAGTGCTTTGACTTGCAACCTACGCGCGATCGTTATTACATTGTGCATGATATGAAAGAACTTTTTGATACTATAAACATCACTCGTATTATAGAGTTCCTGAAAGCAGTAAATCTTTACTCAAAAATTTGACTTTTATGATATGACCTTGTGTAGTTTTATGCAATATATATATACCGTCCCATTTTAATACCTTTTCATCCTTTTTCATTAACATAGTACATTTACCTCTCCCGTTGATCGGGAAACTTTATTTTGCACCGTTACCATCTTACCGTTTTTAATTTCAACCATCTGTTATTTTAAATCGCTGGTCGATATAGGACCTTTTATCAATTTTAAAAGATTTCATACTTTTACTGTTCGGCAAATACCAACATTTCACCATTTTACTTTGAACTATTTGGTTTTCAATGTCGCTGGTCGATGTTAAACCTTCCTATTTTCAAACATATAACCTATTATATGGCGCTAAATAGCCTAAAAGTGCTGGTGCGCCGTTAAAATTTAATTAATCAATCAATCAATTAAACGTCAGTTTTCCTTGCTTCTGCAACCATTTATTGGTATATCATAAGATAACCGATATGGATTTCGAATTTACAACAGAACATCTTTGATACTGATACAATCATAATGTTGAATGACAAATATCTTTAATGAGAACATAATTATGATTAATATGTGCGTGTATGAGAACGAATGATACACCACATGTCTTTGCAAGGTCATGTATTTGTATTTTCATTATTAAATTCGAGCGCATTATATTAATTGATCCAATATTTGGATCATATACACGCACATATCGGAAGTCATTACCAATCTCTTTCGAGAAGATTTTATGAACGAGCAAGAAAATGACACGTCCGTACGTGTCACGACGGGAAAGCATTATCTGGTACCGTGAGGAAGTGTAACAACGGGTGTTCCTCTTTATTTCTACTTTGAAAAGGTTTAATGTACAGAGATTACTCTATACTTGATAGGACGTTCTTGCAATTAGTGATTTCCCAGAAATTTAGGTCGCATGTACTCAAGGTCACGCATGAAAGGAGTATAGCGGGTCATATTGGTATGGAAAAAACAAACAGATAGGGTATTAAGAGAATTTTTCTGCCCTGGGGTCAATAGCGATGTAACGTGGTTTTGTCGTTCTTGCAATGTTTGCCATAATACGGTCTCTAAGGGAAGAGTAACTAGACTATCGTTAGGTCATATTCCCTTGATAGATACTCCAGTCGAAAGAGTGGCCACTGACATTAAAGGAATTATATTTCCAGTTAACAGATCAGAAAAATTGATACATTTTAACGTTGTTAGATTACGCCACTAGGTACTCTGAGGCCATAGCGTTGCCATCGATTGAACGTGCCACCGAAGCGATCATATGGTTCGAGTGCCCGAAGATGTTCTTACGGATTATGGAGCTCCAATTCACCTCCAATCTCATGGCAGAAATTTGTAGATTATTAACCCTTAAACAACTGCGCACAACACCCTACCACACTATATGCAATGGATATTGGTAAGGAAAATCAACGGGACGTTGAAGTAAATGTTCCGATGGATGTGTGTGGAAAGATCTAAGGATTGGGATAGGTACCTGAACGCAATTCTGTTCACGTAGCATGGGATTTCTCACGAAAGCTTATGCTTCTCCCCATTTGAACTATTGTAAGGTTGGACAGTTCGTGGCCCTATGCGAATTTTAGGCAAATTGTGGTCACACGAAGTCGCGAACGAAAAGTTAAGACCACATACCAATACGTGGTGGATTTGCGCGATAGGTTAAAGAGTACATGTGGAATGACGCAAGACGAACTCGCGCAATCTAGTCGTAAGTACGCAAAGTAATACAACTGAGGAACGCGGAGTAAGAAGTTTGATGCAGGCGATCAAGTGTTGGTGACTCTCCCTGCGAATAAAAACAAGCTGCTAGTCCAATGGAAAGGTTCATACATAGTCACACAGGTAAAAGGTAAAATGGACAAAATCATCAACGTGGTAGGTAATACCAAGATATTTCACGTCAATATGCTGACACTTTACATAGAAAGGAATAGTCAAACTATTAATAAAGGGGAATTGAATGCAGTATGTGTAGCGGTAATAGGGGATAGGTCGTGTGATGAATCAGAATGCATCTCCTGTACATCAATGCCCTTCAAATACCCCATTAACGTAGGAAAAGAAAGTATTGACCAGGACAATGCATGCCCTGATTTATCAGAGGGGCAACGTACGCAGATTTTGGCAGTTTTATCCCAATATTCAGACGTGTTTACGGACAAACCATGCGTTACTGGATTGATTCAAAACAAAATTAAGTTGAATACATCAGTCTTTCAGGATTATATGATATCCAATATACTTTCATATGCTGGAGACACTCAACAAAGAAGTGGATAAAATGTTATACCAGGAACTGACCAATCCTTCCAGTTCACTGTAATCGTCCTCCATTGTGTTAGAAAGAAAGACGAGACAACCCGTTTTTGTATTGACGTTTGGATACTGAACAAATTCACCGTGTTCGATCCAGAACCAATATCTGACATAGGAAGTTTATTTTCAAAATTTGGCAGGTCACACATATATTTCCAAATTAGGCCTTACTTAGGGATATTGGCAGATATCAATCGATGATAATGTCCCTGAGTTAACGGCATTCGCGACTTCCTAAGGTTTTTATCAATTTAAAGTTATGCATTTCGGTTTTGTCATCGCCGGTGCGTCGTGCATTTGTCTCATGCGCAAAATTAGCATTTAATAATAAACAGAGGACTAATATAAATTTAATTGCGGTTTTTCTAGATTTTGAAAAAGCGTTTGATCTGGTGTGGACCAAAGGATTAACAGCCAAATTAAATCATTATGGCATTACTGGTCGCATATTTAATTTTATACAAAACTTTTTAACAGACCGCAAAATTATAACTAGGGTAGGGGCTACTTATTCTGAAGAACACTCCCTTGAAAATAGGACTCCGCAAGGCAGTGTCCTCAGCCCCACCCTCTTCAACCTCATGATTAATGATCTTGACTCTAATCTCGCCTCACCCTCAATAGGATTATCACAATTTGCAGATGATAGTGGACTATGGAGAGCAGGAACCCCTCCAACCACACTCATATGGCTGAAATAAAAACAAGTCTAAATAACATTGGTAAATGGGCTGACAAATGGGGATTTAAACTGTCGCACCAAAAAAAAAGTAGCTGTACTGTTCTCACCTTATAGAAAAAAAACAGATTATACCCCAACCTCCAAATTCAAAAGAAACAAATTAAATTCGTTAAAATAGCCAAATTTATGGGTATGTACTACGATGAACACATAACGTGGGTATCTCATACTGATGACCTAGTTAAAAGGTGCAATCTTGACTTAAACTTACTTCAAAGCCTCAATGGAACCCAGTGGGATGCTAACCAAGAAACAATAATGACTCTATATAGGGCCTTAATTAGATCTAAACTCGACTATGGATGCCAAATTTACAACACAGCCTCCATAACCCAACTTAATAGATTAGATAAAATACAGAGAAAAGCCCTTCTCATATCAACTGGGGCATTACCATATACATCTACAGCAGAGTTGCAGGTATTAACAGGTGAACCGCCATTACAGCTTTGAAGGCAGGAACTCATGTTGAGATACGCAACTCGACTGTCCACCCACAATAAAACACACCCCACTCTAGTAGCTATCAACAAATGCAAAATTCCTTTTAGAAAAACTCTTAAAAATAAGTCATCCTTTGGCAAAATAGTACATGAATTAAATCTACAACTCCCAGTAGATATATTCCAAGTGGAAACTAACCAAATATTTGATAAAGAACCTTGGAAAAATACATCAATTAAAGCAAACATCTCCCTTATAGACAAAAGTAAAAAAGAAAATCAACAACATATTTAAAAACAGCTGCAATGGAACTAATCAACAACCAATATAAAAACTATACTCATATATTCACGGATGGTTCCAAAATTAACAACCCCTTTAAAACAGCTGCGGCTTGGGTCATTCCAGCACTCAATATCAAAATGGGCAGCCGCCTACTGGATCACTGCTCCATTTACACAGCTGAATTCAGGGCCATCCTAGAATCTTTAAAATGGACACTAGAAAACAAACTAGATAAGACCTTGATTATTAGTGATTCACTAAGTGTCCTAAAATCAATACAAAGCAATAATCCTAAATCAAGAGAAAACTTTCTTAATCAAATTAACCAAATAATTAAAATACTCGATACTCAAAACAATAGTAGAGTTTCGATGGATACCATCTCACATCGACATAAAAGGCAATGAATTAGCTAACCAATTAGCCAAGAGTAAACTCATTGAACCTAATTACATGCCACTAAAGTATAGTCCAACAGAAATTAACAATTTAATCTATACACTGATAAATCAAAAGTAGCAAAAGGATTGGAACCATAATAAACAAGGGAGATTTTTACATAGTATTGTCAAAGAAGTCAAAAGAAATATCCTGATACCCAGGTTCAGCAGTTATGAACAATCTAAAATAAATAGGATAATTCTTGGAAAAACAAAATTAGCTAATAGTTTTGGAAAATATATAGGACCCTTTCCGCAGAACATCAACTGCTTCCACTGTAACGTACCGGAAGATCTGTACCATATATTCAATATTTGTAACAATACGCAAAAAGAAAGAGACCTATTTATAACTAAACAATCAGAACTTGCCGCACCAAGTACATATCAAGAAATAATTCAATTATGCAACAAAAACCCTCAAAGAACATACTATAATATAATTGAATTTCTTAGAACTACAGGGCTAATGGATAGAATATAAGTATAACACCATATCATCCATAAATGAAATGAATGTTTTACTGGTACCTAAATATGCATATAAAATAAAATTGCTCTAATGTGAGGGAAGCGTACGGGGCCAAAAGGGATTCATTACCCTTAAGGGAGCCCTCCTACACTACGCTGGGTATAACGTTCCCATGGCGGCTCCAGAGCAACATAACCTAATGGAAAATAATATCGATACGAGGGATGGAAGCGTACGGGGCCAAAAGGGACTCGTTATCTCTTAAGAGAGCCCACCTACACTACGCTGGGTATTACGTTCCCATGGCGGCTCCAGATCAACCAAACCTAATGGAATGGTAAAATAACATGGACCAATAAAAATAAATCTAAAATAAAAGAAATACATAAAGGTATAAACATCAAAAGTTATATTAACTACCAGTTATACAATCAATAAGGCAAGCGTCTTACCTCTTTTCTTCTCTTATGCTTCTAAATTCTTCCTTCTATATAACCCTATTGACAACATCTCATAACTGAGTTTAATATTACGAAGGTATTATAGGCCCCTAAACAACGCGATACCGCTGTGGTTAAAGTATAACCACTAACACGTGCCCCTAACTATGGTCCCAACTAGAGTGTATGAGGTAGTCTCAAAACCAAGACTATCAGATCCAGCGACACAATGTTGCAACTAAAAACCTCATCATATATGCATAGGTTATGACCCCAAATTAGATCTTATAAGGTAGTCTCAAACCCAAGACTATCAGGCCCAGCAACACAAGGTTGCAACCAAAAATAGGCTAATTTAGAAAATGACCTCAAATTCATACACTATAAAGATGGTTAGCCCCAAAACTATCAGGCATTGCAGTAACTTAATAAAATCATGCATTAACTAACAATGCAAATAGTTGTCATATGGGGTTATATATTCTACATAAAACAGCACAAAGAATTCCAAATTTATAGGGAAAAATACGGAAGCAAATTGACAAGGGATCAAGGATGTTTAGAGTGAGAATCCAAAACAAGACACCCAAGATGTATACAGGGAATCATCGAGTGAGTACAGGGTCAAACAAGACACTCAAGAAGTATACAGGGACCAACCACAGGAGCGAAGGGATAATCGGTCACAAACAAGTGATCATGGGATTCTCAAAAAAATGTCCTTTTTAGGGCTATTGTCTTTCATTGCCTTAATAGGGTCTTCCACTTGGTTACTGAAACCCTCCTTGACAAGCTCTTTCCAAAAAGCCTAACTTGATCATTTTCGGACCCACCGCTCAAAATTAACAATCTATTTCTCTCTGACAGTGGCTACCTTTCAAATGACGTTTAGTCATATTAGCAAAAGAAATTGTTAGGGACATACAATATGTACACTTTTGTACTAGAAAATTGGCATAATTAGGAACGTAATTTAATTCTTCAACTCTACCATTTGATGAATTGCATCGGTAGCTTACACAATTTTGGCATAGGGAAATCCACAAGAAAAACTGGATTGAATTTGGAATAAGCGTACGTACTTTCGATTGGTTGATAGGTTGAGTGCGCGATGGGTCTATTCCCACTCACCCAGGTCTAACATTCATATCATTAGCCCCTTTTTAAGGTATGTTATGGCTACCAAATTAAATAGCGCACTCTGTGCGCATAAATCACTACCATATAAATAAATGGCAGTGCAAAATAGTGAACATATGACCCTAGTGGCCGGTTTCACTTTAAATCCAACTATTGATTCATTCATGCGCAAGCTGTCTGGAAAACGTCGACATTTTTGTAGATCACTTAAACTACAGGTCACATGGACTGTACCATGGCGGATTGTGAATAAAGTAACGGACGTTTCCTACCTGATCGCAAGGCACACTCATAGGCTAATCAGATTCTTCACTTCAACCGACTAAAGCCATGCTTGATATGACCTAAGAGTGAACATGAACACACCGATTACAAGGAAGAAATACACGATAGTAGTGATGAAACCGAGAGGGAAGAAGAGGTATCGCTATATCCAACGAAGAAGGATGTGGATAAGAAACGCCACTGTGTTGTATTAATTTACATACATTATTTAAAATTGAGTTAAGTTATTTCCTGTGCTTGTAGTATGGACCGGTGATAAAAATAAATTGAATGAGTGGTTCATAATCGTTTCGTGATTATTAATTGGTTGGGTATATGTCAAAGAGTCAAACGGGTTGAGATACAAAACTTACGCAGTTAGAATCATATTGATCTGCATCTATCGGCGGTATTCATAGCGTGATTCTAGTCATTGACTATGTGATGACAGATATCTATTTGTTATGTTGTATGGATAAGTTGTTTAGATTGATCTTCTGCAGTGTTAGATCAGAACTGTTTGTAGAAGTTGATTGCTGCTTGGAACCAGAGTTTCGTAAATTAAATCTATTTGTTTCTGTTGTGCTTTGAGTGAAGCTGAGATAAATTTAGAAGGGAAAGTAGTGGTATAATGTAAAAATGTTAGGAGGTTAGTTTTTTGGTCCCTGTAAGAGTTAGTACTTGTGGTGAACAGATGATTGATGGCAGTGTCACGTCTAATGTTGGTCTGTGGATGACAATGTTTGTCGCGTCAGTTGGCTGTTGAAGTCATGATTGACTTGTTTTGAAGTTCGTAAGAGACGTCTATTTCTCTGAAGAACGCATTATCTAACCTCATTTTAAACAGGAAAGTTTGAGTGTTATCTTGTCATTGACATTCTAGCGACTTACCAGTTGGACATTGTTTCGTAAGTTGTATTTTAGAAATTGTTCGCTGCTTTTTTTGACAATCAAAATGGTCTAGTGTGGTTTCCATCCTGCATAGCTTGTTTGGTCTGCTTGGATGTAACAGTGTCCATTTGGGAAGTTCCGACAGGCAATTCATAACACTTAATAATTAATTAGCAGCATTATGTAATGTAATTGCACACCACATTAGTGTTGAATCGTTTATATGGTAGTGTTCCAAACGTTTGCTTTTGAGAATAGGTTTTCTTATGACTGTAGTAGTTAATTAGCTGTTAAAAGATATCATAGGCAGACAGAGTCGAAAAATATATTGTGCGCAAATGTGCCAAGGTCTAATAGGAAACGTGTATATCCTGATCGAAACGCAAACGTCAGACGTCAGTTTCTCGGGTAAACAGGTCCTGCGTTACATTTGTTGTCTCTGTTGTTAGAGACCTGTTAGTAGAGAGGTCTTTCCTGCAGCAAATTCCGAAGATTGTTTTGAGAGAGTTTGAATCCGAGTAACGTGTTGGAGCATTTTCATGTTGGATTCGGCTAGGTTAATTTGGTTTTATAGTTTACTTATACACAAGCAGTGATTCAAAAGAAAGGTTAAGCTGCGGATGTTGAATGACGGGCTATTAGGAACAAGTCCAATGATTCAGAGTTTGTTATATATAATCATGGTGGGAATCATTAATCGGGTTGTTGGTTGATTTGGGCGAAAGTCACGATTAGACGACAGAAGTGCTACGTTTGTGTCAATCGGGGTCGAGTTTCTTTTTAAAGACGGGGTAATGTAATAAATTTTGAGTAGGCGCATTTTGGTTTCAGCGACCCGTTTTATGGAATTCTTATATTTGTGTGACGAAGGTAATTTGGGGCAATGTAAATATCCTTAGTCCGAAACAATTACTAAGTTCAAACGTCACAGAGTGAAGTGTTAAGTTAGTGAGTTTCCATGATGCCATGGTTCACTAGCAGGTCATAACCGAGTGAATGCCCCTGAAGTTACGTAGTCCCAATTAAAATCTAGTGGTATACATTGGTGGTGTGACTGCAGTGGCAGTATTTACGGTAGGAAACCGGTAAATTACACAAAACCTGGAACCTACGCGTGTTAAATACTATATGTGCATGATATGAAGGAACTTTTTGATACAATACAAATCACTTGTATTTTAGATTTCCTAAAGGAAGTAAATCTCTTTTTAAACTATAACTTGTATGCCATAATCTAGAATATTTTTAATGCAAATATCACCTCTTATTTACAACATCTTATCATGAACATACACCATTTACATCTCCCGTTGATTGGGAAGCTTCATATTTTCCTGTTACCAACATCTTACCATTTTATATTTAACTAGTATGGTTTTTTATATCGCTGGTCGATGTTAAACCTTTCTTTTTTTTAACATCTAACCTATTGTATGGCGCTAAATAGCCTAAAGGTGCTGGAGCGCTGTTAAAATTCAAGCAAACAAACAAATTACACAAAGATATAAATAAGAAGGGACTCGCAGATCATGTTTATTTCGCCTTGGTTACAACTGTTATACTGGCGAAATGTGCCCAGAAATCACACATTGACTAGTCTTAGGTGGCGGAGTTAAATATTCCCTCTATAAGGGGAGAGTTGTATAGTTTCCACTGCGTGAATTGCTGACGGTACGGAATCCTGATGAAGAGAAACCTTGCAGATGTGTGTTTATATATATTTGTCAGGTTGGAGATATGTTGTCTTGCACTGATTAGTTAAAATTAATGAACACGTCCAGAGTTCTAATTTAGAACTTACGTTGTATGGAAGTCTTTGGAAGTGTGGGTAAACTTATGACTTATAGCGAGAATCGCGTCAGGGTTTGACACCGCTCGGTCAAGTAAAGACACTTGGCATGTAACAATATCTTTATTTATACACATACCTGGGATGAATATGTTAAGGTATTAAGGGATCGGTTAGATAGACTTCACACTGCTAATCTTACAACTAGGCCCACCAAATGTAGTATAAAATATTTTAAGCTCGAATGTTTGGGACATCTTGTAAGTGGACTAGGTAAGTTGTAACCTCTCCCAGACAAACTAGGGGCAATCATAGATGCACGAATACCTGAAACTAAAAAAACAAGTGAGATCTTTCCTAGGTTTAATTGGGTTTTACAGAAAATTTGTTCCCAATGTTGGGTATATTGCCAGCTCATTAACAAACTTGACTAGGAAATGGCAACTGAATAAAGGTTTTTGGGTATGTGCCAGGAAAAAGCGTTTATAACGCTTTAAAACAGAGACTGGTAAGTGCACTAAATAAAGTTGCCAGAATTGAGCAACACGTTTGTGCTGAGGACTGATACGTCCAATACGCATCTTGGGGCGGTTTTGCTACAGGATTAAGAGGGGATGAAATTGCTTATGCAAGTAGAGAATTGCTCTCTAGGGAGCAAAACTTCTCCGTGATTGAGAAGAAGTACCTAGCCTTAGTATATGGGATAGAAAAACTATGTACGTACCTTTTCGGGAGCGATTTCATCTTAAAAACTAACCGTCAGTCGCTTTTATACTTAAACAAAACAAAGGTCGCCAACGCAGGATTGTTGCGTAGGGTGTTGTCTTTGCAACCGTATATTTTCCGAATCAAGGATCAGAAAATGTGGGTGCTGATTTGTTAAGTAGGGTGTAATTAGCAGATCATTTTCGTTCAGTATTTAAAATTGAATGTCTTAACAATTGTTCACATCCCGTCATTTTTCTAAAAGTGTTACTATTTTTTTAAGGGGAACGTATTGTCACTGAATTGTATATATCACTTTATTTATTAAATACATATACTCGGGTTTCTTTTTTTGTATTCAACGATACCCGAGGGTGATTTATGTATATTGTACAATATTTCGAAATAGTGAGTTCGGTTCATACTATGCCGCACGTGTCATGTGCTGTTAAATTGCTGTAGCCTATACAGTAAACGAAAATTAACAAGCCACCCCACCCCCCGGAAAGAATTGAAATGACGTCTCTGATTGAAAGCCTGCTATTTTTTCTCTTACTGTTGAGTAATTATTACTAATGGCAAACGAAAACAAATAGTTTCGCTGTCGTTTCAAAGCAACGAAAAGGTTTTTGTTATTTTGATTACAATCTTTTTGAAATAATAAAAATGGTTATTTCGTTATTTCTAAAATATCCTTTTCGAAATAACGAAAATGTTTCGCTTTCGAAAGATAATGCAATTGTTTTTCCTTAATGTTTGCAAGATGCCATCATATCATAAAAATAAAGAGCAATAACAAATTTTCAGAATATATGATCCCCAGACATTGCCCAAGGCCGAATCAATATTAGCAGGAGATATTGACACAGGTTGTGTTAGCAATGGGAAATAATCATCCTAGTGGCGACAGTTTCTAAGATATAATCAATGCGTTTCTCGTATGTACAACGGGTAAGAAGGTACATTACGCTCTTTACTAATGATTGTAAAAGCCGTCTACCTGAAAAGGTGGTAACTGGGTATTTTCTGCAAACAGTAAAACATTTCAGTGTTCAACTACTCCCTGTCGGTCTATTTAATGTATTTGGGTGTGTTTTCTATATATATATATATATATATATATATAAAATATTTAAAATTTTGTTTTAGCATGTATAATAATTTTTAAGAATTTTTGTAAGAGATAATTTCAATTTCATGAAAATTCTGATTTCTTTTGAAATTGTTCTGTTCTATAACTACATAATTCGTGGGTAAAACAAGAAAATAGAAAGTAGTATATCATGACACATAGTGGATGGGAAATAATAAATATATTATCGGCATAAAATTATCCATACCCATGTAAAAATACATGTAAGGCGTATTAAAAAAATAAATAAAGCTTAGGCAATTTGTTTTACTTATATATGATATATTCTCTCAGTCAAAATCCCTGCTACTAACATCAGTGTTTACCTTCCTTATCTTTTTAACTGTTCTGTATAGACACGTTTTAATTCCACGAGAGCAAAGTTATTATCGCATACGAACCATCCAGTTTTTGGGTATTTGTCATTATGTAAGTACGCGTTGGTATCATGTGCATATGCCTTTCAACTAATACGTAAAATTGTCTTACATTCATGTACTTCAGTAATCAATAGTATGCATATACATGTTACTATTGGCAACATATTCATATGTTATTGATTTATTTCATGCCATTAGATCAAAAGAAAACCGTTAAACCTGAATTACAATGTTGAATCCTACGTCTGTCATTGTTTGGGTCATATTGATTTTCTGTCATTCCTGACTCATGCCAGGGAATATAAAAGGCATTTAGAGATGATTACCAAATATATGCAATTAGATTGGTATTAAATTACCCATCTACAAATGCATAAGACACAAGAATTCAATGCGACACAGTGTATTGTTTCTTAACGCGGGTACAGTTGATTACCTGCTCAACAGGTTAAATAAACGAACAGACGCTATGCCAAGAAATTTCAACATACACAAAAGAAACCACATTAAATTCCTCAGAAACATCTGTCAGTAGTTGTTAATTTTTAACTTCGTAAAAGCATATGAATCCCTCTGTATCGTTATGGCTGGCATTTTCTTTATAAAACTTAAAAGGAATAAGATAGTAAACATGAAAACAATGCCAATGTATGCCATCAGTACTTGCACACACGAGGAAAACATTCAGAGTTATGAAGAGAGCACAAGAGAGACAACAACATTGCGGAACTAACGGAGTAGGGAGTTACACTAGGTTCTTAATCCTATTCTCTCTTACCCCCCCCCCCCCATATAGATAAAGATCGTAACGACCTTTAAAAAATCTTACACTACTAAATGAAAAAACAGCTCCAAACATAATAGATCAATAGACGAAAAAACACCAATATTTATATCGGTATATCTAGAATAGATTATATACAGTTCAGTTACATATAACGCTACCCCAGTTTTGTTTCACCGAGCATTATCGAATGTGCACTTCTAAAATATTTCAATTTCAATGATAAAATCAAGAATATTCATTACGGAAAAAAGTTGAAGATGATTTTTTTTAAATCGCAACGATCAATATTTAGTTTAGTGGAAGTTCTTAGTTAGTTGATATATGTTGGTTTGTAAACACATCACCAAAAGTCTATTTTAGGTCCATTTCACTCTTTTTTACCATTTTAATTTCCCCAAAAGCACTGGTTCTTCCTCATCGTTATTTCTTCTCGTCTTTCTCTCTTGTCTTTCTGGATAGGTCAGTAGTAATAGGGGACACTCTAGCGTCAAGGGAAAATCCAGTCACAAATGGCTTGGGTACATCTAGCGTCAAGGGGAATTTAACATGGTGGGCCTATCTAGCGTCAAGGGGAATTTAACATGGGAATTATTTGGGCCTATCTAGCGTCATGGGGAATTGAACATGGTGGGCCTATCTAGCGTCAAGGGGAATTGAACATGGGAACTATTTGGGCCTATCTAGCCTCAAGGTAAATGGAACATGGGGAATATGATTTATATGGGTATAGGGAACTGTAGAGCGACAAGGGGAAAAAAGGGTGGCAAAGAAAGCTAATATCTTTTCGAGACCTATGAGTGGCCCTGAAAAGGGCCGTTATGTGTAATGTTAACAGTACCTTGTTAACATAGAGGACATCTCACAGATCTTCTTCTCTTCCTTAAACTTCTCCTCACTGTGGGTCCATAGAAGAGAACTCTCTTTAAGCAACCTTGTCTTTCTACGTATACCCTTCTCTTTCAAAAGGCTGTATCCGTCATATGAATGACACTCCACGATGATCTGACATACATGGGTATGTCAGTCCGAAACAGCATGGTAGAAATAAAGGTAGAAGATTCTACATTAGTCCACATCTTGTGATGAGAAACAGGTGAAGCGAATGCCGTGTACTGCGGTTATTTATAGGGGAAGAGCGGATCAAAACGGATTGAGTGTATCCACCAATCCAAACACGCGTTACAAAAGTTCGTCACAGTCATCCAATTGGAAGAGAGCAGTCTATGACGTCACCTTTTCTATATAGAGGTACTAGCGTCTGTGCGCAGTCAATCGATGAGACAGAGTTGTCAATCATGGCGGACACTAAGAAGACGATGAATTGGGGTGAGACAGGAGTAGAGACAGCAAGTCATGGGCCAGCAGTGACTACTAAAGTCATGACAAATCTACATCCAGAAGAAGTTGATTTTAACTGGGATATTGTGGATTTTTTAACATCGCAAGAATTTATTCCGGAACCTTCTTTACCTTCTGCTTCTTCTTATGTACACGTCGATGATTTTAAGCAGAGACAAAAAGAAGAATTGGAGCGATTTTTACAACAACAGAAAGTAGAAGAACATGCTTTTCTTATTCAACAGCAGGAAGAAGAAGCAAGAAGGAAACACCAGGAAGAAACAGTAGCAGCAGCAGCAACAGAGAAGAAAGAAGACCAAGGACAGAAAGAAAATAGTGAAAATCAAATGGTCACGGCGGTACTTTTAGATATTTTAGCTGAGTTAAGGAGTCTGAAACAAATGTATCAGACTTATTTATCACGACCGAAGAGAAAAAGACCTTCTCGAGCTAAACAACCCGATCTCTCTGTGACTACGTCTGCCATACCACCGTTAGTGATTTCTACCAAATCATTGACAGGAACCACCAGTCCCGAAGTAGGCCTTGGCCGTGGCAAAGGCTTAAGTCAGCTCAAGAGGATTTCATCCCGTTTCTGAGTTTGTATTAATATAAACAAACAAAACACCAACGGTCCTTTTCAGGACCACTCCAATTATTTCGAAAAGAAATACTATTTCAATTGCTTAATTCAATGAAAACTCAAAAGTCCTTTTTATTAATTTGTTTTTAAACCCATAATGTACGTGAGAGTGAAGGAATGTACGAGTGTAGGTTCTTATTCTATAAATTCAAAACCAAGAGACACGTTTTTTTCTCTCTGGTATATTCTTGTACAAACGTTACAATTCAATATCACAACATAACATAACATAACACAATACCATTTTTAAAAAGTTCATAGGTTCTTCTGTTTCACTCTTTCTGTTTTTTCATTTTCTTTACTGTCACAGGTTTTTCTTCTTCCTCTTCACTTTCGTTTCGTCTTCTTTTCTTGTCTTTGTGGACGTGTCGGGGTTCTTCCTTGGGGGAGGGTACCTCTTCCTCCTCCTGTTCAGAATTTCTATCCTCCTCCTCCTCCTGCTCCTGTTGTTTCTTAGGGCAGTTTGGAGACCAAAGTCCTTTCTCTTTACAATAATAACAGGTATCTTGACTTTTGTCTCTATTGGTACCTTTTTTATTTTTGTCACGATCTGAACATTCTGTAGCCCAATGTCCTTTCTTCTTACAGATATAGCAAGTATCTTGACTTTTATCTCGATAGGAGGGAGAGTAGTCCGTAGGCTTGTCTGAGGAAAACTTTCGTATGACCCCACGTAAAGCTCTGAAGAGAAGTTCCACTTCTGTAGGTTCTTTCATCGTTCTGGTCAATGTGAGAATAAAATGAATACTGAAAGGTTAGACACTAACCCTTTATATATGCACGGATCGGTCATGAATATATAGGGGTTATGGTCTTTAAAAGGTAGTCATTTGACTTTTTGCAGACAAGATGAAAAGACCGCATCATGTTGTGGAGAAAGGAGAAAACAGTAAGAGACAGAAACGTAATGTATCGCCTAGCACAGTAGCTGAAGTCTTGGCTCAAATTCATGCCAGTGATTTTGAAGAAGACATGAGTGAGCCCGAATCTACACCCAGACAATCGACGTCCAAGCAAAGTGCACCACCCTTAGTAAACCCTAAAAATTACTATCACATTCGAGAGACGGAAAAGCGTTCCTCTCGAAAATTTAGAACAACGGCTTACACGTATGCCGTAAAGTTTAAAGATTTCAAGTCCAATGCACCTTTGGAGAATACAGAAGGGTTCATTACCGAGGTGTGGGATTCTGTGGGAACTCCTCTTACAGCAAGCGGGGATATCCAAAGACACCCCTTGCGGCATTCCAGAAATGCAAAAGTTGCAAGACGTCTTGGCTCCACGTTACACTTTGAAAGTACACCCTCAAGAAGTGCGTGGACCTCTTTTGTTTCGAGGTCACGATTTCAAAGACGGAAAATACATTCACGTCTATCATCACGATGGTCATTTTGATACCATTACCAGTATCACTGGATTCCTGGGATACAGTTACTACTGTGAAAAATGTGATTATGGTTATAACAATCGAGAACAACACAAACATTGTGGATCGAAATGTGAGGGATGTTTGGCCTCTCAACCTTGTCTGGACAAAGGACAAGAAAGAGTGCATTGCCATGTTTGTCAGCGCACTTTTGTCAGTCCTACCTGTTACCAACAACATTTGAAGATGCAAGGTTCACAGCAGAAAAATAATTGTCTGCTTTTGAGATTGTGCCCTACTTGTGGACAAGGCATACGTACCAATAGTGTTAAGTTACACGTTTGTCGAGGGAAGAAACGATGTCACCAAATCGTGGACTTGGAGCACGAATGCTTCATTCAAAAATATCAACCCCAACCAGAAGATACCCAGAAGAAAGGGAATTTTATCTTTTTTTATTTCGAATGCATGCAAGAAACTGGTATTCACATTCCTAATTTCTGCGTGGCTCACCGTGCGTGCAAGCAGTGTATACAAGAACCTATCTTTAGTCATTGCCCTCACTGCAGCAAGATTCCTGGAGGACGTGAAAAAATCTTTCGAGGGTCAAACACGCTAGCCGATTTTGCCCAATGGATCCTAAACCTCATTGACGAAACGTGGAGTCCAGAAGACATCGAACGTTATGGCGATTGTCATCGCCATGCCACGGTCATGGCTCACAATTTCTCGGGATACGATGGGCAATTTCTGCTTAGATACTATGCGGAACAAAATACCGAACGGCCTCAAGTGACTTTGAACGGAGCCAAAATCATTTATATGCAAGTAGGACAAGTCCAGTTTAAAGATTCGATGTGTTACTTGGCTATGCCATTAAGTCGCATGCCTAAAACGTTTGGAATGACAGAAATGGCTAAAGGTTATTTTCCACACTTTTTCAATATCGAAGCCAATCAACATGCCGTTCTACCCCATTTGCCTGAGGCTGACGACTACGACCCCGACAACATGCGCACCGAACAACGAGAAGCTTTCCATGCTTGGTACCAGACTCACGCCTCGGACCCCTTTGACTTTCAAGAAGAAATGTTAAAGTACTGTCGATCTGACGTGGACATTTTACGACGCTGCTGTGGAAAATTTCGAGAATTGTTCATGGAATACGGTGGGATCGATCCTTTGAAAGAAGCTTGTACCATTGCCAAAGCATGTTCCTTAGTGTACCGAAAACGCTTCATGCCCGAAAATACTCTAGCGGTCATCAGTCCTCAAACGACAAATTTTGTCAAACGTCAATACTCGGTCAAAGCCCTACGCTGGCTCCATTACTTGTGCGACAAGGAAGACAAATGGATCCAACACGCTCGCAACGGAGGAGGCGAAAAGACCATCGGAACGTATTCGGTAGATGGATGGGACTTAGAAAACCCTCAGATCGTGTACGAGTTTAACGGATGCTTATTTCACGGATGTCACCTATGCTACCCTCAGCGTAACACCAAAAATCAGTTTTTACAACGAACCATGGAAGACTTGTACCAGACTACTTGTCAGCGACGTTTGAAGTTAGAACAGCAAGGATACCAGGTGGTGGAAATGTGGGAACATGAGTACGATCAGCGTTTGAAAACCGATCCCGAGTTTAAACGCATCGTAGAAAGTTACAAGTTGGTGGACCCCCTGAACCCCCGGGATAGTTTGTACGGAGGACGAACGAATGCCACCTGTTTGCTGTACCAGGTGGACGAAGAGAAAGGAGAAGAAATCAAATACTTGGACGTGTGTTTGCTGTATCCTTACGTGTGCAAATATTGTCAATTTCCCGTAGGGCATCCAGAATTGATGACAGAACACATTGACTTGGACCACATTCGACAGTACGAAGGATTGATCAAGTGTAAAGTCTTACCATCCACAGACTTGTACCATCCCGTTTTACCTCACCATTGCCAATGAAAACTGATGTTTCCTTTGTGTCGCACATGTGCCAAAACGTGCAACCAAGACCAACCTTGTCAGCACACCCAGGAAGAACGTGCCTTGACAGGAACGTGGGTGAGCGTGGAATTGTTTAAAGCACTGGACCTGGGATACCAACTGTTAGAAGTGTACGAAATTTATCACTTTCCCAAGACACAACAATACCGCAAGGGCGACGAGACACAGAAAGAAATTTTTGCAGACTACGTGGATGCCTTTTTAAAACTAAAACAAGAAGCTAGCGGCTATCCTTTCTGGTGTCACACTTTCGAAGACCAAAAGATATTCAAAGAAAAATATCGGGAGCAGGAAGGTATCACTTTAGACCACATTGAGAAAAACGAAGGAAGGCGATCGTTTGCCAAAGTGATGCTCAATTGCTTGTGGGGTAAAATGGCACAACGACCGTCTTTACCTAAGACAGAGTATTTTTCCGAACCGCCTCGCTACTTTCAGATGATTCACGACCAAACCAAAGTCATGAAACACGTGGACGTCATTCGTGAGGACTTGATCTTAGTCAATTACGAAGAAGAACTAGACTTTGTAGAAGCCGACAAATTTGGAAATGTCATTATTGCGGCTTACGTGACAGCCCATGCTCGCTTAAAATTGTACGAAGTGTTAGAACTGTTAGGAGATCGTGTGTTGTATTTTGACACGGACAGTTGCATCTACATTCACCGACCGAACCAGTGTAACCCTGTCATCGAAGGAGACCGTTTAGGAGCCTGGACCGATGAACATCCCGTCGACAAGATTCTATGTTTTGCAAGTGGTGGTCCTAAAAATTACGGCTACGAATACCGAGACCCACAAGGATAAATGCACACCGAATGTAAAGTGAAAGGATTGAATCTCAATTATTGCACCAGTCGAGTGGTGAACTTTGACGTGCTACAAGAAGCCTTACAGTCTGGACAGGATGAAACGTTTAAAGTGACTACCCACGAGCCGCACAATATTGTCCGTTTACCCACACACCAAATCGTTAGCCGACCTTTGGAAAAAGTCTATCAAATCGTCTACCAAAAAAGAGTACGACTTCCCAATCACTTCACTCTACCGTACGGTCACGTTGAAATTGGGCAGCATATAAAAAGGGACATCGTCCAAGACCAATAGTTCATTTGTCACCACAACGACCAATCGAAAAGAAGATGAATCCATTTAAGCAGACATCATTCAAGTTTGGGGATTGTAAAACAAATTTATCTTTCCATAGTGTGAAAAGTACTGGATGGATAAGACCCATGCATTGCAACGGAAGTTGTCCGGAAGGAAACTGTAAGTGTCCTTGCGGTATGCACTGTAATTGCGTTACAGAGTGCGATGCTGTACCTTACGATTGTAGTGATGCCAGGCGCTGTGACCTTAGCGATTCAGCAGGATATCGTGGGAACTTTGCAATGACTACTACCCCTATATCTCCCGTGGAAAGTGATGCCGTGCGTGTCAAACCTGAGGGATATCGTGGACTCCTAGGAATTTCACCGTACCTGCATCGGACAGAAGTGAGGAGAGTCGAATATTCGTTCCCTACGAGTTTGCCTGAATACTGTCACTTTAAAAGTCGATTCCAAACCTTCAAAGATAAATGGCCAAAATATCTGCCTGGACCAACTCCTGAAGAATTAGCCAGAGCCGGATTTTTCTACTTGGGCGAAGGGGATAAAGTCAAGTGTTTCAGTTGTGGTGTATCCATTTACGAGTGGGAACATAAAGAGTCCGCTTACCTGGAACATGCTCGATGGTCTCCGAATTGTCAATACCTACCTTTAGTGGGACCTAGTGATTGGAAGTGACACTACTGCTCCATGTCGTGTAACAAACCTAGACCAGTATATAAGCCCTCTCTAAAACATAATATTCAAGGATTACCACACGAATTGCAAGAGAAGATCTACAAGGACGTTTGGCAGGGTCTTGCTAAAGAAAAATCTCAATGGGTGACTGTAGAACTTTTGTGTCGTGAAATTCACAAGAGGAAAGTGACAAAAATTAACCAACATATTAGATTTCTCTGGATCAAGGGTATTTTTTTTGCTCTGTTTCCAATTTAGTACGTTTACATCTGAATATGTTTTGATCCTTCTTGACCGTTACCCTGAATGGCAGTGGGACGAAATTACACGTTATATTAATCACTTTCGCTTTTGGAGCAGATTTAATTCTGTGTTGAATATACACTGATGGTCTTCGACCTAAAGAAGTATAAAAGAGAACGACCATGCCACAACCTTTATCATTTGTGATCCAACAGATTCCGTGGAAGGATATCAATGAGAAGATTCACACGGTGAAAGATTACGAACACTTATTGCAAGAACTATACCCTATGAATTGGGGTCGACGTGTAGTGTGTGTTTTAGTGACTTGCTTTCTGGGATTTCGTTTACCTGTCGATTCTTTGTGGACACTTTACGATCACTACCTATCAAAAAAATAAGACAGTATGGTGGTTCCTTTAAATGTCCACGAGAGACTTATTCTGTTCAAAGCCTTACGCTTTCATCTGGATACGTCTCGACCTCTCCAAGAAAAAAAGATTCGTCAACTTTTACGTACGGAAGCGGTGTACGAAGATGTGTGTGTAGCTTGTGACTTACACCCTCATTGGACAGATGTACGTCACTGGAAAAGTTGGGATTTTGAGGCTTGGACAAACGAAGCATCCCATTATGCCCAAGCGTTGTGTTCCTAAAATTCATCGTCGAGTGAAAAACGTCACTTTTAATCCTGTGTTAGTAACAGTACCAGAAGAAGAAGAAGAAAAAGAATCTGTCACCGAAGACAATCCCTCTGTTCAAGACAAAACTGTCATGGACATTCCCCCACAAAGACCCTTTCGAGAAGACACCTATGTGACTATACCCCATGTAGAGACTATAAGAACATTACACACTACCTCTAGGACACCTTCGTTACCCAAACAATGTTGTACAGTGACTTGTTTATATGCCACTTTGATCGTTTCCCTATGTATTTTATCACTGTATTTATCCATTTGACTTTTATGTATATTTGTCTTTCGTGTTGTTCGAATTAAAAACATGCATTGAAATAAACGTGTCTTGAAAAAAGTATAAAAACCTCTTGTCTTGTCTGTTTTTGTGTCAATCGTGTCATACCACTACACGACTATGGCTCATTCTGCTATTTCTACTATTCCTTCCTCCTCCACATTCAAAGTCATTGACGAACACTTAGATCATGCTAGTTGGAAAGCCTTGTATCTTCGTCATTCTTTTAACATTTAATTGCTGGACCGAGCGGTTCAGGCAAAACCGAATTTGTCAAACGTTTGATTGAACATAAACATCATTTGATCGATCGTCCACCTCAACGCATCGTGTGGTGTTACAAAGAGTGGCAATCGGTATACAGCCTCTTGCAAGAAAGTCAAGGTGATTCCATTGTGTTTGTAGAAGGCATTCCTAAAGAAGACGAGGGGATCGTGTCTGACGCTAGTCAAACTCATTGGGTCATATTTTACGACATGTTAGGAGAAGACGAAGAAGAAATTAAACTGTGGTTTACGCGTAAAGGGCATCATCGTAATGCCAGTGTCATTTACATTACACAAAATTTATTTCAACAAAGTAAAGCCCATCGTACCATTAGTCTCAATGCTCGACAACGAGGACATGGTTTAGGAGATATGTTTAAATCAGCCTTTCGTTCTGTGGTCCCTGTTTTAAAACCGATGGTGACACGAGGATTGCATGCCTTAAAAGATGCCGCATTGACTCACGGCAAAGATTTTCTTCAAAATGTTCTCATTGACAAACAAAACCCTAAAGAAGCTTTTTTGAGAGCAGGCAAAAATGTCTTGCTTCAAACGAGTAAAGAAATTTTGGGTCGAAGAGAAAGTCCTATAAATGCTCTGAACGGTACCGAGTCTGGCATTCCTGCTTCCCTGAGGACACAGCAAGGACAAGGTAGAAAGCGTCGACGAAGACACCCTTCCAAAAGTCTCCATATCTCTAAAGTTCGAAAGACAAAGAAAATAAGAACCGCTCGAGACTTAGACATTTTTGATTATTAAAAGTAAAAAAACACATAGAGACTGAGAGAAGAAAATGATGCACCAAGAATCTTGTGCCTGTTCCAAGTCGGAACTAGATCTCTTTGCCATGCCACCCACAATGATGACCATGCAAGAAGCCCAATGGGTCGAATTTCATCCCGTCTCCTCTTTGACGGATTCAGCTCCCATCGAGTTTGAAATCAAAGGACAACCCGAAGATTACATCGATCTCAACAACAGTTACTTGTATTTGAAAGTGAAAGTAACCAAAACAGACAACACCAATCCAGGAGCCAATGATAGAGTAGCTCCTGTCAACAATTTCATGCATTCCTTGTTCAGCGATGTGGATTTGTATATGAATAACAAACTGATCAGCAGTAGCATGGATACTTACCCTTACCGAGCGTACCTCGAAAATCTCTTGACGTACGGAAAAGAAGCCAAGAACACTCATCTAGATGCTTGCGTGGTATGGAAACCTGACACAGCAGATAAGTTTAACGACACAGCCTTGTCCGTAGCAGCTGAGGGTGACAATCCTGCAGATCCTCACAATGAAGGTTTTAACGAGCGTCGAAAGAAAATTTTGCAATGACGTAGCTTAGAACTGTTCGATCGTTTGCATTTGGACATGTGGTTTCAAGAAAAGTATTTGCTGAACGGAGTAGATATTCGCTTGAGACTGAATCGTAGCAGTACTGCTTTCCATTTGATGGCTCATACCAACGAATACAAAACCATTATCCAAGAAGCCAGGTTATACGTGCGTCGTGTGGAAGTGTTACCTAAAGTGGGAAATGATATCAGTCACACTTTGAGCAGAACGACAGCCAAGTATCCGATACGACGCGTGGAAGTCAAAACTTTCACCATTGCCGCTGGACTCCGATCTAAGATCGAAGATCATCTTTTCCAAGGACAGTTACCCAAACGTTTATTTATCGGTATCGTCAGCAATGCAGCCCTCGACGGTGTCCACGATGAAAATCCTTTCGAGTTTAAGCACAGCAGAGTATCCAAAATCGAAGTCAGTCGCGATGGCAAAACTTTGTGTACCAGACCTTTCGAACCCGACTTTGGCGAACAGAAGAATTACTTGAGGTAGTACTTATCGCTGTACGAAGCCACAGGACAGTTAGGAACCAACACCAGTCACGGCATTTCCTACGAAGACTATGCAAGAGGTTACACTTTGTGGGCTTTTGATTTCATTCCAGACCAAGGCAACAAGCGGCACTTCTGTCACCAAACTCTCCAATACAATTTCAAATACCAGGCGAAACGTTGGGGGAAGTAGCGATGGACACAACACTACCCTCGAATCACTCGTATTTGGAAAAGTACTGCCAAATTAGGGATCACAACATTAATCCACCCCATTATCTACAGTTAGCTCAATCACCAGTTAAAAAACCGTTTGGACCGATTATCATTAACACAACTCACAGTACTTCGGGTCTAGGACTATGGCAGTACGATTTAACAGTAAATGCTCTAAATGAATCACAGTCCGACCTAACCAACCAAAACTCAGGACACAACCTACCATCGGCTCCAAATCAGAACCCTACAAGCCCCAAAACTGCTGCAACCAACCAAAAGCAGGGTACTTTACCCAATAGCACAACAAATGTAACCCAAATCTCCAAAAACAACAAAGACCAGCCAACCAACCAGAACATCGCTACTAAAAAGGTTTCAGAACCTACACGTAATCATAAACAACCCGACGAACCAACTACCAATCAAAAACAGGCTACTAAACCTGCTGCGCCTGCACAACTCACTAACCATAAAACCAAACGCAATCAGCAAAACCAAAGCAATGAATCCATGCTAGGTAGGAATATCAGGCAAACTCCGGATTCAAGTAAAAATCAAGCAGGCAAGATAGAACAAAAACAACAGGTTCATAAGACAAATAATAAGCAGGGTAAAATAAACAGCAGTCAAACACCCGGCCCCTCCAAACCCCTCACTGCTGCGGACTTAATTTACGACATCCCCAAAGGCGGTAAACCACAACCATTCACCACCACCACCACTACCAAAAGACAAATAAACCCGTGGGATGGCCAGGGCAAAGGTAAACAACCCATGTACACTACAAAAGACACATCAAAAACGCCTGTTAAAACAGCTCCCCTAGCGACGGAAAAATCTAACCCAAAATATCAATGCCACCCTATGACACACACCATCTACATAACCAGCCACTCATCTCAACTACTCAACCTTAGTTTAAACAGCATCACCAACGCACTGCTCAAAGTCCACAGGGGTGAATTTAAAGTCGTAAGACCCAACACAAACTATATCATTGGTCGATGTAGTACACGGGCCCAAATAGCGAAATACCTAGAAATTGAAATACTATGCAACGTAAAAGTTAAGGTCACATTACATAGGCAAGTTGGGGAGAAAGCTCTAAACCCCACCCACACCACCGGGTTACAAGGTAATACAAATCTAAATACCACCGACAAGGCTCAGATTAACAACCAAAAATCAGACAAATTAGACACCGCTTGCCATAACAGCAACAACGGCAACCAAAGAACCAGTACCCAGCCTAAAGTGACATTCAAAAAAGTAATAACACTACCAAGAAACTGCATACACATGGATAACACTACTCTAACCGAATACATCAAATTAGGTGGCACACACATCACCAAGGCATATAAGCTCAAATCAAACAACAGTGAAAGCCACTTAGCTGTCCTTGAATCTGCAACACCACTGCAACCCCTGATCCGGCTCAGTCCTTCAGGACCATGGCTCAGACTCGAGCCCTATGTTAACAAACCCAGATTCTGCACCAACTGTCAGCACTGGGGACACTTTGCCTCCAGTTGCAGATACGAAACAGTCTGTAGGCAGTGCGAGGAGTACCATAAGGGGGAGTGTGGGAAAAACCCTAAATGTGCCAACTGCCCGGGACCGCACTTAGCCAAGTCCCAGGAGTGTCCCTTCATGATAAAAGAATACAACACAATAGAAATCATGAATGCACAAGACATCCCCTACCACCTGGCAAAAAAACTGGCACCAACCTCCAAACTCAACCACTTAGTAGGGAGAGGGGAAGGGGGAGGGAAAACCAACAAACAGGCCAATACGTCCAAAACAGACAAAAGCACGCAAACAACCCTACACCCACCTGATAAACGAACACCAACCAACTTACCCAAATTAGATGATTATCTAGAGACAGCTCTAAACGACATAAAACAAAGCATAATTAACAACAACCTCATTAGTATACAACAACTCAAACTAATTGAAACACAAATTAAAGAACTAAAACAAAACTAAAACTAAACAGCAGGAGCTATCAACATATTAACGACCGAAATCACTATGAACCACAGGGAAAGCAACATTACAATATGGCAGTGGAATGCCAGAGGATTGCTGGGAAACATAAACGAACTAAAAATCAAAATACAAAATTCAATAAACAAACCTGGCATCCTCTGCATCCAGGAGACGAAACTATCAGACAAAACCAAGCGATTACCTACTATACCCGGTTACGCCCCAGGGCAATTCCAACACAGAACAAATGGACAAGGAGGGAGATTAGTCATATACACAAATGAGCGGCTCCCCAACACCACACCAGTTAATCAAACCATCAACAATAACCATACCGAGATGCAGTCCATCATAATCGATATTGGTAACACATCAATTCAAATAGTTAATTTCTATGACCCAGGGGGAAATAGTGCCGAAATTAACTTAGACACATATAGGCACATCAACACCTTAAGACGGGTTGAGCGGATAGTCATATGTGGCGACTTTAATGCACACAATGCAAAATGGGGAGACGATAGAACGGACAAAAGAGGCAGGTTGGTAGAAAACTGGGTAGTCGAATCTAACTTGACCATATTAAACGATGGCGCTAAGACACGACTAAATCCTATCGACGGTAGCATGACCTCCATCGATCTCACCATGTGCACCCCAGCATTAGCTCAGGTGACCAGTTGGCGAGTGGACCAAGCTGACCCCATGGGCAGCGATCACTTCCCTGTAATAACCACGCTACAGATGACAGTCCAATATAACCCACTAAACTTAAACCCAAAATGGAATTACAAAAAAGCAGATTGGCTCACTTTCCAAACACAACTAGCCTCAATTGACGTAACAAACATGGAGGGGGAAAACGTAGAGAAACATTACGACCAGCTAATTAACACAATCAGGACAGCAGCAACCGACAACATACCCAAAACCAAACGTAAAATAAATAAGCAACCCATACCTTGGTGGAACGACCATTGCAAAGAGGCACACAAGGCCAAAAAAACAGCACTCTGTAGATTTAGGAAAACTAAGAACTCAAGTGATTTCCAAACATAAAAATAAAGAAAAGCACTTAAAAACAGTAATTAAACAAGCCAAAGAACAAACCTAGCGTGATTACTGCTCTTCTATCGACATTAAAACCAGTTCAAAACAAGTCTGGGACAAGATCAAACAAATTCGAGGGAAATCTAGCAACACAATCCCTAAACTCTCAGGGGCCATCTCTAACGAACAAAAGGTAGCAAAACTAGCTCAGCATTTTTCTGACATGAGCAGCAACACAAACCATACAATTGAATTTCAAAATCATCGGCACTTAGCCGAAAATAAAACAAAATTCTTTATAGACCAAGGCCCCACCGACACACCACTAAACAAGGAAATCACAGAATACGAATGGGATACAGCCCTAAACTCTAAAACTGAGACTTCACCAGGTGAAGACCAAATAGGCTACACTATCTACAAACATATCCCACCCAACATTAAAAAATCGGTATTAAACTTGCTAAACAAAATATGGACTACAGGACAACTCCCACATAAATGGGAAACCGCAATAGTGGTCCCGATTCTAAAGCAGGGAAAGGACCCCAATATTATTAACTCTTATAGACCAATCTCCCTCACCAACAATATATGCAAACTTATGGAAACCATACTGGTAAACAGGCTAAAATATCACCTTGAGAGCAACCAGCGCCTATCGCACAATCAATGTGGTTTCAGAAACAACAGATCCACTACGGATCAACTAATTCGGTAAGAAGCCGCCATTAAAAATGCCTTTCACGCTAAGAAAAAGGCCGACAGAAACTTAATAGCGGTTTTTCTTGACCTTGAAAAAGCTTTTGACCTCGTCTGGACAAAAGGCCTCATAGCCAAACTAAACCACTATGGCATCACCGGACGTATGTTCAAATTCATTGAAAACTTCCTTACGGACTGGAAAATTATTACCAGAATAGGGGACACCCATTCAGAGCCACACACCCTGGAAAATGGCACTCCACAGGGCAGTGTACTCAGTCCCACCCTATTCAATATCATGATTAACGACCTTGACAAAAACCTAACCTCAAACCTAATGGAGATCTGACAATTTGCTGATGACAGTGGCCTATGGAGAGCAGGCAACCCCTCCCACCACAAAACCATTATGGATATACAAAAGAGCCTGGATAGCATAGGGAATTGGGCTAATAAGTGGGGGTTTAAATTGTCCAACGAGAAAACTGTTGCGGTTCTCTTCTCCCCAATTAGGAAAAAACATACAGAATACCCCAAGCTAACAATTCAGAGTAAGGAAATAAAATTTGTACCAGCGGTCAAATTCCTAGGTATGTTTTACGACAGACATCTAAATTGGAGCCATCATATAAATGAATTAGACAAAAGATGCCAAAAAGACCTTAACCTTCTTAAAAACCTAAAAAGCACCACCTGGGGATCCAACCAAGAAACACTCCTAACCTTGTACAGAGCCTTAATAAGATCCAAATTAGACTATGGGTGTCAGGTATACTACTCAGCCCCAAAAAAACACTTTAAAAAATTAGACAAAATTCAAAGGCAAGCGCTCGCACTATGCACTAACACTTTACCATCCACTTCCCTCGCCGAAATACAAATATTAACGGGAGAACTCCCTCTACATCTTAGGCGACAGGAACTAATATTGAGGCACGCTGCGAGAACATCAATACATCCAACAACGCACCCCACCCGTGTTGCCATCAATAACTGTAAAAGTAGCTATGCGTTAGGAAACCGCAATATATACCGGCGGGCCACATCACACATAAACTAACTGAACAACTCCCTATCAAAGATCTAATATCGGAACAAATCACCTACTACGACTCAGAACCTTGGCACTGTAGTAAAATAAACGTCAACACCACCGTAGAACTACAGGGAAACAAGCAAGGGCAAGAACTCGCCCTTAAATCCCAAGTTATTGAGGAAATTAATCACAAATACGCGGAATACACTAAAATATATACAGATGGCGCAAAAACAGCTAACCCACCACGAACAGCCGCCGCATATGTCATCCCTGAGCTAAATATCCAATTCGGCAAATGACTACCTAACCACTGTTCCATCTATACGGCAGAATTCTGGGCCATACTAGAAGCGCTAAAATGGGCCCAAACCAACCAAATTGAAAAAACAGTCATAATTAGCGACTCTCTTAGCACTTTGACATACATTGAAAATAACAACACAGCCTCCAGAGGGAACTTCCTAAGACAAGCAAATAAAATCATTAAAGATATTAACAAAAAAAATAAACAAATTGAGTTAATGTGGGTTCCCTCCCATATAAACATCAGAGGTAACGACCTCGCAGATCAAACAGCGAAACAAAAGTTGTCCGAAAACGAACAAATACACCTAGATTACAGTACTCAAGAACTATATGTCTTTATTTCAAGTCTAATCGACCAAAAATGGCAAGACGGGTGGAATGCCTCTACCCAGGGAAGAAGGCTTTTGAATATCATTAACAAAGCCTGGCGAAATCGCAAAAGTCCTCAACTCAAGTCTAAGGAGCAAATAACTATAAATCGGCTATTGACAGGGAAAACAAAATTGGCCAACAGTTTCGGCAAATACCTCGGCCCATTCCCAAATAACCCAAATTGTTATCACTGCAAAGTCCCTGAAGACTTACCACACATTATAAACGACTGCACGAAATTGAGAAAAGAAAGAAAGGAACTAATATTAAAACAGGCGGAAATCGGATCCCCTCATACATACCCGGAAATCTTCCAAAAAGCAAACAATAATATCGAAACAACATACCGGAATATCATACAATATCTTAAAGACACAGGCCTTCTCAACAAAATATAACACCAGTAACTAATACAAGAAGGATAACCTATACATACACATACACTTAAAATATACCAAACAAGCCCATCCCCCACCCTTATAATATCATCTCTCATAACGTATGGCCTCTGCTTGACTAACAACATCTTCTCTCTTTTCCCTCCCTACTCCCACTTATTGGAACCAGGGAAAAAAAGAAAAAAAAATAAATAAATATATATATATATATATATATATATATATATATATATATATATATATATATATTTATATATCACACACAACAATAACAACAACAAACAAACGCAAACAACAACAACAATAAACAAACAACAACACACATCAACAAACAAGAACAACAAAAACAATAACAACAACCAACAAAACAATACAATTAACAACAACAAACAACATTTTTATACAAAAAAAAAACAACCCTGGTTCCATTCTCGACCTTCTAATTAAACAGCACTGATCATTCAAAATTAAAATATACGGCGATGTCTAGACCTAGCCTGGAATCAAGTAGCACCGACCTATGACATCAGAAACGTCAGAAGCATCCTCCATACAAGAACCAGCCCAGACGGCCAAGAACGAACCTAGACGGCCAGAATTTCAGTAGTGTTCCATGAACACATTAATGCCCTGGGACGTGGCACAATTCCGTCCCACTGAATAATCCAAGAAGTGTGCGGTGCACACATTAACCGGTGGTACATGTACCAAGGTACGAACACCACCAAAAACCCAAGAGAACAGAACAGAACCAGTCTGGTCATCCATTAATTGACTCATCCTCCTACGAAGATGTGCTCAAGACTAGCTAAGCTGAACGAAGCTTACGTCACTCTGCATCGTATCAGACACAATCTGATGCCAAAGCCTGAAGAGAGAGAGAATGTTAGAATGCTACAAGTAACGGAAGACCTCATAGGAAATTCAAAAAGACAAAGAAGAATGGACTGAGAAGTATAGACTTCAAAAGCAGCAGAGAGAACAGCAGCAGCAACAACAGCAGCAGAACCCAGACAGAAGTTTTGTCGACTGCCGTGTGGACACGAAAGAGTTCTCTTTCTCTTTCCGAAGAAGCAGACCCTATCCTGTTGCCAGACGAGGACGCAATCTTAGACGATAAAAGATTGTCATCCCTCCTCGTGCACACACAAAAAACAGCCCTTTTCAGGGCTATCCAATATTCTCGAAAAGAATTAATCATTCAATTTGCTAATGGTATGTGAGGAAGTTAGAAAAAAAATAGAAGTGAGTCTATAATCACTATCTCTTTTTACTTTTGTTTGAAGTGCGTCTATAAGCACAACGTTTTTTTTAAAATAACTTGTTAAAATTTATAATTAATATGAGTAAAGTATAAAAGTGAGTGTGTGTTTTCTTTTAAGTTTACGTGTTTTTTTTGTAATGATTGGGATAATGTAAGTTTTTTGGATCTAGGGGGTGTTTTCCATCACGTCCACGTGTTTTTGGTAATGATAGGGATAATGTAAGTTTTTTGGATCTAGGGGGTGTTTTCCATCACGTCCGCGCTTGTGCTATATATAAAGAATCACTCGTCCATAACCCAAATTAAAAACAACTAAACAAAATAATGACAAAGATACAACAAGACAAGCTTCAAATCAGGAACAAACATTAACACCTGCGAGAACGAGAAACCTAGATACAACCGCAAACACCGGGATATTTTTCAATAGAACAACCATTGACACCTATTTAAACAAACTACAAAAATCAATCAGCAACCAAATGAAGAACGACCGAATTACTAAAGATGAATTTATTAGCATATATATGCAGCAAATACAGGACTACCTAGCATTAACCCATCAAGAATAAATCAACAACAAAAAAAATTATTAACAACAGCATAAACAATGGATATTGGAATTAGACATAAAAATAAAAATAAAAATAAAAATAATGCTTCGACTAACAAAACAAAAAACAAGACCCCAGACAAGTTACTTATATGGCAATGGAATTGCAGAGGGCTAAATAAAAACCATGGAGAACTAATCGCAGCAATCCACGGAACAATCACCAAGCCCAAGATCATCTGTCTTCAAGAAACTCTACTTAAGGAAACTAGTACAAACATTCCTAAAATAACAGGATATCAAACTACATTCTTAAAACACAGAAGTACCGGCAAAAAAGGAGGAGGCCTAGCCATATATGTACATGAGACCATCACAGACGCAGTAGAGGAAGTTATTAATGTGAACTCGGGAGAAACACCAGTTGAATTTCAAAAAATTGTTTTCACAGTAGCAACCAAAACAATACATTTGTACAACATATATGATCCAGGACAAAATAGCCAAAACAACAACCGACTTTTTCAACAAATATTCAAGAAAAGGGGCACAAACACTATTATCTGCGGCGACTTCAATGCACATCACACAGAATGGGGTAGTGACCGCACAGATACAAGAGGGAAAAACATCTTAAAATACATAACAGAAGAACAGCTAGAACTTTTGAACAACGGAACCCCCACACGTATAGACCCCAGCCAAGGCAAACTCTCTACCATTGACATAACCATTGCGACGCCTAGCCTGGCTGTAATTACCCAATGGGAAGTGATGCAACATTCTACATTAGGCAGCGACCACTTCCCCCTATGTGCCACCATATGTCTCGTGCCCAACGGAGCAACAAAAAACACAACAAAGATGGAAACTCAAAAATGCAAATTGGAACAGCTTTAAAGACCAACTTAAATTAGTAAACCTGGCGGAAATCCAAGATGAGGATACAAATAAATATTATGACAATCTCATACAAATTATAAACGAAGCGGCAAATAAGAGTATACCCAAAACAACAGGTTTCCATTATAAACAGACGGCAATCCCCTGGTGGACAGAAAATTGCAAAATTGCCATTCAGAAGAAAAAAACAGCCTTAAATCGCTTTAAACACACAAAAACCGCATCTGACTTTCTTATATACAAACAAACAGAAATCAACACTAGGACGGTAATAAATGAGGCAAAAAAGGACTCATGGAGAAGATACTGCACAACGCTTAATCATAAAACAAATACTAAAGAAATCTGGAATAAAATAAAAGCCATGAAAGGCAAAACACCCACAACAGCGCCGAAAATCCAGGGAACAAAAAACAACATGGAAGTAGCAGAGAAGTTAGCCCAACACTTTGCTAACTCCAGCAGCGATAACAATCATAAACACGAGTTTTTACATCAAAAATCAACATTAGAAAAAGAATTTCCCCACATTTTCAAAGATCGAGACAACAGAGATTCGCCACTGAATGACCCTTTTTATCTGAAAGAATGGAGACAATCCCTCAGCCAAAAAAAAAGTACATCACCAGGAGAGGATAACCTAGGCTATGAAATATACAAACAATTACCACCCAATATGCAGAGCATTACCTTAGACTTAATAAATCTGATATGGAGAACAGGTCGCATCCCCACACTATGGAAGCGAGCCATAATCATAGCCATCCCAAAACCAGGCAAAGACCCTACTAATGTAACCTCCTTCAGACCTATTTCACTAACTAATACAATCTGTAAGGTAATGGAAACAATGGTTAACAATAGATTAAAACACCACCTAGAACAAAATCAACTACTGGCTGAAACCCAACGTGGATTTAGGAATAAACGATCTACACTTGATCAATTAATCCGTCTGGAAGCCAACATCAAATTAGCATTTAATGCCAAAAGGAAAAGAGATAGACACCTAATAGCAATATTTCTAGACCTAGAGAAAGCCTTCGACCTAGTCTGGACCAATGGCCTCATATCTCAACTCAACCAATTTGGCATAACAGGAAGAATGCACCGCTGGATAGCAAACTTCCTTACGGGAAGAACCTTTAAAACTAGAGTAAGAGAGGCCTTGTCCCAAACATATACACTGGATAATGGAACCCCCCAAGGAAGTGTGATTAGCCCAACCCTATTCAATCTAATGGTCAACAATCTAACCAACTATCTCAAAAATTGCCCAGTTGATCTGTCACAATTTGCCGATGACAGTAGTATCTGGAAAGCAGGAAACCCGAATAGTCAAAATAACATCACTCAAATTCAGAAAGGACTACACATCATCGGCACATGGGCCAACAACTGGGGTTTCAAAATATCCCAAATAAAAACAGTTGCCATGCTCTTCTCCCCAACTAATAAACAATCTAAATACCCTAAACTATATATGCAGAATCAGCCCATCCAATTCCAAAAGGAGACCCACTTCCTGGGAATGCTACTAAATGAAACAATCAATTGGAAATCACACATACAACAAACTATTCAAAAATGTCAAAAAGATCTAAACATACTTAAAAACATCAAAGGTACTACATGGGGAGCTGATCAGCAAACTATGCTAATGATCTACAAATCTTTAATTCGAAGTAAGATAGACTATGGCTCCCAGATCTATTCCTCAGCCAACAAGGAAACACTTAGACAACTAGATAGCATCCAATATAGAGCACTTAGACTTTGCACTGGTGCATTACCGAACACTTCCCTGGAAGAACTACAAATCCTCGCATGTGAACCACCATTACAACTGAGAAGAGAAGAACACATACTTAGATACGCCTGTAGAATCTCAATACATAAGGAGATTAATCCCACCAGAAACATAATAAGTAAATGTCAAACCACCTTTAGCTCAAGACTGGTACCACATCCTCCAGCAGCTAACAAAATACACACACTCTGCAAAGAACTCAATCAAATAGAACTCCAAGCAGAACAACTACTTATCAGGGACCCCACACCTTGGAGAAATAACCAACCTAACATCAACCTAACAGCACTCCAACTGGTACATAAGCGCGACAACCCCAATATCACATTAACACAAGTACAAAGCCTCATCAACAACAACTATGATGGATATGTAAAATTCTATACTGACGGCTCAAAATCTAAAGAACTACATAGAACGGCTGCAGCGGTAGTGATCCCAGAACATCAGATCACATTTACGACAAGACTACCGGATGACTGTTCCATATATACCGCGGAATTCTGGGCCATCAACCGAGCCCTAAAATGGATAGTAACACAAAATCAAAAACAGTACGTAATCATAACAGACTCACTTAGTGTACTTGAAAGTATTGAGACAGGTAATTCCAAAAGTAGACAAAATCTTCTAGAGGACACTATGCTGACCATCAGGGAAGCAGATAAATCACACCAAACCATACACTTCTTGTGGGTGCCATCTCACATCAATTTGCCTGGAAATGAAAAAGCAGACAAAGCAGCAAAAAGCAGTCTGATGAAAGACCAAATTGAACCCGTACAGTACAACACTCAGGAACTATATAGTCAAGTCAGGGACAGAATTAATAATAAATGGCAACAACAATGGGAAAACTCCACAAAGGGTAGACATCTATACCAACTACAAAAAGAGGTCACTAGAACCCAACGTTTACCAAAAAGCCTTGCAGCCATTGATATTAAAATAATCAACAGAATCAGAACAGGTAAAACACTACTAAATGGCAGCTTTATGAAACATATAAGTACAGGACCCACGCCAGATAAATGTCCACACTGTCCAGAAACTGAAACATTGGAACATGTATTCAACATATGTCACAAATACCATCGACAACGTACCGCCTTCCAACTACAACAAAGAAAACTTGACTCAGTTACATCATTTCCCCAAATTCTAGATAAAAGGTATAACAAAAACGTAAATGCTACCTATATAAATATACTTAATTACCTAAAATCAATAGACATAAAACACAAAATATAAATATCAAAACCATCAAATAAGTAAATAAACATAAACATAGCCAAAGAGTTAATATTTATCAATCAAGGGGTCAGAGCAGATAATAACATCGCTAGCTCAAAAAACAGACCCACGTAACAATGCCTTAAATAAACGGACCCAAAAAAAAATTATAACTATCAAATAGATAAATAATTAACGAGGCCATATCGGTTAAAGGGGCCAGAGCGGATAGTAATACCGCTAGCTTAAAAAAGCAGAACAACTTAACATTACCCTAAAATAAATATATAAAATAAAATAGAAAAGGGGAAAGGAAGGGAAAGGGGGGATAATATAAACATTGTAATGCGAGGAAAAAAGGAAGAAACGGGAGAAAGGGAAGAAGGAGAAGGGGGAAAAAAAGAGAACATTACACTAAGTAGTGGCACAATGTAGGTACAGTAAAACCAGTCAACCGGCAAGTGGCAAGATAAGTGTGATGAGAACACCGGGATCAAATAGTGATAGCTCAAGGAAACATAACACCAACAAACCGACAAGAAAACGTAAAAGGAAAGGGAAAAGAAGGATGGAAGAAGGAAAAAGAAAGAAAGAGGGAAGAAGGTAGTAGGAAGAAAGTGGGAAAGAAAAAAGGGAAAGGAAGAGAAAAAGAAGAAGGAAGAAATGAAATAACACCAAACTCTAATCTTTTTTTTTTAATTTTTCATTTTCTTTTTTTTCTTTTTTTTTATTTTTTTTTTAAAATTTATTTATATATATATATATATATATATATATATATATATATATATATATATATATATATATATATATTTAAATATTTTTAATTTTTAATTTGTTTTAATTTTTTTAATTTTATTTTATTTTATTTTATTTTTCTCCCTAGGGTTCTAATTTGGTACGAGAACCCTTTTCAAACAATCTCTTTCTCGAAATCTAACTTGATCAATTTTGACCACCGCTCAAAATTAACAAGCTAAAATACCTAACAGTGACTACACTTATTTATGTCGCTAAGACATTTTAGCAATTAAATTTGTTAAGGACCTACAACATGTACACTATGTACTAGAAATATTTATTGTTAGGAAAGATGAAAAATTCTATGACTATATGGATTTGATATAATTGCACAGGTGGCTTACACAACATTGGTATTTGTTCTGCCTTCCTGCTTTGCCGTGACCCGACATTTTACTCTAAGGCGAGACTGCCATTTAACGCGGGTGCCGGGGAGACTGCGACAATACAGCCTAGTGTAGTCAAAGTTACCTTTGGTCCCGACCAATCAAATAGCCCGACCCTCGGGCATTAACTGGTCGCGAAAGCACATAGTTGCGCATGCGACCTTAATTCATATTAAAAAAAAAAAAAAGCATTACCTTTCCCTTTTTTAATTTGTTTTGATTTTTTTTAAAATTTTATTTTATTTTATTTTATTTTATTTTATTTTTCTCCCCAGGGTTCTAATTTGGTAGGAGAACCCTTTTCGAACAATCTCTTTCTCGAAATCTAACTTGATCAATTTTGACCACCGCTCAAAATTAACAAGCTAAAATACCTAACAGTGACTACACTTATTTATGTCGCTAAGACATTTTAGCAATTAAATTTGTTAAGGATCTACAACATGTACACTATGTACTAGAAATATTTATTGATAGGAAAGATGAAAAATTCTATGACTATATGGATTTGATATAATTGCACAGGTGGCTTACACAATATTGGTATTTGTTCTGCCTTCCTGCTTTGCCGTGACCCGACATTTTACTCTAAGGCGAGACTGCCATTTAACGCGGGTGCCGGGGAGACTGCGACAACACAGCCTAGTGTAGTCAAAGTTACCTTTGGTCCCGACCAATCAAATAGCCCGACCCTCGGGCATTAACTGGTCGCGAAAGCACATAGTTGCGCATGCGACCTTAATTCATATTAAAAAGAAAAATTACCTTTGCCGACGTCTTCCAGACCACTGCTCTATTTATACAGCTGAATTCTGGGCCATCCTTAAATCGCTAAATTGGATTGAAGAAGTAAAACCAAACAAGACAGTAATCATTAGTGACTCACTCAGCGTCCTATCTTCAATCCAATCAAACACCACCAAAAGTAGGGAAGAATTCCTAGATCAAATAAATATCAAACTAAAACAGCTACATAACGAAAATAGGATAGTGGAATTCATGTGGATACCATCCCACATAGAAATTAGAGGTAATGAAATGGCGGATAAACTAGCCAAAGAAAAACTAAATGAGCCCGAGTTTGAGCCACTACAGTATAGTACCTACGAACTATACAGCATAATTAACACACAAATAAATAAGTTATGGCAAAATGATTGGGATACAAGTACTAATGGGAGAGTGTTATACACCACTACTAGGGAAGTAAATAGAAACAGGAAACCGCCCAAGGGCCCACCAAAAGAACAAACGGCTATAAATAGGATCATTTTAGGAAAAACCAGACTAGCAAATAGCCAAGGAAAATACATAGGACCCTTTCCTCATAACATTAATTGCTACCGTTGCAACATCCCTGAAGACCTCAACCATGTTTTCAACCATTGCTCTAAAACCAAAAATGAAAGGGACAAATTTAGAACACAACAACAAAGTATAAAGGCCCCCTATACATACCCTGAAATTATTCAAAGTAATAATACCAACTTAGTAGACACATACAAAACTATGATAGAATTACTTAAAAACATAGAGAAATTGGAAAAAATATAACAATAATACTGACTGAAACAAACAATGAGAAATACCTATGATAAACAAAAACAATGTTCATTGAAGAGGGGTAAATCAGTAACGGTTAGGACCGGGGTGCGGAAACTGGGTGTGACCAGGGATACCTTTGACGTGTCGCTTAACGGCCCCTGCTATTTGCGGCAAAGGTCCTTTGTTATTGCCTAGTCGCCGCATTTCACGGACCGGACCGTGGGGAAGTGACTGGGTGTGGTAGTGGACAATCCCTGACGTGTCGCTTAACGGCCCCTGCTATTTGCGGCAGGGACCCACTGCTAACGCAAAGTAACCGAACCTCAAACCTCACCTACAACAAAGAACAAATTAAAATATAAATAGGTGTACTCTCATCAAGCGATAAAAACAAAGTACAAATTCTATCTAATAAGCATAAATTTAAAGGTAATCAATAAGGGATCATGATAAATAAAGACTAATATATACAAATAATAACAAAAATAACAGCTCAGAAATACCAACTAAACAACAGAATTAGGGTGACAATTGTAGGAAGCAAGTTAACACGCTAAAATTCATACTCTACTACCCTCTACTCTTTTCTTCTATCCTACCCCCATAGAAATACAACCAAATATGCAGTGCAAAATCATACAACCAGGGTTTAAATAAAAAATATATAGAACCAAACAGTGCACTGCGAACATTGCACCTAAATTAGAGAGACAAAAGGATAGGACCCCAACTTAGCACATATAAGGTAGTCTAAAATCCAAAGACTATCAGCTCCAGCGATACAAGGTCGCAACAAACTAAATAACATAAGAAAGCAGGAGTTAGAAATCCTTCCAAAATAGATTATATAAGGTAGCCTAAAAACCCAGGGCTATTAGGGCCAGCAACACAAGGTTGCATATTCGACATAAATACAGAATTATCAGGGCCAGCAACACAAGGTTGCATATTCGACACAAATACAGAATTTAGAACTAGCATAGGAACCCAAATACAAATTATAAGGTGACCCAACATCCAAGGTCATCAGGCCCAGCAACACAATGTTGCAAGAAACACTCGAGTAGGAAAAAACAAAGCGACTAAATACAAAAACACCAACTACAAACAAAAAGCACTGTACTACAAAAGTTGTATTTTACCTCTAGAAATTGAACAGCACAGGGTATAAATATAGGGTCTAGGGACAAACACCAACCATGCCTGGCACTCCGCCTTGCCTACCGCGCCTGCAGCAATTACACGTGCTTAGCACGTCCACAAATAACCAACAAAAACCGGATGGCAAAATATGAGTGTGTGCTGAAACTAATCCCACTCATATACTTATACAGGCCCAACAATCACACAGCAGTAACTCAATAGTTACTCAGATGTGACGGCCTAACTAAATAGTGTTCCATGAACACATAAATGCCTGCAGGGTGGTGGCTCCATCCCCACCCTCAGGATAAAATTAAATAACCGTCCATTGACGGATAAAACAGTGACAAGAGCCCTCGGGACGAGTCACTTAAAACTCATATTATTGATTGATTACCTTTGCCTGAATAATAGGGGACTCATTTGGTTACGAGTACCCCTCTTTGAACAACTTTCCGTGGCCCTAAAAAGCTAATTTGACCTTATTGGTGCCGCCTCCATCAAATTTAAGACCAAAAATTACCTACCATTGACTACACTACTATATGTCACTTTGACATTTTAATTTCAAAATTTGTTAGCGACTTATATATGTACGCTTATGTACTAGTTTTTATTAATATGATAGGAAATTAAATAACAATTCTTCAACTCAAATATTTGAGTAATTGCACAGGTGGCTAACACATTATTGGATGTTAAGCTGTCCATTAGTACAACTGGACTGAATTTGACCTTTAGTATGACCTTGTCGTTTCAGGTGTGGACTGCGTCCTTTGCTGTGCTGTCTTGCTGTTTGCGTGCTCTGGTGTGTGCTGCTGTGTCGACGCCCTCCTGGACCTGGGCCCTTTCCGCCTTTGCCGTTTCAGACTCACCAAATTACTAGCGAAATGAGAAAGCATTTTCCCTCGCTACCAACGTTTACTTCCGATTGGTTGTTAGGGGTGGGTGTGTGTAGGTACTATTCCTACCCACCCCATGGGCTTTCATTTCTCCCGATAGTTACTTTTTAGTAATTCGGGAGAACGCCCTATTTAAAATATAGTGCATTTAAGCACTGTAAATCCTGAGGGGGGGGGGAGTAACGACCCCCCCCCCAAGGGACCTTAAATGGCCACCGATATGGTGGCTATAAAAGTTGTCCATATGCCCCTAGAGGGCGGTGGCAACTCAAAAACACCCATTTCAGTCAGTCATCATTCAGGCAGTGGCTGTGGACCGAGGAGGACGTCTTTTCTGGAGCGGATGGCCTGGTGACGTCACAATGGGAGTGCTGTAATGGCATGATGATATCCCGGGCTGCAAAGTTAAGAACGACTTGTGATGTTGCCCCGTCGCTTCTTCGGAAAGGAAAACTCGACTCGTACGGTGTCGCTAGTACAGGTGGCTCGAAATGGAAGTCTCGTAAATCCCGAACTTGATTTGTGGCGGGGACGGACATGGAGGGAAACTTGGAAAGTGGCGACTACCACGTGGACTCGACATGGAAGTTTCGTAACTCCCACTAGCTTGCGGCAGAGACGGAAATGGAGAAGAAACAGTGGTAGTTGCTTGCACTGGTGCGACTTGAGAATGTGACCGGCATGGATGTAACTTGAAGCAATCATGGAGGCCGCCACCCCGACATGGATGTATATAGAAGCAGTCATGCCGGTCGCCACCGGACTGCCTCGTAGTGAAAAGATTTTTTCATTGCCATAGTCAATTTGCCTGAATAATAGGGGGCTCATTTGGTTACGAGTACCCCTCTTTGAACAACTTTCCGTGGCCCTAAAAAGCTGATATGATTTATTATTGGTACCTCCTTTCAAATTCACAACTAAAAATATCTACCATTGACTACACTAATATATGTCGCTAAGACATTTTTAATATTCAAAATTTGTTAGGGACTTATGTTATGTACGCTTATGTACTTTAAATTTTGGAAATATAGGATATTAAATATCAATTCTTCAACTCTAATATTTGATAAATTGCACAGGTGGCTAACACATTATTGGATATTAAGTTGTCCTTAGTATAACTGGACTGAATTTGAAATAAGTGCGACCCTTTTGTTTCGGGTGTGGACTGCGGCTGTGGCCTTGCTGTCTATCTCTTGTGTGCTCTTGTGTGTGTTGCTGTGTCGCTGCGCTCCTGGACCTGGACCCTTTCCTCCTTTGCCGTTGCTGTCAGCTCTGGTCGGTTGATGTCGAATGGGGGTGGGGGGGTGTATGCTCTATTCCTACCCACCCCATAGGCCTCCATTTCCCTTGATAGTTACGTTTTAGTAATTCGAGGGAACGCCTAATGAATTGATAGTGCAATTAAGCACTTTAAGGGTAACTAAATGGCTGCCGACATGGTAGCTATAAAAGCTGTACACATGTTCCTAGTGAACGGTTATAGCTATAAAAATTCCATCTAAGTAAGTAAGTAACAGGTATGGGTCATCATCATTCAGAGGCGAAGACTGCAGACCGAGTAGGACGGCTTTTCTGGGGCTGGCGACCTGATGACGTCACGATGGATTGCGAAAGCATGTTTCCCGGGCTTTACAGTTAAGGACGAACTGAGACGTTATCACATCACTACTACAGAGAGAAACATCAACATGTACAGCGGTGGACTATGCAGTGGAATCATTTTGGATATTTTATAAGTCCCTTTAACAAGTGGCAGAGATTGAAGATATGCAGAAACTGAATCGCCCACTTAAACTACGTTTTGAAGAAAAATGACGGACTTTGAAGTTGGCTTGCTCCTGCATCAAGTTACTGGAACCATATTACAACCAGCCATGGGAATTTAAGTAATATGGCGGACCTGAGGCGCGCTGACTGGTGATGTCAAAATATTGAGTATCCCGCAGGTTGCCGTAGGATGATATTGCCAAGTCAGCGAAACTCTACCTTAGATAACCAGCACATTGATGGAAATACAGCTGTCTGCGGATAAGTCGTCACCATCGGATTACTTGGATAAAGCAGTACAACGAAAAGATATTTGCCATTTATCTTTTCATTCGCCTGAATAATAGGGGACTCATTTGGTTACGAGTACCCCTCTTTGAACAACTTTCCGTGGCCCTAAAAAGCTAATTTGACCTTATTGGTACCGCCTCCAACAAAATTCAAGACCAAAATTACCTACCATTGACTACACTATTATATGTCGCTTAGACATTTTTAATTTTCTAAATTTGTTAGGGACTTATTATATGTACGCTTATGTACTAGTTTTATTTGAATGATAGGACTCTAAATAACAATTCTTCAACTTATATATTTGAATAATTGCAAAGGTGGCTAACACATTATTGGATGTTAATTTGTCCATTAGTACAACTGGACTGAATTTGACCTTTAGTATGACCTTGTCGTTTCAGGTGTGGACTGCGTCCTTTGCTGTGCTGTCTTGCTGTTTGCGTGCTCTGGTGTGTGCTGCTGTGTCGTGGCCCCCCTGGACCTGGGCCCTTTCCGCCTTTTCTGCTTCCGACTCACCAAAATTACTAGCGAAATGAGAAAGCTTTTTCCCTCGCTACCAATAACTCTGCTTCTGATTGGTTGATATCGATAGGGGTGGGTGTGTGTAGGTACTATTCCTACCCACCCCATGGGCTTTCATTTCTCCCGATAGTTACTTTTTAGTAATTCGGGAGAACGCCCTATTTAAAATATAGTGCATTTAAGCACTGTAAATCCTGAGGGGGGAGTAGCGACCCTCCCCAAGATATGGTGGCTATAAAAGTTGCCCATATGCCCCTAGAGGGCGGTGGCAACTATAAAACATCCATTTCAGTCAGTCTGACTACCTATTGTTGGTGTATCAACTCAAAGAAGATGAGTAGAGTACAAAAATTGAGAGAACTTCAAATGCACTTGGAGAATGCTAGGCGTCTCCTGGATGAGCTGGCAATGGAGGCCATAGCTGAACAGGCGAAGATTGAAAAAGAAGAGGAGGAAAGAAAAAAGAAAGAAGAGGAGGAGAAGAAAAGACCCATCTTGCCTCACCGCATGATGAGACAAACTAGTCAAGTCAAGCCTGTGGTGAGGACACCCTCACCACCAGAACCATCTCGTCAACTACAGGCAGTCCCCACCGCAACAACCACAGTCTCAGCCGCAACAACCACAGTTGCGGAATAGAGGAAGACATGAAGAGGCTTTCACTATCCCTCAAACGGAAGATTGGGATAGTGAAGCCACTCATTCTCCCTCTGCGCTCCGAATAACAACAGTGAATTGGGAGAATGATTGGAGTAGAAGATGTGTGTGGGGGGCTAGACCTGGGAGATGCCAGCATTAGCCAGGTGTATTTTGAAGTTTAAAACACAGCCCTTCTCAGGGCTACCCAAATGTCTGGAAAAGAAATACTATGTCAATAGCCAATGGGTGTGAGAGAGGAGTAGTGTGATTATAAACACTAACTCTTTTTAGATGGTATATGGTGTGATTTTGAATAGTAAATGATAGGGTTTGTTTTGGCTGCTTCATGTGTGTGTGTGTGGTTAGTATATGGTGTGATTTTGGATAGTAAATAATAGGGTTTGTTTTGGCTGCTTCCCCGTGTGTGTGTGGTTAGTATATGGTGTGAATTTGGATAGTAAATAATAGGGTGTGTTTGGCTGCTTCCCCTTGTGTGGTTAGTAAATGGTGTGATTTTGGATAGTAAATAATAGGGTTTGTTTTGGCTGCTTCCCATGTGTGTGGTTAGTATATGGTGTGAATTTGGATAGTAAATAATAGGGTGTGTTTGGCTGCTTCCCTTTGTGTGGTTAGTAAATGGTGTGATTTTGGATAGTAAATAATAGGGTTTATTTTGGCTGCTTCCCCGTGTGTGTTTGTGGTTAGTATATGGTGTGAATTTGGATAGTAAATAATAGGGTGTGTTTGGCTGCTTCCCCTTGTGTGGCTAGTAAATAATAGGGTTTGTTTTGGCTGCTTCCATGTGTGTGGTTAGTAAATGGTGTGATTTTAGATAGTATATAACATGAAAAGTGAATGTAAGAGGTGTTTTCTTTCACGTCCGTGCTTAAGATATATATACGCAATCGTCGGTCCATGGAGCCATTCAATTTTGAACACATCAAGATGAATTTCGACTTATTTATCCAACTCCGAGACAGCTGGTTTGGGATCCTTGATGCAGAATATGAAGTGGAAAGACTTGAGGAATAATTTCAGAGTAACCATGGCTTTGTAAGCCAACTGAAATTAGCAAGAGATCTATTAGAAGGTATGATAGAGGAGGAAGACCAGAAATTAAGAAGACGTATTGAAACAAAATATATAAGAATAGGGGACTTGAAGCAGGCACTTGATCATGTCATCAAAGTCAGGTGCTTTCTAGAAGAAACATTACATCTGATAGAGTGGGAATATGTGCAGTGGGGTCTAGACAGGCTAAAGAAAGCAGAAGCAATGATGAGAATGGTGATGGAAGAACAGGTGATCCGGATTAAAGAAAACTGGTCTAAGGAGAGAAAGGAAAAAAAGAACAAAAAGAAGAAAGAGGACTTTGATCTACTCAATCTAAGATGGATGAGAGTTCAGGAAAAGTTTAGAGCTATGGGACATCCCAATTGGATTCCCGAGGAAGAAAAGAAGAAGAAAACGGGAATCATTGGTAAAATTAAAAGGTGGTGGAACAACGGCAGAAAATAAAAGAAGAAGAAGTATCCAAAGGCCCTTTTCAGGGCCACTCATAGGTCTCGAAAAGATATTAGCTTTCTTTGCCACCCTTTTTTCCCCTTGTCGCTCTACAGTTCCCTATACCCATATAAATCATATTCCCCATGTTCCATTTCCCTTGAGGCTAGATAGGCCCAAATAGTTCCCATGTTCAATTCCCCTTGACGCTAGATAGGCCCACCATGTTCAATTCCCCATGACGCTAGATAGGCCCAAATAATTCCCATGTTAAATTCCCCTTGACGCTAGATAGGCCCACCATGTTAAATTCCCCTTGACGCTAGATGTACCCAAGCCCTTTTTGACTGGATTTTCCCTTGACGCTAGAGTGCCCCCTATTACTACTTAGGTCCTTCATTTTCAGAAGACCTCTCCTCTTTTTTCTTAGGGCACCTTGAAGAGCAGTGTCCTTTTCCTGACACTGATATCGTATACCTTGATTTATGTCCCTCTTTTCTCCTGTAGATTCTTTACTACTTTTTCTTTGACGTTGCAGGCATCATAGAGCTAAATGTTTTTTCGTCTGCCAGATACTGGGCACGATGAATTTTAAACGCCCAAACCATTTGCCGTGGACAACGTCTACTTCTTTATCTGCTGGTGTCGATCATTTGGTAGTTGTAGCTGATCATTTGGTAGTTGGTCGATCATTTTGTAGTTGTAGCTGATGTCTGTCATTGGTAGTGAGTATAGAGGTAGTGATAGCTGGGTTAGAATGTTTGGAACTGGAAGGAGTTTTTTTTCTCTTGGTTCGAGTTAAAGAAGTCGGATACATTTGTTTCATATAGTTTAACTCTGCCAAAATTTATAGTATCTCCGTCAACGTTTTGAATTTCACCATTCTCCTTCTCTCCTTCACACATCTTATTCTGTTCGCCCTCTTTTTTTTTCATCTACTTGATGTTGTTGTTGAATAACTAAGACTTGCTATGCTTCTTTTTCTCGATGTAAACGTTCCTTTAGTTCCTCCTCCTCTCTATCTCTAAAATATCTTATCCAAGGTAAGGAAGAAGGCGGTAAGTGTACTGGTGTCAGGACACATTTTTGCGAATATGAGAAAAAATCGACTATATACCTTTTAAAATCATTCTCTTCTGGAGGTATGCTTGTCCTTGTTTTAGTCGCTGCCATGCCATCACTCCTCGTCTCCGCCGCAGGCACTACCCATTACATGGTCTTCTAAGTTTCCGCCTTGCTCAAACCATGTTGTATCGATTCACTGCATATATATGTACTGACATCTTGTTGACCAATAAAGTTTTTCTTCCCGAACTAACCAGAAGAAGTCTATCGGAGATAAAACAATTTTTAATACATCATAGTCAGGGCGAAGCTAAATCCAACCAATAAGCAAGACCACCCTAATAAATCCGGCCCATGTGGCGATAATAGGTGCAAAACCTGTCAACATATGATGGAGACCAGAACATTTTCTAGCACAGTGACTAGCGAAAAACTGAACAAATATGTTTCAAATAAAACGTACAAAACAGAATGTAATTTATTTCATCACATGTAAGATCTGTTGGAGAAACTGAAAAAACTACACAAAAGGTTCAACCTTTACAGATTTGAGTGGATGACTAAGAAGCTGTACAGAAGTCCAGTTGCAATGACTTCTGTTCTCGTGGCCACACTTTCGATGACATAATACTTTATTCCAACTGCTCACAACCCCAATTGAAGTTCCAAAACCCGGAAAGAAAAGGAATCGTACTAGATACGCCGCCTTAGAGCATTGAAACCACGCGGTTTAAACCAAGAAGACTAGAAAAATAGTCACACACACAACAAAAATCATTTTGTTTTGCAACCGGAGCATTTTTTTAAACAAAAATAATTCTGTATATTTGCTTAACAGTCATCCTAAAACCTATAATTATTACTATAGCAACGATATATCCGGGATATAATTTGCTGGTATATAAATGTACAATGATTAACAGACGGCGATATGGCTCATCGATTTCAATTCATTAAAACATATTTTTCAAGATCAACATCAAGTGGAAGTAAACTAGTTGGGGAGAAATAATTTCATAATTTTATTCCTGTAAAAAAAAAAGTCATGCCAATTTTTATAATCTCAAGGAGTTTTCTGGAGATGGGGTGTTTTTCCTGTCTCTGTTTTATTTGCCTTTGGAGAATACATAGTTCCCATAGCATTTGAATGTGATCGGAAGCAGTTTCCGGTCGCCATATTATGGGTTAAGCTTATTGTATTGAAGACTTGCTGCCAAGCGTAACGACGAAATGTGATTGAATTTTTATATATTCTATAATTATGAAAAAAATCATCCCCTGTTGCTAAGAATACTAATTTGGGGCCATCCATTTGTTTTATTTAGTACAAACATGCAAAATTCTGGAAAAGTTTGACATCTCCCGCAACTAGTCCGAGTTAACTCTGACCCTTGCCACCCCATTTTTTATATTTGGTTTTTTATGTTGGGGTGTAGGGTCAGAGCGCATCCCCTATCAAAAAGTTGGAATTCGCCGACACCAGCTGGTGTCGCCATGGGGTACTCGCCTACTGACAGGCCTAGAAAATTTTAATGACTTTATATTGGGTCATACTTACATTAAATCGATAGGGAAATAATTTATCTTCTCATAAATTGCAAATATAACACTGATTGTGTATTTAATCCGTTGTCGGACGAGACGAAATTACAGCGTTGATGAATTTTGACCTCGATCGCACTATTTGCATTGCTAGTCACGTGACTAGCCAAATCTCGCAGCCGATATGCATAACACGTCACAGGTCAAATAGTCACGTGATAACAACAAACCCGCGTTGTCGTATGGTTTCAGCGTGATCTATCTGCCTCTTTCCAGGACGATGCGACAAAGACACGTTTCCGATTGGTGTCATCTCAATTAATGTTGAAAAGCAAATGTTCTTTCATGTTATACTAAACATTGATTGACTTTCATTCACTATTTTCGAGTGTTTGCTTCATCAACATTCAGTCATTGGAAAATAATTGTACATACTACATGTACTATGATGGAGTGTTCCTGCTGCGGCACAGAGTTTCAGAAAGAAAAAAAAATAAAGTATTTAAAAGAATAGCCATTCATTCTAAATTTAAAGGTGGACCTAGTGCGGCAGAATTACTAGTTTCGAGTTTGTTGTCTTCTTTCCTCAAAGAAGATTTGGTGCATACATCTATATTGCAACATGGCAGGTAAATACATGGAATCTCTTGCCAATGAGATACTTCTTGAAAATGGATATAATTTTAAAATTAAAGAAAAACAGTATGAGATAATAAAATCACTTATTGATGGAAGTGACACATTTGCCGTCCTTCCCACGGGGTATGGGAAAAGTGTATGTTACATTCTCCCACCAATGATATTAGATAAGGTAAAGAGAGAGAGAGAGAACCAATGTTGCATTGGATTATTTGTTTACTGTCATTTGATCTTTGAAAGGGGGCTAACACAATACAAAATATGAGCATAAATTAACCAACAACTTCATTCTGAACTAAAGTGTAAATTAGACACAAAGACGATGATCCATTTCAAGAGTGCTCTTAAAACTAACCTTTTTCAACTGCAAAAGCAAACTTAAAAACCTAATAATGTTTCCTACCTTAAATATTTTCAGCATTTTTTGTTTTCCAATTTCATGTTTTTTTTCTGTAATCATTTCATTATAGATGTCAAGCGCTTAGAGCTTCTAAAGATTAGGCTCTATACAAAGTCCTCATTATTATTATTATTACATACAAACAATCTGTTTGACTGAAGTTATAGTCTAACTTAAAATGAACAATCAAACCTGTCTAAATGTATTATTTTTAAATTCTTTAAATTTCTTTACATTGATATATATACTGACAGTTAACAGCAAATAGTTATTATCTTAGTGAAGCATATTCAGTTGGTCATAACATGTGTCCCTTTTAAATGTGTGTTCTTAATAAAGAGGTTAACAATAATTATAAATATATGATAGAGGGCTCATTAATTTTGACTATGTGGATTATATATGTTAGAGTAGGTAAATGATGCCTAAAAGAAAAGCATTTATTATTTATTACCTATAATTTGCAGAATACTGCACAAAAAATTTAATTTGTGTCAAATATGACATTATATAACTATACTTTGCATGGTGCATGAAAATGACAGTATGTAGGCAAATGTGTATGTATATATAAAGAGAGTGAGAAATATATACTATAACAATTTCACTCCTGAATGCTGATTCTGATGAATATTGATGAGGAATGGACCACACAGTGTCAAGTCCAACATAGGCAGGAACATATGTTGTCAGAATCTTTGAGACTATAACTGCTAGCTCCTCTTTTAAGGCCATCTCGTCTTCACTGGATGGTAAGATATCTGAAATCTTTACATTCCTTATGGCCTCTGGAGAAGGGAATACATTTGACATTCCATAGCTACCAATCCTTTCCAGTGTGGCAAATCCCTGTACCATGTTCAGCATGGTATTTCTCTTGCCCCTCACATGATGCCAGACACCAATCTTCTGGTTGATATTATCAAAAGTAATATCAAAGTATAATTTTTGGTTAGTGTTGGAAATAGGCAACATAACCGACTCAGATGACACTTCAGTTGTAACTGAAATTTTAAATGAGAGTGCTTTGTATGATAATAATCATTCATTCCAGTGTGGTTGTTTGACAATAACATTATAAACAATAATATGAATAAAGATACAGGAAAGAGTTGTATGTTTAGTAGATATGGTGACCATTCATGACAAAATATAGTAAATAGTTGGCAATAACAATTATACAACTCAGTAACAATTTTCACTAAGAAAAAAGTTATCAACTGACCACACGGAATGGCATCATTATGCATGGAGCACTCTAACAGATTAAATTTTACTTGGATGATTTAAGTTTGACAATATGAACAAAATCATTAGCATTATAATTATTGGTCAATGTGACCTACTTTTCATTGTTGAATGCTGCAAAAATAGTAAAACTAATGTAATATTTGAAGATATAATTCTTAAATTAAGCAAGCATTGTGCATTGATATCTTAAATTATAACTGACATGCATAGGCTTCAATCTGTGATCTTCAGAAAATGTTCTTGTAGTTCAAATATATCAAATATGTTATTCAGTGTCAATTTAAATTTGTCATAAGTGATTTAAAATCTGTTGCATGTGAATTATTGGGATATCTGGTATCATTTTCCCCCATTAAACCTGATCATTATGGGTGGATATTAATGACTCGTGTCCATCTCACATACATTGTAATATCTCAGATAACTATTATTGATAACTTTCCCCACGTCGTAGAATTTGCATACTGTGACAGAAACCTGGAGGTATTTGACTTTTTACTTTATGTATGACATTGTTCAGATTGTTTTTTCTTACTAGAAATTTAATTATTTTAATGATGAAAAATATTATCATTATATTATTTTAAAAACAGTAATTTCAGATATCCATGTCAATGACTTGATTATTCATCTGAATATACATTCTACACTAGTCAACTCATCACTTTCTTGGACTGAACTAGATTCCTCTTCTTCTTCCTCATTCTCCTCTTCATCTTCCTCCTCCACCTGCTCTTCCTCCTCTGCCTGCTCTTCCTCCTCCATCAAATCCTCATCCTCTTCATCATCCCAAACATACTCTAACTCTGGCAGCTCATCCAAAGTTTCATCTGCTTTATCTAAGAAAGGAAAGAATATGTATAATTTTGTCAAAATGCTTGCTTACTGTTTAATAAAACCTACAGTTGTGTGTACCTCAAACAAAATTGTTATGCCTCACTTTTATGCTAAATTTGGATGATGTGTTGTTGAACATTATATACTTAGGTGACCTAAAATATAAGTATCATGAAGTAAACATTTAAACAAAGAGACAAATATAGGTGTAAGAATTGACACTCAACAATTTTAATTCCTTTCACAATAACCCTTTTAAATTATCAAAACTGAAACTGAAAAAAATGAAACAATTAGTATGATTCTGATATACCACAATATATCATGGACATTACATATAGAAAATTCTATCATGTTCACAATGGTTTATACCTCTTTCTTTTCCTGACAATTTATCTCTCCACAGCTTAACCTGTCAAAATCTTGGCGCAGACCATATATTCATCGTCTTGTGGCATCAATACTTTGGCACCATCCAAGTCTGTTGAAACTACCAAAAACCTGTTTATAACAAAAGTACAGTTTGATTGTCTGCAAAAGCGTACATGTCAGTAGAGAAGAAATCTTCTCTATTGTTGTTAACAATCACCAGAATATATATTCATAAATAACCATAGTTACAATAAAAATTAACAACATATCTACGGTTTTAAAAAAATGCATAAACGGTAATTAATTTGCATTAAATTAATTAAAATGCATGCTGCATTCTTTAAATTTATTTGTAAAGTCTCGGTAAATAAAATCTTTAGCCTTTCCTTGTAGGTTTTTAAAAAAATGCTGAATCCATTCAATTTAGATAAAATTGTTAATTATACTTGAATGATTGTGTTACCTTTCTCTTACAACCACCTAACCACATTATAATGGAAACCAGCTGTTGCAGGATAGTACATTGCCTGGTTCTGATAAAGCTGATTATACATAGGAGGGAGCCAATGACAGGTACTAAAGAGATGACCTTTCTTCCGATCCTTTTTGTGGCAGAGTTGTGGTAGTGCTTCTTGATTATGCTGGCTTTGACAAGCTCAAGCAAACTGGGCAACATTTATTGGCATCATACATCATTTTGACCCATTCAAAATCCAAAATTGATGACAATCCACCATTGAAACCACTTTTGGAAACCATTTTTGTAAAGCTGCAGATCTCCTGACTCACTACATCACAAATGACATAAACTGCAGCTTTCTTGGCAGATCTGCTTTGTTTAAAGAGTTGTCGCAAACCATTTCTGTATCTTGAGTGTGCCAAAAGTTGTATTGCCTTCCCAATAGGAGTGTTATTTACAGTAAGTGACACCTGGTTTAAGAAAACAGAAAGTCACAATTATTCCTAGGTATGGATGGCCTGTTTATAGGTTAGTTTAATCTTTTCTCATTCTATACATAGAATTATGAGCTTCAAATTTTGAATTTAAATTTAATATAGTTACATATATGATATGGAACTGATGCTGAATTATAATAAGAAATGGTTATCTAGAATGCTGATAGATGTTATAGTTATATATGTACTTACCTTTTCTTCTGTCAAAGATTTTCTTGACATCAACTTTGGTTGGTATGCTTTTCTTGGTGTTGAGATAACCTTGGCTTTCTTAGCAATTCCGCGGTGGGTTGGCGTGATTTGAATCTTACTTCCTATATACGACTCTGATTTTCGAATTTTTCTGAATTTCTCCTCTACCTCATCAAGGTTAGTCTTGCTTACATCCAAGGATTTTATTGTCGAGCTGCATTTAGTACAAATGAATGCACGTTTTTCAGGCGTGAATGTTACAGAATATGTTTCTTCTAGTAATTCTGCCGCACTAGGTCCACCTTTAAATTTAGAATGAATGGCTATTCTTTTAAATCCTTTATTTTTTTTTTCTGAAACTCTGTGCCGCAGCAGGAACACTCCATCATAGTATATGTACAATTATTTTCCAATGACCGAATGTTGATGAAGCAAACACTCGAAAATAGTGAATGAAAGTCAATCAATGTTTAGTATAACATGAAAGAACATTTGCTTTTCAACATTAATTGAGATGACACCAATCGGAAACGTGTCTTTGTCGCATCGTCCTGGAAAGAGGCAGATAGATCACGCTGAAACCATACGACAACGCGGGTTTGTTGTTATCACGTGACTATTTGACCTGTGACGTGTTATGCATATCGGCTGCGAGATTTGGCTAGTCACGTGACTAGCAATGCAAATAGTGCGATCGAGGTCAAAATTCATCAACGCTGTAATTTCGTCTCGTCCGACAACGGATTAAATACACAATCAGTGTTATATTTGCAATTTATGAGAAGATAAATTATTTCCCTATCGATTTAATGTAAGTATGACCCAATATAAAGTCATTAAAATTTTCTAGGCCTGTCAGTAGGCGAGTACCCCATGCCGACACCAGCTGGTGTCGGCGAATTCCAACTTTTTGATAGGGGATGCGCTCTGACCCTACACCCCAACATAAAAAACCAAATATAAAAAATGGGGTGGCAAGGGTCAGAGGAAACTCGGACTACTCACGCAACATGTACAGATGCGTACATTTGTAAGTACGCCTGAGCACCACAACAGCTAAACTACTGTGCCACACAAGCGTATGCATTTAGGTTAACCTCCCTCCATGTGTAATTAATAAATGTACAGCCCCTTCAGAACCAAAAGCGCTGAGACTAGTTAGAAACTGGTTTTGCGTTGTTTTCTGTTTCTCTCTCTCTCTCTCTCTCTCTCTCTCTCTCTCTCTCTCTCTCACACACACACAGACACAAAGAAAGAATTCTAATCAATTCTTACCTCATTGTTGGCGAGAAAAGTTTAAATCTATCTGACTGATCGGCTTTTTGGTGACAATCCGCTGTTGTACGAAGAATATTTGGATCAGTTTTACGTCAATCAAACCTTTTCCTTTTACCAAAGCGCTTTTTTGTAGTTTGTACAATTACGACTTGTGCAGTTTATATAACTAGAACTCCGCAGTCGCATTGCCCTTATGTCAGTGTGCAGACGGAGTTGTTATATATAATAGCGTGTTGTATAGATCTGAGATAATACCATTTGAGCTGTTTACCTGTGGATCAGATAAGATTACCAGTGGCTGCATAATTGACATTATACTATGGCGTGCAACGTTCACAGGTTTTCATAAATGATTGTGGGAGACAATTCGTGTCCCATGTTACTGTAAAGTTATCTGCAATCAGTAAAGTTGTATCAGTTATACAGTTCAAACCTGTCTATTCATTTTGTTCAAGGTTACCGACTATTCTTCATCGTGCATCAGTGCGTAACTATTTTCATTTTGTTTTAAGTTTCACACGTAAATCATTTGAATACCTTGTGCAGAAAGATTTTGCTACATCTGCCTAACCCCTATGTAGGTGGGTTGGGGGAGGGGGGCTGTAGGACGGATGGTTGCGGTGACTGGTGGCTGATAAACACTCGTTGTTGACACCTGTCAACTCTCAACAATTTATGTTGTATTGAGTTTTAGGTAACACCCTCGTTTTCCGAAAAATGTAATTTTTGTGCATTGTATCCTTGTCCACCCATGAGTGTATATAGTTGTATGTAATTGTCTCCCCTTTTATGTTTAATAAAACAATTTGTTTTCCAGGGTTTCTATCATTTTTTGCTTGTCAATTTTTTTTAGTTTGTTTTACCCAAAAGAAAAGGAGCTATGTAGGTACTCCCTACCATCCACATTGTAGTTTCAGGTATTACGCCCGCCTTAGGAGATCAACGGGTTATGCTTTCCCTTACATGGCTTCTTTTTGCTGGGATTGTACTCTTCACTCATGAGACTATTAGTCTATTTGTGAATTTCCTTTCCCCATTTTTTTTCCATGTTGATGGTGACTTTGCCAGAGTCTTATGTATTGTCCGTTCAGTGTATGCTATATTGCTAGCTGTGCATTGTGTTATTTGTTATATGGACAACTTGAATCATGGTATAATATTAGTTGTTTGCTTATATTCCTTAATGTTGTTTTTTTTTTGGGGGGGGAAGCCGTAAATGTAGATATCTGTTGTTCTAATTATGTGTGTATTTCTGTTTAGTTTGGGTGCTTTCTTTTATTGATGATATTGTGTGTGGTGGGTAGTTGTGTATGGGCATTTAAGTTTTAACTTGAACAGTGCCGTGGCACTGTGCTCGACAAGATCTTTTTCTATCACCTTAGTGCAAATGGCCTTCAGGTTGTTACTTCAGTGAGTATCATTTTCAAAGGAGAAATAAATATATTTCTTCACTTTTCTTTCTATTTGAGATTGGAAGAAAAGGGAAAATTTGAGAATATTATATAACATCAAGTTGCTTCCCTTTTGTTATTTTCATATTTATTCGTTTTGGTTGGGTCATGACAGATTGTTAATTGTGAATAGATACATACAAAGGAATGCCGCTAAATTTCGTTTCGATATTGGTTTTGGTAGGATTTTTGGGTTAAATGTGGTCTTTCTTTTTTTTTTTTTTTATAAAATTTTATTATCTATCATGTGAGGCCTTCAAGGGTTTTATTCCTTGATTTCCCCCCACCACAGTTGATGCCCTCGCTATAAAGGGGAAGGACTTATTATTCCCAATAAGTAAATAGAGAATTTCATATAAGTATGTTGGCTTCTGCAGCAGCGAGATTCGCGGTGTACCTTTATGTGTTGTGTACGTATCTCTTGCTGATTGCCTCCATATTCTGGCCATAGACTAAGTACAGTCAAATTGTACGCTCTGCTACTGGTCACGCATGTTGCAGGCAGGGGCCACTGCAGGCGTAAATGGGTCAGACAGGCCGTACTCTTAACTAGTAAGCATCCTTATTAGTATTTTTAACTTGTTTAGAGTGTCATAGTGTAGAATATCTTTATAGTTGGTGAGATACAATGATAAATATATGGTGTTGGAGGCTGGTAATATTTTGTCATTAAAATTTCGTTATTTTGTGCTATTTTTGTAGGGGTGTCCTTACGGGTCACACTACGGTTTGGTATGTCCCGTTCAGGTTCCACTGCTATTTGTTTTGGTTGAATTAGCCTGGCTGGTCTAAATGTGAAAATACATGTATCTTTTGATTTTTAATTTAATTTAGTAGTGGGGTTCACTTGTTTGTCCTTTTCATATCATGCTACGTCCCCTAATTGTTTTTAGTCAATTGCTCTCCAACCATGGTTTGTGTGTTATTGTGTTGTATATGTATATTTTCTCTATCTGGTGTTATTTCTATTTCTTCCTGTTCTTCTCTTTCATCTTCTTTCAAGTCATCATCCTTTTCCATTGTCTCCAAGGCTTGAAATCTGTTTGATACCGCTATGTGTACAGTGTTATTTTGTTCCACTGATATACCGTTAGTGGTATCGTATGAAAATGTGGGTTCTCTTTCCTCACTGCTTGCCTCAAGCGCTGTCATTTCTCCGCTGGCAGGCTCTCTTGGGATTTCCAGCCTGGCCATGGCCGCTCCAGCATAGCTTTGGCTCAGCGCATTGTTTCTTTGTGTCTGCGTGGTCATATGTGTGTAGCTGGTGGTGTCTGTGTTTTGTCTAAATTGTACACATTTCCATTTATCATGTCATGCCTGGCCACAATTGCTGCATGGTCTTACTTGCATACAGCCATAAAACCAAGTTTGAATGGGGAGCCCACAAACTTTCAGAAATTCAGGGATCTTAGCAGCAACCCTAGCGTCTATTTTTACAATTATTTTGCCGGTGTTTCTACCCGGCATGGTCTTATAAGTCTCTTTGCGTATGTTTAGAGTGGTTATGCCAAGCCGCTGTTCAAATCTTCTCTAAAGGTAGACAGCGGGATTTCATAATGGAATTTTGTTATATAGACATCAATTGTCTTCCTCTCCAACATCTTTGTTATTGGGGGCGGGGTGGTAATTTTCGCCACCACGTCCCCAATCTCAAAGTTTCCCCTTGGTAATAAGCACTCTTCTGACTTGGGATATATAATGTATATCCCCCTGCCAATGTGTGTCAAGGTATCGAGTTTGGAGGCATCAAATCTCTGGCCGACAGCGTGGCAAGGATTTGTGCTGTTCTCGGCCGATTAATGCTATTTACTTGGGACATGTCGATGGCCTGTGACCATTCGTCCCTGAATGCTTTAAGTAGCCGGCCCTCCTCCCTATCTTCCATTCCGTACGGAAATGGTTACGGAGGAAGTTTTCGCCGTTCGACTGGTTGTTTAGTGTCATAGTCAAATGTAGTTGTTGCTTAGTTAAATTGGAACAAAACTTGTAATGATAATCGTGTTGTTAATAATAATAGTGATGTTATATAATATTCTAAGTCTGAGAATAATTCAGAACTGTCTAAAAATAGTGGTAACAAAAACTCAGTATTAATGGTTAATGCTTTAAAAGCAAAGCATAAAACTGAATTCCCAAAAAAGAAATGAATATTAATAATGCTACTTATCGAATTTTCTCTCTTGGGATCTCGCTGCCAGCACTCCAACCGCTTGATCCTGTGTGTGTTGTCTTTGGTGGTCTGGAAACCTCCTAGCTAATCACGGTATTCCCTGGTCCAGGTAAGTTAACACTGGAACGGACCATGCTGGATTAAGAATTTCTTTTTTATTTGTGCAATATTATATCCACCACTCAATCCATCTACCTACTTGCGTACCAACTTTGCTTCCTCCTTACCTACATCTGCTTTCATATAAGCGCAATAGCCCGCTACGAGTTCGGGAGGCAATTTTACCACAGGAGTCTTACGTTTTATCAATAAAGTACGGCAAAATCTCTGAAAACATGAAATCGCCCTATCGGTTATATAAATAAACACAAGGAGTGCAACGGCGACCACAACCCTCCGCTCGATTCGACTTTTATCACGCGTCTTTTATCGCTTCAGATTTGCAAGGAGACTGAAAAACTACACATATCCATTTAAAATACAGTGACGTACCAACACAAAACTCTCGGACGACCATGTCATTAATCCAATCCAGTTAATTAACCTTTATTTTCACCATATACATTTAGCTTGCCTTTTTACTTCAGATTGTATCATTTTATAATTTTATATAAATTTGCAGACAGAAATATGTAGTTAAAGTTTAAATAGTAGAAATAACGGTTGAAGACGTCATCACACTTTACATATTTAAGACGGATGCTTGACCCGGTAGATTTATAGAAATGTTGATCGATTTTCTAGAGGTTACCACCTGGTAAGATAATGTTGTTTCAGACTCTTGTGGTTGTTTGTACTGATATTATTTATTTTATAACAGATAATAATAGTGTAGAAGAATACCTGTATGAGATGTACTATTTATTATGATCATGATGATTGAGAGAAAAATACAGTAGGAATGGAGAATAGCTGATTAACCATTTGTGGTGTGTGTATGTGTGAGAGAGAGAGGGAGAATAGTTGTGATGGATAAAATCAATACGTAATACATTACAATTACCACAGGAGTCTCTAATGACTGACATTGCGAGAGAGAACAAAATGATTCTTGTATGATTTTCCAATGATAGGGAGAATAAAGGCAGATGACGAATGAAAAAATACTTATATTTAATAGTCTATAGTTCCTTATTTACATTAATTGTACAACATATATTTTTTGGAAACATTCTGACCCAGGTATACAGTCAAAGTGAGTGCTTACATTTATAATAATAATAGACATCAATTTATCAAATTATCAGTATGTCACGTTTATTACACAACCCCTATTCAGCACGATTGATTGAATTGTCAGCCCAAAAAAAGTCTTTTTATAAGCGTTAAATACAGTAGTTAAATTTAGAAAGTTTCAGTATCAATGCACCAATAAAGAACATATTCTACCAAATCCATGCAAATAATATCCCACAAGATTAATCCGCAACATAATGAATAAAAAAAAAATAATTCATGTTGCAGTCCCAGTTCTGGATTTTTATTGCAGCTATTTTTATTATTTCTTAAATTCGGTACTATTTAACTCTGACATCTTAACTCTACCTTTCCCCTTGCCCATTCCTTTGCCTTTCGAAGTGTTCATCAAACATGTATCCCGTTGATTGGGAAGCTTCATATTTTCCTGTCACCAACATCTTACCATTTTATATTGTTTTTCATATCGCTGGTCGATGTTAAACCTTTCTCATTTTTGAACATCTAACCTATTGTATGGCGCTAAATAGCCTAAAAGTGCTGGTGCGCCGTTAAAATTCAAGCAAACAAACAAAATCAAACATGTATGGCACTGCCATACAGACTGTTTGACTTTAATGAATTGTTCATTTCCGGTCAGTCCAACGCATCTGAATTGGAACCATAAAGTCACATGCAATAATATTTTCATTGGAAATCGGCGAATTATCGACACATTCTATTTCGCAGATATTACAATGAAATGATCGACGTCCGTTTCAGTGATCTGCTTTCATTTAGGGCATGCAGTTTTGGTAAGAGCGCCCGTCTCTTCTTCCTTTGAACTGATTCTTTCAGCGCCTCCAGACCATCCACGAAGGCAATCTTTAAGAATGATCCCAAACCATTGCATATAAATCAATCAAAAATCCTGTAAAGATTATATCGTCCACTTCCAAATCACCGTCGTATCATCTGTATGGAAAAGGTCCAGCCAATATGCAATTAGGTCAGCATTAGTGAAACTCGTCCCTCTAATATATGTATGGCTATTTAATCCATGGAGATGAAAACTTTTTTCTGTCAACTTCGATAGAATGAAATTGTTCAACTTTCCAAAGAACAGAAACACATCATCCCTCACACGACTTAGACCTCTTGATTTTCCTTGTCGGTACTCTATTTTTGAAAGACTTTGTGGCAGATACGTTCTACAGGTTATTTCTTCTTCGTCTATGCGATGTTTCTGCAATAATTGCTGTTTTCGTTAGTCCACTCTCTGCTGCAACTTGTATCTCTCATCCATTCGTCCTGTATTTATGAGGACACACTGCCGTAACTTATCTTTGATTTTATGAATGGACGCTCCAGCGATATAACGTAGCTTTCCTGTGGCTGCTGATGTTAAGTTATCCACCCCAGTTGACAGATTTACTGGCATGCTTTGGTAGCTTTCTACGTGTTTCTGCTTGATATCATTTCTATATTCAGGATTGTCATCTCCAACAACTACATTAAAAATTTTGAAGAAAACTTATTTTGTTCCTTGGAAATGATTTCGACTTCAAATAAAATTCTGTACATGTTGAGGTGTTCATTATTGGTAAGGAAAGCGTGTGCCAGTTTGTAGACATTTGACCAGGAAGCGGCTCTTTTTAAATCTTTATCCATCCAGGCTGAGATTCTAGCATATAGTGAATGTGTGTGCTATTAGCAGCTGTGATGCAGCTTCGGGTAACACTGACTAGCACTATTCATTGCTCAACTTTCGTTTGCTGATGTAGGCGTTTACCGAGAATGGACAATTCACGAAGTCTGTCTTCCTTGAGCCTGAAGGATGCTCTGAAACGTACAGATTTTCCATCGTCCTCGGAACGTGTATCTGCATAACAAGTACCCTTTGCACATTCATGTCCTTCGTCGTCAGTGTTTGTTTCCCTACCTGCATTGACACTTTTGTGTGACATTGTGCAATAATTATCATCACCTTGCCTTTCTTGTGTATGTTGAGATTGACAACACGAAATGTCCTCTTTCTTTTCAACTCCAATATAGATATCATTGTCATATACAGATTATGAATGTTTGAGGCGTGCTGCTTTCGGATTGTAAATCGTAATCCGGTGGCCTTCTTTGCATGTTGCTCTACCTACGGCCACTCTCATTTGACAAGGTGAGAAAAATGAGTATCAATCGATCTCCAGTCTATCCAAATATTGTCATTGTGCCCTGTGAACTGTTCTTGCGTATGCGAGTCTCACGGGGTATTGAATCCGCGTTGCAACGACCTTATTACGTTGCGAATCGTACACTTCAAAGCTGATTAACGGCAATGTAAAAAATCTCCAAACAAAATTAATAACTGCATATCCGTTTTCTGGAAGAACATGCATTACTCCTCGTGTGCCGTTGAGCAAACCATTCGATAGATTCTAACTAAAATTACCGGGGATCCTTCTTTCAGCACCAGTATCTTAGGTACTCGCTGAAGATAAATTTTCTGCCCTAAAAATAAATGGATTTACATTTTATCATGAGCTGTTAGCCTATAATAATGCTCTCAATAACGTGGGATTCCGAATAAAATACGAGTGAAACTTTAGTTTTAAATACGAGTTTCCTATATGGGAAGCCCGCTTTCTCGGTCACAATTACTTCACGTCAGTTGTATTATTCTTTATGCTTTACATTGTCCTAAGTATGTTTTAATTTAGTCAATAAGTATATACTGGACACGATAAATTTGTACTTTAATGAAAATGGTGGTTAAACTGATTGTCTTGCCTGCGTGTAACATTTTTTGTCAGTCTCCTTATACCTTCATCTAGCTATTTTTTTTTTCCTATCTACAATAACTCATCTTTCCTCGTAATGATCAGCAAAGCATATACTGTTTCTCAATACTCGTAATGATCAGCAAAGCATAACATACTGTTTCTCAATACTCTTATACGCTTTAAGGTATTATTACCCTTTACCTGAAACCATTACACTGAATACTTTCAAGTGATGACGTTTGAAAAATGACGCTTAAATTTAGTTCAGATGGACCATGAGATCAGACGAACAACACTCTACATTTTACAATTTCTTTTGAGGGCACTGCATGTGTTATGTGGTATAATGCTAATACTAGATTTTATAAATGCGTGGTATTCATTATAAGCGTACATGATCTATCTTATACATATACAGTAGGTTTTCATGAAACTCGTTCTGGAAATTTCGTCATCATCAATACGCATACAGTTGTCACTAATGACAGAAGTCACCGTCGGAAACGTTATCACTATGTCTTAACTGTTCAGTATTGAAGAATTAAAAAAAAAAACAATTTAAAGCATTGCAGGAAACAAAATTACCCTCATCTTTAGCTCTGCAGGAAACAAAATTACCCTCATCTTTAGCTCTGTAAGTGCGCTGTGTACCATCTGCGGAATCTACGAACAGCTGATTGTAATAATGAACATCAAAATTTGTGCCAAATATCCTTACAATAGGTTCATCACCAGGTAACGGTTCTCGCATGCCTTTAAGAAGAGCTTCTGTCTCAGTGGATGGCTCTCCATTGCAAATTTCATTTACAGCTCGAATGAGATCGTCCTCTTTCTGACGCATTACCTACAATATTATATAACCTAACAAATATTTTAACCGAAACATAACTTTTTATGGCACCATTATGACACTAGCAGTTAAAAACTAATTTTCCCACAAAACTGTAAATATTTAAATTTCAGTATATTGTTTTCACGAGCAAATTTTATGTCCACCCCATAAGAACAATTTGGATGTGATCAACGGTTTTGTGAATATTAAAGTCGCAGAGAAAAATAATCATCCAAAAGCGTACATGCTATGAAACTACCCATCTGATAAGAGGTCTTCTGTTTGTTTTGGGAAACTTTGATATAGATCATAGGATGTAAGAATGCCAAACCGGTTATAACAATTAGTGCCATAAAGTTGAAGAAAAAGTGAGAACCTGAAATTAATAGTTCTGCTGAAATCAGTATCATATGTGTGTGTGCGCGCGCGTGCGAGAGAGAGAGAGGTCTTGTTTAGACGCATTTGATGAGGGAAAACATTTCGGAATATCTCTGCTTAAAACAAAAATACCCAGCGTCATCGTGTATGCAACTTGGAACTGGTGGCAGATGTTTAAAGTCACCAGATGCAATGATATGTTTAAAAGATAGAAATACCTCTGATTGTTTTCATGAATAATTGTATTGCTAATAATGGAAATGTATTATTCCTTACTAAATGTCATAAGTATCTGAATGAAAAAGTATATTTTACTTGCTATCATAATTCTCGATTTTCATTACCATGTCGGAGCCACGAGAGAGATGATTTGTACGAAGACAGAATGCTTCTGCAACCGGGGCCTAGGGTGAATCCAGGAATATCACTATGCTGCATGAGGCGGAGGCGTACACATGTAAGCGAATAGACAGAATTGGGGGTAGGGTGGTGTTGAGGTCGTTAAAGCTCCCAACATTTTAAGCTTTTCAACGGACATTTGTAACCATGTTAACTTGACAGTATAGTCATGCAATATTTTAATGTGAGGACAAGACAGAACTTTCGCAGCTCTACATCAACCACCACAATCGCTGCTTGCCCTCTCATCCTGCCCGAACATACCAGACTGTGCGAACAATGATTCGTTAAAGTGATTTGAATTGGTCGTAATACTTGCCTGAATTCCTCCGAAAACAGAAAATGGATCCGAATCATCATGCGCATGTATTCCAACGTATCGAACGTTTTTCTCGATACCATCCCTATCTCGTCTATTATCAGTATATCTGTATTTCGAACTCTCCCCTGCTATGTCAGCCCCCTTGCGGGTTCGGGGTTGTAGAATTTGCCCGACGTGCCTTAACCACGTGTAGTAAAAGGCGACTAAGTAAAGGCAACCTGTTTGCCGTGGGTTGCGACCCGTGTCGGGGGAGGAAATGATCCTTGTAGTTCAGCGGAGGCTTTTCCGATGCAATACACTGCTTTGGCTTCTTTTTCTCCTAGATCCCCCTGCGGGTTCGGGGTTGTAAAATTGGCCCGACGTGCCTCGCCACGTGTCGTAAAAGGCGACTAAGTAGAAGCGACCTGTTTACCGTGGGTTGCGACCCGTGTCAGAGGAAGAAAGGATCCTGGTGGTTGAGCGGAGGCTTTTCCGATGCAATACACTACTTTGGCCTCTACTTCTCTTAGACGGGTGGTCGAGATGGGCCCGGTCTCGACAAATCGGCTGGTCACGCCGAGCCCTAGGAGGTCTTTATTTACTATCTCACCATCTATATCTTTCTTGTATCTCTCTTGATACCACCGTTGCTCCTTCATTCTATCATTCTAGCTTTCATTTTCCCAAGTACTAGAGGACCTCCTAGATAGCGGTGGCTTAACGGGTGAATCTGGAGGTAATTTAGCCGATCCTAGGTAATTTTATCTAACGAGTATGGCATCTGTGTATCCCTGGCACTTGAAAAGTGTCCCCTTGTTGGGCTCCAGGGTGGGCGGGGAGCATGGGTGCTGAAATTTAAAAACAAAATCATGGACAATTAAAAAAAAAATCAAAACAAACGAACGAAACCACTATCCGACTCTGATGAAGAACCATGTGGTGTGGAGTCATTCCCACGCTTCATGGTCATACATTCAACATATGCTGAAAACAAATTGCTGCACTATCTCCTTTTGTTATTGAAAAAACTTTAATGGGTTTGATCGGCACACCAAAAGGTGTAAAAAAAATTAAAATCGGGCTGTTTTCTCGCTGAATGTGAGCGAAGAAGTCAAACTGAAAATCTCAAAAAGATGAAAACATTCTTCGACATTCCAGTGACCTCATTCGCTCACACTTCCTTGAATACGTCCAAAGGCGTGATGCGGTGTCGTGACTTGGCTGGAGTCAACGACGCGGATATCATCGAAGGGGTGAAACATGAAGGTGTCACTGCAGTGCGTAGAATACGTATAAAATAAACGTAATAACACCCTGCAGGACACCAACACATTTGTACTCACCTTTAATAAACTGACAGTGTCCAAAGTGTTCAAGGTTGAGTTTTTGCAAGTAAAGGTTGAGGTCTACATACCAAACCCACTTCGATGCTATAAGTGTCAGAAATATGGCCATTACGAGGACCGATGTTCCAGAGTCAAGGGCTGTGGCCGATGCGGAGACCACTCTCGTCAGGAAGCTGATTGTAGAGCAACTCCGCATTGTGGCAAAGACCATCACGCCAGTTCTAAGGATTGTGATACTTGGAAACAGGAGAAGGAAATTCAGAGGGTAAAGCTTACCTCCAACATACCCTACCCAGAGGCCAGAAAACTTGTTCAGGCAAAAATAGCCCTTCCTGGCCCATCCTTCTCCACAGTTGTGAAACACAACCCCAAAATCACGAAGGACGCACAAACACAGACAGATCAGCCCGATTCAACAACAAGTGCCAACATCCCTAATTACCAACCACAGAAAAGCACAGCATCAACTCAGACAACATTTAATAACAACCCACCACCAAAAGCTCCAAGAAATAAACAAAAACCACAAATAAGCAGCAAAGGGGTCGGATGACCCCATTAAACATTACAATATGTTTGGAGAATTTGAGAGCATGGATGCAGAAGAAACTGCTCCATGTACTCGAGGTTCCTCCAAACCTAGTAAAACCAAATATACTCCTGTACTTCCTCCAGACACATAACAACACACATTTTATCCGCGAATAGTCTTACCTAGATCCAGAATCTCCAGCATAATTTTATAATGAAGAACACCATCATACAATGGAACTGTCGAGGACTTAAGGCAAACTACAATGATATTCTTCTGCTTTTAAATGAACATGATCCTGCTGTACTATGTTTACAGGAAACATTCCTGAAAGACACAGATAAAATTACATTTAAAAACTTTTCCCAGTTCAACACGTACTTGCAAAACGCTGACAGGGCCTCAGGAGGAGTCTCTGTTGTTGTGAACAAAAGAGCCCCTCACAGAGTCATTCCTTTAAATACAAATTTACAAGCTATTGCTGTAAGCGTCACTTTCCATCGAGTGATTACATTTTCCTCTATTTACTTACTACCAAACACCAAACTAGTACCAAATGAATTAGACAATAATGTTCAACAACTTCCCACGCCCTTCGTTTTACTCGGGGATTTTAATTCCCATAACATTCTATGGGGATCGAATCACATAAACAACAGAGGCCATAAAGTAGAAGATTTCCTTTCTAGACACGATCTGTGTCTATATAATACTAACTCACCGACATATTTACACCCAGGAACGGGTACGTACATGTCCATTGATTTAACAATTTGCCCTCCTTCATTGCTTTTGGACTATGAATGTAAGGTCGCTGATGACCTTCACAGCAGTGATCATTTCCCAATCACTCTTGAAAATAACTCTAAAATTGATGACGCAATTCCACAATGGAATATAAAGAAAGCCGACTGGGCTATGTTTGAAACACTATGTCAAACTAGACTTAATAATAATACAATATTCAACGCTATAAATCCTATACAGCATTTTACTTCAATTCTAATTTCAATTGCAGATGAATCTATTCATAAGTCCTCACCGAACCTGTAAAAAACCGCAAAAACCTTGGGTAACCAAGGAATGCAAAGAAGCCATTAGACAACGCGGAGAAGCATTAAACCAATTAAACACTCGTCCTACGCCCGAAAATTTAAACAAATATCGTATTGCCCGGGCTAAAACACGACGCACAATCAAAGAATGTAAACGTACATCCTGGAAGAAATATGTTTCTTCTATAAACTCTCGTTCCTCAATGAAACAAGTTTGGGATACTATTCGCAAAATTAATGGAAAGAGTAAACACAATTCTATTCAACAACTGAAAACAAACAATAACAATTTTAGTTCGAAACGTGACAGCAAATATTCTTGCCTATAGTTTCTCAACAAACTCATCATCTTCTCTATCTTTTTTGTATCTCTCTTGATACCACCGTTGCCCCTTCATTCTATCATTTTAGCTTTCACTTTCCCAAGTACTAGAAGACTTCCTAGAAGGCAGTGGCTTAACGGGTGAATCGGGAGGCAATTTTACCGACCCATGAAAGAAACTTCACGGGTTCATCCTAGGCAATTTTATCTACTGAGTATAGCATCTGTGTATCCATGGCACTTGAAAAGTGTCCCCTTGTTGAGCTCCATGGTTGGCGGGGAGAAAGTCTTTGTGTTGTGATCAGAATAGCCTCAATTTTATCATTATTCATCTGCAGCTTGTTACATGTCATGCATGATTTCACATCAGAAATGCACTCGTCTACTCCATGGATGGTAGCATCAACTTCAGTTGGGTGGCTAGACTTGTATATTTGGGTGTCATCAGCATACAATTGGTTTGACACTGTGTGATGATCTATGACACTTGAGAGCGGCTGAGTATACAGAATGAAGAGAACAGGTCTAAGAACACATCCCTGTGGAACACCACAACATACGTCAACTAGGCTGGAGTGTATTACATTTGCAAATATAATTTGTCTTTTTTATAATCAGCACCCCAGTCAGTGTGCGCAATTACTTTAAGTAGATCTAAAGCTTTTAAACGTTTAGCTCTCAAATTCTCGATCTGTGGAATAAAAGTCAGTTTTCTGTCGAATAGGAGTTAGAGGTAATCTAATAGGGTCTCCATGGAAGACTGTATTCAAAAATGCGTCTCTGTCCCTGTCGTTTATTACATGTTCTTTATTATTTAGACATTATTGAGTCGTATGGTATAACAAAATTGTAATTTAAGGGCAGTTATTATAGCCGGAGAATTAGTTGAAGAAAGGTGGCAATATATGCCATTTTAAGCATTATGCCAAGAGGAATGTACGAATACAAATTCGTGTGTTTGTCAATACTATTTTTAATTGGTTGTGCTGTTACATATTAACCTAAACATTTAAACATGCCTACACAATTGCGCTTTTGATTTATATGCAAAATCATTTTTATTCGGTCGGTATTTGAAATAGATAAAAATGCTCTAGATGATGGCATGCAAGTTATAGTTTAAAATAAACTAATTATTATTATATTATTAATGCGGGTTTAATATACAGTTACAATTCAGTACAGGATATATCATACGTCATCGCCTTCCACCTTGAATTATCGTCGGGACTCAAACTTATTCGTTTAAAATTTCATTGCTAGGACTTCTAAAATTTAATTTGTATATTATTCTTAAATTACTTTTAAATTTGATTGTTAGTCGTAAGTTCTTTTTATTTTTACTTTGTTTTAAAGGCAAATACATTATTTGTTAAATTTTACAAAGCATGTTGTTTTCACTCTTTCTTTGTTACTATTTATTAGAACCTAAACACGTAACATCTTGTGCTAACACTATACATATTATGCGAGCTCGGCATAACTTTATTTTCAAATGGTACAGGTTTGAAGTTTAAAGCGGTCAGCTAGAGGAGGTCACACACACACGCACATATATATATATATATATATATATATATATATATATATATATATATATAGATACATACATACGATTACTGTTTATTATAAAGCTGTTTTATCTGAGGGGGTGTTTTTCTCTCAGTTATTACTGTACAAGTTTTAAACGGTCTTTGCGAACATTTTTTAAGTGGTTGGGTGGGGGGATATAAGCGGATTTCGATTGACAACCTAGTGTAACTCTCAAGTTGAGCCATTCCTCGTTGCATTTTTTGGGATATTGCACTTATTGTGCTTTCTCCATATTTATGGACGTTTTTCCTGGTGTGTTGTAGTATTGATTACATGCAGTGGCTTTGTTTTAAAGTTTACATTGTTTTTCTTTGCGTGGCTGCGGGCTTCATATGCCGTCTTAGTAGTCAATATCATTCAACATAAGTCGAAAAGTTATCGAAGCTACAAAAATTGGAAACTGCTGATCGATGTTTTTGAAAAATGTAATGTACTTTCCTTTGGCCATGATGGAATGTCTTGGCACAACGTCTCTTCATTAATTTAACCTATTTTGAAAATTTCCTAAAGGATTTAACCGTAACAAATTGTCTAAGAAGTCTTCATTTTTAAACACATCTTACCAAGGTATTTGTATGTGCATAACTAATGTATGCCGATAAATATCGCTTCCATTACATAGTAAGTCAGACTATACTGCTTTTTATTTTATTATTTTGCCATCGGATTATACATTTGCATCTACATCGATCACCTAGGTCACCGGAGTTTCTACCTGTTTGGCTAACATGCACTTGCGATTTATCTCTAAGACGTTTAAAAACACCACGCAATGATAATTGAGACCGGTAGTATGATGGTCTTTACTTTGTTGAAACAAACTAGGAATATGACACTGGTATTACGATGATGTACTTTGCACGTAAACCACAGTCTATGTGCTTCTTTGTTTTCTTCTTACACGTCGTCGAAGATGACCAGATGGGTTTCACTGAGGTCAGACACGATCCCGTCGTCCTTCCTAGGAATGCCTTCCACAAACACGATGGAATCGCCTTTACGTTCTCTGAGGAGACTCAACACCGATTGCCACTTTTTCTAACACCACACGATAAATTGTGTTGGACGATCGATCAAAAAAGATACAAGGGCTCCCATCTAGCACGATTTAAAATTTTGTCGAAGGCTTTCAAAGTGGTGGAAGAAAGAGCGAGAAAGCAGAGACAACAGAGGCAGTCATAATGAATGGAATGTCCCTTTTGACATGAAGACATACCAGACAAGGACAGGTTTAGTTCGAAAAACATTTTAAAACGATTAAAGTGGAAAACAAACAAGTCATAGATCGATATTTGTAGTGACCTAGGGACAGTTTGTAATGTTCTTTGAGTTTCTATACTTGGAACAGTACCACAAGGGTCCGACCGGAATGGCCTTTCAGGAATGTACATTTCAATGATGGTCCTGTCCTTAATGGAGTAGTTTTCCTTGAGGTCAATCAGTGTCATCTGTTCCTCGTCCAGTTGAACAATGTCTGATCATTAGAACGTTTTCAAATGAATCAGTCCTCTTATCATATTGAGGTACCAGTGGTTGCAGCATTGGTGACGTGAACAACTCTTGGTAAATGCATTATCTCACCTCCACAGGCAAATCACGAATGTTCTCTTGTAAAGTATCCTTCCAGAGTTTACCGGTGGACCACTGACTGGAGGTATTTAATATTTGCGAGATCATCGAGCATGTACCAAATAAGTGGAATCTTTCTGTTTCCACTGGTGACACACCACACATGAAACACTTGACTTTGTCCCCTTCTTCCAAAAAGATAAATCCAGCTCTGGCTAATTTTTCGAGGGTAGGTCCTCACATACACTTAGGCCATTGTCCTTGGAAGGTTTCGAAATAACTTTCAAAGTCGTAGTATTCAGGCAAACGCACAGGAAACATTCTTCTTTCATAGGTTTATTTTTATGAGGGTATGGTGAAGTCAGCAGTAGTTTGCTTAGGGTTGGATGACATGGACGATGAAAAATAATAAAGAGAAAAGGTGTATGATAACGAGTAGCATCACTTTCACGTCCATCACGCTTGACACTCGCAGCATCACATTATATGGTAGGTATGGTAGTAGTAGTATTAGTAGTCATAGCAAAAATCCCATGATATGGTACTGAATCACTGAGCGTCGTACTCCATTGATAATCACTGAAATTAAATGGTGTCTGTTTAAAAGTATTCTCTTCCTAGCTTGGTGTTTGTAGTCATTTTGAACTAAAGGTCTTGTTCGTTGTCCCTTTTTGTATGCTGGCCAATATCAGAATGCACGTACGGTAAAGTGAAGGGGGTGGTCACTCAAAAGTCTTAATCCTCTCCAGACTGTAAGGCTTCTTTCAATACCTCAAAGTTTAACATTTCACTGATACGATAATTGAGAGTCAATCCATTTACTTTAAACTCGGTGTGTAATTCCCCTAGTTGGTCCACTTATTCGTAGATTAATATTTGGAACAGACACTAGCAAGCCTTAGAATCTTGTCGTCGGGTTATTCCTACGTCCAGACTCCTAAACGGTCTGCTTCGATGTCAGAGTGCCGGTGACGTAGGCGATCGATGTAGACGCAACTGGCCGTTTCAAAATACAGCACACGATCTCCTAACAGGTCTAAAGCTTCGTTAAACTTTATTCTATTATAGGCTGTCATGTAAGCTGCAATGATAACATTTCCGGGATTTCAAACGGATACCGAAGCCAATCAACACGCCGTTCCACCCCATTTGCCTGATGCTCATTATTACGAGCCCCGAAAACGTGCGCAACGAACAACGAGACGAGAAGCTTTCTGCGCTTGGTACCACACTCAAGCCTCTAACCGCTTCAACTTTCAAGACAAAATGTTAAAGTATTGTCATTCTGTCGTGGAAATATTTCGGCGTAGATGGATGGGACTTAGGAAACCCGACGATCGTGTATGTGAGGTTAACCGTTACTTATTTCACGGATGTCTCCTCTGCTACCCTCAACTTGACACTAAAATCAGTTTTTACAAAGTACCGTGGAAGATTTGTAACAGGCCACTTGATAGCCGCGCTTGAAGTTAGAACAGCAAGGATACTAAGTGGTGGAAACGTGAGAACACGAGTACGATTACCGTTTGAAAACCGATCTCGAGTTTAAACATTTTGTGGAAAGTTTCAAGCTGGTGAACCCAATGATCAATGCCACATGTATGTTGTACAACGCCGACGAGGAGAAAGAAAAGAAATTAAATACTTGGACGTGTGTTGGTTGTGTCCTTACGTGTGCAAATATCAATTTTGCAGTCGGGCACCTGCATTTGCTGACGGAACACATCGACCTTGGCAGCATTTGACAATACGAACGATTGATTAAATGTAAAGTATTGCCTCCCACGGACATGCACTTTCCCACTTTACCTCAGCATTGGCAAGAAAAACTGATTGTTTCCCTGTGCCGTTTGTTTGTCCGACTGTGCAACGAAGAGCAACCTTTTCAGCATAACCTGGAAGAACGCGCCTTGATAGGAACGTTGATTAGAGTGGAATTATTTAAAACTCTGGAACGGGGATACCAACTGTTAGAAGTATACGAAATTCACCACTTTTCCAAGAGATAACAGTACCAGAAGGGTGACGAGATTCAGAAAGGCATTTTCGCAGAGTACGTGGATGCCTTTTTCAAACTGAAACAAGACAGCGGATATACTTCCTGGTATCACACTCCAGAAGACCAAAGCAAATTCAAAGAGAAATACTTGGAATAGGAAGGCATCACTTTAGACCACGTAGAAAAAAACGAGAGGCGGCCGTTTGCCAAAGTGATGTATCAGCAAGGGGGGGTGGGTGGGGGCGAATCCTACAACTTTTTCCGACAAAATTGATTGAAGCCTCAAAACGGAAAATAGAGCCTTCCTGCGAATCTCATATTTTAAACAAAAATAAAAAGAAAGTCTCCCTTTGGTAAACGGAGACTTATTGATTTCTTGCTCAAAACATTAGTTTGCGCGGGTGATACTCTATTCGCGTTTTCATTGCTAAACCATAAAACGTCGCATCGGGTTGTCATCCCCCCCCCCCCCGCTGCTATGGGTTAACCGAATATTTGATCAAGTCCTTATGATTTCACAAACAAACTAATCGCTAACACCTCATCTTGTAGATCAATCAAATTATTTGACTGGTCGGTGAGTCGGAAATTAATTCTCGTTAGCGAATTATTATGGCATCGCATGTAAGCAGGAATAATTGGGTTTTCATTAGAAACCCTGGAGGAGCTGTTGGTGCAAACGAATAAAGAATATATCCCTGCTGAGCTTGATTTGATTGCTCAAGATTTATTTGATAGCTTCCTTCGATAGCATCACATGTTAAATTGAGCGCAATCACCGTTGAAATATTTACATTGTGCGGGGCAATATGCCTACCACCGCCATCTGGGTCATTATTATATTTAAGGATAGTTGAATCTTGTACTTGTAATACCTTGATAACATTCCTAACAGATTCTTTTAGTTCCTCCGCGTTGTATCCGGAAAAATTGAAATTACGCAGATCGGCTTCTGTGATATTGTAACCGGTTAGGAATCGTTGTTTATTGTCGCTATTGTCATTGGTTATTGTTTGAATAATTAGTTCATTTATATATTCCATGTCAGATACAAGCTGATTTAGTATTTCAACATGTTTTCGCGATTTTGTTTGCCGTAGTTGTTCTAGTTGTGTTTCATGTAATTGATTAATTTCATTAAAATAACCAGTGATGTCAGTTAGCGTAAATGAGATAGTAACAGATGAGTTAGCTGTTCTTTTGATGATCAAATCCCATTACGATGAGTTTTACCATTTTAATATCAGATAGATTATTTCTATACATGGGATTGATTTCATGATATGATTGTACGTCCGTGGTTAAGTCGGCGGCGGCTCCGGGTGGTTTTTCGGGCCATCCTAACACTGTTCTTAACGAGCTGTTATAGATATCTACAATGTATTCCAAATGCAACCGATCTGATATTGGTCCAGCTATGATATACTCGTAATTTTGCCAGCGCGATCTCGCGCACTGGAGTCGGAGAAGGGAAGTTTACACTAAATTGTGGGTTTGTTGATGTTATTGATATATCATGCTTGTTCGTATCGGAGTGGTATTCTCCGCGATTCGTTGAAGCAGTTCGAGTGACATTATTGTTAACGCTGTCTTCAATTTCCAATTTCAGCATCGCGGAGTTATACAACTGGGTCATCGTGGAAAACTCAACATCGGATATGAACGAATTATCTATCGACAGCGAGATCAACTCGGATAATTTCGAGTACGCGTCAAATACCACCCAGTACCGAGCTGTATAATCGGCGAGTTTTTTCTGAGAAAACGATGATAATTTTTTAGTTATCGCGGTGGCGACTGCCGCGATTGTTGTTGCCGCGGAGATAGCGATTGGAACTGCAATCGGAGCCATCATGGTCACCGTCGAGAAAATAACCCCGGCGCTGGCCATCACACCGGACACCGAGTACACGTTGATGTCGATGATTGCTACGCTGCGGTGATACTTTTTTATTTTTTCACGATAGCGCTCAGAAAGTGATTTCAAGTTCGCGGAAAATTCTTTCACGGTATCATATCGATATCGATGCGATTGTGATACCTCTGGGACTATTATCGGTTCAATTGATTTCATCGATGTCATTACTATTTTAAACCCGCTAGTGTTTTCAATTATTCGCCATCGTTAAGGGGCCAGGTGGAAGGGGAATTGCAGGCCTATAGGTTATGTTAGCTTCAGCCGGAAAAATCATCTAAAAATTCTAAACACCAAGTTATTCTTGATCTAAAGGTGGAGCTATCAACCGCGACGACATTAAAGTTTTGTTCGCGACCCTTCATAATTAACGTCGCGGTGCCACCAGAGTGGGTTTTACCGTCCGCGATCATATTAAATTGATGGATAGAGATCCACGTTAGCCTGTAGATACCATCGGTCTACGTTGGCCTGAAGATACCATCGCTCGCCCCCTCCCCAGAGAATGGTGGACAATGTAGTATAAACGTCTCTTGTCCAATCCATGGTTCCACGATCGACTGTATACACGATATTTTTAACGCCTATGTCTGGATGCGGAATCTTTACCTTTTTAAAATCTTCTTTTAGTCTAAAAATATCCTTGTAAATATCGAGATAATTTGCTTTGATCTCGTTAGAAACCATCATCCTCCCATCCCTCTCGCTAAAAAAGAATGAAATCAGAAGGTTGACGATTCCAAGCCGTGCTTGTTCTTTAATATGCCGGTCGATGTTAGAAAATGTTGTTGTGATATCTTGGGGTTTACTGCCCTCAAAGAACTTATTAACAATTTCGCTGGTGGGCTTTTGTTCGTCAATAGCGCTTTTAGTTTCAGCGAGGGTCGGGCCAGTCAGAGATGTGGTTTCAGACACGGGTGTTCTCCCCAAAAATTTATCCACGATGGTATTAAGTGTTGTTTGTCTCACCATAAACATATTAATATCTTTGAGAGTAGTCATCGTAGATGTAGCCGGGACCCCAAAGAAACTATTAGCGACGTAGGCATTCTGAGTATGCATGCCAATAAACTCGCTAATTTCAGCGAGAGTTATGCCTGCCACAAGTGAGGTTCCAAAAAACTTACCAACGACGTCGTTAGTAGGTTTTTGTACCTTTTCAAGATTTTCTATTAGTTTAGAAATATCCGTGTAAATATCGAGATAATTTGCCTTGATTTCATTTTCATTAATCCTCTTCGCCTCCTTGTTAAAAAATAACTCCAGAAGGTTTTTAATTTCAGCGAGAGTCATGCCAACCACAGGCGGGTTTCCAAAGAATTTATGTACGATATTTTTGCGAAAAGTATTATAACCTCGTATATAATCATCTAGATCACGGCCGTGGACGGCAATCGCGTCGGTGATCGTAGACACACGTGCGCCCGGTTTAAGTCGCCCGTCGTTGGAATATAGCGCAATAGACTTTTCAGCGGCGTTGTGTTGTCGTATCAAAATGTCATCCGCGGATATATTACTGGTTTTTAATTTACCCTGGCGATCTTGAAATACAACTATTTCGTTCGGGTCAACACTTGCTAAATTTAACGTCTCAGCGATTTCATCCTCAATTATTTTTTTACGTCCTCGATAGAACCCGCGGTTGGTTTCGACATTGACAGAGGTCTTCCCCAAATATCAATCATTATTGTTAGCGCAGCCTGCATTTTCAATTTATTGTTTCTCTAAAATTACCTTGTAATTTCCCACTCGTGTATTCATTTACAACCAGATGAGGTGGTTTCTGTGACGATGAAATCTCCACGAGGACATTCAATACTTCACGGCCGCATATCGGTGGATCATTTAATTGTTGTGTTGGCAGCGTGGAATAAAAAAATCGGAAACTTTGAGTTTCATCGAAGAATTTATATACCGCATAAACTCGCTCGGTAGGGCTAGCCCATATGAATCAAAATAGACAATCCCACTCGGATCGATCGCGTATGCAACCCAGTGAGTTCCCGATCCGTTACTGTTATCAAGATTGATGATACCGGTTTCAACGCGTTTAGGTTTTCTCGGTAATTGATCCCTCATAAAAACCCCTCTGAAGTTTTTATCGCTAGTTTTTTAGCGGCATCAATTAAATCAAAATTGGACATGGGGATAATTGGGTTTTCAACTAATAAACCGTTCCCGGTATTCTCAGACCCGATCCATGAACGGATCTCCCGCTGTACCATGAATACGGGGTTCCTGGTAGTCTTAGACCCTTTCCCAGTTGCCTTTTTCAACGCCATCCCTGCCGCGGTCCCAACGGCTCCCAACGCCGCCGCTTTCGCCACCGCTGGGGCAGCCGCGGCAATTAGCGCTGGTATTGCGGCTAACAATGGAAAAATACCACCTGATTTTATCATGTTGGCGACTGCAGCCTTTGAAAATACAATTTGAACCCCTCGCCGTTTCTTTAGCGCATCATTGAAATGTTTTATTTGACGATCCGATGGTTTTAACGTTATTGTCGTTCCACATTCTTTAGCGGATTTTGATTTTAATTTTTTGACCTGACCATCAGTCAGTTTGACACTAACAACACTATATGGCATTTTATTGTAAAACACGTTTATGCTTTCAATTGATCTAATTGTGAATCGTTTACATATTTTCCACTGGTGCATCAATAACTCTCATTCGTCCGCCAACGCCTTCAAGTAGCATTGATTTATCACTGAGAATGACAGCAACCGCTCTATAATTAGCGATAGCGCCACGAAGGACATTGGCTCTGAAGTGTATATCAACGACGGATTGCCTTGTTAAATCAAGATGTTCCAGCGAAAAGTAGTAGATCGGATACAAGTTCTTAAAATCATATTGCGATATTTGCAAACCAGTATCAACATTTTGATCACGGCCCATATATGACAGCATACGATGGTACACGCGCGCAATATGGTTTTGACCGAAAGCTGGCCATTTATTCTCAACGAGACCTCAGTAACTCCAAATTGATCAAATATCATATGACTGTGCAATTGTGAATTCACTCTTGCCATATCCTGCAACGCGATAAATATATGACGTGGAGCCGAAACGCCTTGTTGTGATGCCAAGTTCCATGTAAATGTACCATTGATATTTGATTGCATAACATCTTTTGTTGTTGTTAGCCAACTTTGCAATGATTTGCCACCCGCATCCATAAATGATAGTAGTCGCTGTTCTGTGGTAATCGATGGGGCCATTACTGGCATCCACAAGACCAATTTAGTTAAAACGACTTTACCAGCGGCAGCATCTGGATTTGCGGGATCCGCTGAAATTCTCCAGATTGCATCATCGTCACTACCCTTTCGCACGAGTACTACTGTATGCTTCGCTCCATAAATAACTTTTCGTACATTTCTGCAGAATCCAAATATATGACGCAACGGAATCGCACATGAAAACGATCTACGCTGTCCTGCCAACATTGCTATTCGTTTTGCAGCTCCTAGATTGTACTGGGATCAGTATTTATAATCATATCCTCGATAGCAGCAGGGGCGGGAGGACCAGCACGATCATTTGGTCGTCGTACAATAAATTGAGTGTGTCCAGCAGTGTTTTTATTATCTTTTGCAAACATCATAGACGGACCTGCTGATCTTGTATAATCGTCAGAATATCTTGCTAACCCAATTATTGTTGGAGCCACATCAACATCACGTTCTATAGACTCAATCTCTTTTCTGTCAATGAGATATCTCGCGGATTCAAATAGCGCCATGATACCATTATTGACTAAGCCGACTTTGGTACCATCTGGATACGGGTCGGGTACAGCAGGGGTATCAGTAAGTCGTACAAGTTCTCCTTCTACTTCGATAAATGCTTCACACGGCAAAAAGTATTTACTGGTATCATGGACTTGAAGTTCAACTCGCGATCGTAGGTCGGGTTGTATTGCATGATAGGAATAAAATTGATAATCGCGGACGGAATCGTCTTTGCGCACTGGGGCTTCCATATCTAACGCGGGGTCAGCTGTTTGTTTAAACATCTTATTAACATACTAGTGTTTTCAAATGTGAAACTCTGTAATCATCGTCGTTTTCGTTTTCGTTTCAAACCACTTCCAGCTATCATGTTTGCGATATCATCTTGGTTACTGTTCGCCAGCGGCGCAGTCACGGATGACGGAGTCACCGAAGCAGCCAACGACGCTAGTTTTTCTTCCACTGCGCTATTTATTGTTTTGCTGATTTTTGCAGGCATCACTGTCGTTGAAGGCAGCACCGTTGGTTTCTTTCGCACCAATGATGTTATTTTATCTTTCGCGGCAGAAAATGCCCTTCCGGCAAGATTTCCAACAGCGCTGACTCCCTTATCACGAATAACAACAATGGCCTTCATTGATAATTGTTTAATTAACGGCGCCACTTTTGGGGCCATTCTTGTAAATAACCCCGCGATGGTATTGCCGGAACCATCTCCGTAATATGCTCTATAAACAAGCAATCATGAGTTCACCACGTAGACGCTTACGGGTTTATCATGGTTGTAGTGTATAATCGTCTTGATATAAAACACTAGTATTTTCAATTATGAAACGCTAGCATAGTGAATTCCATTGAAAACTCTTTGAGTAATCGCTTACGATCAATCGCTAAAATCCATAGGATTTGCATCATAACCATGGGCATCTCTGTGATTTTCCACGAGTTCGTCGATGAGTTCTCGATATACATTAATGTCCATGATACCGCCGGCAAATAATCGTCTTCAGATATCAGCTGCTTCATTAATTATTTCAATGGAGTTGTTTCCGGCTCGCTTTCTACCCATAAATACTTCTAATCGTGATATATCACTGAGAATATTACCAGGACATGTCACGGTTGCGTTGAAATCTAAAGGATTTTCAATCGAATATCCGCTAACAGTAACTTTTTTAGTTGTATCAGTTTTATCATACTCATCAGTTCCCTTTTCAAATTCTTTATATCCCAATTCTCTTTTATTTACACGGCCAATCCCCTTATTCGTTTTATACAACCAATCGGCCCATTCATCTCGGCCTATTTTACTGTTTTTATACTCGTCTTTTAAAAAGTCCTTTCTGGAATGAAAGCTTTGGACGGCAAAATTACCAAAAATCTTATAATGTTCGGGTTTTATTAATTGAAATCGTTTGATTTGTGTTATAGCTCCTTCGGTGAGTTTGTCTATAAAGGGAACACCTCTTGGGGTGACATCAACAGGTTGTGGTTCAGGCGCAGAATCATCAATATCAGCTAATCGTTCATACTCGTGTTGAGTTTTTATATCACTGGATAGCTTTTGTATCCCTGCGCGTGTTTGTTCGGTCTCTGCTGCTATCTTTTCAAGCGTATCAAGCAGCGGTGCCTTCTTTGCTCGTTCTTTTTCAGGAATATCTCCGTATATCGCTGCTTCAGTTAACTTTTTTACATCTTTGGTCGCACTTGTTATCGGAGTAAACAGTTGTTCACTTGACACAGAAAAGTCAGCGAAGTCTGTCACGAACCGGTATAAACTTTTTAATTGCTGATAGCCGCTCTCGGGCTAATCTAGTTGTAAGCGATTCACCTACCATATATTGTTTGTGAACTGGGTTTTCAAATGTGAAACCCGGAGGGTTTCCACGTGAAGACTATATCACAATTAAAGGCCGAGTTATCAAATAATGTACCATCAAGCTAAAGTATTCATCTCCGACAAGGTTAAACTGTACGACGCTATCCGCGAATGTTTCAGAAATAACATCGTTGGGGGTTTCAGAATTGTAATATCTGAGATCGGCGATGAACGATTTTTGTTAACTTCGCGGCAACAACAACAACAACCTGAAAATGGAGGCATCGCGGTGATTACTTGCTACCACGACCAGTTCATCCTGTACGCACATAACTGCATGAGCCAACCCAAACTGATGAGAATTCTTTCAGGAGAAAATCCTATGTAACAAGTGTTACAAAAAACGCTAAAAAAAAATAAAAATTTTACTGAAAATTTACTGAAAGTCTATTTTTATAGTAACGCTCACGTAGTTAGGATGCGGGTTTTCCCTCGTTTAATATTTTTCTAAGATCACGAACCTTAGAACTAATTTCGGCTCGTTTTCGATACTCTTGGCCGAGCTTTTGACGTATTGTTTCAACGGTGCTAAATAGCGTATAAATGCATTAATGTCGTTACCGTACAAACAAGCATTGATGGACTTTTGAATTCCTTTCACGAGCCTGTACATCTTAGGTAAAACATAACGACCTTTACTAGACTGATACTCAATGTCTTCATATTCCGAGGTAATCCTGTCTCAGTCGAGATCTTTAGATAATACTATTCCTCGATTTTTCAAATTTGAAATTTCAGCGATTATAGCATTTACATCTTTGATATCCATTATTTTTATAATACATTTTATCTTTAATTTAAAAAAATAACACTTATTTGGCAATCTCGCTGGCGCCCTATGACGTCAGAGAGACCCAAAGGTTACTTTATTAACTTAATTAACTTAATTAAGGACAGCACAAAACACATCTTGGAACTCCTTGGGTGCCTTCGCATCCATGTAAGCCCAAGGGCCCGAAGCATACATCTCCGGAAGGGAGGCCTAAGGTGACAAACGTCATCTTAGACCGCCCAGAAGATATGCTTGGTGGGGACATCACTACATGTACTTAATTAACTTAATTAAAAACAGCACATACATGAAAACCCCATTTGGCAATCTCGCTGGCGCCCTATGACGTCAGAGAGACCCAGAGGTTACATATACGACAACACATCTTTGGAACTCCTTGGTTGCCTTCACATCCAAGTAAGCCCAAGGGGACCCGAAACATACATCTCCGGAAGGGAGGCCTAAGGTGACAAACGTCATCTTAGACCGCCCAGAAGATATGCTTGGGGCGACGTCACAACATGTACTTAATTAAGGATGGATATATTCAATGAAACGATGATGGAATTTGTGATGTAATGATGTGGACGGCACAACATGTACTTAGTTAATGGACAATACAATGCCGTATATATCTCCACTCGAGCGTTGTGGCAGATTTTAGGCATAACATATACTTAATTAACTTAATTAAGGATGGATATATTCAATGAAACGATGATGGAATTTGTGATGTAATGATGTGGGACGGCACAACATGTACTTAATTAATGGACAATACAATGCCGTATATATCTCCACTCGAGTGTTGTGGCAGATTTTAGGCATAGCATATACTTAATTAACTTAATTAAGGATGGATATATTCAATGAAACGATGATGAGATTTGTGATGTAATGATGTGGGACGGCACAATGCCGTATATATCTCCACTTGAGTGTTGTTGCAGATTTTAGGCATAACATATACTTAATTAACTTCATTAAAGAATGGATATATTCAATGAAACGATGATGGAATTTGTGATGTGGGCGTGTCAAAACCAAACCAACAATGCAAAACTATGAAAATCAAATTCATGGTTGCGATTAGGTTGAAAAAACTCCAACCCACGCTACCGTAAGTGAGATAGTCATGAGTTGCATTGTTGGTTGGTTAGGGAGGTCCGCCCTCCCCTCCCCAATTAATAGAAAAAACATCTATCGTTTCACTATCAAACAATATGTTCGCTCTAGTGGGGATTGAACACGTACGATATCTCTGTTCTAATCCTCTAGACAAATGCGTTACCGATTAGGCCACAAAGAGCTGTATATACAAAGAGGAATTTTTAATATATAACTGCAACTCTCACATAGTGATTTTAACCACGCCCACTTACTTCAATGAATGGGAAATCGCAATTGAAAACACTAGTGTTTCATGCTCGTTCCGGCTGAGCGAACATAGGTAACGCGTTGAATTATAAAGAACGTTCGTACTGAAAGTGTAATAGCTGAATTTTGGTCTAAGGGTTTATAAAAAAAATAAATACAACTGTTTAAATGATGCGATTTTAGCCAAGCGACAATAAAAAGTTTTAAAAGTGTTAAAAGTTGTATTTATTTAACTCTACCGAAACTCACAATCAAATGTATACTCCGTTACAGTCACGTGGGCGCGCGCACGTCAATTATATACCTCTCTCTACCTGTGAGAATAGCAGACGACACAAATACCTTAACGGTCATAATACAAGGGAACTTAGTGAGTAGAGTGTTATGAGAGGTGGGCGGATTTATCTCCCTTGATATATGAAAATTGGATCCTATGTGCTGTCTTTTTTGACACAGCTGATTTTTGAATTCCTTCTGCTACTCTTCGTACAGAAGGCCCACAAATGTCTAAATAACTACCAGCTTTATTTATTGACTGAAATATTTTCTCCTCGTTAGTTGACGTATCAAATGATTTGACGTGTTTTACGTGTTTGCCGGTTCCACCTAATTTTGCATTCTCACTTTGAGTAACAACTCGTAAATTATCCAATTTGTTATTTTGAGGGAATCCATCAACGTGATAAATCACAAAACCATCTTTGATCAATCCGTTGTGACATTCGTATACGAATCGATGACAATAATATTTCTTCTTCCCGGCACCAAACATTAAGGATCCCATATTATTTACCTGTCCAACCGGTTTCTTTAGCCTGCGATGCCTGACAACACCATCACGGGATGCTTCATAATTAACAAGCACTGGGTGAGGTCTGAAATCTTGGCTCATTTGTATAATAATACTTGTCTAATTTATATCTGCTTTAATTGTAAGTCGATTAATGTAGTCTTGAGGGGTTTTGATGACTTTGTCATTGAACGGGTCATTGATTCGTTTGTCATAGTAGCGTTTTAGTTCTCTGTATCGTTTGCGGCCACAATTGAGACATAATTGTGATTTCTCACGAACGCCAACATGGCAAAGAAGACAAGGGGTAGGGCCAAAACTTCCTCGCCGAAGGCTTTGTAAATGATACCCACAGAATTCGCTTCTGCATGATTTGTTACACGGGGTTGTTGATCCAATCATTAGCCACTTGCAGTGATTCATTATACTATATTTTTCTATTTCAATACTTGTTTTAATTATATGAATGATGAATTCGAGAGATTATCAGCAATTAAGCATTACAAAAACGTTAAATTTAATCTCGATAAAACCCTCAACGATGTGCCAAAACGGGCAATAACGGATAGAGCCCTGATAAATAAAATACGCGATTGTATTAATGAATTCAAGCACGACGGTGCATCTCATAGCTGGTCAACATTTCGAATTGATGGAGCTGTTGATGCCACCATGAACGACAGCAACGCAGCCATGATGTTATCACAACTTGGCAACAAAAAGTATTTTTTAGAGTGAAATTCATTATCCGTGTAGAATCAGGCGGTTGGATTATACGAGACAAATTTGAACCGATTCTCACAGATAAGAAAACAATCGTTGTTAGCCGTGATTCTAAGCCGGGTCTGTTAACTGGAATTGACAAACCATATTATGAACGAGCATATCCTGAAACAGCAGTTGTGTATGGGATATATCCGTTAAATGAAAAACCCGATATAGGAAAACTAAAACCATTGTCGCTGAATTATGTAGCAGCACGAATAACAGAACATTTTACAAATGCATCCCGAGGGAACAAACCTACCGATCTACGGCGTAGCAAAATAGCTCAATGGGAGTTAACGGTGAAAGACCGCGGAGCAACTATTAGCGATATAGCAAAATTAGAAACGTTGCTGAGATTTCCAATAACCTTTACAACGATAACCGGAGAAGTTTTATACGAATCAAAATATAACAAAAATGGAGCTCCAATCAAAATTATTGATCATAACGAACACGCATGGACGTCCGCGGTCACAATATTTCCACGAAACAGAACAATAAAGTATATACCTGACGAATTCTTACGAAAAGAATTTTCCAGGGATGGTTTTCTCGTTGAAGAGAAACTATTCGATGCTATTGTGTATTTGAGTAAAAACGACCCCGTGTCGGTGTGGTTACTTCGCAGCAATGAAAACGACACGAATACGTTTGATCAGTTTGTAAGACCAAACGGTGAATTATATCGCACTGAAGCATTTCACAACAAAATTAAAAAAAACAGCTAGTGGGTTTATAACGGTGGGCGACGGAGTAGCCAGTGGCGAAGCCAACAACAGTGGCGAAGCCACCAGTGATGAAATTATCAACGACGAACAATTATTAACAAACTGTTTTACAATCCCGTCGGTTGCAGCTCATTTTGCGAGAATCAAAAACGCATGGAAACCAACACGCGTAGAATTCTTGCCAGACATTGAGGCTAGTTGTTTAGAATTTTATCATGGCAGTTTATGGAATAACAAATACGACAGTGATAATATCATTTCAGTTGATATGGTTGCTTGTTATCCAGCTAGTTTTCTTGGTTATGGAGAGTGTACTGAGTATTTTAAACGATTTGGACACCCCGTACATGAAATGACTCGTGTTGCAATTAATGGGCCGCTGCCTGATTTTGATTTAACTGGATTTGCTCGTGTAGTATCATTTGAGTTCTCAGCAGGACTTCATCGCGCTTGTTATATTTGGATTGGTAGACACATGTCTAAAAAGAAGTGGCTGCCAATAGCGTTATTACGGTTCATGATTGATACAAAAATGTTAATTTCGCTGACGGTCAGTGAAGCAATTATATCATATCGGAAACAAACCAATGCATGGTTACCAACACCGGAGCGTCTTGATAGTATAATTGAGGAATCCAGAAAACATTAATGCCGACGAAGAATATATCATTGAGTGGTCCAAACGGGTATTCAATCAACGAAACATCGAAGAAAAAGATCTCGGTAGAAGAATGATCGGAAAATTTACTCAGGGAGGAAAAAAATGCGACTATAAACGATATTGTTCACGGTTGATTATGGATAACACCGAATATGACTTTGTAATCGCGGATGCAGAATCCAAAAACATATGTGGATCGTAAAGATGCTTTTCTTGTCCGATGAACAAAATTGGGTACAGTCGTTACTTACAGCGACGGTTACAGATCCCCATATTCACACTTGAGGTCGTCGATGCTGGGTTATGCTTGTATTAATATATTTTCAATGATAAATTGATTTCCTGACACTGCGGTTAGAGTTGCCGTTGATTCATTTTACATTAACAGCAAGTACAGTTGCGCAGTTGCTGAATTCACTAATTCGGATGAAAGTTGGGGATCATGGAGAATTAAAAAATAAATGCTGCGTGAGTTTTCTGAATCAGCAGACGTTAAAATTAAAAGTAATTACTTACGTGGTGATAATTTATCAGAGCGTTCTAATGTACCACCAATATCAGATCCAATTTGTAGATATAAAACAGTTTATTTAAACGGCTGCGGCGGGTCAGGAAAAACGACTCGGGCGATTGAATTAAATCAAGGTCGAGCAAATATGATTGTGCTGACACCGACCCATAGATTAGCGCGAGAGATAAAACAACGAAACGTCGAAGCTTGCACTTATCATAGTTTTTTTCGATACAACGGCGACAAATGGACCCCTGAACGAATGGGTGAAAAATTCATCCCTGCGGTTATTATTTGGGATGAGATATGTACTGTTTCAGTAGATGTATTAAAAACGTTTCTTGATTGGTTGCTGAAAAAGAATACAGCGGTGATAATGTGTGGAGATCATGGCCAACCACCACCATTTGTCGGCGCGGGTCCACTTGATTGGTTAAAAGGGTTTGTTGACTATTATGAAGAAATCGATACTGACTACAGAGCACTTGATGAACAATTACGTGAGGTCAAGAAATTAATTAGAATCCAATGTGAAATAATCAGAGAAATAATTTCTGAAACTTCCATGGAGGAATTTTGGGAAGCATGGAGACCAAATGATTTTGTAGTGGCAAGTAGAAAGATAGCCAGAGACACACTTCAGAGAAAGTTGTTTGAGCTTCATAAAGAAAAATCCCCAACGTGCCCAGTGCCGCTGTGTTATAGACCCTATGATACACGGCGACAAAATAGTTGAAATTCCAGGACAAAACGAAAGACAAACACTAGAGTTAAATGATATTGTGCTGGTTGATATCAGTGTTGTCGAAGACGCATTGCGTTCTGATAAATCGCCATGGACACTGGGTTACGTAACGACGATACATTCCTCGCAGGGATTAACCATCACGGATATAATTGTTTGGATAATTGATAATCGCATTGAGTGGTCAAATTTAGTCTATCTTGCAGTGTCTAGAGTACGGCGAATAAATCAACTTCGAAGAATTGTTTTCGATGATGACACCACAATGGATTATGCTAGCATCGTTGATGTTAAAATTATTGATAAAAAACTCTCCGGTTACAAACAATAATAATAAAAAAAAAAAACAACGAGAATTTGACATTGATGCCGAATTAATAATCACTTTGAAGCAACAACAGAATAATCACTGCGCGAGTTGCAATTGTATAATGCTTTGGCAGTATTCGGATAAAGATCCTCGCCAATTTACCGTAGACAGAAAAAATAACAGTCTCGGTCATGTCAGAAGCAATGTGATATTGACTTGTCTTGAGTGCAACAGACGCAACGGTGCTAGTTAAGACCATGCGGCGGCAATTGAGTATCGTCAGGAATCACTTGTAAATGTTCTCGTGTAAAACCCCGCTGAGGGGCAGTTGAATCCAATTTATAGATTGGAGGTCTACCAGTTGATCGTGTTATAGTAGATATGCTATGCGTAGTGACACTCCAAATAGGATCAGTAGCACTTTTTTTTACCACCTTCGAGTTCTCCTGGTTCATATAAATATCTCACGGCGACATTGCTGAGAATTGGCTGAGAAACGCTACCCCGCTGTGGCTGTGGTAATACTTTTTTTTTATTGCGTTGTTAGATTTCATATTGATTGCTCTGGTAATCTCGTTATTTAGCGCTGCAACTACCCCTGGTAACCTTTTGACCCATTCACGGGATCGCTTTTCTTGGAAGAAATCTTTTGCGTATTTATATCCAAATAACCGCTCAGCAAGAGTCCGATTAAATCGTTCTACAATTGCCTGATCGCGATGTAACGCAGTATGCCCCCGTCTGATTGTGACATTGTGATGTTTCATTGTAGATGGAACCACACCCTGAAATTCCTTGCCAGGATCAACTTGTAACAGATTTGGCCAGCGTAGTGGGCCTCGTCAATAAATCCTTTCAAATGCAGAAGCATCTTCAGGTGATGATTTTGTTTTTAGCGGTTCTGCTTGTTTGTATCGACTCGCAACATCAACTACGGTTAGCTCGTATTTGTAAACGTTGTCATGTGGTAAAAACAATAAATCAGCTTGATGAACTTCATTGGGTCCGGTAACATCAAAATGCGAGAAATTGGTTTAGGACGCGGTAGATAAATTTGCCATATAACCTGTTTGGATAACCAATTAGCCGCAGTGGCCTTTTTCACTTTTGCGGCGTTGGCGAGTTTATTGATTGCAGCGTTACCCCTCCAGTATCCTTTTGAAGAATAATAAATAGATTCCATATTATTAATTACCAGCGCCCATCATCAATTTGCCTTTCATAGCTGATTTTACCAACCACGAAGCCAATTTTTCTTTGAAGGATTTATCACGAATAGCATTTAACGCATGAATTAATTTCACATCCGCGAGATGCCTGTGTTGCAGATTGCCGCTTTTATATGCAACATCATGAGCATGACACGCCTTATCAATGGCGTTTATTGGTTCCACACCACGTCGAGGATGGTTTTGATCATCAAGTCTGATATATAATCGTGTTCCGGGGCCACAGTAGCTATATCCTGGAAGATGCTTTTCTCCTGGATACTTTGCCCACGGCGTTCCAGGGAGTTTTACTAACTTGGCTGCGATATCGCCTCCTCGTTTTTTTTTAAAACTTCTCCGGATTTCATAGAAACAAATCTCAACTTTTTTATACCACATGTTGCTCATCTACCAGTAAGTGCAGATCTGTTATTGCTAGTTGTAATCGTCGTCATATCATTTGTGCCAATACGCGTTTTACACTTCACACAATATAGATCCATAATTTATGTATAAAGATATGAATATAATTGATTTTTCAGCGACTAAAACAAGAGAACCAGTTAAGCATCATGCAGGGCTACCAAACTCTATTTGCGCAATTATAATCGGGCCATCTGGATCCGGCAAGACGCAATTGTTGCTCAATTTAAAAATGAGATGGATGAAGTGGGATAAGTTGTATTTAGTTGCTCTTAGCGTAGATGATCAACGATGCTATGAAGTGTTAAAGGATTTTAACGAGAATGCATCAGAAATTAAAGGCGAGAACGTCATTGATTTTATAACTGATATTGACGAGGCACCATCCGTGGATGACCTTGATGGGAGCATTAACAATTTAGTCGTATACGACGATGTGATGTTAGACAATCAAAAAACCCAGCTAGAATATTTTCCCGAGACAGGCATAAAAACACCGACGTGATATATGTCACTCAACGCTACACTCAGATTCCAAAAGTGATCAGAGATAACTGTAATATTCTTGCTGTGTTTAACGGCGTTGATACACATACGTTACGAAATATTTGGCAGACATGGTGCTCTGATATGGACTTCAATCAATTTCGAAATATCTTTAGTAACTCTCAGTCAATCCCGCATGGATTTATAACAATAAATTTACATGATCCTCGAACACGATATCGTATCGGACTTGATCAAATATTCGGTTAACCCATAGCAGCAGGGGGGGGGGGGGCGATGACAACCCGATGCGACGTTTTATGGTTTAGCAATGAAAACGCGAATAGAGTATCACCCGCGCAAACTCATGTTTTGAGCAAGAAATCAATAAGTCTCCGTTTACCAAATGGAGACTTTCTTTTTTTTTTTGGTTTAAAATATGAGATTCGTAGGAAGGCTCTATTTTCCGTTTTGAGGCTTCAATCAATTTTGTCGAAAAAAAGTTGTAGGATTCGCCCCCACCCCCCCTGCTGCTGGTGTTGAATTGCGTATGGGGCAAAATGGCACAACGACACGACCGTGCTTACCCAAGACCGAATAATTGCCTGATCCTTTCCTCTACTGTTCACGATTCGTGACAAAAACCAAAACTATGAAACACGTGAATGACCTTCGTGAAAACTTGATCTTCGTCAATTACGAAGAAGAACTGGACTTTGTATAAGCCGACGAATTTGGAAATGCCATCATTGCGGGTTATACGACGGCCCATGCTAATGTAAATTTGTACGAAGCCTTATATCTCTTAGGAGATCGTGTGCCGTATTGTGACACGGACAGTTACATCTACATCGATTGCCTAGGTCACCAACATCCTGATATCGAAAGATACCTAAAATGTATGGCTACGAATTCCGGGACAAACAAGAAGCGCACAGCGAGTGATTGTTGAAATTGGGATGGTGGATGAAATGTTGGTGAGATTGGAGGATGGTTATGGCTATACTCACCACCGTCTCAAAATGGAGCTAAATAATATAAGGAAGGCAAAGGAAAGGTCAAGAGAAATCATAAAGGCGGAAAAAGAGGATGGAGAGGACAGAAAAAAATAAAGTGGAATCAATACAATAGAAAAGGCAGATGAATATAAAAGAGGCAGAAAGAGAAGGAGGAAAAGGAAAATCAGAAAGTGGCAAAGAATGAGAAGAATAAGACAAAGAGTGTAGAGCAGAAAAACAAGCAGATGGTTGAGTAATAGAGGAAAACAAAGGAAGAAATTCAACAGCCCTTTTCAGGCTCACTCATATGCCTCGAAAAGATATTTATTCTCTTTGCCATATATGTTTATCTTTGTTTGTTTGCTTGCTTGCTTATTTACCTTTCCCGCCACGCGTTGTTTTATTGGCATAGTTTATTAACTAGCTAACCCCGCTATCCACCACTCGCTGAACTTACCCGCCACCCTATGAATTAGTTAAACTTACCCATCATCCGTATCTCGCTGAACTTACCCGCCACCCACTAACCACTGCATTAGCTGATTTACCCGCTACTTCCGTCACTGTTTGATGTTTGGTCCGATTGAGGTCAGCTCCTTGCCACATTGTTTCCAATGTCTGGTACCGTGTGTCACCAAGCCTGTTCCATTTATATTGTACCTATATTAATGATAAGTCCCATTGTCCCTATAAATCGTGTTCCTACACAGACCAAAGACTGGGATTTCCATTGTTCCTATAAATCGTGTTCCCAGATTGCAAACTCACTATATTAACATTAAATTCCCAATGTCCCAAAGTGCCGGTCCTGTATTCACCATGTTAATTTCCCATTATCCCCAATCGTGCCTAGTGAACTTACCCGCTACCTATGCAACAATCCAACTTTCCCTGGTCGCTATACGGTCCCAGTATTTCCCATTGTTCAATTATTCTAGGTGATCTGAAAAGTCTTGACGCTAAAAATCCCAGGAAAGCGGTCTGTAATGCATTTTCATATTGTCGCTATATATTCTCGGGGGTGGGGGTTTGTAATGCATTTTCCCACTGTCGTTATAACGTTCCACTAAAATACTACTGTAAGATAGCGTGAGATACCAACTGCATTACACATTACTTTTGAAAAGCATTGGACGGTGCACTTCGAAGTGGAAATATCGATACTGTTGTCCGTAGTAACAAGATATAATCTGCAGATAAATAGCACACATGGTATTATCTCTGAGCTATGCATGATACTATATTAAAAATTTTGTCCAGATAATGACATACGGACAGTACAACTGCACAAAGGGAACTTAAACGAAAAATGCTCAACTGATGTAATAGATGGCAATAAAGGTTTATCTAAATGTCCCTTATGCAACGACATTGGATTGGAGTGATTGAGACTGAGTTATAGCTATTCAAATCAGCATAGTGGAGTCCATATTGAGTGGTTGGAATCAATATCAGGTGAAAAATATTTTTTCCTAAATATAATTAGCTTCATCTTTTTCTCTAATTTGTCCTCAACCAATCGATTTGCATAACCTTTGTTCGCTCTCGACCTCTATTTCTTACCTTGATATATTGATACAGATTGTCGTTCCTTACCCGTTGACAGAATGGCAGGGATCCAGCTTTTATCGTGTAAAAGAATTTGCATAGTAACACCTACCTAGGCATAAAACAATATTTAAATCAAACCCTTTTACTGTCTGAAACGTGGAACAATATAAAACTGATTAGTAAAACTGATCAACCCGATTCAACAACAAGTACCAATATCCCTCATTAAAAACGTTCCACTAAAATACTACTGTGAGATACCAACTGCATTACACATTACTTTTGAAAAGCATTGGACGGTGCACTTCGAAGTGGAAATATCGACACTGTTGTCCGTAGTAACAAGATATAATCTGCAGATAAATAGCACACATGGTATTATCTCTGAGCTATGCATGATACTATATTAAAAATTTTGTCCACTTAATGACATAAGGACAGTGCAACTGCATAAAGGGAACTTAAACGAAAAATGCTCAACTGATGTAATAGATGGCAACAAAGATTTATCTAAATGTCCCTTATGCAACGACATAAAGCAGATTATTTAAAACTTTGAGGGCAACTCACCAAAATAGTGAGGTAAGAATCAGTTCGTATTTTGTTTACAGATACCTCTTATATATCCACCTTTTAAATTTGTGTGTTTAGAGACATTATATATGTACTTTATATTCTCTTGGTGTGTGTGAGACATAACAAATGTACTTTATATTCTCTTTGTGTGTGTGTGTGTGTGTGAGAGAGAGAGAGGTAGAGATTATTTGCATCAGTTTGATGTCTTAGCACACGATGGGCAACATGGCGGGGTCACATGCTAGGGAATAACCACCGACCCACGCAAAGCTGGCCATACACCACAATTAATTTTACTATATGTTCTCTACATATATTTCTCAGCACTGACCTTTCCACAGTGTGACAATCAATACAAATCATATGAAAATCTAAAATACCCCCAAAGATGACTTCACAGTGAAATTCTTGTCAAGGGTTGACCGGCATTTTTTTGAGCTGCTGCACTGTAAACATAACAGCATGTACACAGACCACGTATTTCACTTCCGGATCATTACCAAGGCCTTATTACTCCATGTGCACTGTCGCCAAATTACACACTGACAACCACTCTCTCTGCTCATATTCTCAAGAATAAACAATTACCTTTAAATCCCTACCAAATATGCATCAATATAACTCTTCTATCACCACCAAAATGAGAGAGGAAAAAATGTTCTAAAAATAGACTGGAACTACATTCGTGGGTACTGAACTGGAAGTATTAATTGTGATGTGATTCCTGACAGGCCCAACTTGTTGGGGCAAATTTTAGTAAAACTTTTATATTTGAATGCCACACCTATTTGAACTTTATACATGAAGTCTTTTTTAATTTCCTTGCATACAAGACATATGACACCTGCTGGAAAGTGTGTAGTGCTGGTGTTCTACAGGGTGCAAATGCTGATCTATGTGCTCTTGAGAAACCAAAACTAAATTTGCTATATCTTCCTTAATTATAGGACTTTTTCAATGCTGTAAAAACCTAATTGTACTACAAGATAAGGCCTGTCTGAAAATATGTTTAAAGTTTATACATTTTGATCAAATAAAATTTTAATGGAAATTTAAATAAACATTTAAATTTATAAACTAAATTTTATTGAAAAATTAAATTTTCATAAAAGTTTGAAAACAGATTTTGTCAAAGTTTAGACAGAAAAGTTGATCAATCAATGGTCTTTAAAATAAATGGTGGTTTGGGTCTGTGTAACTGAGAACATTTTTCCCAGGGGTAGTGAAGTAGCATGACTCATAGTGATTTTGGCAACAAACCGCAATATGCCTGTCAAGATGCATATAGGTGTACACACTAAAGAAGCAAAAACAGATGCTATGTTCCATATTTATTGTGTCAGGTATTTAGGCAGTTATTTGTATAACTAATAGTGCACTCAGATTTAAACATCTGATGGGACCACTTCCATGTTTTATAAGAAAATTGCATTACATTTCAGTGTCGATAACTACAAAAAGCGACAATAAGATAGGAAAATACAGTTTTTAGGCAGGCTTTACCTTACTGAACAATGGTGCTAATCTCTCTCATGAAGATCTAAGCCAAGTCCTTGAGGAGCTGTATATTAGTATGGTGATATCATGATCACTTATGGCAGTACACTGCATATGTCCTTATGAAACCTTGCTATCACCACCAGACCACTGGAGAGCTTCCAAGCTGATCCACCACTAACACTTTGTTCCAGATACCAGCCTAGACCTGAAAAGATATAAAATGTTTCACTTATATCTAGAAAACAGTAAGATGTATGCAAATGAAGTTAAAATGTGTTAGATATAGTGATTTCCAAATAACATTCAGACTGCAAGCATAGGAAATAAATATTAAACTTGACAGAGTGACACTCAGAAATGTGAAGTAATAGTCATGTATTAAAGTAATAAATTCATCCTAAAAGTATATGAAGTTTCTATATGCATATCTGGTCATTTACAGGTTAAATAACTAATCAGGTAGACTATGCATCACAAACTTTAAGGAAATGCAGGGACGGTGAGGTTTGATCATTGGTGGAAACATTAGTACATGCCAGTATACAGGAAAGTAAAGCGACAATGTAGTAATAAAGAATATATTACTATAAGCAATCTTATTCATGAGGGAAATAATAATTCTGGATATTGAAAGAGAATACAGCCAAATGTGGCCACACATATCAACTACAGGTACCAATACATCCTGTATCATAAACTAAATGTGAAATTCTGATCCCCAAAACTTGTAAACAAGAATGGAAATTTGCATATGGGGGACATATACAATGTAATTGTTATGATCAAATGTGCAAAAATAATTCCAATGATCTGTTTGAACATTTCAAGTGTATTTTTAAGGGTGTTTGATACCAATTATTAACCTCAATGGTTCAATAGAATCAGATATCAGCTGATATTACAATACCGCACTCTATCCAAGTACTGAATTGAAATATGTTACCATACATGGGCATATTAATGAAGAAAATAAGATTTTGGGATACATTTAGTGCACACAGCCAGAAATGTGTCTTACAGATTCACTGTAGGTACAATGTCAGCCTATATGATATACTGAATGTGAACTTTGGATCCCAAACATTCTAAAATATGTGAATATTTATTCATGTGGGATATGTAACCATGCTAAGATCAGTTGTACACAGTTAAACTCAAAATATCTGTTTGAATATATCTTATGCAATCTTTAGAGTGTCAGTTAACAAATATTATTAGTAATTAACAATGCATAAATTAAGATGGATCATTAGAATTCACATAACATCATACAGGCAACAATGCCGCACTTCACTAATCAATATCTTAACCAAATTGAACAATAAAATTGAATGCATTTTGTGTTCAACTTACATCATTTTGCTGTTTTCTTACATCCAATGGTAAATATACATGTGGAAAGTATATTTTATCCCTTCAGCCTGCATTTCATTCTCAGAAAGTTTAAACTGATTTAGTAGAGAACTTGAGTAGGTTCTAGTATAAAATTTGCATCGCTGTCCTCTCACTAAACACCCTGTAACTATATTTGTTAACAATTACTAAAGGCTTTATAAGCAGAGATATGTTACTCAGGAAGTCACCCCATCATAAACACATAAATTAACTGATTGGACCCCTAATAAATAGTTTGAATGATCAATACAAAATAGAATCTGTCTCTCATACATTTTAAATGTATGACTCATTTTGACTTACAAAGATATTTTCTCTGACAAAATTTGACAAATATCCATCATTGTAGCTTGTATATGGTGTAGGAGTATAAACATGCTGATATCATTTGATATAATTTCCAAAAATATTATCTATGTGCATTTTAAGGGGCAAATTTTAATTTTTTAATTTTTTTAAAAAAATTATTAAAATTTTAAAAAATAAAATCAATTTTTAAATTCTAATGTCATTTTTCTATTTTAAATGTTAATATATATATAACACCTTCAAATTTCATGTGTTGATCATTAATAATAAAAATTTTATAGCAATTTAAAGTTTAATAATAACTGCATGTACAGGCCATACACCACAATTAATTTTACTATATGTTCTCTACATATATTTCTCAGCACTGACCTTTCCACAGTGTGACAATCAATACAAATCATATGAAAATCTAAAATACCCCCAAAGATGACTTCACAGTGAAATTCTTGTCAAGGGTTGACCGGCATTTTTTTGAGCTGCTGCACTGTAAACATAACAGCATGTACACAGACCACGTATTTCACTTCCGGATCATTACCAAGGCCTTATTACTCCATGTGCACTGTCGCCAAATTACACACTGACAACCACTCTCTCTGCTCATATTCTCAAGAATAAACAATTACCTTTAAATTCCTACCAAATACCATCAATATAACTCTTCTATCACCACCAAAATGAGAGAGGAAAAAATGTTCTAAAACAGACTGGAACTACATTCGTGGGTACTGAACTGGAAGTATTAATTGTGATGTGATTCCAGCTACTGGACATAGACCACAATTAATTTTACTATATGTTCTCTACATATATTTCTCAGTACTGACCTTTCCACAGTGTGACAATCAATACAAATCATATGTTAATCTAAAATACCTCCAAAGATGACTTCACGGTGAAATTCTTGTCAAGGGTTGATCGGCATTTTTTTGAGCTGCTGCACTGTAAACAGAGCAGCATGTAAACAGAACACATATTTCACTTCCGGATCATCACCAAGGCCTTATTACTCCATGTGCACTGTCGCCAAATTACACACTGACAACCACTCTCTCTGCTCATATTCTCAAGAATAAACAATTACCTTTAAATCCATACCAAATATGCATCAATATAACTCTTCTACCACCACCAAAATGAGAGAGGAAAAAATGTTCTAAAAATAGACTGGAACTACATTCGTGGGTACTGAACTGGAAGTATTAATTGTGGTGTGATTCCTGACAGGCCCAACTTTTTGGGGCAAATTTTAGTAAAACTTTTATATTTGAATGCCACACCTATTTGAACTTTATACATGAAGTCTTTTTGAATTTCCTTGCATACAAGTCATGTGACACCTGCTGGAAAGTGTGTAGTGCTGGTGTTATACAGGGTGCACGTGCTGATCTATGTGTTCTTGAGAAACCAAAACTAAATTTGCTATATCTTCCTTATTTATAGGACTTTTTCAATGCTGTAAAAACCTAATTGTACTACAAGATGAGGCCTGTCTGAAAATATGTTTAAAGTTCATACATTTGGATCATTTAAAATTTTAATGGAAATTTAAATAAACATTTAAATTTATAAACTAAATTTTATTGAAAAATTAAATTTTCATAAAAATTTGAAAACAGATTTTGTCAAAGTTTAGACAGAAAAGTTGATCAATCAATGGTCTTTAAAATAAATGGTGGTTTGGGTCTGTGTAACTGGGAACAATTTTCCCAGGGGTAATGAAGTAGCATGACTCATAGTGATTTTGGCAACAAACCGCAATATGCCTGTCAAGGTGCATATAGGTGTACACACTAAAGAAGCAACAATAAGTGCTATGTTCCATATTTATTGTGTCAGGTATATAGGCAGTTATTTGAATAACTAATAGTGCACTCAGATTTAAACATCTGATGGGACCACTTCCATGTTTTATAGGAAAATTGCATTACATTTCAGTGTCGATAACTACAAAAAGCGACTATAAGATAGGAAAATACAGTTTTTAGGCAGGCTTTACCTTACTGAACAATGGTGCTAATCTCTCTCATGAAGATCTAAGCCATATCCTTGAGGTGCTTTATATTAGTGTTGTGATATCATAATCACTTATGGCAGTACACTGCATATGTCCTTATGAAACCTTGCTATCACCACCTGACTACTGGAGAGCTTCCAAGCTGATCCACCACTAACACTTTGTTCCAGATACCAGCCTAGACCTGAAAAGATATAAAATGTTTCACTTATATCTAGAAAACAGTAAGATGTATGCAAATGAAGTTAAAATGTGTTAGATATAGTGATTTACAAATAACATTCAGGCTGCAAGCATAGGAAATAAATATTAAACTTGACAGAGTGACACTCAGAAATGTGAAGTAATAGTCATGTATTAAAGTAATAAATTCATCCTAAAAGTATATGAAGTTTCTATAAGCATATCTGGTCATGCACAGGTGAAATAACTAATCAGGTAGACTATGCATCACAAACCTTAAGGAAATGCGGGGACGGTGAGGTTTGATCATTGGTGGAAACATTAGTACATGCCAGTATACAGGAAAGTCAAGCGACAATGTAGTAAAAAAGAATATATTACTATAAGCAATCTTATTCATGAGGGAAATAATAATTCTGGATATTGCAAGAGAATACAGCCAAATGTGGCCACACATATCAACTACAGGTACCAATACATCCTATATCATAAACTAAATGTGAAATTCTGATCCCCAAAACTTGTAAACAAGAATGGAAATTTGCATATGTGGGACATATACAATGTAATTGTTATGATCAAATGTGCAAAAATAATTCCAATGATCTGTTTGAACATTTAAAGTGTATTTTTAAGGGTGTTTGATACCAATTATTAACCTCAATGGTTCAATAGAATCAGATATCAGCTGATAATGCAATACCGCACTCTATCCAAGTACTGAATTGAAATATGTTACCATACATGGGCATATTAATGAAAAAAATAACATTTTGGGATACATTTAGTGCACACAGCCAAAAATGTGTCTTACAGATTCACTGTAGGTACAATGTCAGCCTATATGATATACTGAATGTGAACTTTGGATCCCAAACATTGTAAAATATGTGGATATTTGTTCATGTGGGATATGTAACCATGCTAAGATCAATTGTACACAGTTAAACTCAAAATATCTGCTTGAATATATCTTATTCAATCTTTAGAGTGTCAGTTAGCAAATATTATTAGCAATTAACAATGCATAAATTAAGATAGATCATTAGAATTCACATAACATCATACAGGCCACAATGCCGCGCTTCACTAATCAATATCTTAACCAAACTGAACAATAAAATTGAATGCATTTTGTGTTCACCTTACATCATTTTGCTGTTTTCTTACATCCAAGGGTAAATATACATGTGGGAAGTATATTTTATCCCTTCAGCCTGCATTTCATTCTCAGAAAGTTTAAACTGATTTAGTAGAGAACTTGAGTAGGTTCTAGTATGAAGTTTTCATCACTGTCCTCTCACTAAACACCCTGTAACTATATTTGTTAACAATTACTAAAGGCTATATAAGCATATATGTGTTACTCAGGAAGTCACCCCATCATAAACACATAAATTATCTGATTGGACCCCTAATAAATAGTTTGAATGATCAATACAAAATAGAATCTGTCTTTCATACATTTTAAATGTATGTCTCATTTTGACTTACAAAGATATTTTCTCTGACAAAATTTGACAAATATCCATCATTGTAGCTTGTATATGGTGTAGAAGTATAAACATGCTGATATCATTTGATATAATTTCCAAAAATATTATCTATGTGCATTTTTAGGGGCAAATTTTAATTTTTTAATTTTTTAAAAAAAAATTATTAAAATTTTAAAAAATAAAATTAATTTTTAAATTCTAATGGCATTCTTCTATTTTAAATGTTAATATATATAACACCTACAAATTTCATGTGTTTATCATTAATATTAAAAATTTTATAGCATATTAAAGTTTCATCAATACTGCCTGTACAGGACATAGACCACAATTAATTTTACTATATGTTCTCTACATATATTTCTCAGTACTGACCTTTCCACAGTGTGACAATCAATACAAATCATATGTTAATCTAAAATACCTCCAAAGATGACTTCACGGTGAAATTCTTGTCAAGGGTTGATCGGCATTTTTTTGAGCTGCTGCACTGTAAACAGAGCAGCATGTAAACAGAACACATATTTCACTTCCGGATCATCACCAAGGCCTTATTACTCCATGTGCACTGTCGCCAAATTACACACTGACAACCACTCTCTCTGCTCATATTCTCAAGAATAAACAATTACCTTTAAATCCATACCAAATATGCATCAATATAACTCTTCTACCACCACCAAAATGAGAGAGGAAAAAATGTTCTAAAAATAGACTGGAACTACATTCGTGGGTACTGAACTGGAAGTATTAATTGTGGTGTGATTCCTACTGGCAAACTTTCTCACATACCCACGTTGTTCGTGCCGATACTTTGATTGAAACAGACAGCGTCAGATGTACGGTTGGTCTGCAAAAGCTAGAGTATATATATATATATAGAAACTAACATATTGTGTTATAGGCTTTTTAAGCTAATATTTAGTTGATCATTTCTCTCTCACTCGGCAAACGCTCTTTGCTTTTACGTGCAGGTAGATAGGTGGACAGTTATTATACGAAAATAGTATTTAGTCCACAACAAATGATTGATAAACTGTTAAAATCTAGAAAACTGATATTTAGAATTAACAAAAATACCCAATCCAAATGAGGAAAATCGAGATCGAGTTGTAATTCAAGTCGAGTCAAGGGAACCAGTAGCAAGGGAAAGTAATGAAGGCTATCTAGGAGAAGTCGCTATCGGATTGGAGTGATTGAGACTGAGTTATAGCTATTCAAATCAGCATAGTGGAGTCCATATTGAGTGGTTGGAATCAATATCAGGTGAAAAATATTTTTTCCTAAATATAATTAGCTTCATCTTTTTCTCTAATTTGTCCTCAACCAATCGATTTGCATAACCTTTGTTCGCTCTCGACCTCTATTTCTTACCTTGATATATTGATACAGATTGTCGTTCCTTACCCGTTGACAGAATGGCAGGGATCCAGCTTTTATCGTGTAAAAGAATTTGCATAGTAACACCTACCTAGGCATAAAACAATATTTAAATCAAACCCTTTTACTGTCTGAAACGTGGAACAATATAAAACTGATTAGTACAAAAAAAGAATTTAGTGGAAAACAGTCTGTAGATGAATTCCGGTTACACAGGAACTAATTGAAAAAAATTACACTGCTTCTTCCTGCACAATGGGTTACAATTTCACGCACGTATTAAAAACGGAACAGAATGTTTATTCAGTACTTTACGCCTCCGGCCCATAATATCAGAGACAGAACTATAAAAGTATCCACTGAAGTGTTTATGTAATATATGTTGTCTAGATAGTTCCGTCTTAAGTCAGTTTTCGAAGATCGAAAAGGTGCAAGCGTATTTCAGAAAGGTAAATCTACCGTAATACTATTTCTTAATTTACAATTAAGAATTGGTACTGATTGTAATATACATTTCTTGTATAATCAAAATCAAATAGATGATGGCAGAACCTAGCTAGAAAGTTGTTTCCGTCATCATATTTCTTGCGGTATCAGTGTATCGCCAAAACCATGAGGAAATTATTGTAAGCATCTTTACTAGTCTATGAACTTCTGCTAGTATCATTATCCAGTTTCTTTCAAATAATATAATATTGTAAAGGATATCCATTTGTATAATCTGTATAAGTTTGGTCAAGTAGTTTACACATCTGTATATCTAAATTCTACTCGCAGGGCATCGTCCACATATCCCCTATTTCATACATAATTATTCAGAATATTTGGTACGATAAGACATCTTCTACAAAATGTTTGCTCAAGTGATTTTACCCCCTGCGGGTTCGGGGTTGTAGAATTGGCCCGACGTGCCTCGCCACGTGTCGTAAAAGGAGACTAAGTAGAGGCGACCTGTTTGCCGTGGGTTGCGACCCGTGTCGGAGGAGGAAAGGATCCTGGTAGTTGAGCGGAGGCTTTTCCGATGCAATACACTGCTTTGGCCTCTACTTCTCTTAGACGGGTGGTCGGGATGGGCCCGGTCTCGACAAATCGGCTAGTCACGCCGAGCCCTAGGAGGTCTTTATTTACTTGCTCACCTTCTCTATCTTTCTTGTATCTCTCTTGATACCACCGTTGCCTCTTCATTCTTTTTTTTTAGCTTTCACTTTCCCAAGTACTACAAGACTTCCTAGAAGGCGGTGGGTTCACGGGTCAATCGGGAGGCAATTTTACTGACCCATGAAGGAAATTTCACGGGTTAATCCTAGGTAATTTTATCTACTGAGTATAGCATCTGTGTATCCAAGGCACTTAAAACGTGTCCCCTTGTTGGGCTCCATGGTGGGCGGAAAGCATGGGTGCTGCACTTTAAACAAATAAATATGAAAATTTCCACACAAAAAACAACAACAAACGTACCAAACCACTATCTGACTCTGATGAAGAACCTTGCGGCGTGGAATCATTTCCACGCTTCATGGTTATTCAATCTAAGGATGAGTCTAGACCAATTGCTGCACTATCTCCGTTTGTTATCGAGAAAACCATTTCGGGCTCTGTTGGCACACCAAAAAGTGTCAAAAAACTAAAATCGGGTTGCCTTCTTGTAAAATGTGAGCGAGAGGGTCAAACAGACAATATCATGAAAAAGAATACATTCTTTGATATTCAAGCGACTTCGATCACTCACACTACACTGAATACGTTTAAAGGCATGATGCGGTATCGTGACTTGGCTGGAGTCGCCGACTCATCGAAGGGATGAAACATGAAGGTGTCACTGCAGTGCGTAGAATACGTATTAAACGTAATAACAATCTGCAGGACACCAACACATTTGTACTCTCCTTCAACAAACCAACAGTACCCAAAAATGTCAGAGATATGGCCATCACGAAGACCGATGTTCCAACGACAAAGTATGTGGCCGATGCGGAGATCGCTCTCATCAGGAAGCTGATTATAGAGCAACTCCGCATTGTGGCCAGGAACATCACGCCAATTCCAAGGATTGCGATACACAACCCTAAAATCACGAAGGATGCGCAAACACAGACGGATCAACCCGATTCAACAACAAGTGCCAATATCCCTTATTATAAGCCTCAGAAGAGCACAATATCAACTCAGACAACATTTAATAACAACCCACCACCAAGGGCTCCAAGAAATAAACAAAAAGCACAAATAAATAAGCAGCAAAAGGGGTCAGATGACCCCATTAAGCTTTATAATATGTTTGGAGACCTTGAGAACATGGATGCAGAAGAAACTGCTCCATATACTCAAGGTTGCTCCAAACCTACTAAAAACAAATACACTCCCATACTTCCTCCATACAAATAACACAAACTGCCTCCACAAAGAGTCTAACCTAGCTCCACAATCTCCAGCGTAACTTTATAATGAAGAACATGATCATACAATGAAACTGTCGACGACTTACGGCTAACTACAATGATATTCTTCTGCTTTTAAATGAACACGATCCTGCGGTACTATGTTTACAGGAAACATTCCTGAAAGAGACTAATAACATTACATTTTTAAAAATCCCTGTGTAACAGGTACTTTCAAAATGCTGACAGAGCCTTAAGATGGATCTCTGTTGTTGTGAACAATAGCGCCTCACAGAGTGATCCCTTTAAATACACATTTACAAGCCATAGCTGTAAGCGTCACTCTACATCGAGTGATTACCTTTTGCTCTATTTACTTACCACCAAACACCAACCGAGTACCAAACGAATTAGACAATCTTGTTCAACAACTTCCTGCGTCCTTTGTTTTTCTCGGAGACTATAATGCCCATAACATTCTATGGGGATCAAATCACATAAACGACAGAGGCCACAAAGTAGAAGATTTCATTTCTAAACATGATTTGTGTCTATAAAACACTAACTCATCGACATATTTACACTCAGGAATGGTAAATACATGTGTATAGATTTGACAATTTGCTGTCCTTCGCTGAATTTTGAATATTAATGGAAAATAGCTGATGACCTTCACAACAGTGATCATTTTCCAATCAACCTTGAAAATATCAACTCAAAAATTGATGTTGCACCACAATGGAATATAAAAGCCAACTGGGCTACATTTGAAACTCTCTGTAAAACTAGACTAAATGAGGATACAGTATTTGACGCTGTTAATCCTAAACAGTATTTTACTTCAATTATAATTGCAATTGCAGAAGAATCTATTCCAATGTCGTCACCGAACAGTAAAAAATACCTTGGGTAACCAAGGATGGTAAAGAAGCCATTATACAACGTCTAGAAGCATTCAAATAATTCGACAATCCTCCAACACCCGAAAATTTAATCAAATGTCGTATTACCCGGGCACAATCAAAGAATGTAAACATGCATCATGGAAGAAATATAATTCTTCATTAAACTCTCATTCGTCAATTAAAACGGCTTGGGACACTATTCGAAAAATAAATAGAGAGAAAAAAAAACAATTAACTCTGACACCTGAAAAGAAACAAAAACAATTTTAGTTCCAAACTTGACATAGCAAATATTATTGCAGTTTCTCAAAAATCTCCTCATCTAATTATTCAGAAGCCTTCTGAAGCTTAGAACATCAAAAAGAAAAGTCACGTTTAAAATTCACATCCAACAACAGCTGGTTTCACGATGGAGCTTAGGGAGACTTTAGGCCCGTGATACATCTGCTGGACCTGATGAAATATATTACCCGTTCTTGAAACACCTCCCAGAATCATCACAAACATCTCTTCTGAAAATCCTTAGTAATTTATGGCTTGCTGGTAATGTACCCAAGATCTGGAACGAAGCAATATTAATACCAGTTCCCAAACCAGGTAAAAATATCAAAGATCCAACAGCTATTGACCCATTGCACTGACAAGCTGTGTGTGGAAAACAATGATTAATTCTCAGCTTGTATGGTACTTGGAAAGTAACAATTTAACATCTCCTTTCCAATTTGGCTTCCGTTCTGGTCGTAGTACCAATGATTATCTGGTTAGACTGGAAACATTTATTCACAATGTAGTTATCAAGAAGGAGCATTTAGTAGCAGTTTTCTTTGATTTAGAAATGGCCTATGACACAACATGGAAGTACTGGATACTAAATGACCTGCACAATCTGTGTCTAAAAGGCCGTCTGCCCTCTTTCACATCAAATTTTCTCTCCGACAGAGAATTCAAAGTACGAGTGGGCTCTACCCTCTCAGATATGCATGATCAAGAGATGGATGTGCCCCTGGGCAATATTTTAATGTGATGCTATTTAATATCAAAATCAATAGCATCACCAAGTGTTTAGCTCCTTGTGTGGATTGCTCATTTTATGTTGATGATTTTTTAATTTGTTATCGATCAATGCATATGCATATAAATGAAAGACAACTACAACAAAATATCAACAAGATCCAAAATTGGGCCATCACTACAAACTGCCTCACTGCTACGTTAAATATCCTAATCAAACGAACAAGCAAAATTGGGCCAGTACTAATGGTTTCAAAGTTTCAAAATTGAAAACAGTATGCATGCATTTCTGTCAGTTGTGAAGACATCATGATAATCCTAAACTCGTGCCGGACGGAACACGTATTTCAGTTGTTGAGGAAACAAAGTTTTGGGGTATTATCTTTGAGAGAAAACTGACTTTTCTTCCACACATCAAGAATTTGAAAGCTAATTGGGGGTCGTCCATTTAGTACGTACGCAAAAATAAGACAAAACTTGACCCCCTCCCCCCTTTGTACGCATGCATACTTTTTACACCAACCCCCCTATGCGTACGTACGTATGACTGACCCCCCCCCCCCCCGTATAGAACTTCCAATATTTCATCCAAGCAGAAATGACACAGGATTAATAATATTCAAATGTTTAATGAAACAGAGTAAAACAGACAGTCCTCAGCTGCTGTATATATAAAAGAAATAAGTTGCATGTTATTAAACCTTTAAAAAGTTTGCCAGTGTCTGCTAAAGGTCATACAAACGCCGACTGAACCCAGTCAAACAGGTTACGTATAACAGGAATTTCTGCAACAAGCTTAATGTAAGGCTGAATCACAACAACATTAGCTGCACTATGCTGGGCCGCTGTCTCCATATCCACAGCCTCGCTGACGTCATGATCCAGGTTTTGATTCAAGTTCTCAGTGTCGGTAGACTCAGTAGTGTGAACGCTTTGGTGTCGTCTTACACTGGCCTGCGACGAGTGATACACGCCGCACACAGTACATGTGCGCATGATTAACATAGAAATTTCCAATATCGTATACCTACTAGTTTGAAAGCTGAAACGATGGAGCATTTACCCCCCCCCCCCCCCGTTTCTTATGCGTACGTACATTGTCAGTAGAACCCCCCCCCCCATACGCAAGCAAGCGTATGCATTTGGGTTACCCCCCTTCCACCCTCCATGCGTACGTCCTAAATGTACGACCCCTTGCTTGAAATATTTAGATCTGCTTAAAGTAGTTGCACACACTGACTGGGGTGCTGATAAAAAAAAAAGTAATCCTCACTTTGTTTAGAACATTTATCCGCTCCAAACTAGACTATTATTGCGTTGTTTATGGTTCAGCTAGGAAGTCATATTTGAAGATGCTTGACCCAATTCATCATCAGGGAAATAAGACACGCCCTGGGAGCATTCAAGACACCTCCATGTGAAAGACTTCTCGCAGAAGCGAATGAACCACCTTTATCACATCGCAGAGAAATGCATTCTGTAATGTAACCCTCTCAAATTAAGATCGAACCCTCTAAACTCTGCATATTTTGGATGTTTTTCAAACCAAATACAAAACCTTATACGAAAACAAACCAAATGCCATACCTTCATTTGGCATCAGAATATCATCCAGCCTTGATAGTATCAAAATTAATCTACAATGAAGAAAACGTTTGTCTCGGAAACACCACCTTGGGTACTTAAACAACCCTTAGTTCTTTTTATGTTAAACAATGGGAAAAAAATCTGAAACAAACACTTCCATCTTCCAAAACTCTTATCATGAACTCCTCACCACATTTAGAAACTACACTAGAATTTATACGGATTAAATGATGAGGAAAAGGCTGATGCAGTCTTCATTAGTGGCAAACATGTAACACAGGTTCGTTTGCCAGATGATGAGACCATTTTCTCAGCTGAAATCACAGCAATAGACATTGCTCTGAAATTTATTGAAAAGAAATGTATTTTAAACAGCATTATCTTCTGTGACTCACTATCAGTACTTCAGTCACTACACAACATAAAAATTTGGGAACCAATTATTAACCAATCTCCTTGTCAAAAATATGGAGCTTAGTACCTCCTACAATACAGGATACTGTTGGTTACCTAGCCATATTGGTACATGTATTAAAGGTAATGAAGAAGCAGATCGTGCTGCTAAAATGGTTACATCCCAAGAACTATCGGATTTTAAATTACCGTTTACCGATTTTATAAACCTCGTATAAAAAGTACCTGCACCAAAAGTGGCAGGCATCATGTAATGATGCACTGAATAGCTTCACACCATCAAACCAACCCTGGGAGAATGGACTCCTTCCTACAGAACCATCCATAGGAAGGAGGTAATCATTTCAAGAATGAGAATTGGTCATACATACATAACCCACTCCCACATACTAAAAGGTGAAGATCCACCAGAGTGTGTCTCTTGCAATGAACCATTCACTGTTAAGTACTTTATGACAGTGTTCCAACCTGCAACTTACACATGATCAGTATTATAATGTACATGACATGAAGGAACTTTTTGATACTATACATATCACTTGTATTTTAGATTTCCTAAAGGAAGTACATGTAAATCTATATTTTAAACCATAAGTTGTATGCCATCACCTAGAGCATTTTTATCTAATGTAAATACCGCCACTTATTTTCAACATCTTTCCATCTGTACTCATTAACATACACCATTTACATCTCTTGTTGATTGGGAAGCTTCATATTTTGCTGTTACAAAGATCTTACCATTTTAGTTTGAACTATTTGGATTTTTATATCTCCGGTCGATATTAAACCTTTTAGTATTTTTAAACATGTATACATGCAACCTATTGTATTGCGCTAAATAGCCTAAACGTGCTGGTGTGCCATTACAAATCAATCAATCAATCATGTATCCATAAATGTCAATCATTTGTCTTCTTCGGTGGTCGATGGGGTCATTACTGGCAGTTTTGATAATGCTACTTTACCTGCATCAGCACCTCACCAGATTGCATTATTATCATCAACTTTTCTTACAAGCACTACTGTATAGCACTACTATATGTTTAGCTCCAAAGAAAACATTTCTAACATTTCTGAAAAATCCAAATATATGAGACAGTGGAATTGCACATGAAAATCTACTTTCTCCTAGCAACATGCGTTGCAAATCCTAAGTTGTAAGTAGAACCAACACCTTTTATAATATCAAAAGCACCAGCTGGTCTATTTTCATGTTCAAAATCAACTGATAATGGAACAGCTGCAGTATTTTGTGCTGTCAGTAATTTAACATACTGAATATGATCGGTAATATCCTTAGCAAACATCACTGATGGACTGGCTGATTTTGTATAATGATCAGAAAATCTCGCTAAACCTATTATTGTTATGGCAATGTCTACATCACTCTGAATAGATTCAACCTCTCTTGCATCAATCATATATATAACGCTATAGTTCCGTTGTAGACAAAACCAACTCGCAAATTTTTTGCATATGGCGTATTAGTCGCAACATTTGTTACAAGTTCTCCTTCTACTTTAATAATAGCTTCAGCGGGTAAGAAATATTTACTTGTATCCTGAACATTAAGTTCAATTCTTCCACGTTGATTTAGTTGTATTGCGTCATAAGAATAAAATTGATAATTACGTACAGATTCATCTTTGAGAACCAGTGAGTCCATATCAAAGGCTGTATCAGATATACGTTTGAAAATTTTATTATATATTTCTCAATCTAAATCATGATCTCGCTGAACCTGTCAAACCACTTCCTGCCATTAAATTTGTAATAACATTTCCTTATACTTAATCAGATCCTTGATTCATTGACTCTGCTAATTTTTTTCTTTGGCTTGGTTTATTATTTCACTGACTTTTGCAGTTTCACTGGTTGCAGTTTTTGTTGTATTAATTGTGTTAAGTCTTTCCTTGGCTACAGTAAAGGCCTTACTGCCAACATTACCAATAACACCAGGAGCTCTTTCACCAATAACATTAATGGCTTTCATTGATAATTGTTTTGCGATTGGAGCTATTTTGGGAGCCATTCTTGCAAATAACCCTTGAAAGATATTGCCAAGAATATCACCATAAGTTGCTTTATAGACATGTAATCGTGAATTTGTTGCTCATGACTATTATAGGTCCACGGTGTCATTGAAGTATGATCTTATTTGTTATCGTTATATCTAATCGCTGTGATAATCATCAAGGATTTCATCGATAAATTCCCAGTATACACAGATATCCATGATACCACCTTGAAATAATCGACAAATATCAGCGGCCTCATTCATTTTTTTCTAGAGAGTTATTCCCAGCCTGCGCTCTTCATGAGAATCTCTAATAGTGCTATGTCAGAAAAATATTATTAGGACAGGCAAAAAGACCACTTCCTGTAGAAAAACCACTACGAGTAGTACCAGGCGCATCATAAAATTCTTCTCTTGTTTTTAGTCAATCTACTTTTGCAGAAAACTTAAAAATCTGTATTCTCCCTACTAATACTACCTGGTATCCTTATTATGACGAATTCTAAAGGTCATCTTACAATAGTCATCCTCATACAATTTTTTATGTTTATCAGACAAATCATCTGCAATATATTTAGTTAATTGATCATCATCATATCTTTGATTTTTTCATAAGTTCCAGGTCTAAGTTTATCAATTAGTTTTTGAACAGGAAGAATTTCTCTCTTGTGGTTTCTGTTGTTTTTGTCCTTTCTTTCACTGTTTTTGATCTCCTAGTTTACGCTGTTTTTGTTCTTCATATTGAACATACACCCGGTTTACCGCATCAATGAATCTCATATGATACATTTGTTGTGTCGATTCAACTTTTGTTAGTTTTAATTTTATAAAGCACATCAGCCCCGTGTTGTTGACTGGAAATATATTTTTCATATGTCGGTCTCAACACTTTTTTTTCTATTTTCTAAATCATAACAACAAGACCTGGAAACTCATTTTAATCAGTTTTATTGATTGCTGTTAAACCATCTTCCATAAATTTATTATGTAATTCTTTGATTATTTCTTCATCAGATTTTTTTCTCTTTAATAATAAGTTTTGCTCGACCAGGAAGATCTTGTAAAAGTCTTGATGTTAATTCAGTTTTTTCAGCTATTTTTTCAAGTTGAGGAAGAAGAGGTTTAGTTATTTCAGTAACAGGTTTGAATAACTGTCGAGAATGTTCTGCATAATCAACCTGAGATTTCTAGTGTTCTTGTCATTTTCGCCAAACAGAATCACGGACTGGTCGAAATTTCTTAATTGCTTCTAGTCGCTCTCGTACCCACCGAGTGGATAATGCTTCACCACCCATTATTGATAATAACATTTATTTAATTTACTGGGTGCTGTCTCATACTCAGCACCGCTGATTTTCTTGCGATTTTCACGACCAAAAACACAGGTAGGGTTATTTAATTAGAGTCTGTTCGCCTCTCACTATGATTTTCAGAGGAAGACTTTATTTTTGCAAAACGGAGTGTGAGCCAATTAGAGGCTGTTCGCCCTTTCTGTGACTCTTGAACAGAAGATTTTGACACATTAAAAAGGCTATTTCAACTGATTCTTTCACACCTTCCTATGTAATATTTTTATTACATTAAATAATTTCACATACAATTATATGGCACATGTATTTCAAACAAGACTTTTACAAACTTAACACTCCTTGTTTCAAGAAATGTTATCTTTTACTCACATATACCAAAAAATCTGTAAATCTAATCAAAAAGAATGCAAGTCAAACTTTAATTTGTCATAAAATCAAAGCCAAAAAAATATAAATATCCAAGATGTGTTAGTAAAAATAGATTTTTATTGTAATCAAAACCAATGCTTTAACTAGGTGTAATATTGGTAACAATAATTAGTTTCTCTGTCATCAAAAACATCTGGAAGAAACCAGATGAAAATTAATTTGCATAATAATAATAAAAATTCATAATTGATAATTATCTGTGGAGAACGATATTAGAAAAAAATTATACACAACATGGAGTATTCAAAACTAAAGCACATATATTCAATATTTTTCAGTGCTAAAACCTATATGATTGTAAAAGGATGCATGAGAAAGAGAGAAAGAAAAGACCGAAAGAAAAGATAAACGACAAATAAAATTTTAAAAATCCTAAAACCAAATATGCTGCAAAATGGAAAAGAGATAAAGTAGGGAAAAGAACTCAGATAAGGAAATACTGAGTGGAGTAAATAATAATAAACATAATGCAAGCTAGGTACATATGACCTCCATACTGTGTTTAGATATCCAACACCATATAGCTTAGAAAACCAGAATAATTAAACCAACATGTATGAAAGAACAAAACAGAAAAGGATAATATCCATAAAGTGTACAATCCATATCCAAAAACAATTTTAAAAACTAAATCTCTTAATTTTTTAACAGATGACTGGGGGTTTATAAACATGACTAGGGCCTGTGTAATAATCAGGTACTTAAATAAAAATAACTAGATTTGGTTATTTTCTGGTCTTTGATCCTCAGCCAGAAGACAAATTTAAAAATTGCTAGAAGGGCCAGAGGAACTTTGGCTATAATTAGGGAAACGGAAGTGATTTCAAGGTCTGATGGTCCTCCGTTCATTCACCTGTACTAAGCATCGGTAAAAATTTTTTTATCCCCACTATTGTAAAAAGATGTACACATTGTCTGTAAACTTCATGTAATAATATAAAAATATGTCAAGAAAATTGGTCATTCTGGATATTAATATTAGTGATAGTTAATACAATATTTTTCTATAGATAAATACAGGAAACCTGCCAAATGATGAAAGTGCAAGCATATCTTTAGACGGAGATTTCTCATTAAAAATTTTTAGAAGGGGTGGGGTTTTCTTCCAGCATGGACTTATCACTACAAAAATATAAAGTATGAGACAAACGGACTGTGTGATGTGTGTAATAATAACTAGTCTGAAATACTGTATCCAAAGTAGAGTTCTCAATCTCAACATATTGAATATCTTTACTTGAATACATACTTTAGCGTGCGTGGCCGAGTGGTCTAAAGCGGTCTCTGTTACGGATCATTGCCATCTCACCTCTGTCTGCGTGGATTCGAGTCTAAGATTCAGCTAATGTAGTTATGTGAGAAAGCATGCTAGTAGCTTCTCGTGAGTCGGTGGTTCTTTCCGGGTGTTTACCCGGGTTCTTCCTCCACCAATAATACTGGCCACCATGTATAGCCTATCGTGTGCTGAAAAATGGCGTTAAACCCTACAACAATGTGTGTGTGTGTGTGTGTGTGTGTGTGTGTAAACACTTTAATACCAAGAGTTTTCTTTGCTTCCGTGAAAGTCCCATTAGACTTGTAGTGGTTAATATTACATAAACATATGTGTGGAAAAATATTACAAAACATTTTTTATTGATTTACTACTGCAGATTTTTACGAGGAAGCAATTAATATTACATAATCATAGATCTATGTTAAATTTACAGAAATCATAGATCTTAAATTCTAGATACTGTAAATATATTATATGACAATGTATTCTACATAAACTAAATTAATAATGCCCACATCCTAGATAAAAACTTCAGAATTTAATAAGTAATAATATGTTTTGTCAGTGTGCCATGCTTATAAATCTTACGCAAGTATATAAATAATTGTAAAGTGAATATCAACAGATCAATATTTTGCTTGTAAATCAATAGTGTATGAATGCCTATCAATAGTTTATCTCGAGAATCAAGAATAAAAGCTTGGAATTATATCCACAAACAAACATTTAAATGTAAACTACTTTTAAATGTAAAAGAGATTTTCTTGCGTATATGTAACATTGGCTTAAAACCAAGCCCTTAAACTGTTCAACAGAAATAATTAACAACATTTTCAAAGCCAGTTGACATCGTGCTTTTAAAGCGATGCATATTATTTAATAAATGTGTACTGTACAGGTCAAAAATATAAATACTTTACAGTATACAGTAGCACGAGGTTCAAGTAAGCCTGTGATTGTTCATATGGCCGGCATATCCCAGCAGCCAAATGCAAGAACTGCTAACCAAGAAATATGGGATGGCACAGAATGTTTTCTGAAGAAATTTCTCCAATCTTGTTGATTCCACATGTTATGGAAACAACTGACTTGATGGAGAAGGAGGACCAGTATCCTTTATGTTAATGTTAGATGCTTTTAAGCCAAATTGCTCTCTGTCACACCTGATACAATTATGTTAAGTAGCTTTTGAGATGAAGGTATTGTGAGTTGTGAAGTCACTTTTCCTTCTTCTTTTTTGTGCTATGTTATAACAGTAGCCATATTTGATTTTAGACTGGTATCTTTCTTTGTACAAAACTTAAAGCCATCTATGTCCAGATGCTTTCATTAAACTTCGGTCAAATTCTGTTCCATGGTTTTTGAAAAGTCACTGCAAGGTTTTTCTTCTTTTAGTAATGGTTTCTTTTTCTAATGGCAGATCAGCATCTGAATGAAGCTGAAAGATCTTAAGTCAAAATGCTCTCTGCCAATGTTTGGGAATTCTGTTGAGCATTGAGAAGTCATTTATATGTTTTTCTATTTATATTATCAGATGCCATATTCGAAGCAGATCGAAATGTTCGACTAAAATAGAAAGAGCTTTATGGCAGGATGCTTTACATCAAACTTTTGCGGCTCTTAAAAAGAAACGACTTCAAAGACTTCCTATTTTTAGTACTCGTGGTCATATCTGATTGCAGATTGGCATAATGTAAACATATATGAAAGAGATTCATGCCAGGCTACTTTCTGTCAAATGTCAAATTCTGAGCAAATATGTTTGTAAACTGATCAAATATGTCTGGTATTGTTTGCCGTCTAAAAACCAACCATTGCACTCAAGATGTATTGAAAACAGAGATTAAATGTCCATTTTGTTCATAATTCAAAAAATATTATCAGATTTTCAAAAACCTGACATTTAAAAATAAGCCAAGACCAAAGAGCTGTGATTGACTCATTCACAGATAGAAATTATTAACATAAGTCTTCTTCATTTAGCACTAAAAAAAATTACTCCAACTAATTGGTGAAACACGAGTCATGTAATTATCACATAAAAATCTGTGCTGTCAAAAGGTGCACTACAGCAGGGTTTCACTGTTCTGAAAAACTAAGAAACAGACAGAAAGGCATGTACAATATGTATCAAATAGAGGGTATAACTCTTAAAATGCTGTCATTATGTGACTATCGAGTCATGTCCTAAAATGACACTAAAATTACAGAAGATATTTCAAAGGGATTTGCAGAGATAAAGTTGACAAAATTGTGATGGATGGATGGACAACCTTACTCCACACTGTACCCTCTCACAAACTTCATTTGCAGTGGGGGAGTTGGTGCTGGCAGTGGGAGTATATAGTAAACTAAGACAGAGAAAGGGTTGAAAATTACTTACAATCAGATCCTATTTTTCAAAAAAGCAGAAAACAATCTCTGATGCAGTTTTGATGTAGACTACATATGTAAAACAAAAATATCTATAAAAAAAATGTACATTCCTTTTACTAACTTTTGATGTAGACTACATATGTGAGACAAAACTATCAACAATTTACATTCCTTTTACTAACTTTTGATAACAAATGAAGATCTCTTATGCGTCCTTTTCTATAAAGGGTGATTCATACACTGACATGGGTGGACATGTGCACACAAGATTTTGGTCACCATATATGTCATCAATTCTGCTGACCGTTGGCCAGAACTTGGTCTGTGGTTTCACAAAAACCTGAAAGTACATGACAACTGGATAACATAATAAATGCAATGACAAACAAGAAAGAGGATAAGTGATGTTTATGCAGTAATGGTAGAGAAACATTTACAAAGGAAAACACTACTTTTAATATGGGTGATATCTGGCAATTGTATTTTTCCAATCTCTGTGTTATAAACTGTCCCCTTTATAATGTATGTTCGCATTTTCTATAACTGTTACTGACATCAGTAGCAACACTGTATATACAGACATTGGACAAGGTACAATTTCATGACATTTCCATGACAAGTCAGTTTATGTTTTGGTGCAGCAAGTTAGACTTGATTTTATTTATGGACTTTTTTCAAGAAGCATGAATTACCGGTAATCATATTTGGTAATTAAAAAAAGTTTAATAAATGGCCTCGTCAATGGTTTTTCACTAACTGATATGAAAATATGGCTAGATGTGTTTCATTTGTAAATTTGTTTCCATTAAATAAAATTTCACAAAGGAACACTGTGGGCATATTTAATTAATATATTAAATTGTCTACATGGTGTCAAAAGTCTGTGAACATGCTTGATTTACACATCACCTTGTCTATGAGGTAACATTAAAATAATGGTTCTTAACTCATGGGACATGTAATGCAATACTTAAAATACAGACATGTGACCTTGTTGTTGTTGTTGTAGGGTTTAATGCCATTTTTCAGCACATGAAATGTTGGACATTGACCTTGACACAACTCCCATTGTGGTACCAACAACCTTCTAAATAACGATGTGCAAGTATGTCAAGTTTCATCCCTAAATCTGAAATGGCTTTATAAAGTTATAAAGTAAAAAAAAAAGGATGGATGGATTGAAGGATGGCAACATGCACAGAACTTGTCACACCTTTGGTGGCAAGGCTGGAGACAAAGCAAAGTGCAATCTCAAGGTACCAGTAATTTCCTGTACCACATTCCCAAACTCGAACATAATTGAACTGAATAGAATTCCAATCACCCTTGTCTAACGCAAACTAAGCTAACGCATCAGGGTCTATAACACCTCTAAACCACGACACAATGCTGATAGGTGAGATAACCAATATCATGCAGCATACCAAATTTGGCGAAAATCACATAACAATATTTAATGAATTTAATGTGTAGGAAAGAAGGTGAGCGGGTCTGACAGATGAGCTATAACTCTGTTAAATGACAGATGAGCTATAACTCTGTTAAATGACAGATGAGCTATAACTGTTAAATGACAGATGAGCTATAACTCTGTTAAATGACAGATGAGATATAACTCTGTTAAATGATCACATGAATGGCAAATCAAACTCAAGCAAGGTTTCATCAATATTAAGTTGCAGTAGATTGAGAAAGACTTTAGTAACAATATTAGAATTATATTCTAGAACAACAAATAATATTTATGATATATAAAAACACCTACAAAACCATGTTAACTTACCCTATACTGTATGAAATGTTATGCAAATTGGACAGTCAATTGACGTTTTCAAACAATCAACCATTTTAATTGTTACTACTTAAACAAAGAAAGGTGAAGAAACAATGGTCTGAAATAAAGAGAATCTCCAAATAGTTTCAAAAGAACAGCAAAACAAAGTATTTAAAAGCAATACATTACGTACAGCATGAAACACAAAGTATTGTGAGTGTGCGATTTGGATTTTAAACGTAGCTTTAACAATTTTTCAGTCTACAGTGTGACAGTTTATAGTGATGTCTAGCACTGGGGCATCATGCCGCAGACATGTTGCATGATGTCCCACCCAGTCACATTATCCTGACACCAGGCCGACCAGTCCTAACATTAACCTCTTAATGCTGAGCATCTAGTGAGGCAGCTGTTAATACTATTTTTGTAAGTCTTGTGATGTACTGAAAAGCAGCCATTGTCTAGTTACTTACAGCAGGAAATGCACCCAGTTCCCGAGAATATGGACGGTCCCAATTACTGCTAGCAATGTCATGCAGTGAGTGGGGTGCCATCTGAAACAAAGGCATGCCATAATATGTGAATATTATTTCTAAATATAATTCCATACTTCAGTTACACTTTAATTCCTTTACATTGATTACACACAAAAAAAATTAGTAAGAGCTCTCTGAGGTGGAGGCCACTAAATGAGCCTAATAAAACCAGAATTATTTTGATAGGCAACAAATGGATAGAACTTTTCAGATTCATCAATTTGATCCAACGTCTAAAATTAATTTTGTCAGAATTCAGCTCTGCACCATTCCCATTGCTCTGAAATTCGGGTATTTTAAAACTAGCACCAAATTTGGCAATATATCTTGTAAAATTAACTGATCATGAATCAAAATCAAATGTTGCAAATTGAATCAATAATCAATCATAGATCAGAATGAAGATCATCAATAAGCAATTCTAATCCAATCTATGCCTTAGGGATAAAATAAAGTGAAACAAAACTTCATCACCACTAAACATGGCACACAAAGTATTACCAAAATTAGGTAAATACAAACAATGAGAAACAAATTACGCAATTTCACACTTCAATGTTAAAAATAAACAAAATTCATACTTTGGAAGAAATACATTCTCTATTTCCTATGAACCTTGAATGAATATAATAAAAGAATAGTAATATATTTTAAAAAATTGTATTATCACATCAGTACCCAAGAAATAACATAATCTGGAAGTAACATAAAACATTCTCACCTGAATATCTAGAGTTAACTGAATGACTATCATAGTTTTGTTTTAACAGATTTTAATGTATTTAATTGTGATAAACTGGAAAACTCTGATTTTTGCAGATCTTCAACTTTTTAAAATGTATGTACTGCTAGCCAATATGTGCCCAATGACTAAAACTGGTTTTATACCATAAATGATGACTAGTTTTATACCATATGTGATGACTCATTTTATGCCCAATATGATTACTGGTTTCATAACATACATGATGACTGGTTTCACACCATATGTGATGACTCATTTTATACCAAATATGATTACTGGTTTCATACCATACATGATGACTGGTTTTATACCACATGTGACCACTCATTTCATACCATATATGATGATTCATTTTATACCAAATGTGATTACTGGTTTCATACCATATGTGATTACTGGTTTCATAAAACGTGATGACTAGTTTTATACCATATGTGACCACTCAGTTTACACAATATGTGATGACTCGTTTTATTTCATATGTAATTACTGGTTTCATACTAAATGTGATGAAATAGTTTTATACCATGTGATGACTGGTTTCATACTATATGTGCTGACTAGTTTTATACCATATGTGATGACTGGTTTATTCTGACAAGACTAAAGTACAGATATGGTAACTCTGATAATCATAAAAGACAGAATTTCGCTTTCATTTAAATTGAGCTTTATTCAATAACTGAATCTTATATAATAGGAAATACAGTGCTGTACCTTGAGGGGATTTATTCTTCTGTCCATTTTCCCATCTTCGATGTCCTTTATTTCATTTCTAATAGCTGTAGGATAAAAATAATATAGGCATATATATGCATTCCATGAAACACTGACAATATTTTTCAATAGAAGAGACATCTTTCTATATAGGTTACAGCCTGTAATATTTACAAACTGGTGTTGTACACATCAACATTTATCCACATACCATGTAACATAATCTGCCCAGCTATTACAGAGAACCTGTTCACATTAAAAAGAAATAACTCGGAGGATAAATTTGGATGTAGACAGATCCACATGAGTGTATGGACAGACATGCAGATGGATGCCAAAGTGACCACTATATCAAACTTCCCCAATGACTGCTCTATCAACTTGCAGCCTTTTGCCCTATTTGTGCAATACGTAGAAGTATCTTCAATGCCTTTGACATTAAAAATAATAGTTACTAGAGTTTTTTTCTTCACTTCTGGGATAAAATGAGTTGACAGGATAAAGTCAGAACAGGTTACTAAAAGCAGATTTGAATTCAAAACAATTCGCAGTTTAAATTGCTTCTTTTCAATGAAGGAGACGAAGAGAGATACGTACTGTATCTACTCATGTATAAGATGAATCCAACTAAATTCAACATAGACCTGAATCTACCATCACATCATGATTGCTCCTAACAAATAGTACAGATCCTGATCTGCAGGCCTGGGACATTATGCAATGGCAGATCTGGGTCTATGCAGTTGGATCAAACTAATGTACAAGTACCATTGGCAGGAAATGCACAGATGCAGTTGTGTTGCAGAGCAAGTGGTCGGAGAATTTTGGCTCTAGTCATGTATTCTAAAAACAATAAATAATTTGAACACTAATTAATTTTAACACAAATACAATTTAAATTTTAAAAAATATTAATATTTCATCAATTCTCTTTCCTCTGTTGGCATGCTGAATTCAAAGACTTGGCTGAACTCCAAAAGTATAAAATCTGGCTTTCACCAGACTTGGAAGACTGAGACGGAGAATAAACTTGAAGCTTAGAAATACAAAATCTATAAAGCTTTTAATACTTATTTTAGACCCATGTAGAATACTTGTACAAAGTCTTTAAGTTTGTGCTTGAATGGAAATGATTCTTTACGTTCTTCTATGAAATCTTGGCCAGATCATGGGGGTTTTTAGCTTAAAATTGTGTTAATGTTTGCAAAGTTTTGGAAATGCAAATCCAGTGGATCTATTTACCGATAAGAGCATCGCAAAATCTGTCCAATTCCTCTTTATCCTCAGACTCTGTGGGTTCAACCATCAGCGTCCCTATGACTGGCCAGGAGGTTGTGGGAGAATGGAAGCCTGCATAGAAATCAAAAAAGAATAAAGCCTACATAGAAATAAAAACTGAATAAAGCCTGCATAGAAATAAAAATAGAAAAAAATCCTGCATAGAAATAAAAATAGAATAAAGCCTGAATAGACATCAAAATAGAATAAAGCCTACATAGGAATCAAAATAGAATAAAGTGTTAACAAAATCCAGGCTGCAAGTGATCTGTAAAATATGGGCCATGTTCAATGTTGACCTAGTACTGAAATTTAAAAAAGTACTATAAGTGCTCATTATGAAGTATCCACACATCAAGTTTCATGATTATAGATAGGACAGTATGTACTTAGCATGCAGAAAGCCTTATGCGTGGTCAAATATTAAATACAAAAACTTAACCAAAGACATTTTTGTAGTACTAACAAAGATGTATACAATCATCTAGTTAAATAATTCAAGTATGGAACAGTGAAAACAAAAAATTTAAACATTGAGCATGAAATATGGGTCACAGAGACAGACTTTTGAGATAAGGATTTAATATTTATCAAGATGTCTCAAATCTCCAAGTTTAATTATTTCAAGTGCTGCAATTTAGTACTGGAGGTAAAATCTTTTGGACACTAGCTAAATGCAAAAACATAACAACATATGAAATCCAAAACATAAGCCACAATGAACTTCATCTGTAATAGTGCTGTACAAAAACTGATGCTTTTTTAAAAATCAAAAGTTGTTTCGTTTTCGAGAATTTCTTACAAAATACAAATCCATCACATGACCATGTGTAATAACACAGGATGTATTACTAATGAAATTCACATAAATTGGCATGTCATTCATTTTAACTTATGGAATAAAATTGTTTACTTTGCTTAATTGCACATTTTGGAATGAAGAAAGTCTTATAAGCATGGAGAAAATGTCTTTAAAAATATATTCATTGCAATTCTCTTTATATAAAAAATTTTTTTTTACTTCTGTCTGATTGATGCGTTGAGATCTGCTTTCAATGTAATCTGACACTGGACTGTATATTTAATGTTGTCAGTGTCAAGGACACCCAGAGTATGATATTCAACATTGAAAATTGGCCCATAGTTGGTAGATTTCTAAATACTGGGATAACTCTACTATATTAAATGGGACTAACTGTCAACTCCAGAATTTAATTTTGAAATATCGCAACCAAATGTTAGTAAGACTGCTTGCCAGTACTTTTACCTCCTGTCATTCATCTTGGTGTTGCTTGTAAGTGCATTTAATAATAAATAGTCCACACATGATAGAGGCCAGTATATTCAGTGGAGGACGAACCCTGGTAAAACCCTGACCCACAAGAGGCAACTTGCAAACCTTCTCACATACCCATTTTGGCCATGCCAAGACTCAAACTAATGCAGAGGTGAGATGTTGGTGAGCTGTAAAGGTGAGTGCCTTATCCCACTTGCCCACAAGAGACCCAGTGATACTGATGTATAATTTTATAGTTAACTTTTACTGCATTTGGCAAAATTCATGTGACGATGTAAGAGGGTGAGGGCAGGTATGAATGGCACTGACATCTCCTTAAAATAAATATATGTCCTAGTTCTGTTGTTTTAATGAGTACTGAGCCCTGAAGCTTCTGTACACCTTTCACTTCCATCTGTAAAGATGGAGCTGTTGTTGTTGTTGTTGTTGTTGTTGGGTTTAATGCCATTTTTCAGCACATGATAGGCTATGTATGGCGGCCAGTATTAATGATGGAGAAAGAACCCAAGAAAACCCCTGAAAAGAACCACCAACAATTGAGAAGCTACTGGCAAGTTTTCTCACATATACACACTGGCCAAATCTGAGACTTAAACTCACACAGACAGAGGTGAGATGGCAGTGATCCATAACGGAGAGCGGTTTAGACCACTCGGCCAAACAGGGCCCCAAAGATGGAGCTGTAGGAAAGTTGTTAAATCATTTTATGTCTATGGTGTAATTAATGTCCAATTTACAATGAGTGTAACAAATAGTTTAAAAAAGAAAGTCACTTAAGGATGAAATTTAGGTCACGGTGACTTTGTTTTAGTATGCTGAGTTACACTCTCTGATACGAATCCACAAATAATTTTAATATGAATAGGTAAATTAGGGAACAAAGTTTTTGACTTGATGGCGTGCAATTCAATCTCATCATATTTATCCAATTATTATTTGTGAGCATGCATGTATTACACTGAATAATGTAAACAAATTAGAGACTTTGGTTTGTATATTGAAGCTGTCTGATTTTAGGACACAGGCTTTAAGGAAAAGTTTTACAGCACAGAATGAAAAATGTTGATAAGCACGAAGTACTGAAAATACAAAATGCTTTTAATCTTTTAGCATTGCACCTCCAAAATGAAGAGTCATAATGAAAATACGCAAAATTAGCCAATTCTTCTAACAACCATCAACATGAAATGGGAAAACAGTTCTATGATGCAATTAGTGCAACCTTACAGAATTTATCCATATTTTTGGGCTCACTCTGTGTGAGTTTATGTGTATGTGTATGTGAACTAAATACAAAAAGAATGGGATTAGAGAATGTGATAAATTGTATATTCATGTCTGGTTTTATGAGATGCTTTGAGAATTTTTTTTACTGTATAGAATGATGAATGATGTCAAGCATATGTCATAAAGCATTCAAAACAAAATACACACCATAATCTTGTAATCTTTTAGCAATATCCATCACTTCAATATTGGCACTCTTCTTGAAGTCTCTGCAATCCATGATAAACTCATGTGCCACGAATCCTGTTGAGAAATAAAAATTCCAAGCAATCAAAAGTTGTGCCACAGATGTATCAACCAGTGTCTATAAACTGGTGACTAAGTCAAAGAATTTTCAGCAATACAAAATTATCTAGAGGCGAACCTATCACATACGTCTACACTTGTTAAAAACTTTTGGTGTAGAACTTTTTAATTTGTGTAGATGCAATTTATTTTATAAGAAGAATAAACTGGAAGATGGATTCATCAATTAATGCACAGATATAGATGGATCGGACTAATGACAATATATCCGCTACATAAGCTGGCAGTCAATGTCAGATACCCCTTACCCAAGGTAGATAAAAGGCGAAGTGGTAAAACGTCAACAAAAATTAACTTCTAGCATAATTTCAATAAGATTTACAATAGTTTATGAAAGGTAAAAGGTCAAGATCACATGCATTATAATATATATCAATCATAGTTTGTCTATCTGAAATTCACTCCAAGGACTTTCAACAAAGTAAACTCATCCTGAGGCACAGGTTACAAATATCACTTTTTAAAATCTCTTTTTATATATGGAGTTTAAGCCACAAGGAAAACAAACTGGCAAATGGATTCATGGACAGACTAATGACATCTGTGGAAATGACTTGATATCAATATATCTGACTCAAACATTACATCATACCAAAATGTAAAAGAAAAGTATTATTTGGTGGAATCTATCACTGCATATGCAAGGGGGTTCATATCAAAAGTACAGGTCACAGTGATATACCATGTTCATAAACATGCATTAGAAATTAGACTTATCAAAGCAAATAGTTTCAATTTCTCCAGAACAATTAGTTTATACAGAACATTTTAAAAAATAGCATAACATGAAGTACTAAAATGGCAATACAGTTTGGTACTTCCTGTTTTTTCTCTAAACACAGTACATTGATTTAAAATAGTCATCCACTTTGTAGTGAACATTAAAAGAAAACAGCAAAAAAAAAAGTGGGAATTTAACAATTGGTTTTGTTTATTCTAGAAATTTACCACACCCTACAATGGATTTATGCAATGTTTGTTTTGAAAACATATAGTTCTATTGCGATACATAATGATGTGATACCATTTTGATACACACTGATGTGATAACATTTTGATACATACTGATGAGATAACATTTTGATACACACTGATGTGATACCATTTTGATACACACTGATGTGACACCATTTTGATACACACTGATGTGATAACATTTTGATACACACTGATGTTATAACATTTTGATATATAATGATGTGACACCATTTTGATACATACTGATGAGATACCATTTTGATATATAATGATGTGACACCATTTTGATACATACTGATGAGATACCATTTTGATACATAATGATGTGACACCATTTTGATACATACTGATAAGATACTACTGTGATACATATTGTATCAAATAAAATAATAATGATATGTACCACAATACAACATGGCTGCCAATATTTGTTTCAAATTGATATAACACATGGATCATATGTGTATGGCATCTTAACCTGTTCATGCATTTCAAAGATGAATTTACAGTCTAAATATACAGAGGATGGTTTTTCCATTCCCATGCCTACAACATTTCCGTTGACAGGCCTGGTGTGATTTCTTGGTGTCTTGTAAAAGCCCGAGTTAAACTCTGATGGGAGTCATCACTTCAAAAGAAAATGTCTCTTAAATTTGGATCAGCAGAATATAGGATCACCAATGAATAAACAAGTTCTATCCTCAAATATCATGGTTACTAAAAGGAAACAAAACAAATTATTTTTAGGATTTGTTAGTATTATCAAAGGATATTTTCTGATGGAATTTCATTCTTGCAAAATGTGTGTAAAATGTCCAAAGACCATTTGTGATTCAGGAAGAAGTATAACTGTCCTTGACCTTTTGCATGATCACAAATTCCTCTTGAAATAGCATTGAATACAATATCAAGAACTTTAAGTTCTAATAGTAGCAAGATGCGTGACCTGATCAAAACATAATATTCATCAGTACTTTTGCATATTTGTCATTGAATAATAAAAAAAAAGACAAAATATTACACCAACATTCATTTTCATACATTTTGAAGCAACGGGGCTTAATCCCTACTGTTATAATAAGTAAATTAATCATTGCAAACTTTCAGCATATTAAAAAAGTGTAATACATCTACACTGGGCTTTTCCAGTTTTTTAAAAAAAAACTATTAGAACAAAATCTTTGATAATTATGGATTTAAGCATAAAAATAAAAGCCAATGTCAGCAAATTCTTCCATCTATGCCCACTGTAAAAAAGTTCTGTTGAAACAATGTACTACTTTCACAGCTATCCCAATGTTGATGATACAGCGGTCAAAAAGTGAGAAATCTGAAATTAATCTAACAAAATCATAACCCTAATTGATTACAAAGTGTCCTCTGTTGACTGGAATCCATAACCATGTAAACTCTAAATGTGATGCACTGCCGCCAACATGAAGGACCATTGTAACAGAATTGTTACCGAGAGGAGGGTGGATTAAATGAACAATACAAACACAATTTGTGAAAGAAAATATAAATTTATGTAATAAATTATAAATGAAAAAAATACAGATGTAACAACACAATAATTCATGCACTCAACCCAAAATTAAACTCACAACCATTCACAATACATGAACAAATTAAATAACAATACAAAAGGAATCACAAATGTAAAGGGATCTCTTGGATTATACACAGATCCAAGAATCCTTTACGAAAGTTAAATAAATGCAAGTATGATTTACGAAAAAAAATAAACACAAACGACAAACTATCTATCGCACGATGGATTGCGATAACTAGCACGATCATATACTTGTATTCAATCAAGTTGCTAGCTTTTATTGATATCTATGTGATCACTTGAAATATTATTGCGATCTGACATAAACATGCAAATACAACAATGTATTAAATTATATCACAATTTCAATACACCTATGTGTCTCCCCTGTATAACCGCACGATTCAGCAACAGTTGAATCGTCTCCCAGTTTCCCCGAGAACCGAGGGTTGACCAATACTATTATCGGACGTTTCCCTACACGGATCCACCACAGTTATACGTTCAGACAGCATACAACATCTACCCGAACCAACGGTTCCTCACTCCCCTAGATGTCAACCCGGACGTTTTACAACTCTAAGACAGCTCCGACACTCGGACTTCTAGCTTTCCGGATATTTACACGTTACACAGATATTGACGAACAGACAGTTCGACACACAGACAGATACTTCAATTCCGTTTGCACAAATTAACGGCACAAGCACATTCAGATATTTATACAGAGATGTTCCAGAACAAACAATAGATGTCCCACAACAAATCAAACGATATCAAAGACTTTTATCAAAAGATGGTATCAGATGTGTTTAACAGCTACGGTATCAACGATGTTATTAGCAGCTACGGTATCAACGATGTTATTAGCAGCTACGGTACCAGAAACAATGTAACAACTATGTTAGCAGCTACGGTATCAGAGACGGTATCAACGATGTTATTAGATGCGCTATCAGTGATGTACTTCTACGGTATCAACGACGGAATCAACGACGGAATCAGCGACGGAATCAGACTGAATCAACCCTTTGGCTGGAGATTTGCAAGACGAGGTTATCTATCCTTCGATTAGATATTTTGGTTCCCGTAAAAAATTATGATAAATAGTTCGCCTTATATACTCTCAATAGGTGAACATAAATCACATCAAGCTTGCCGTACACCACGTAAAACGAGTATTTCGGATTTCATGTAAATTACAAATTGGCACATGCAAATCGTTACACGCCACTTAATCACCCCAGGTAATGCGTGTACGACGAAAACAAGAAAATGGTGAGTTTCGTTTGCAATTCAAGTACAACAAAAATCAGTTCAATTTTTCGCCTAATTCTGTGACAATACCTCCCCCCTAAGAATAAAAATGTACACATTTTTAAAACTAACACAGAATAGAAGAAAAATAACTATTGATGATATCTTACAACATTTACACTGGTTATACTACAAACTGGATTTTATTACTGGGCAAATTCATACAAATTTCCCATCATGCCCTACTCAAGTAGTCTGCGCCTATATTTTCAACTCCCCTTATTGACATTGTCGCGCTGTCTCTTGATATACAGCTTGAGCATGTTAGCATGGAATGTCTTTACATTACCGTCCATGTCAATTTTATAGTCCATGTCACCTTTTACTTCTTTAACTTCATATGGACCTTTCCACTGGACTAATAACTTATTCGAACTCGTTGGAAGAAGCAATAGCACTTGATCTCCCACAAGAAATTTCCTATTACGCGCTCTGCGGTTGTAATACTTGGCATATCTGCGCCCCGATTTAATCAATTCGTCACGTGCCATCTGGCATGTACTCTCAAGTTTATTTCTTAGATCTAACACGTACTGGTAAGTCGTTTTTATTTCCTCGTTCGAGACATCACCAGTCCATAGTTCGCGTAGTATCCGCATCGGGCCTCGAACCGTTCTACCATACAACAGTTCAAAGGGTGAGAACCCTAAACTTTCCTGCGGTACTTCACGGTACGCGAACAGAACAGCGTTTAAATAACGGTCCCAGTCTTGCGGACGTTCCGCGCACATCTTTCGCAGCATGCTTTTCAGGGTACCATTAAACTTCTCTACCAGTCCATTGCACATCGGATGGTATGGGGTAGTGTTTAGCTGTTTGATGGATAACAGCCTACTTATTTCACCCATGAGGTCAGAGGTGAATTGGGCACCACAATCAGTGAGGATTTCCTCTGGCACCCCTACCCTACTGAAGATATCAACTAATGCTTCAGCTACCCTTTCCGTTTCAATAGTTGGTAACGCTACGGCTTCAGGGTATCTGGTTGCGTAATCAACCAGAGTAAGTATGTACCGATTCTTTCTTTCGGTAACCGGGTGTATTGGTCCTACAATATCTACTGCCACTCTTTTAAACGGTGTATCTATTAATGGCATCTGTCCCAAGGGCACCCTTGTGACCCTTCCCTTACAGACGGTTTTCTGACATACGTCGCACGACCTACAGAACCGTGTGACATCGCCATTAACACCTGGCCAGTAGAATTCAGCGACTACCCTGCTAGTGGTCTTAGCCTTACCTAGGTGTCCTGCCATGCTTGACTCATGCGCCACCCTAAGTACTTGAGATCTATATCTCTGGGGTACGACCACTTGCCAATACTTCTTACCCTCCCGAGCGCTAAACTCCCTATGAATTAATCCGTTCTTGCGTACGAATCTAGAGCTACCCCCACGCTTGCAATGTTTAATCGCGCCGGACGTGATTTTCTCAACAATTGTTCTGATGGATTCATCACGATCTTGCTCTTGTTTGAAATCATCACGGGAAATTCCTGAGATCGATTCAGGGACTATTAATTTATGAAACGCGGATTTCTCTCGCCGTGTTTGCGCTCGCGTTTCGACTGCCTGGGCCAAAGGTATTTTAAAATCGGCCATGGTTGGAAGACGGGAACCTTCAACATTACCGATCGTCAGATCGTAAATAGGATTGTCCATACAAAGGGCATCAACAGTTCCCGTCAAGAAAGGTGTTTTTACTGTGATCCTTGCTACGGGAATGCGACCCATCGTCTGATCAAGTAACATACATGGGGATTCCCACCCGAGCATTTGGTTATCCTGCACGAGACTACGTTTGATCACTACGCCCGTACAACCAGTGTCACGCAATACCACGACTTCTCGACCGTTGACAAACCCTCTCGCGGTTGGTACGCGCGCTTCAGGAAATAAACACGTGCCAAGTGAATGAATACAAGGTTCTACATGTACGTTGTTATCGGTTATACCTTTACTTTGTATAGCCACTGCTACCTTATGTATAAGTGCCTTTCTTTTAGGACAGTCTTTTTGAACATGACCCAATGCATTACACAAGAAACACCGCACACGCTGAAAAACTGGATTCCCAACTGACCTTTTTACCTCAGCTGATTTTACAGGCTCCCTAGGCATAGGTCTTACAGACTGGTTTCCAGACTTAAAATCTTTTAAAACCACGTTCTGGGTTCCCCCATGAGCTTCGGCAAATAAATCGGCTTGCTTAGCCATATCTTTTACGTTCGTGAAGACTTTCTCCTTCAGAAATTGATCTAATTCTCGCCCAACTGTATTAAATAATTGATCTCTGAGCAAGAAATCAGTCAACCCTTCAAACGTTTTCACCGCTTTGCCGCATTCAATCCACCGCTCAAAATAGTTCCCAATTCTGACGGTGAACTGACCAAAGGTTTCTCCCTTATCGGGCTTGCTATACCTGAACTTTTTTCGAAAACCTTGTTCAGTGAGCTCGTACCTTTTGAGAAGTGCTTCCTTTAGGACGTCGTACTTAAACACATCGTCCCTAGGAAGTCGCGAGTATACATCCAGTGCTTTACCTTTTAATAAAGCACTCAGATGCAGCGCCCAGTCATTTTGACTCCACTTCTGGTTTTCGGCATACCGCTCAAACCGATGAAGATAGCTATCTATGTTATCTTTTTCATCGTCAAAGGGAGGTAATTTGGGGCCCCTTAATTTGCTAAAGGCAGAATCGTGTTCTCTTCCAGATGTCGCTAATTCTACCTTACGCTCATGATCCCGTTGTTTTGCTTTCTCATCTAACTCTATTCGCTTTTGCTCCGCTTCCATTTCCCATCCTATCCTATCCTTTTCGGCCTGCTTCTCTAATTCTATCTTTTCCCTTTCGAAGGCCCATTTCCTATCTTCGGATTCCCTTTCTAATTCCCTTTTCCTCTCTTCGGCCTCCCCCTTTTCCTTTTCTAATTCCCTATGTAATTCCCTTTTCCTTTCTTCGGCTTCCCTTTCTAATTCCCTTGCTCTTACCCTTTCGTCCCTTTCCCGGGCTTGTTCTTCTTGAATAAATTTCCTTAAGCTTTCACCTTCATACCCAAATTCTTTGCCTAAGGCAACCAAGTCCTTAAGGGATGACATGACAATGACAATTGTAATATGAATATAGATATATAACCAAACCAATACTTTAAACACGTTTATACTGGACTCACGGACCTAGGTAAACTAAACAAAAATAAACTCCAACTAGAGTATTATCTTAACAGAAGGTCACGCTCAAATATAAACATTAAATGTATACCTTCACAAAAATGATTGACAGTTCACTTAATCCAACGATCCCACTTCTGACACCATTGTAACAGAATTGTTACCGAGAGGAGGGTGGATTAAATGAACAATACAAACACAATTTGTGAAAGAAAATATAAATTTATGTAATAAATTATAAATGAAAAAAATACAGATGTAACAACACAATAATTCATGCACTCAACCCACAATTAAACTCACAACCATTCACAATACATGAACAAATTAAATAACAATACAAAAGGAATCACAAATGTAAAGGGATCTCTTGGATTATACACAGATCCAAGAATCCTTTACGAAAGTTAAATAAATGCAAGTATGATTTACGAAAAAAAATAAACACAAACGACAAACTATCTATCGCACGATGGATTGCGATAACTAGCACGATCATATACTTGTATTCAATCAAGTTGCTAGCTTTTATTGATATCTATGTGATCACTTGAAATATTATTGCGATCTGACATAAACATGCAAATACAACAATGTATTAAATTATATCACAATTTCAATACACCTATGTGTCTCCCCTGTATAACCGCACGATTCAGCAACAGTTGAATCGTCTCCCAGTTTCCCCGAGAACCGAGGGTTGACCAATACTATTATCGGACGTTTCCCTACACGGATCCACCACAGTTATACGTTCAGACAGCATACAACATCTACCCGAACCAACGGTTCCTCACTCCCCTAGATGTCAACCCGGACGTTTTACAACTCTAAGACAGCTCCGACACTCGGACTTCTAGCTTTCCGGATATTTACACGTTACACAGATATTGACGAACAGACAGTTCGACACACAGACAGATACTTCAATTCCGTTTGCACAAATTAACGGCACAAGCACATTCAGATATTTATACAGAGATGTTCCAGAACAAACAATAGATGTCCCACAACAAATCAAACGATATCAAAGACTTTTATCAAAAGATGGTATCAGATGTGTTTAACAGCTACGGTATCAACGATGTTATTAGCAGCTACGGTATCAACGATGTTATTAGCAGCTACGGTACCAGAAACAATGTAACAACTATGTTAGCAGCTACGGTATCAGAGACGGTATCAACGATGTTATTAGATGCGCTATCAGTGATGTACTTCTACGGTATCAACGACGGAATCAACGACGGAATCAGCGACGGAATCAGACTGAATCAACCCTTTGGCTGGAGATTTGCAAGACGAGGTTATCTATCCTTCGATTAGATATTTTGGTTCCCGTAAAAAATTATGATAAATAGTTCGCCTTATATACTCTCAATAGGTGAACATAAATCACATCAAGCTTGCCGTACACCACGTAAAACGAGTATTTCGGATTTCATGTAAATTACAAATTGGCACATGCAAATCGTTACACGCCACTTAATCACCCCAGGTAATGCGTGTACGACGAAAACAAGAAAATGGTGAGTTTCGTTTGCAATTCAAGTACAACAAAAATCAGTTCAATTTTTCGCCTAATTCTGTGACAACCATGTCCCACTCAGATTATCCTGATGCCTGGCAGACCAGTCATAACACTAACCTTTTACTACTAAGAACCAAGCAAGGCAGCTGCCAGTACCATTTTTAATGTCTTTGGTCTGACTCGGACAGGGTTCAAACCCATGACCTACCACATCTAAGGTGGATGCTCTAACCGCTAGACCACTGGAGTGGTTGATCAAAAGAACAAAGGACAGATGAGCTTTACAGTACCTTTAAGCCAGTTAAAGAAAATGATTTACTCCACACCTGACAATGTCTCACTTAGGTATGGACAGGACTAAATAGGCCTTGAGAAAGTGGGACTATATGTCGACTGTTTATTTAGCAATTAGTCGAATGTGTCAGACATACCTAGTGACAACATTAAGCTCATGTTCTGTTTTCTCAGTGTACTATTGAATAAGTCCTATGATTCACAAAATAAAATATGCAGTAAAAACTTATTGTTAAATTGATGAAATGGCGAACTTTTGAATCTGATACATTAACTGCATCAGATTATTATATCGACTCATTTATGCAATAATGATAACAGTAGATAATGCACTGCTTTCATACTCCATACATTATGTTGGATATTTTCAAAGATAAAAAGAGTGACTAGCACTATTCCATAGTAACTGTATTTGTATTTAATCAAATGTCTAAACTTTGGTTGACATTTAATTCTTTAACTTTACTGCTGTCCCTTTTCTCCAACGTTCTTAATTTCATTGTATTACAAATAGTTTTAGTGACTGACATTATTATTATTGGCTATAATATGTGCATTTGGAAGTAAGGACACAACCCTTAATCTGACTTGATTATCATGGCTATATTTCATTAAAGTACGGACCCAAACCTTAATTTACCTTTATTATTATGACACTGTCATTAAAGGACACAAACCCTAATTTACCTTTATTATTATTATGTCTATATGTCATTAAAGTAATGACACAACCATTAATTTACCTTTATTATTATGACACTGTCATTAAAGGACATAACCCTTAATTTAACTTTATTATTATGTCTATATGTCATTAAAGTAAAGACACAAACCTTAATTTACCTTTATTTAACTTTATTATTATGACACTGTCATTAAAGGACCCAAACGTTAATTTACCTTTATTATTATGGCAAAATGTCATTAAAGTAAAGACACAAACCTTAATTTACCTTTATTATTATGACTGTCATTAAGAACACAAACTTAAACTAGCTGATAAATAAGCAATTTTACTTCAACATTAAATTTTCCTTGAAGAAAATCTTGATATTTAATCTATTTTGACAAGAAAAGTTTTATAAGTTTGTGTGATAATTGTAAGAATTATAATAAATAAAAATAAGACCTTCTCCTGTAACATTCTCTGATTTCAGAGACATAAGTTATGATAAATTAAAATTCAAAACAGTTTTAAAGTTCCAAAAACAATGTAGTCAAGGACTGAGGGTATGCATATTCATGATACCATTTCAGTAATGGAAAAATGTCTTCACTAATGTAGAATGTTTTGCATTATATGTAAACAGCTTCATCATAATACCACTATGAGTTTTTCCCAATTTGATTCTAGTAGCTTTTGTTACAAAATATGTTCCAAAATGAAAATTATGATAAATATTTAAAAAAAGCATTAGGAACGTTAAGTTAAATTTCTAAGTGATACTTTTCCTATCGAAGCATTTTATTGATTATACTCAACAATGCTATTTTTTTAACAGAGTATATGTATAATGGTATTACAAAAATAGTACTTTTATGATGTGCATCAAAATTGGTGATGTAATACATGAACTTTCTGACCTGGGATTGAGGTTTAAATTTAACCCAAGAAGAGTATGAGGGAATATATTTTTGTCAGTAAGCTATCCATACTTTGCTAAAATAATTAATATTTCCAAAGTAATAAAAGGTTTCGCTATGAAGGAAGTTCTGAAAATGTGAAAGTGTTAAACTGCATCAAAAGCATACAGTGCAGATACTTTTTCTTGTATTACATATAAAATAACACATTTTTAATGACTATATTATCTAAATAAAGCAAGAATCAATAGCACTGTACAAGTGATCCCAAATTTTAAAAATGATCAGCTTTCTCAATACTCACCTTGGTCATTTGTATAGAGAGTTTTGTAGTATCCTTCCAGTCGTTTGCTCATATAATTAGCATTCAGTATTGCCACCTGAGAAGCATGCTTAAGTCCCTTGGCCCCCATCATTTTGATATAAGCCCAGGAGATTGGTAAAATGGCACTAGAACCAAACGGTGCAGCAGAAACCACCCCAAAGGATCTGGCCTCTGGTCCTGTTGTTCCATATGGTGGAATCACAGGATGTGTTGGAAGGTAGGGTGCAAGGTGCTTCTTGCTGGAAGACATTTATTATTATAATTATAAACTACAATAATACTTGAGACAGGTCTTTACTTGTGTATAACATGTACAGAACTGTGAAAAACCATGCCTGCAGATATGCTTTAGTTCTGGCTGCTTAAGAGTCCATGCTATTTTTTATTTTAAACAAAAGACAAAGACCATGACAACCTAGCCCAATATGTACTGGTATGTCTTGGTGTATGTTGTTTACAGTTGAGTGCACTTTACAATTTAGTACAACAGTACAATAAATGTTTGACTCATTATCAGGTAATCTCCATGACTCTTATTTAGTGATAGGATGGTCATGGAATAAAGGGTGGTGGTTGTCAAGGGTTACAGTATATACTCAGTTATTAAGTCTATTCCAACATCAAACAACACAGACTATATCTGCTTGCTTGTTCTGCTCATTACTCCAAACAATATGCATAGACCCTGATACGCCTGTGCATTATTTGACAGCAAACCTCAGCTTCAATGCTACTATATACAGTAGTTGACACGTGATAGTTTAATGATGACAGAACATGATCTCAATGTTGTTGTAGGGTTTAATGCAATTTTTCAGCACAAGATCGGCTATACATGATGACCATTATAAATGGTGGAGGAAGAACCAGGGAAAACCCCAGAAAGTACCACCAACCCACAAGAAGCTACTGGCAAGCTTTCTCACATACCCACATTGGCTGATTCTGCGACTCAGACCCACGCAGACAGAGGTGAGATGGAAGTGATCTACCGGTGAGTGCTTAGATCACTCGGGCCACTCAAGGCCCACAATCTAATGACAAGACATACTTTACGATGTTTAACATGTCTCTCATATAATGCATTTTAAAAGTAATCAATAATATCATGGATTAAAGACAGGATTCTATTTCTGTTGGAAAAATGAAAGGATGACACAAACAATAACTGTCATCACCATGGAATTCAAATCACTGAGACACATTTTTTTGCCTCTTCTTATCTTTGTGCCAACCCAGGACAGATTCCATTAATCCAGCAAAATAATGGATTACATAGGTGACCAAGTTATTTTTTTCTTCCAACTGCCTTCATGTTTAAATGGAAGAACATGGAAACCATAGAACAAAATTGGTTCTCAAAGTCTTATATTTCAACATCATGTATGCATATATTATGAAGATTTTTTCATTGCTCAACTTATTGCTCAACTCTACATGCACAGCTATGCAGAATGATCACATCTGTATTCATCTAATTCTAAAAAAAATTCAAGAGAACTCTTTCTGGCAGGTGAGAATAGTTTTGTCTCATCCTTTAACTTGGACAGAATGACCCAGATAGTTGGTTAAAAAATTCTGTAAATTTGCAATTAAAAGATGGAAATTGCCCACTTACACTCCAATGGGCCCCATGCCTGGTCCACCCCCTCCATGTGGAATACAGAAAGTCTTATGAAGATTGAGGTGGGAAACATCTGATCCATAATCACCAGGACGACAAATTCCTACCTAAAAAGCAGTAAAAAGTTACATAATTTAAAATTTTAGAAAAGAATACAGAAGTTAGCTCATAGCTGCCAACCCCCGAGTGCAAAAATACTGATTACTTGTGACAAAAATACTGATTTTCAGGAACAAATACTGATTTTTAAATTTCAATGCATATGTATCTATTTACAACATATACAACCATCAGTAAAGTTGGACAGTGCCTTACATAACTATTTAATGTCAAAGATGCACATTTGTACCTTCTGGAGTTGGACCATGTTCCATATGGGTGCCCATTCAGAAGGTGCACGAGTGCAACACACTCAAACACAAGCTATTTATAGGAGCCCTTTCCACGCCTCATTTCTTTTTTAATCATTGATTCAAATGTACCAACTTTCATTGATTATCTCAGTTCTGAGATTTTCTTATTGAAATGTTTTCGTTCAAGCATAAGAATTATCTTTTGCGATTTTAATGTCTGAAAAACTTCTGCAAAATAAATCGCCATGAACACTAGTAACTGAAAAATGAAGGTTTATTTCTAAAAGAAATTTAAAAATCAAATTTCGATTGATGTACACTAAGGTTCTCTCTGTCATTTGTCTACGTCGTAAGTTCAGGTTGAGTTGTGTGTGATGAAGCAGGAAGCTGATGTTTATTAGCTTTTTCCTGATCTTGCATTTCATAGGCGCCTCCGTGCCCAATAGCGAAATCACGTTACACAATTTACAAAACGTCAATTTTTCTCCTTTACTATATGGTTTCACAAATCTATACAAGACGGCACAAATATCCTTCCAGTTGTCTCCTATTTCTCCTGGGGAAAATTCTGAATATTATGCCTTCCAATTTATCATGATTAGAAGCCGAATATTACGAAGAATAGATACAGCAACAGCGGTAACTATTGCAAAATCCAATATGGCGGAAAACGACAGGCATGGTAGTCTTGATTTCGAATGAACCAATCGTATTGTAGAACTGTATTCGTATATACATGTGATATATTCTGTCAAAATAGAACCGAGAGCGCGTTCTAAACTGACAATTCCAAAGAAGTTTTATTATTTTTTTTTTAAATTAAAAAACGTATTTTTTGCCAAAAAAACGTACACCCGTATTCAGGTCCAAAATACGGGACAAATACGGAAAAAACGGGACAGTTGGCAGCTATGTTAGCTATATTCTCAACACAATATAAATATCTCTTCAATGACAATCAAAGATTCCATATTTATAATGGAAGACTGTATTTCTAAAAATATCCAATATGTGATAAGCTTGTTTAATTCGGGTCAATGCATCAATGGAAACTTAGCTTTTAGTGATGGGTTGTTGTTGTAGTGTCTAACACCATTTTTCAGCATACAATAGGCCATACATGATGGCCAGTATTAATGGTGGCGGAAGAGCCCAGGAAAACCCCCAGAAAAAAACACCAAACCCATAAGAAGCTACTGGCAAGCTTTCTCACATACCCCCATGGGCTGAATCGGAGACTTGAATCTATGCAGACAGAGGTAAGATGGCAATGATCCGTAACGGAGAGCGCTTTGGACCACGGCCACTCAGGGCCCCTGGTGATGGGTAGGTGGGTGGGTTACAACAAAAGTAAAGGACAGCATAAAGATCTGTCTACCACCTGAAGCACGTATTAAGCAAAAAATAACAGATGGTAGGTATATATTTACAGTCAAACTTTTTTATTTCCTGTCTTGTCAATTTTCCTGGAAGGATGGGAAATACTGTTTAAGGAGCATATTCTGCCCTGTTCTTTTTTCTTTTCCTTGTGTAATATTTTGATTATTTTGTCCCATTTCATGATGAAATAAATTCTTGTTATTTCTAAGTAGTTGGTGAAAATTTCAATTCACTTTTTGGGCATTTGTATTCAATAAGTTCTAATCTGGTAATAAATGTTCACTGGCCATCATGACACATTGCTAGAAAACAGAGAAAACCTTTTGGGTTTTATATAAGGACAATGGTTTGAAATGGCTATACAGATGATAAAGGATAATGTGCACAATTACAACATAAACAGCATATTAGCATATAGATAATACACAGATTATTATCTTCAAACATCCATCCATCTGTTGGTAGCACATCTACTAAATTGCTGCATGGAAATTCATTATCTTGCCATTTGTGATTGCCTTTTCCAGGTGTCCTCCTTAGGCTCCCACACACAAGTTCATAGGATGGGGTCAAATGTATAAACAATTTCACTACAATTACATTTTCAAATGTATTGTAATCAAAGTTTATACATGCAAGTCACAGAAGAAAGAAAGAAATGACAACTGAATAACTATTTGTAAATAGGAAGAGTACTAAGGGAGTGTGACGTGGAGTATAGATAATGTAAAATAAAAAGTAGGGTGAGTACTAAGAGAGGCAGAGGGGAGTAAAGATAATGCAGAATAAAAAGTGGAATTTAATAGTAAGCAATTGCAGTTGCTTCTAGTTGAACTTTCAGCCAGGTAAATAAAAATACTTTCAGCCAAGTAAATAAAACAGTATCAAACCTGTGCATTCATATTAGCTCCATCCAGGAACACTTGTCCTCCATTGTGGTGGATCATATCACAGATTTCTCTGAAGCAAAAAAACACAAAATTTACAAATCGAAAGTTATTCATGCTAAATTTAGAAGTGTGACAGAACTAATATTGTAATATCTGTATTAGTCAATTTTTCGAACACGGCAAAGCAAGTCACAATCTTTTTGAAAAGGTATGTATACTTTTGCAGTGGTTACCAACTTTCTTTTCCGAAACACAACATATGTCGTGAAAGCAGAATTGAATGTTTGTTTTCATACAGCCTTAGCTGGCCCCGAGTGGCCAAGTGGTCTAAAGCGCTCTCCATTACGAATCACTGCCATCTCACCTCTGTCTGCGTGGGTTCAAGTCTCAGACTCAGCCAATGTGGGTATGAGAGAAAGCTTGCCAGTAGCTTTTCGTGGGTCAATGGTTCTACCGGGGATTTTCCTGGGTTCTTCCTCCACCATTAATACTGGCCACCATGTATAGCCTATCATGTGCTTAAAATAGCGTTAAACCCTACAACAAAAGCCTTAGCCATGCTGGGTCAAATGACATGTCTCTGGGCAAGACACTTTACTTCAAATGCCTTGGAAAATAGAACCTTTCATGTGTTAATATGTATTATGCTCTCCTAATGAACTGCACAGACTCAGATCTACTGGCACATTATACAGTGGCAAATCTTGGTCAATGCAGTTTGCATCTTGACCTCACTGATACAGAGTGTATATGGCACATCATGGAAATGGTGTCTATGTGTGTGATTTGGATTTATAACTCAGCTGGAACAATTTATCAGTCATACTGCTATGATATCTGCAGTGGGTTATGTATATTTAATTTGAATTTTTTAGTTTTTTTATTCTCCAGCATATTTAAGTTAATATGTATAATTGTCCTTTGGACTTGACCATATCCAAAATCAAGTTCACTATGTTCCTGACTAGAGATGTTGACAAATAATACATAGTTAATATTTTCTACGGAGTTTGGGTTTGGGTTAAGTATTAGGATCATTATCAACAGAGATAAACATCCTTATCTGGGTATAGGGTATTGATTTTCCCCATAAAAATACATAGCCAACCTGATGTTTAGCACACTTCTTATAATAATTTTAATAATGGATTGTTATAGAAATTAACTTTTGTCTCTTATCCTGGATCTTCTTTTGTGTCTTAGATTTTTTAAATATAATCTTGTTTATTTGAGAAATTACCCATTCTTGCTGTCAGAACTTGATGCAGATTCATTTGCATTGTTGTGTTTAATTTTGATTAGGATTTATTTTTATTTATTCTAATTTGTATTCACTGGAAATACAAAGTGCTCTTTATTAATATTCTTGTACATAACATTAACTTAGAATTATAGAGAAGTCATACAATGACATTATGGATTATATTATTGATTCATGAAAAGACTGTTGGCACATCTCCACGTCACATATTGACATATCAACACATTCAGTGTTGGATATTATTTCAGACACTAGTGGTATTTAATTAGAACTTTATTCATTAGGATTAGTGATATTAGTGATTAAATTGGGATTTAATTTACAATACTGTTGTGGGTTTTTTTAATTTTGACTTTATTCTAAAAAAACAGATTTTTGTTGAATTTTACAAAATTTCATTTTTTTTAGTCTGTTTAAATACTTAGTATAAAACCGCAGTTTGCAGGTAACTCAACTTAAAATGATAATATATTACATGGTATTTTGGGCATGCCAAATATATGTACTGCAAATCTTAGTGTTCTTGCAGTGAATTATCATGTACTAAACATTACTGCCTTGACAAAGATTTTAAACATTTAATGTTTTATAAAGATTTCAAATTGTTTTAGTTTACAATTAATGATTAGAAACAGGGGCCCTGAATAGCTGAGAGGTTTAAAGTGCTCTCCGATACGGATCACTGCCATCTCACCTGTGTCTGCATGGGTTCGAGTCTCAGACTCGGCCAATGTGGGTATGTGAGAAAGCTTGCCAGTAGCTTCTTGTTGGTCGATGGTTCTTTCCAGGGGTTTTCCCGGGTTCTTCTTGCACCATTAATACTGGCTGCCATGTGTAGCCTATTGTGTGCTGAAACATGGCGTTAAACACTACTACTGCTATTACTACTATTATGATCAGAAACAAAGTGATAATATGACCTATTCCCTCTCACCTGAAATCCTCCAAAAGTCTAACCCACCATAGAGTATAACTCAAATGCAAGACTAACTCAGCTGCTTTGTCAGACATATCATTTACCTTATATCTCTGTCAAAAACGCCATTTGTTGATGGGTAAGTTACCATCAGACAGGCCAAGGTCTCCTTGTTTTTCTCAACCTGAAGAGCAAGTATGATTACTTTATTACTATAAATGTTTATATACAATATAAAGTACATTCAAACTCTGCCATATTGATGTAACTGGCAATATGTTTCGATTTGTGAAAAACTGCTTTATCTCTGCACCATGAAAGCTGAATTACAAATGAAATGATTTAATTTGATGAGTTAAATATAGCTGTAAGGTGATACATGTCAAACAAAAGTGCTGCAATGTGGTACACTGATATGTCCATTTCATCACCTTTTCTCTATTAATATCTTGACCATTGGTCAAGGAACTTGACTACTGTATTTCGTGTTTAGGCTCAAAAAAGTGAAAACAACAAGACTTGTAAAATTTAACAAATGATTTATTTCCCTGGAAACAGATTGTAAAAATAGGGAAAATACTTAGTTTTTAGCATCAAATAAAAAAAATAATCCAAGAAAAGTCTATAAAATTAAATTACAAAAGTCCTAGTAATGAAATGTTCTAATAGATTCAAGTTGCAGTCCTGTTGAAAAATCCAAGATGGAAGACGAGTATGCATGCTGAAGTCTGTTTTGTGGTTATCTACAGTTACCTGTAGAAACACAATATTTAACACTCCGGTGTTGTAAATCCAAATCAAATTTTGATAAACTGTCTTTGTCCAATAATTTTGTATCAGCACATCAAATATTTCCAGATACAGGAATTAATTCTTTAAAATCCAAATAAACTGAAGAAAAAGTTAACATGGATTCGAAAACTGGCTACATCTGAAGAACTTGATATATAATGTCAGTTGTAAAAGCCCACAACTAACTATTTCACTATAACAAAGATTATTTCATATGCTAAAACACAGTTTCAAAAAAATCCCCAAATTATAAAATTGAGAAAAAGGAGGGGGGAGGAGGAGTCACATGATCATTTGAATTACATATTTTTAACATGACCCTGATAAGAAGCAATCATTTTACTTTAAGAATAATAGTTGTTTACTTCATAATTCACTACTCCCATCTTGACCTTGACAACAACCAATCATTTAAAAATTATAATAAAACCAGTTTACATGGCTGCCACTAACCCTAAATCAAGGTCAGGATCAAGGTCAACATAATTTACTTATTTACCAAAAAATAATTCAGGTCAACCAATTTTCTGAAAAAAACATGTTACTTACCCTTCTTACTGGGACCAGTTTTGTCGGAATGTGATTGGCTTTAAATTGTTATGTCATACTGATTTCAGATGCATATTTTTACACATTGGTCGAATCTGGGGACTATTTTGAATAAAGAGTTGTTGTAGGGTTTAACGCCATTTTTCAGCACAAGATAGGCTATACATGGCAGCCAGTATTACTGGTGGAGGAAGAACCCTGGAAAACCCCGTAAAGAACCACCACCGACCCATGAGAAGCTACTGGCAAGCTTTCTCACATACCCACATTGGCTGATTCTGAGACTCGAACCCACACAGAGACAAATGCTGCCAAAAATCAAATCGATTTTGATGAAATCTGCTGATTTAATGATAGACAGGAAGAAAATCTGAATTATACAGATTAAATAATTATGGCTGAATTTTAATCAAAGTGAAAAATTTATCTGATCACTCAAAACATGATAATGATGTCAGAAGAACTTTATTTTAACATTGTGAATGATTCATCATAAGGACTTCATGTTAACTTTGTGAACTGGTTAGAGCATCTGCATTGCACGCAGGAGGTTGAAGGATCAATCCAGACTGAGTCATACCAAAGACTTATAAAAATGGTAATAACAGCTGCCTTGCTTGGTGTTCAGCATTAAGAGGTTAGTGATAGGACAGGTCAGCCTGATGTCAAAAATAATGTGACTAGGTGGGACATGATGCCACATGTCTACTGCATGATGCCTTAGTGAAAGACATCACTATAAACTCCCACACTGCAGACATTGTAGTGATATCACTCAAATTGTTCAAGCTACATTAAAAATCCAAACACACACATGCATAAAGATGCAAACATGATTTAATATTATACACAAAATCTTACCATCTTTAATAACATTCTGTCACACAGTTCTTGAGCTATTTTGTTAGCCCATACACATGTTCAAATAAGTGCATACATACACCCAACTGAAAACAGGTACCCTTCTGCTATTATAGCAGTCAGACAAATTAAGTAGACTAAAATACATACCACTGCTTTAAGGTGTTTCATGTCTATAGCTCCATTTTTATCAGCATTAATGGGTATTATTTTCATGCCAGCCATTTGGGCACTGGCTGGATTTGTGCCATGGGCAGAGGTGGGGATAAGGCATACAGTTCGCTGTCCCTGGCCATGGGCCTGAAGATAAGCCATGATTGCACGCAGTCCTGCATACTCCCCTTGAGCTCCACTAGACAAGAAAATACAGATAATAGCTCAGATACACAGCAAGAGTTAACAAATAGAAATGTTTTTAATTACAAGAAAATGATGTATAGTGGAAGACCTGGAAATAAAATAGAAATGCAGTAAAATGCGTCTTACAAGACATTCCACCCCACATGCCAACAAAAACTGATCGTTCAAGACAATTGGTCTCACATCAGAGATCAACGTATTAAATAAAACACTGATCCATGCATGAAAAATCTGATCTTCAAGTTATTATGTCTTCCAAAGTAGTGGTCTTTCACAACAAGTTTTACTGAACTGTAATTTTTATAGATCAACTTGTTTATTTATATATACAAGTTTATATATAAAAAATATTGCAGTTTCTGTATTTGATAGTACATGTGTATAAAACTTATCTGAATAAAATATTTTTGAGCAACATTTTATTTAAAAGCAAGATAAGAAAAGAAGCACAATAAGAGACATAAATGATGAGCGGCTGGTTATGGTTGGTTAAAAGTTTACTACAATTATGAAAATGGACACTAGTGGGTCTTAAAGAAATTCTAAAATATTTTAAGTATCATAGACAAACTGCTAACATGGATGACTACTGCGGTGTGTCCTCCAAGTAGTGATCCTGTTGGGAATATCTTTCACTTTTGTTGTTGGAATGGGCAATTTAAAAAATAATGTCAATAATAAAATATGTACTTTAGCCAAATTAAGCAAGAACAAACATAAGCACATCTTTAAGTTTATCCTGTATTAAATAAACCTAAATATAAGCCGAATAAATAGAAGACCATGCAAATCTGAAAGCATTTTAGTGACTTGTAGGGAGGCCATGTGGAATGCTCTTGAAGGGCAGACAAGGAAGGGTGCAAGATTACACAGAGAATAGGAGAAGGCGCTAAAGACAAAGGGAGGAAAAAAACCTTTATTTCTATCTAGCATCTAACAGAATTTGTTTTATTGGGAAGAAATATTTTCCCTTTTATATATAATATGTTTGTAAAGATGTTACCTCCAATGTAAAACAAAAATATATTGAACCTGAATCAACCTCTTAACTCAGCTAATTCTATATGAATATTACATCAAGCTGACTAGGAAAACAAGTTCAAAATAAACAAAAATAAGGACATATTTTAATTTTCAGAATAACAGAGACAGTCTTTAGTGCTCTCTTAATGCAAATGAAATCAAACCAAAGTAAACCATTTTTTTTATATCTGCCTTGGAGCCAGGAATTTTTCAAGTGGCCCATAAATGGATAGGCAATTTGTTATATCAAATACAAGTAGAGTACTGAATTACTATCAATTCAGGACTATCACGAGGTATGTTCAACCAGATTGTAATCAGTGATTATTACAAAGCTCATTGATACAAAGCCTTTAGTAATCTCCAGCAGATGGTGTCAACATTAATTAATCATTAGTTATTATTTATGCAGAAACTAAATTTCAACTAACGACCTGTGTAAAGGCATAAAATATATACAACAAAAAAAGCAGTCTTTGATATGATATTAAAGCAGAGTTACAATAATGAGCTGATCGAATCCAGAGATTAATTTTGAAGTTTCTTCTTTAAGAATGACTGTTCATCAAGTTTCTCAGAAACCACTTTTGATCATCATTGTAGCAAGATTTACTGATTACCTTGATTAGCCACTACAACTGGGGATCTTCTAGTACCTACTCATTAACAATACACAGTGAAACTGTTAAGACTAACTTTACACAACATACAGTGTACTTTCATTTCATTTCATTCAGTTTACTGCAATATAAACATATTTATACCTATTTTTAACTACACTAGTCAGAAAAAACCTTCAGTGAAGGCTAGGATGTAAATAGTATGCAAACTCTACATGGTCATAAGCCAAAATCACAAAAAATACTTAACTATATTTAGTCAAGTATAAAATGTAGGTCACAGTGACCTTGTACTGGTTATAAGGGTGCAGTACTAATAGATGCATCCAATTATCAAGTTTCATGACTTTAACATGAACAGCATCCACATGATGGACATTCAAAACTAATTGACAGTATTAAATCAAGAAACGTCAACAGGCATAATAACATTAAGGTGCAATCTTCATGTGAAATAATATAAGGTGCATTCTTCATGTGTAATAACATCAAGTTAAACAGGTGTAATATTATTAAGGTAAGTTCAACTGGTGTAATTAAGAAAGAGATAAACAGGCGTAAAAAATATTAAGGTAAGTTCAACTGGTGTAATTAAGATAAGAGATAAACAGGTGTAAAAATATCAAGATAACTGCATCAGGTATAATAACAACATTGAGCTAAGTACAACATGTATAACAACAATAGGTATAATAATTTTAAGGTAAGTTGAACAGGTATTTTATTATTATGTTAAGTTCTACAGGTATAATAACATTAAGGTTAAATTCAACAGGTGTAAGAACATTAAGGTTAAGTTCAACAGGTGTAAGAACATTAAGGTAAGTTCAGCAGGTATAATAAATTTTAAACTTTGAGCCCTCCCATCCCCAATCAATATGACTCATCTTTGTTCAAGGCACAGTCTATAACTAAAGTTATTGTGCAAAAAATATTTGTCTTCTTTCAGTTACTATGATCCTGACCTTTCACCTTTGGACCCCAAAATTAATGAATAAATGAATTCAATATAATTAAGATAATCTGGTTCAACAGGGCTCGAAATTAGCGGTAGTCCGCTAGCCAGAGGCTAGTAGATTTCCTGTCAAACTAGTAACTATCATAATGTTATTAGTCTGATGGGCTAGTAAGTTCTGTTTATCAACAGTCAGCGTTTGTTTACTCAATACCCTAATAAAGACATGACTTCAGCATATATTCTGTAGAATCAACGCAGTGGCCGTTGTAAACAGTCATAAAATATTAGCATGAGAAGATGAAGTCAATTTCTGCCTCAGAAATATGTGTTTCTATTACAAGAAGCCATCTGATTTTGTGCATTAAGCCTAACAGCGCCAATCACAGTCCCGTCAATAACAAACAACGGAAGTTTAATAATTGATATCATAATTAATCTGACAGCGAATTAAAATGAAAAATAACCTGGTTTCACACTTTATTCACACGCCCACATTAACAAACTACAAAACTACAACACATGGCATCAACTATACAAAGAAATTAGTTTGCATGCTTGATTGTTTCCATTTTTTGCTTGCTAGCCAAACACGCTAATAGTCACAAACGGGGAACTACATAATTTATGTTTGCATCGAAATAATTATAAGAATTAGATCAATTTATTATGATCACATTACTGATACATCATTTCCATACAACTACTTTTTCTATGACAATAAAAATTGTTTATTTAAAAATATTTTTCCCATACAAGACAACAAAAAATTGAATACACATGGAGATATCCAAGCTGAATGCCGTACATTTGTTGGGAATTAAAATTTCTCAGCATGGGTATCTAAAATTTGAAAATTTTCCCACTTATTATTAACTTCAACAATACATTGAGGTCCTATTGATTAGAAACACTTACTATTCTTACGCTATTAATGATGAGACCATAATTGGAGCTGTTGAATACAACATGCAGAGTCAGATGGCTTCGTTTGATGGGAACACACATTCTCCAAGGTGAAACTAACATTATCATTTGATGTTAATATATTATAACAGTGTTTACAATAGCCACTGTTTTGATCATGCAGAAGTCAAGACTTTATTAGGGAGAGGCCATTTAATTGGGGAGGGGGGCAAAGGCACGTATTTTGAAACACGTCTTGCTCGCACTTTTGTATATAAAGGACACTGTGCCATTCCTTTTCGTTTTCCATATTGTATTTCAAAAATGGGCATAATTACTGCCTTATAAGACAGGCAAAATGTGGCGTTTTATAGAACGTGTTCAGCCTCCGGAAAAAGCAAAAGTTGTATGAAAATGAAATAAAAGAGAGGAATAATTCTTATGATAGGGAAAAGCTTAATCAGACGTTTCAGAAGACATGGACAAAAGGCGGGGAATGACTGAATTATGATGAGGACAAGAACGGTATGAGGTGCAACTGGTGTACAGAATTTGCAAAAAACAGAGAGAAAACATCCAGTTTTGTTGCGGGTTGTTTGAACTTTAAAACTGAATTGGTGATGAAAATGGTGAAGAGTGACTGGAGATCTTGTTTGAGACCTTGGGTTCTGTCCGACCTACACTTTATAATCTTCCATACAAATGACATTGTAACATATGATCCGTCACCAGCAATATTTTTGTGGAATGTTTCAGAGAGACGGGTAAGGAGACCAGAACAAGCCTGATATGGATCCAGAGTGCAGGTGGAGGACGAAAAATGACACCTGGATTCCTTTCTGGAATTGGATTCAGATTATCTTGAGAAACAATAAATGTTAATTGACTGATTGATGATTTCAAGTAGGATTTATACTTCTGTACCTCTGCATTTCATATGATAATGCTATTTATGAAGGAAAATTGTTGTTAATCTCAATACAAGTGTGTGACATAGTTTTGTGGACAGGACTAGTAAATGTTTGGCAGGACTAGTAAATTTCTCAGTACACTAGTCCTTCTGGCTACCAAGAAATTTGTGTTACATTCAAGCCCTGTTCAAGTGTGTTACCTGTTTGGTTGGAAAGAGATATTGTCATATCCTGTAATTTCACAAAGGTCTCGTTCTAATTCCTCAAACATCTCCTTGTATCCTTCTGCCTGTTCCAAGGGAACAAATGGATGAATATTGGCAAACTCCTTCCAGGAACAAGGCTGAGAAATGAAAATGAAAACTACTATCATCCTATAATAAAAGTAATGTTGAACCATTTATCCCACATAAACAGACTACACTTAATATCAAAATCTTTCATTTGAGCATATTCTCTAACACAGGGATCTCAAACACATGGCCCGCAAGGGCATATAGTGTGGCCCGTGATGCATTTTGGAATTTTCAAAAAGTTGACAATTCATTTATTTCTTTTTCTCTCACCGCCATTTGAACTTTAACGTTAGCACCATTTTAACCATAAGAAACTCTGACTTATTTATTCGTAGTCTTTCTATTAATGCAGATTTCCAGTTTAGTTATTTTAGTAAAGTGATCGAATTGATGTTGAATTATAAAGTTGATTTGCTGCATTTTTATAACCGTAAAAGCCCATATAAATGTCTTCTGTTTAAAAAAAAAATAAAAATAAAATCGCAGACAAAAAGAGTTTTTCAAGTCAAATGGGATGATTTATATTTTGTCATTGAGGTTAGCGATAAAATTCAATGTCTCATTTGTCAACAAACGATAGCTGTTCTGAAGAAGTATAGCATGTGTCGGCAATATGAAACAATGCAACATGAGAAATATGATGCTTATGCGGGCAAAATTAGACAGGATAAAGGTATGCAACTTAAATCAGCATTATACAAACAACGAAGTATCTTTGCCAATGTTAGTCAGTGCAACGAAGATTCTGTAAGAGCAAGTTTCGCTATAAGAGAAATGATAGCAAAGTCATCACTGCCCTTTACAGAGGGCTTGTTTATAAAAGAATGTCTTTTAAAGACCAGTGACATTTTATGTCCTCGTAAAAAGAAAATGTTTGAAGGCATAAGCTTGTCACCCAATACAGTTGCCAACAGGATTACAGATTTAGCAGCTAATGTGGAGAAACAACTAATTGAAACGACTAAGGACTTTGACGCATTTTCAATTGCTCTCGACAAGAGCACAGATGTGTCAGATTCCGCACAATGTGCTGTGTTTATCAGAGGTGTTGACTCCCATTTAAATCTGACAGAAGAATCCTAGATTTAAAACCATTGAAGGGTACTACAACTATATGTGATATATTTCAAGCCCTGGAAAAATGCATTGAGAAATATAGCTTGCCATGGGATAAACTTGTATCTTTGGCCACAGATGGTGCACCGTCAACGTGTTCTCAAAATGTAGGGGTAGATGGATTGGTGAAAAACAAACTAAACAGCCTTGAAACAATAGGAATCAACTTCACTAGTATACATTGTATATTGCATCAAGAAGCCCTTTGCAGTAAAAGTCTGCAAATAAAAGAAGTGATTGATGTAGTAGTTAAAACAATTAACTTTATACGTTCTCGGGGGCTGAATCACAAGCAGTTCACATCATTTTTTACAGAAATGGATTCTGAGTAAGTTAGATGGCTGAGTCGTGGAAATGTTTTGAAGCGTTTCTTTGCACTTAGAGATGAAATCACTTCATTCATGAAAATGAAAAATAAGGCAGTTCCTTTGCTGACTGATTCTACTTGTCAATGCAACCTTGCTTTTCTAACAGATATTACAGATCACTTGAATGCACTGAACTTGAAGCTTCAAGGTAAAAACAGATTATCACACAGATGTATGACAATCTGAAATTGTTCAAAGTTAAACTACGTTTATGGATGAAGCAGCTTCGTGAGGGCAATTTGGCGCATTTCTCAACTCTGAATTCCTTGGGAAAATTTTAACCCAAATGCTTGAAAGAATATACAGATTTGTTGTCTATCTTACTTCAACAGTTTGATGTGTGCTTTGAAGACTTTAAGGTACTGGAGCTGCAATTTCAACTTTTTTCAACACTGTTTGCTGTAGAAATTAACAATGTTGCAGAGGAATTGCAAATGGAGTTGGTGGAACTTCAGTGTGATAGTATCTTGAAGCAAAAATATGCAGAAGTGGGGATTCCGGAATTCTACACGTTTCTTTCACGAGAAAGGTTTCCGAGGTTACTCACTGCTGCTGCAAGGGTTATTGCAATGTTTGGAAGTACATATGTATGTGAACAATTTTTCTCATCCATGAAGATTAACAAGTCTGTGCTAAGGTCACGACTCACTTATGAACATTTGCAAGCAACACTGAGATTGGTTTCTTCTCATAAATTCAAGCCTAATATTGAGGTCCTTGTTGATGCAAAATGCTGCCAGCTAAGTAGCCAGAATAAAAACTGACCGAAACATAAATCTAATACAGTAATCACATCCACGTTACACATTAGTTTTAATAAATGGATGAAATAAAATTTGTACATCACTATGTTCTTATTATATTGCTTTTTAATGACTTTTTATCATTTGAGAAAATACATCCGATGATGCGACCCTCGGGTTACTTTACAAGTCCTCATCTGGCCCTCTGGTTACTTTACAAGTCCTCATCTGGCCCTCGAGTTACTTTACAAGTCCTCATCTGGCCCTTGTGTTACTTTACAAGTCCTCATCTGGCCCTCAGGTTACATTACAAGTCCTCATCTGGCCCTCGGGTTACATTACAAGTTCTCATCTGGCCCTCGGGTTACTTTACAAGTCCTCATCTGGTCCTCGGGTTACTTTACAAGTCCTCATCTGGCCCTCAGAGCAATTTGAGTTTGAGACCCCTGTTCTAACATAACACACCTATTAATTCTTAAATAATTGATTGGGCATTCAACAGGGATGTTTAATCCATATTTCCATCTCAAACACCAACAGTGGAACTCTTTCAGTATTTTAAACTATATCCATTAATTGATATCAGCTGCTGCACCAAATCAAACTTTAAAAAGTCTCAATCTGACTTTTGTTTTATTTGCAAATAAACACAAAAATGTGCACTTGAGTTTTGTTCCGTGTCAGGAGAAAGAACTAATTTGATACAGTGCATGAATACAACTCAGCATACCCATCCATACACCATATCCAACTTGTTCTTTCTGCCAAATCCACATCTGTATATTTACAGTAGCTTATCCATATGCTGCATGCACTCAAATGCAAACAGGTTAAAGCTATAATGTGCAGGTCGATGAGGGCCAACACTGCAAACATATTAAACACATTATGTTCTGGCCAATCTGGGCCTACACTGCAAATAACTTTAATCCATCACATGCAGACAGATCAGGGTCTATAATGCAAAGGCCCAGATGTCTGGCCAAGGCCACATCATGAGGCCTGTTAAAATTGAGTATTTTTATCAACTTAAAGAAATGAGGAGTTTTGTTTGCAGTTAGGTATGGAATATATGCATCAAAGCAAGTAATTTCTCCATCAAATACTGATATTAACATTGGTAGTCAATCACTTTCTAGTGCAGATCATATTGGATTAAGGTGACAGAATGCAAGGCAGCTATTATTCTTTAAAATTTGGCAACATGCCTTCCGTCTGCCTATTACATAACAAAGGGGGGGCCCAGAGTGATCTAAAGTGCTATGCGTTACAGATCACTGCCATCTCACCTCTGTCTGCATGGATTCGAGTCTCAGATTCAGCCAATGCGAGAAAGCTTGCCCCAGGTTCTTCCTCCACCATCAATACTGGCTGCCATGTATAGCTTATCATGTGCTACAAAAAGACCTTAATCCTACAATAACAACATAACAGAGGTGCACTGGGACCAGACCTAGAGTCAGAAAGCCGTCCTCTTCTCCAAATGTGCTCTCACAACCTCAAACCCTAAGTTCAATAAGTTCCTTTTCAAGTACAGCTTGTACAATTGGAGCCATAGCAGATAAAAATGCAGAATCATTCAATTCAAGCTTTTTCGGCACAAAGAAAGCAAATTTTTTAGTAAATTATGTTTCTCCGAGAATACTTACCAGATCACATTACTTTGGGATATTAGCCTGCTACCTTGCGAATCCAGCCCTACCAAAAGACGAAAATTCGTCTTTCCTGTCTATGTCATATAGACAAAGGGCAATAACTCTTGCCCCTTACCTCCCCTTGCTACCCGCTAGGTGTCGCTTCTTTAGTTTTTAAGCTGAGCGGTATATAAAACACGAGGATGCTCACATGGCGGGGTGGCTGGGAGGGTTTCTTAGTAATGTGATCGGGTAAGTATTCTCGGAGAAACATAATTTACTGAAAAATTTGCTTTCTCCTTTGAATACGTTCCCCGATCACATTACTTTAGGAGAATAAGTAATAGGAGGAGGGAATGCGGAGCATCCGACCTCCACCCCGGGTATCCTCTAGGGAATGATGGCTGGATTCCCCATGTGAATGATAACCCGGTCTCCTAATTTTCAATCAGCAACACAGCCCAGGGTCACGTGATATGTGACCCCTTTATACAGTTAAGAAGATAGTTATTGAAATCTTCTTACCTACGAAAATTTATCTGGCGAATCCAGCGAAGCTAATAGGCTGTGCTGATTGTTGCACATGGGTCTGGTGGGCGTCTGGGCTGCCAACACCGGACCTACTAGAATCAATGTTTGCCTCTGCGAGTACAATTTGAAGATAAAACTGTAGAAGGTTGACTCTGCATGTCAGCCAACAGCTTCTATAAGGTGACTGATTTGCGAATCCTCAGAGTACGCCGAGCGTATAACCCACTTCAGCCATGAAGCAAGGGCTTGAATGGTGATATCTCATGTCCCAGCTATCACCAGAAGAAAGAGGTGCTTGTATGTGACCTGACTCACCTCTATGCATTGAAATGGTGCTAGAGTGCACAAACAGGATCTTACATGGCTGTTGATCCTGACTTATCTATAAAGAAAGCGAGCTAATGACGACTCGTTGATCGCCAATGTATGGTAATCTATTTTGGACTACGAAGCCTGGCTGCGTCAAGAGGACCATCAAACCCTCTGATCGGAACGGAAGAGAGTTCGGGTCACTAGAAAGGACATGTAACTCGCTCACCCTGCATGCTGAAGCTAAGACTATCAAGAAACCCAAATTGTATGATAGTAGCTTTAACTAATCGTGGGTTAAAGACTCAATACTGTCTGAATTGAATCATGTTAAAACCCAGGACAGATTCCATTTGGAAACAGGGTGAGGGATATAAGTCGATTGAATTTTTAAAGTGTCTAAAAGATCTGACAAATCTTTGTCATGGCTGATAGCACATGTACCAGAATGGCGGAATGTGTCTGATATCATGGAGCGGTAGCATTTGATAATAACTGGAGCCAGCTGTTTCTCCTCGAAAAGCCAGAGAAAAGTTGGCCAGTTGAGGGATTGTGACACTCAGAGGAACAATGTGAATGATATGGTACCAGTCCCTGAAAACATGCCACTTGCCCTCGTAAACCTTCAGAGTAGAGGGCCTTCTTGCTCTCGAGATTCTCTCCGCAATCAAATATTTAAATTGTTTGTCTTGCAAGACTGTCTGGACAAGAGCCAAGCTTGAACATAAAGACGGTCTGGACAGGGGTGGAACACCCATGGTCGCGGTTGCTTGCGAATACTTGTGCTGACTGTAATCTTCCTGGGTAGATCTATCGCCTAGATTGAGTAGATCGGAGACCCAGGAATTGTTCCATCTGAGAGGGGCAATCAGAACCATCTGACAGTTCTGACCCCTTAACTTCTGGATTAATTTCAGTACCAAGACCGTGGGAGGGTAGGAGAATGACCACAACCCTTCCCAGCTGATTGATCGAGCATCCACGACCCAAGCTTCTGGGTCTGGAACCTGTGAGATGAAAGGTGGACAACTTGCGATTCCACCTTGTTGCAAAAGATCAATCATCGGACGTCCCCAAAGTGTGTCAATTGGAAGAAAGTCCGATTGATGGAGTGACCATTCTGTGTGAATGACTAGAGAGTGTCAGCCAAGACATTGAGTCTGCCAAGAATGTGTCGGAATTGTACATTGAGGTGGAGATTGTCGAACCAATGTATAAACTGCCAGCTCAGATTGCACAGGTCTGGTGATTGGTGTCCCCATGTTTTGAGGCAAGGCACCACCACAAAGTTGTCTGACATAATGAGGGCAGTTTGTAATAAGAGTTGATCCTGCCCGAAATGAAAGGCATTGATGAAAGCCGTTATTTCTGAAAGGTTGATGTGGAAAGGGCTCGCCCCTGGCACCCACGTGCCGCTGACAGTATCGAAGTCCGGCAACAGGTGGGCACCCCAACCGTAGGTACTAGTGGCGGAACATACCGTTATCCCCGCTTGGGGTATCTCCAGAGTAATCCTTGTGGACAGCCCACAGGGGTTGTGCCACTGACTCAAGAATGATCGTATCTCTGGCGTGAGCATGACTGTGGGATCAAAGGGACTTGAAAAGGGCGAAATTACGCTAGCAACGTCCTTTGTAAAGGGCGCATAAAAGAACGGCTGAGCGGAATCAAGTCTGCTGCTGCATTGAATAATCCGAGGATCTGCAACTCTCTTGCTAAATGCGCATCCTGTTGGAAACGGACTCTACGAGTGCAATTATCTGGATGATCGCAAACTCGAGGAAGCCTTACCAGATTCAGATCGGGAGAAACTCCACACCCAGATGGACCAAAAATCCGGATTGGACAGAAATCAGACTTTATCCAGTTCACGAGAAAGCCTATATGATGTAAAGTGATATAAGATCGTTTCTGCCTTTGAGCAGAGTAGAACTTGACAGATGTTTCTGGAGGATGTCGTCCAAATATACTGCCGACGCCATAGATGAAGTAGAGCGGAACAGGGTGACGACGTAATCCATAACCTTGGTACTAGCCCAAGGGCTTAAGTTGAGGCCAAAAGGTATGACCTGGAACTGATAAACCGAGTCCCGACAAGCACAACGGAGAAATGTCCGCTACTCGTGGGATAGGGACGTGAAATGTGCGTCGGTCATATCTAGACTGACAGCATACCCGTCGGATGGTTTGATCACGCCATCGCCACATTGACTTTCAGGGTGGTTGAGGCGGCTCAGGTCGATGAACGGCCTCTGGATAAGAAACAGCCATGAATAAAACCCCAGCTATTGCAGGTTTATTAAGATATAAATATATATATATATAAAGGCATCCTTCTCCCGGTCTGACGATACATCCATGAAGAGGAGAGAGGAGGACAGAGGAGGGGATGGATAAATGAAGTCCCAAGTCCCTCTGAAATGACCTGAATCACCCAAATGTTTCAAGGTAATAAAGTGGTCCAGTGGTCCTGAAATTGCAGGTGGCAGCTGCCCACAGGTAGGCAGTCCGCTGGCGGTGGGCAGGGTATGTCAACGTCTAGAGTTAGGAGGCGTGAAGGCGGAGAAACTTTGGTTCTTACCGCCTCTGTATGGTTGCCGTCTAGCTTGATTAGACTGTTGACTCCCAGCATTGGGTTGGGATCTATATTACACATTTGGTTATAAGGATCCCTTTTCCCTGGTCCGCCCATCATCCCTCCGCTGTGTCAGGGGATGATTGTTTCAAAACGCCTGCAAAAGTTGGGCGACGAGTTGGAGGGGCAGTTCCTGAGCTGCCTGCCTCCAAACTTTTTCAATTTTCCCCCAAAGTGTAAAGGTGTCCCAAACTGAGACATCCGTAGAATCCGAGTACGATGGGGCCTGCGCGACGTGGACCACCTACAGACGTCACGTCGTATCAGGTCGAAGTTGGCAGAAGCAGTCAACGCATTGGTCATAGAATGGTGAGCTGCCCTGTTAACAACTCTAGCAATCCAGGCCTTCACTTCACAAGCGTGGTCATGGCTGGATTTGCCTAGGGAGTTGGAATAAAAAATGGCTAGTGAAGTCAAGTCTAACAATGAAGACGTATCGACTACGTTTCGGACTAGCTTTGACGTGGCATTTGAGATCAGTACTGAAGGTGTCTGATGGAGTTTTCGTACCAGCTACACTAGAACGTCGCTGGAAGTTAGCTTCCTGAATTTTTTTTTTTTTTTTTTTTTTTTTTCCCGACTGGCGAAGAAGCAGGAAGGACATCGTCTCTTCCTCCTCATTCAAGATCTTCAGGTGCCTGAATTGTGTAGTCTTGAGTGGCAGTAGGAGGTTTTGGGCATTCTGAACTTTCCAACAACCTATAAATCTTTTATTCTGCGGCTGTGGCGCTAAGCTCAGTCCGGTCCATGACCTGATCTGTGGACAGCTGAAAGTGTTTCGTCACACTCACTGTGTGCTGAGTCGTGTTCTGTTCAACTCAAGCATCCATTCGCAGCGGAATTGTCATAATTTTTAATATAAATCTCCATAATGCTTGTGTAGTGCGGCCAGCACTGCGCGCCCATCTACCATTCGCTCAGAGGGAATGTTGGTTCTGGTACAGCTTGCATATCTGTACAGCATACCAGGTGACCTAGATGACGCAATTCTGTCATAATTGACACTTTCACTAAATCTCCCTTGTGAAGAAGCCGTGAACATATGGACGGCCGGCACTAATGGCTGATTGAACTGGCGAATGGTCGGCCTGAAAGTCCTGTTCTGGTAAAGCTGCCATATCTGGGTAGCGCATACCAAGTGGCATAGATAACTCAATTCCGTCATCTCTGATGTCACTAATTCTCCCTTGTTTTAAAATCACACCGTCACGTATTTGACGTGACGGGAGGTGTACACCGGCAATACCGACTGATTTGTCTGGTATATGGTCGGCCGGAATGTCCGGCTATGACCGGCACCTGCCTCTCGAATGGTCTGATTGGACGGAGATTCATCTATAGCATCTCTCTCATGGTAGTGATATGTACCAGTAGTACAGATTGACTGACCGGTACATCACTATAATCTCCGTAAATCCGATGTACAGCCGGTGCAGGTTGATGCCGGCTGGAAGACCGGTGCCATTTGGGCTGAACGGTCGTTGCCGGATGGACGGCAGGTGCAGGTTGATGCCGGCTGGAAGGTTGGCTGGACGACCGGTGCCATTTGGGCTGAACGGTCGTTGCCGAATGGACGGCCGGTGCCGGTTGATGCCGGCTGGAAGGTCGGCTGGACGACCGGTGCCATTTGGGCTGAACGGTCATTGCCGGATGGACGGCCGGTGCCGGTTGATGCCGGCTGGAAGGTCGGCTGGACGACCGGTGCCATTTGGGCTGAACGGTCGTTGCCGGGTGAACGGCCGGTGCCTGTTGATACAGGCTGGAAGGTCGGCTGGCCAGCCGGTGCCATTTGGGCTGAACGGCTGGTGCCTGTTGATGCAAGCTGGAAGGTCGGCTGTCTGTCCGGTGCCATTTGGGCTGGAAGGTCGGCTGGCAGTCCGGTGCCATTTGGACTGAACGGACGGTGCCGGATGTACGGCTAGTGCCGGTTGGTGCCTGCTGAAGTGCCGGGCTGAACTGACGATGTCGGCTGGACGGACGGCTGGAAAGGCCGGCGAAAGTGCATAATAAAATGGATCCAATTGATCCAGCATAGACTCCATGCGTCCGGACTTACAGGCCCGAAAGCCATTCACAGACCTGCGGTGAAATTTACACCCACTGGGCAGCCTAAACCATGTCAACATAATTTCCTCCATTTCCACATTGCCAACACCCATTTTGCCATTCATGCCTTTGTTGTAGACTTTGCTACTGAAACGACAAAAGAAGAGAACAAAGCACAAATTAAAAAATTCAGCATATTATTAATTTGATAATACTATAACCGTTACTAACGGAGTAGTCAAATTATTCCGTGCCATGTTAACTCTTAATGACCACACTAGTTATCGCCATGAGCGTGTTGCAATGGGTCGTTCAAGACGAAGTCTACTGAAACGAAAAAGATGATAAACAAAGCACATTTAGCAATTCAGCACGCTATTAAGTCGCTATTACCATAACTGTAACTAACGGAGGAAGCGAAATGATTTAGTGTCGTGTGAACTAGTGACTACAACACGAATTCCGCCATTAAATAGTCGCAACTGGTCGTTCAGAGACCTTTTTTGAAGTCTACTGAAACGTCAAAGAAGATAAATAAAGCACAAATTATCAATGCAGCACGTTATTAGTCGCTAATATCGTAAACGTTACATACGGAATAAGCGAAATTATTGAGTGCTACATGTATTACATACTAGTACCGCCATAAGCGTGCTTTTTGACCACGTTGCAGCCTGGTCCGAAGTCTAGAAAAGGTGACAAAGTCAATCAAATTGGAAAATATTGTAAAATAATGTATACAACCTGTAGAGGAATGATTATCCAACACAGTAATTCCAAATTTAACTTCGGATGGTCAGAATTTACACTAAGATGGCTTGGATTCATTGGAGGTCTAATTGTACGTGTTTCCACATACAGCGAAGCTAAAAAACTAAAGAAGCGACACCTAGCGGGTAGCAAGGGGAGGTAAGGGGCAAGAGTTATTGCCCTTTGTCTATATTACATAGACAGGAAAGAAGAATTTTCGTCTTTTGGTAGGGCTGGATTCGCGAGGTAGCAGGCTAATATCCCAAAGTAATGTGATCGGGGAACGTATTCAAAGGAGAAATAATAATCTTTTGCAGAACTGGTACTATTACCTGTTTTACTACAGGGTTCATACAGAATTCTGAATGATAAATTCAAAGACTTTTCCCAAACTTTCAAAGACCACAAACATAGATTTGCAAGACCTATTTTTGCTTGCATATTGTATACAAGTTATTTTATGAGAAAACAACGAATGCAAAATACTAAAATATTGTTTAACAATAAAGTTCCAACTATAATTTCCTAATTTCAAAAAACAAGAAAACTCCGGTGGCCAAGTGGTTAGAGCATATGTCTCAGAAGCGGGAGGTCGTTGGTTATAACACACACACACGCACACACACAACCTTGGACATTATTTGTGATTGTGGAAAGAAATTAAAATGTGTGGGCTTATTTCAATTTTCAAAGACTTTTAAAGGGATCAGAATAATCTGCTCTTTTTTTCTAAACTGTCAAAAACCTTCAAATACCATAAGAAACATGTACTATAAGTGGTGGTTGTTGTTGTTGTTGTTGTTGTTGTAGGGTTTAACAACATTTTTCTGCACAAGATAGGCTTTATAATGTGGCCAGTAAAACTGGTAGATGGAGAACCCTGTCAAACCACGGGAAAAACTACTAACCCACGCGAAGCGACTGTCAGACGTTCTCACATACCCAGCTATGGGTGGTAGTTTTCTTCACTCTTGTGCTCTCATTTACAATCAGACTAGCAAATGATGAGAAAACCTGAACCAATAACCACAATGTACCCATACTAAGGTAGACTCATATGACAAGTGTGGCACAAAGAAATTAGTAAATTGTTGTGATACTATATTCTGAATATGTATTAAACTAGGTAAGTGGTTACTGAGCTTCCAGTACTGGTCAAAACAACGATTTCACAGACCTACCCACATGCTCACAAATCGATGAAACAAATCATTGATCCCCCTACTACAGGGACACAAAAAGAAGTTGATTACAGAAAATGTGTTTCTCCAATGGTTTAAGTCCTGCCTAGATGACAAGTCCCTCACCAAATCTGAAAAGTTTGGCAAATGTGTATCGTCTGAGATTTTGTTTCATAATAAACCCTGACCCCACACTACATCCAATTTACAGGCAGGTCTCTGGACTTGCAATAACAGAAACAGTGCATGTGTAAAATCAGTTCTGACATGTGTGATATCAACGTATAATGACTCACCATCATCTCTGTAGTGCTGTTAAGCTTCATCGTGCAACTGCCAAGGGGTATCATGGAGTGTACAAGAGACAGGTCCTTGTTCTCCAGCTGTTTCATGTACCTCACAATGTTGGTTTCTGACTGGAACCTAGAATTCAGAATAAAGTTAATCACTAACATGTGTTGTCAAAATCCAACATTTAGGAATCATTGCTGTAAATATAAAATAATTTATCTCCTTAAAATGGCGAGTAAATGGTATGTAAAGCCAGTACATTTTGAAATTGGCAATGTCCTTCCCCACCCCCAAAAGGACCACTGACCCACGAGAAGCAACTGACAAGCTTTCTCACCTACCCACATTAGCCGAATCTTAGACTCAAACATACACAGACAGTGGTGAGATGGCAGTGATCCATAATGGAGAGCGCTCTATACCACTCGGCCACAAGGGGCCCCGGCCATTATTTTGTCATGGTGTTCTTAAAAAAGGATCTTAAATTGTATGCTGTATTTAGAATGCAAAAGAAAGCCATAGAAATAAAACTGGAAACCATCTCCTCGGTAATACAGCCATGGATCCAACAACACAAATTAATGTAAAAACTCGGAGATTTTGGCAAAGAAAACTTTTCCCTGCCTGAATAAGGTAAACTGAACTTTTCCTTGCCATAATAGGGCACAGTAAACTTTTCCTTGCCTGAATAGGGCACTGTTAACTTTTCCCTGCCTGATTAAGGTAAATGAACTTTTCCTTGACTGAACAGGATGCAGTTAACTTTTCCATGCCTGAATAGGGTACAGTTATGTTTTTCCTGTCTGAATAGGGCACAGTTAACTTTTACCTGCCTGAATAAGGTTAAATGAATTTTTCCTTGCCTGAACAGAACACAGTTAATTTTTACCTGCCTGAATAAGGTAAAATGAACTTTTCCTTGCCTGAATAGGGCACAGTTAACTTTTCCTGCCTGAATAGGACACATTTAACTTCTTCCTGCCTGAATAAGGTCAAATGAACTTTCCCTTGCCTGAATAGGTCACAGTTAACTTTTTCCTGCCTGAATAGGGCACGGTTTACTTTTTCCTGCCTGAATAAGGTCAAATGAACTTTTCCTTGATTGAATAGGGCACAGTTAACTTTTACCTGCATGAATAGGGCACAGGGCACAGTTAACTTTTACCTGCCTGAATGAGGTAAAATGAACTTTTCCTTGATTGAATAGGACACAGTTAACTTTTACCTTCCTGAATAAGGTAAAATGAACTTTTCCTTGTCTGAATAGTGCACAGTTTACTTTTCCTGCCTGAATAAGGTTAAATGAACTTTTCCTTGATTGAATAGGACATAGTTAACTTTTATCTGCCTGAATCGGGCACAGTTAACTTTTACCTGCCTGAATAAGGTAAAAATGAACTTTTCCTTGATTGAATAGGACACAGTTAACTTTTACCTGCCTGAATAGGTCACAGTTAACTTTTACCTGCCTGAATAAGGTAAAATGAACTTTTCCTTGTCTGAATAGGGCACAGTTTACTTTTTCCTGCCTGAATAAGGTTAAATGAACTTTTCCTTGATTGAATAGGACACAGTTAACTTTTATCTGCCTGAATCGGGCACAGTTAACTTTTACCTGCCTGAATAAGGTAAAAATGAACTTTTCCTTGATTGAATAGGACACAGTTAACTTTTACCTGCCTGAATAGGTCACAGTTAACTTTTACCTGCCTGAATAAGGTAAAATGAACTTTTCCTTGATTGAATAGGACACAGTTAACTTTTACCTGCCTGAATAAGGTAATATGAACTTTTCCTTGCCTGAATAGGGCACAGTTAACTTTTACATGCCTGAATGAGGTAAAATGAACTTTTCCTTGATTGAATAGGACACAGTTAACTTTTACCTGCCTGAATAAGGCCAAGGAAACTTTTCTCTTCCTGAATAGAACAAACTTAACTTTTTCCTACCTGAATAAGTCAAAGGATTTGGAAAATGGAGAAAAGTGAATGTAGAAAGGTCAACAAATGTACAATGTTTAAAACAGTCCTACATACATATTTTTTTTAACCAATCATCATAGCCATATATGGTGCTCAAAATAAAAAAGCTTTTGATAAGCAGAAAGGAATGAGGTGACAAAACTCTTCAGATAGGTGAAAGTTTACTTCCCTTTCTCTGCATATGTGGGTAAAATGAGACAATTTCACCTATATCACACTCAAGCATGGTCCCTGCATATGACGACACTTGTAAGGTTTCTACAAGGCCATTATAGTGAGGGATTAGTGTATTATTTAGGAAATAAGAGTGACTGTCAATGCTAATTAGCATTCAGGAGAAAGGAAACAAATAAAATAAAATGCAGGTTAAAATAGTTATTTGAAACCATCTTCTTTGCATGGCATGGTTTTGCAATATGACATCTACATTTTGTCATGTTCAAACTTACTTCTTGGTAGGTTGAAATAAATTCATAATGTTTTTTTCCATTTTTATTTCTACCAGAAATACTCATGCTCTAAAGCACTACACAAAGTGTAAGGATGTCACTGACATTATTAGACAGAAGCAAGTTTTACTGGATTTACTTGATATAAAGTCTTAACCTCATTTAGACAAAAATTTCCTGTTAAGATGCTGAACAGAAAGTCACTCAATCTGTTATCCATATCTAAATCTGTATTTCACTTTGGAACAAAGGGATAAAATACTCTGCCCTCTTACAACAGGACCCTCATCAACATGATGACCCAATTTGAGTTAGTCTACTAGAGACCATCAACATGATGACCCAATTTGAGTTAGTCTACTAGAGCTCATCAACATGATGACCCAATTTGAGTTAGTCTACTAAAGACCATCAACATGATGACCCTATTTGAGTTAGTCTACTAGAGCTCATCAATATGACCCAATTTGAGTTAGTCTACTAGAGCTCATTAACATGATGACCCAATTTGAGTTAGTCTACTAGAGACCATCAATATGATGACCATTTTTGAGTTAGTCTACTAGAGCTCATCAACATGATGACCCAATTTGAGTTAGTCTACTAGAGCTCATCAACATGATGACCCAATTTGAGTTAGTCTACTAGAGCTCATCAACATGATGACCCAATTTGAGTTAGTCTACTAGAGACCATCAACATGATGACCCAATTTGAGTCAGTCTACTAGAGCTCATCAATATGATGACCCAATTTGAGTTAGTCTACTAGAGCTCATCAATATGATGACCCAATTTGAGTTAGTCTACTAGAGACCATCAACATGATGACCCAATTTGAGTTAGTCTACTAGAGCTCATCAATACGATGACCCAATTTGAGTTAGTCGACTAGAGACCATCAACATGATGACCCAATTTGAGTTAGTCTACTAGAGACCATCAATATGATGACCCAATTTGAGTTAGTCTACTAGAGACCATCAACATGATGACCCAATTTGAGTTAGTCTACTAGAGCTCATCAACATGATGACCCAATTTGAGTTAGTCTACTAGAGCTCATCAACATGATGACCCAATTTGAGTTAGTCTACTAGAGCTCATCAACATGATGACCCAATTTGAGTTAGTCTACTAGACATTCATATGGAAATACACAATTGATTAATAACTCTTAATTTGTACAATGTTTTATTGGATACAAGACCCTGCATAAAAAATGTTTAAAATTCTATTGGTGGGTAATTTTCACCTGAAATATATTCTATGGGTGTATCTAAAAATGCTTAAATCACATTTTAGGGCATATACCCAAATTAAAAACTGCCTTCCTCATGTATATTTTAATGAAACTAATCTTATGATTTGCTGAAGATCACTCAAAAACTTTGCTCTCACAAAAATTCACAACAGCTTGAAATGTCAACTCTCATCTTCCACCACTAACTCCCATTCTGCAAGTATAGGAGTATTAAATTTCCATCCTGCTACCAGTTCTCGTTATGAATCTCAGAAAGTACGGAATTTGCAATTGAAATCACTTCTGTGCTGTCTCAGTCTTAAGTGGCTTTCAGACCCCGACTGTTTTCCAAGCTAAGTTCACTTCAAAGAGGATATTTATGGGCTGGACTTCAGACGTATTCCTGAATTTCATATATCTGGTGGTTTGTTTTAGCATAGGGAGAAACCTCATGTTCTGGCATTTTGACATGAACAAATAAAATAGAAGTTACCATTAGATATACCTCTAAAAACATCTTGAACAAAATAATAACAATTAAGCAAAACAAAAACTCAAAATACTAACTTGTGTATTTCTGCTGAAATCATGTTTGGGTCAATCTCTCCTTTTTTTCTCTCCTTTGCCAAAAGTCAGCAAATTTTTATTCAAAGACTCGAAAGACATCATGGACAACTTTTATCCATTCTTACTTATAACACCTCATAAAACAGTCTGCAGTTGGCATTAGGCATTCCAGATTACAACAATAAGGCAATCAATTAACAGCATGTTGTGTACACATGTTAACCTTCTTAAGTTGATTACTCTTTCACACATAACTGCACCAGTAAAATATTTCCACAGTAGACCATGGTGTGTCCTTAGGCAAGGGACTTTACTCCAACTGCCTTGGCACGAAATAACCTACCTGTGGTGATGTGCTGTAAAGTACTAAACCAAACCAAACCCACTGGTAATATGGGGGAGAGAAGCTGTAAATATTCCTTTTTTCAACAAACCTTTTAATTTTCAAAAAAAAAATGGTAAATTTCAACAAAAAAAACAATGTGTGCGTTTGATGACATTTAAATGGAATTTTTGTCCTACCGCTGGTAAAATCACTTGTATACATGGCGGATAATTAAAAATGCACATTTAAGAAATGAATTAGAGATAAATTATGCATTGCAACTGCATTTACTACATGGACAACATCAAGTTAATGTTATTCTGAGAACAGTCTGTTTGGGAACATTTGGACATCTTGAAAACTAAACGTCAGATTGCCGCTAAACCATCATGCGGGAATTATATAAGGGAAGTTATAAGTTACTCTGATATCATTCAAAATTGGTGGGAAACATTGTTATTCTGGGAACTACAAAGATGCTTTGGACAGGTCAGTGACTTATTTGCTCGACTGTTGTAATCAATTACGGCAAGGTAAATGTACTTTAATTATATGCAGTATGTATACTTCATTCCTAGAATCGTTAGTATGTAGAATTACCATTAAATATGGTTTAATTCATTTGTAGCATTTGATCTACAAGCACATTTTAAGATACGAACAATGTTTATGTAAAGAATTAATATTGTAATTCGCTATTTGGGTGATTCAAGGAATATGATAATGTACTTGTTTGTTCACACAGGAAGCTTTTGGAGATTAGAGAAGCTGTAGGAGACAGATAAGGAAAATACCCTAATACAGTTGGTCCCGAGTCTCTGGGAGACAAGAAAAGGAGAGAACGAAGGCGGAAGTTTAAAGGATGTAATTGATGGACTTAAGGGGAGCTGGAGTACCAGTCAAAGGAAAGAAATAATCCAGATGAGTAGAAACACAGGACAGGAGGAAAACAATTTGCAGTGTCAACCTTTAGATCAACAGTATATCCTTACATAATTATAAACAACAAAATATTGCATATAAAAATGTAAAAGGAAACACACTTACTGAAATAAAGCAAATAACTCAAACGAACATTTTTGCAGCATCACAATCATGAATAATAAGAACTGATTCAACAAGATTATGACTTCTGCTCCAGTTATGTTACTTTTAGTAACAACCTGAGTGTACAAGAAGCCATTCGCTGTAGAATGGTTTCAGCAGTAGTAATAGTCTGTATATGAATTTATATATGCAAAGATTTAAGCAGTAATAGTAATATGTTCATGAAGCTATTCAGCATAGAATGATTTAAGAAGCAGATAAAGAAGTAAACAAATTTTATTGGTTATAAATTCGAAATAAACTAAAAGAAAATTCTGAAAATTGACATTATTGACAAGAACTGGCAGGATGGCTGTATAGCATTTTTAAAGCAAAGTCTATGCCACAAATAATATAACTGCAAATCCAGTTTATTGCCAAATTTGCAAAGATTTTAATGGCTAATTACTTTGAATCAATTGGCAGCTTTTTCTTGTGTGCAAATAAAATCTATAATAAGTTAACTGATCATGAGCTGAAAGGGGTACAAAAATAGGCTGGGCCCCGAGTGGCTGAGTGATCTAAAGCGCTCTCTGTTATGGATCACTGCCATCTCACCTCTGTCTGTGTGGGTTCGAGTCTAAGATTCGGCTAATGTAGTTATGTGAGAAAGCTTGCTAGCAGCTTCTCGTGGGTCGGTGGTTCTTTCCGGGGTTTTTCCTGGGTTCTTCCTCCACCATTAATACTGGCCGCTATGTATAGCCTATCGTGTGCTGAAAAATGGCATTAAACCCTACAACAACAAAAACAGGCATCAGTCAATTTACAAAATCTTTGGGTCCCATCATCACAAAGCCCATCATTGCTTCTCAAGTATCACACGAGTCAAGTATCATTACAATTAGGTTATTTTAAAAAAAATGAAATCCTTGGACATATGGTTGCAAGAAATCTGCATTAAATTTTAGAGGTGTAGCTGAGCATTCTATGTTAAATTATTGCTAAAATGAACATGCATTTGTGTCTGGCTATTAAACTTGGCTGAGATCTGAAAACTGGTATTTCTTGGACCCTATCCAAAACTTTCATTAAATAAAATCATGGAAATAATTTTACAACTGTAGGAATACCTGTTAAAAACTGGATGTACAAGAAAATCACTAGTCCTTCTAAATTCACTATTTTCTACACTCTGGAGTGGAGTGCGACCCATGTCTGTTGCAATTCTCTCCTGCAGCAAGAATGGAAAGAAAATATTCACCAACAATAAATAACAAAATAAAAACTGATCAAAAGAATTAAATTGAACTTAAAATCAAACACAATTTTCAAACTAACAGTTTTATTGATTACAATAATTTTATTTTGTAGATCATACTGTCCAATGAAGAAATCATAATTAGACTGTTTCTGACTGTTATACAGCTAGTGACAGTGATAATCACAATTACACAGCTAGTGACTGTAATAATCGCTATTAACATGGACAAAAGTCACAGCCAATACACAAAGGTGACTTACTTCTCTATTTTTTGTATACATATATTTGACTGGTAAGAATCAATCATGATCCTGAAAACATAATAACAAAGCTACACCAAATTTCTCTGTGGATACACATGATTCGGAGTTTAAATAATGTATCTGACTTCATTGGTAATGTATCTGACTTTATTGGTAATGTATCAGACTTTATTGGTAATGTATCTGACTTTATTTGTACTCACCATGAAATGAATGTGTGGTCAGTTTTTTTTAATAAATATGCTCATTTACCCTCAATTACATCGCCAGTGACCATGATAATTACAATTACACAGCTAGTGACCATGATAATCACAATTACATGACTAGTGAATGTGATAATCACAATTACATGGCTAGTGAATGTGACAATCACAATTACACAGCTAGTGACTGTGATAATCTCAATTATACAGCTAGTGACTGTGATAATCACAATTACACAGCTTGTGACTGTGATAATCGCGATTAACATGGACAAAAGTCACAGCCAACTGAGCCAGTGAATGAGATATAAATATGGTGGACGTGACCACAATAGCTTTGTAAATATTCTCAACAGCAAAAGCTTTTGATACATATTAATTTTCATCAGAATATGTTTTCAATGGACTTGTAACCTTAGAAAACCGGAGTCCATGTCTTTTATATGTGCATCCATTATGAGACAATGTGTTCTACTGAGAGTTCTGGTTAAAGTATAGCTCTGAAGATCCCCAAAACTGCCCTAGACCTTCATGCTTATGACCCTTAATTAATAAGCCTCTACCTAGAGATAAAGTGATTCAACATGCTAAATATTGCTAAAACCTGTACTGAGATTAAATTTATGATCATACTCTCTGTTTTGGGACAATGACTTTCACCATCAAGCTAGGCATCAATGTGAATTTACTCCTTTCTTGGGCTATTGAGAATATACCAGATTTAACTATAATGTCCACCATAACACTTCTCTATTTGAACAGCATGGGTATGTGAGAAACCCTGCCAGTAACTTCCCATGCATCATTGGTTCTTCCTGGGGTCTTCCCAGGTTCTTCCTCCACCAAATATACTAGCCATTATGTATCCATCAAATATACTGGCCATTATGTGTCCACCAAATATATGCTGAAAAATGTCCACAAAGTTAGGTAGCCACAGCACATAAGGCATTGTATGATAGAAAAGACAAAGGTAAACTTTTACCACCATTGTACTACTTATCCCAAAATAAATAGGAAACATACTATCAAACAATACATCTACTAGAACTTAAGTTAATGTACAGAATACAAAATGGACTGAAATCAACCAGCCCAGACAGACAGACATCAACCCAGACTGCAAAGACAGTAACACCCTACACATGCTACCCTGACAATAAAAGGATATCAATCAGTCCAAAGACAGTATTAAAACATTGCACATGAAAACACTGAAACACAAGATTAATTGCAATTAGTATCCCTTTCTAAAAATTGCTGAAAGGGTTAAAAAAAATGTAGAAGATATCTATCATGAAACTTTATAACTGAATCTCAAATATAGGTCACAATGACTGTTAAAGCTATACATGATTCTGCCTTTTATGAAACATATAATGAATTGTGAGAAAGGAAATTCTTAAGTACATTTTGTTCCTCTCAAAGTACTAATCAAATCACATTAAGACCTCTTCCACCTTACTAATCCCTCCCTCCCAAAAAGATGGGGAAAAATCCAGTTTCTAGCAATATATCATGTAGACAAAGGGAATTAACTCTTTCAAATTACATCAATGGCAAGCCACACTAGGGAGTCACCGGTATACCTGCTGTCTACCAACTTGAGCAAAACCAACAAATGGATGGATACATTTGCTGGAAAGAGTGTAGGAGACTGATAGTAACGTGATCTGGTATGTATTCTCAGATAAATATAATTTACTGCATAACTTTATACATACACCAAAATATATTACAACATAAGGAGAAAAGATACAAAGAGGAGGAAATGATCCAACCTCTACCACCATCATCCCTCAGGGGCAACATCACTGCACCCTTGAAAAAAATGATGAACATTTCTCCTAACATTAAGATATCACAAGCAGTAAAGTAGGAATTTAATACTGTGCAAGCCAACTCCAACAAAAGCTTTCCCCGAGTGAAGTCAGGAAAAGTTAATGCTCAGAATCAATTGAATGGTGCCTAGTAATAATCTAAATGGCAACCAGAGGCCTGGCATCACAAGGAACAACTGTCACCTTTGATAGATAGATGCTGAAGAAAGTACACTAAGCATGCACGCCAACTGAATTTGTAAGCTACTTCCCTTAGTCAATATTATGTCTTTCCAGGAGGGCTGGAATCAGGAGACTGATTTTTTTTCTACAAATGTTAATCGGGGAATTGAATTCTCCAATTAATATAAATAACTGAACTGAATGAAACTAAATTAACCAACTCAACATAATATGTTATCAATATCAGTATTAACATGAGAGGAAACTGTACCATATTTATCTAAAAATAAGCCCTAGCTTGGAGACAGAGTACCATATTTATCTAAAAATAAGCCCTAGCTTGGAGACAGAGTACCATATTTATCTAAAGATAAGCCCTAGCTTGGAGACAGAGTACCATATTTATCAAAAGATAAGCCCTAGCTTGGAGACAGAGTACCATATTTATCAAAAGATAAGCCCTAGCTTGGAGACAGAGTACCATATTTATCTAAAAAATAAGCCCTAGCTTGGAGACAGAGTACCATATTTATCTGAAGATAAGCCCTAGCTTGGAGACAGAGTACCATATTTATCAAAAGATAAGCCCTAGCTTGGAGACAGAGTACCATATTTATCTAAAGATAAGCCTGCTCTTTGGTAAGTCCATCTCCTATTTTCACCACAATCTGTAACTTAGTTAAAGATATGTTTGTCTAAAAAAAAGCCATGACAATACTTTTTTATTCATTTATCAGACTGACATCCAGTCTTTTCATAGAAGCAGCATTGCATAGTGAGGGCTTACTAGTGTATCACCTGTTAATTGCTTTCATTTATCTTTTCAAAAGCATTTTAATGTATTATCTTAAAGTTTTGACAATAACAGAATTGCTTTATATTCTATCCAAATATGGTCAGTTACAAATGCTAAAAAACTAATGCACTCACAGCTGTGTCTGGGCAACCAACTATTGTCAGGAGGTCCTCAATATCATTTTTCTCCACTGTCTCATCCAAAGAGATGCCCACCTGCATGTAAATATGTTTACAAAAAATGAATAAACACTTCCACAACACTGCAAAGTACTAACCTGTCTACAGAGAACACTCAAAAGACCACACAAATTATTTTACTTCATGAGTCGATGTATTTCATATACTAGCATCAAACTAGTTCAAGATTAGTCACTTTTACCTTAAATATTTTAAGTTAGAAGTTTGAAATCAAATGCAGAGTTGATCAGCTTCATATTTGTTTATGAATACTACTACTACCATTGATAATAATAATAATAATAATAATAATAATAATAATAATAATAATAATAATAATAATAATAATAATAATGTAATTTGTAAAGATTTTAAATTGTTGTATTTGGGTGAGGCAAGTGTCTTAAATAGTGAAACAATTTAGTCACAAAATATTACAAATGTTACATTGTAGAAAGGAATTGGATTTATGCATATACAAATTCCATAACATATCAATGTCTTTGAAAACCAATTATTTGAAAATTATGCCATTATAAAACCGGATTTATAGGAAAGAATTCCTTGTATTTGCCTATCAAAATAATAAAATGTAATACAAATAGACAATAAAATATCCAATGTAGATATTTATCAAAAACAAATAATGAATATATGCTATTAAGATTCCAGATTTTTATGAAAAAGTTTTACTTTCATATTTGGATGTTATCACCCACACATGCATAGTATGACTCAACTGTGGCTTCATATTTAATATGCACCCTGTCTTTTAGACTTTCCAAATATCTGTGGCTATTAAATGTAAGAAGAATTCAAACTCTTTATCCCAAGGCTCTCTGTAATTTAATATCTTTATCCCAAGGTTCTCTGTAATTTAATATTTTTATCCCAAGGCTCTCTGTAATTTAATATCTTTATCCCAAGGTTCTCTGTAATTTAATATCTTTATCCCAAGGCTCTCTGTAATTTAATATTTTTATCCCAAGGCTCTCTGTAATTTAATATCTTTATCCCAAGGCTCTCTGTAATTTAATATCTTTATCCCAAGGCTCTCTGTAATTTAATATCTTTATCCCAAGGTTCTCTGTAATTTAATATCTTTATCCCAAGGCTCTCTGTAATTTAATATCTTTATCCCAAGGTTCTCTGTAATTTAATATCTTTATCCCAAGGCTCTCTGTAATTTAATATCTTTATCCCAAGGTTCTCTGTAATTTAATATCTTTAACCCAAGGTTCTCTGTAATTTAATATCTTTATCCCAAGGTTCTCTGTAATTTAATATCTTTATCCCAAGGCTCTCTGTAATTTAATATCTTTATCCCAAGGCTCTCTGTAATTTAATATCTTTATCCCAAGGCTCTCTGTAATTTAATATCTTTATCCCAAGGCTCTCTGTAATTTAATATCTTTATCCCAAGGCTCCCTGTAATTTAATATCTTTATCCCAAGTCCCAACTTATAATTTAATATCTTTAACCCAAGGCTCTCTGTAATTTAATATCTTTATCCCAAGGTTCTCTGTAATTTAATATCTTTAACCCAAGGCTCCCTGTAATTTAATATCTTTATCCCAAGGCCCCTCTTGTAATTTAATATCTTTATCCCAAGGCCCCTCTTGTAATTTAATATCTTTATCCCAAGGCCCCTCTTGTAATTTAATATCTTTATCCCAAGGCCCCTCTTGTAATTTAATATCTTTATCCGAAAGCCCACTGTAATTTAATATCTATATCCCACACCCACTGTAATTTAATATCTTTATCCCAAGGCCACTCTTGTAATTTAATATCTTCATCAAATGCCCCCCACCTAATTTAATATTTTTATCTCATGGTTCCCTGAAATTTAATATTTTATCCCATGGTTCCCTGTAATCTAATATCTTCTAAAGGTGCCCTTTGATTAATAAGCATTTTCAAAAAACTGATGTAAATTTGTGTTTTATCTCTATTATGTCAGAGTTTCATATCAGTATTAATATCAGCTTTTTCTGTATTGTAAATAAAGTGAAATGGATAATTTTATGTGCATGGATGATTAGGAATTTTCAAATGGTCAATCATGACTCAGTTCCCCATTTTACAAATTTATTCAGCATAAACATCTCAAACATTGTTATATTATCATTTAGTGATTTGATAAAATCACAGAGGCATAGTTTAATCCCCTCTCCCTTCAATCCCATCATGCAACACACATCTACAGGGTTTATTTACATGACTGACCTAAACAAAACTCTAGGCAACAAAACAAAGAAAAGAGTGAGTCACTATTAAGTCTGAGACTTGAACCCACATAGACAGCGGTGCAATGACCATGATCCGTAGTGGAGAGCACTTTAGACCACTCAAGGCCCCTTAAAGTTTAGTTAAAAGAACTTTAAAAAATTCAATGTGCATATTGTACCTTTAACCTCCAAATAGCTTCAAGGAATTTAAGGTGAGAAGTCTAAAAACCATACTCCTCTGGCAAACGATTTTCACCAAAACAGACTATGTTGAAGTTAGGAATCATCCCCTACAGTTAATTAGATAGTTATGAACAAACATATGGACATATGAAGGATATTGCAGAATCACACAACTTAAAGTGTTGGAATAAAAAACAAAATTATTGTATAACGTCCTTAAGAAAATGTTTAATATTGTCATAAATGCTATTTCAATGAGAAAGAATGAATAGTTTTTTTCTGGCAATTTGACAATTATTTTCTGATATATATGACAAATCACTGACCTGATCATATGCAAAATATCGCAGATTGACTTGTTTCTCCATAGCACGGGTCATTATTTCCTTAACACCATTTTTAGGCACAAAAGTGACTGTGTCAAAGAAGGTTTTTGTATTGAGTTGATGTCCTGCTCTTCTGATACCTGCAAGTATACAATTTTCAGGATAAACATAAGTCAAATACTTATTTAGAAAGTCACACAATGATGAAATGACATCCATACTGCTTCAACCAATATCAACGTAATTTATCTATTTGAAAAATATGCTATATGTTCTCCCACCATATAAAATATATACATGTGTACAGGTTGGGTTTAACTGCAAACAAAGACCCTGATCTGCCATTGCATAATGCACCTTCAGATCAGGGTCATTGTTGTTTGCTCTATTGATTAATCCTTGTGTATATTCCCCACCCCCATACCCTTACCCAAAAACTTACCCATATCCCCAGAAAGTGATCATGGGGTATGATTCAATATGCTTGAAAAAATGTCTCTTCCTGATATTACTGCTTTTGTAAAGTTGGTCAGAAAATATCTGAAAATATCAGTGTAATTTATATTTTTGTAAATTTGACCTTTGACCCCCACCTTGGGATTCATGAGGTGTGACATAATCACACCACTCTTGGCATTGGTTATCACAAGGGCAGCAAAACTACAGAGTTTCATTAATTTCCACCCAGTGTTTCTAGACAAGATATGGTTAAGAACAGAGCATAAGAGGGACAGATGAATGTTGAGATGGTCAGACAGACAAAGGGATGGATAGACGAACTGAGGGCATCACATATTCATGTTATTAATATTATTATTATCATTTATGATATGATTATTATTGTTCTTGTTTCTAATATTGTTAATTGGTGGACAGCATCATATTCTGACACACATTTATAAGTACAGTATATCCAAATAAGGCTGATTCATGTGAATAGTTAATTGTTCAGTGAGTTAAAAGATTAAGAGAAATCATTATAAACAACTCTAGAGCATCCGCCATGGAAGCAAGAGGTAGTGGGTTCAATCCCCGTCCAAGTCATACCAAAGACTTACAAAAGTGGTACTAACAGCTGCCTCACTTGGCGCTCAGCATTAAGAGGTTAGTGTTTGGACTGGTCGGCCTGGTGTCATGATAATGTGACTGGGTGGGACATCATGCTACATGTCTACAGTATGATGCCCCAGTGCTAGATATCGTAGTGATATTACTGAAAAATTGCTACGTTAAAAATCATAATCACATACACAATCAATATAACAAATGAAATGGAGTAGCACAGTACTAAGTTCAAAATATTGTATTATACAACACTGATGTTAAGTATGATATCATGAATCCCAAACCAATGCAAAGTGGACTTATCAAAGGCAGTTTCCATCTATGCAAAATATTGGAATCTTCGAAAATTATAGAGTATTAGACCAAACAACAAATACAAGAGGTTCCACATACATGTTTTTCAAAAACAAATCATTCTAATGATTTTTTTTATGAATATGGACAGTGAAAAGGTTTATTATATGAGATGCAAATCATGCCACATGTCAAATATGTATTAACAAAGAATTTTTGTTCTGGTTACAAAGTAATAATTTATAAATTAATTAGATTTTTTGTTTTCATAAATCATGCATGCCTTAAATGGCTGAGCAAATTCTTCTCCATTCCTTCATCCAAGACATGTCTCTTGGGGACAGTTAATTGTCCTGCATACTCTAGCACAAGTCCCAAATTTCATGGACTTCTCCTGATTAATGACACACTCCTTTAACTGCCATTTCACGAAAAATAATCCTGATATACATGTATATATGAAATCATACTTATATCATGAAATCATGCAAGTATTTAGCATCATATTAAAGCTGGTTTTAAGCTATATCAGTATATATATGAATAATAATAATAACAATAATAAAATCAATAATGGTGAATTTAAGGAGGGCTAAAAACAATTAGCTAAAAGATTGTCTCCCTAGCAACTAGCTAATAAAGTAAAAATATGTACGGACATTTCAGTTAACATCTTCAATTAAAAAAAATATTCTACATAAAAGGAAAATCCAACACCGTAATGAAATACAAATTTATACAAATGTACAAACCAATACAATCATGAAATACAAATTTGTATAAATGCACAAGTCAAAAAGCTATGGGACAGTCCAACAGAATAGAAGAAAAATTCATATAATAACTATGCATTTGTGCATGTATACATTAGATTTATATGCTTGAAATAATCATAACAGCACACATATGAACCTCCCATCCAGAAATTTTCCCTCCATATATTCTGTACACCCAAACTCGACCATCACCCACTGAAATCTCCTGTGTACCCAACATTATTACAAAATTCCAGAACAGAAATGTTTCCATTTTTCTTTTAATACCTTGCTTTCAATGAAGTATATTCAAGGTAATTACATGACTGGATTACTAAAGAGCTCAAGCAGTATCAACAATTAACATTATTTGAATTATTTTAGCAGGGTCATTCTGGTGTCATTGTTTAAAGTTTGTCAAGAATGATTGTACAACTTATGAACTGAAGTAATTTGGAAGCAATTAAAAGATGTTAACAGATTATGGTTGGATTAGTCACTGCTAAACAGCTCAAGTGGCGCTAAAGAAATCTGTTTGCCTTCAGTATTTCAAGTTTTTTCACGCTATCTAAGCATTTGTCATCTTCCAATGCTAAAACACCAAAATCTAATTAACTAAATTATCACATGAAACTCAATAATGGATGAAATGAGGAATGTCAGTGGTCAAAATAATCGACATGAATATGCTTTTTTGCCAATCCTGTAAAGTTGCTTTTAAGAAGAATTTCCCAAATTTGACCCAGACAGCACCAATTCTGAGTAATTCTGGGAGGCAGTAAACAAGCAAAATCTACCCACAAGCAGGAAACAATTTAAACTTCTTGGTAGACTCAGTAAAGTTGTACAAACATTGCTACATTCCAATGCAGACAATGAAAGATTATTTTATATTCTGAGGAAAATTCAGGCTGTCTCTATAGAAAACTGGATCCAGTAATGGTACATCAGCTCATATGTTCTGAGACCATCAGTGATGAGGACTTCCACAAATGCATCACAATGATTTACTAACAAAGGCTAAAAATGCTTGATGTGCTAAATATAACAGTATGAAAGGCACAAAGTTACTGTAAAACGATCAATTTAATGAGATGATATGCATTTTTAAACTAAATGAAAAGTAAAAATGTTCATTATTTTTCATTTTCTGTCTATTTTCATACTAGAAATTGGGTCAATGAAATTATTCCTTATTTTAAGCCAAAACTCCTGAAGTCATGTGATGCTACAAGCAACAGTATCTTATAAATTGACCTAAACACAAACTATAGTTGCACCATTCTTTATGCTTTATAGATAGAAAGACTTAAAGCCATCAACACTAGAAGAAAAAAAATCATCAATTCATAAGTTGGCACTGCTTTGGGTCCACTGGATTTGTACCAATTTAGGTCCAGATCCAGATCAAAATCAAAATCCAGATCAAAATCAAAATCCAGATCAAAATCTAAATTCCATCCTGCTTAGAAACTCACCCTCTGCTAGTATCAAGGCGGAGTTATGAACCCTCTTGCCTATATGTTTCAGTCCATCAGAGCCATGATAAACTGCATACATGGCTGCCATATTGGCTAACAAAGCCTGAAATTGAACATATAGAAAGATGAGTGATTTCAGTATATCCCGACTTTAACCAGTAAATACAATGAAGTCTCATTTATCTTGCATCCATTTAGCCATCAACAAAAATAGCACATAAAAATTCTATAATATAAATAAATTAATGAAACTGAAATTTAATAAGCATGTCTAAACAGTACAAAGATGTCTATATACAACTGGATGTGGAACTTGCACATCCCTTTTGAAGGACTGGCCAACATACTATATTTCTAAAGACACACAGATGACCTCCAACACTTCCATATAGACCAAGTCTAGTCTGCTGGAAATGTAAGCTTCACTTCTAATAAGACCATTGCATCTGTAATTCACATAGTCATCATAAATCCCATCACTTTACTTCACTTCACAACATCAAACATTTGATATGTAATAACATGATCTGTTATCATACAGCTGCTTCAATTAATTGCAATAGCAATTTTAGTGAACTAAAGAGTCTTATAAATGAATGAGTTCTTACACTCAATATTTGCATAAAAAGACTGCTCAAAGAATCAATACTTTGAACCAAAATATGTTGGGGGAGGGGAAGAGATTTTTTTGAAGAACTGTAATGAAAACATAGCAAGGAAACTTCTGATGCACATAATATTAACAGCATGCATTAAACAGACACACAAACCTGAGCAGTACAGATGTTGCTTGTTGCTTTATCTCTGCGGATGTGCTGCTCGCGGGTCTGGAGGGCAAGGCGAAAGGCTGACTGTCCACTGGCATCCCTTCAAAAGGGAGACAACTGTGTTTAATCCTTCAAGTACTAGAGATCTGATGAAATACTTTTGAATGAAGCAATGCTTAAAAGTTTCATACTGCCTTGCAAAAATTCAGTAAAACATTATATTACATTTGTCTTAATTGTGAAATATGAACAAGAGGCCCAAGAGCACTTACTATTGCTCACCTGGCATACACTGGTTTAAAAGGCATATGTTGCAGTAATATGATGGGTGTCATTGGTTGAAATTTGTGTGCTGAGACGTGCAAGAAATTCATCTGATTAATAAGTTCTTGGAAGGCTGGGAAGATAACCAAACAGATCCAGGAAAAATGTGTTACGAAAAATATCACCCCTTCCTTCTTTGAGTGATAAATCAAGTGAGATCTCCCTTTTATTAATGAGAGAGTCTGCATTAGATACAATGTCAGTGCCCTCAAGCTGAAATTGGCTAATAGATTTTTCTTTGGAATATGTCCCAATTTCAAAGACAGTAAAACACATGTGAAGCCATATTACAATGGTAACAAATAATTGTGACTGAGGCTAACTGCTTTTACTCAAAACGCCATGGGAGGAAGTTAGCTATTTATGGTACCAAGGCTTTTAAGGGAGATATTGTCTACACTCACATCACTGTGAGAAAACTTGTAAATTCCCTTTATCAATTTATATCATGGAAGGACTCCTTGCACAAGTCCACTTGTTTGATATGGGCCTGGTTTCAGAGCCCCTCCGTTCACATGCCTGTGTTTCAAAAAGGTAAAATGAAGGCAGGAATGTCTGGAAAATGTTTGCCATTAAGCTACAAAGGTAGCACGTCCACAACTTTCCCTGCATCTGGGGTGCAATTAGTTATCACTTGGTTTCCTTTGCTCTCTACAAAACAAATTGCAGTTGTTGTAGGGTTTAATGCCATTTTTCAGCACACGATAGGCTATACATGGCGGACAGTAATAATGGTGGAGGAAGAACACAGGAAACCCCACGAGAAACTACTGGTAAGCTTTTTCACATACCCACATTGGCTGAATCCAAGACTCAAACCCACGCAAACAGAGGTAAGATTGTAGTGATCCATAACAGAGAGCACTGTAGACAACGCAGCCACTCGGGGCCCCTCTACAAGACAAAAATCAGAATATTAATCGATAAGGTTATCAGTCTGTAAGGTCTCCCTCCCAAAATTAGCTGGAGACTAATTCTGAGATATGCATGTTGAACATGGGTACCCAACAGTGGTCACCGAGGGAGTTTAGATCTTGGGAGAGCTGGACATTCTGACAGGGCTGTGCAGTGAAGGAATATGACTTGATTCTTCATGAGTGTATATTTTGCACAAGAGTCATGGGTCTTTAGGGGCAGGGAAGTGTTGAAGACTCCCCACCCCAAAGGTACTGGAAAAGGCTGGCATATCATATAATACATGAACTACAGAATTCCAGTGGTATTCCAAATAAGTTCCAATATTGAATGTGATGATGTGCCTGTAGTCTCAACTATGCTAATGTGCCACTGGAGTGACATCTTTGATCTGATCTTGGAAACATGTCTGAGGGGTTTTATTAACAGGTACCTGGTTGCCCATTTTAATGCACATGTTATTACCAATGGGCAGAAAGAGCTGCCCATAAATGGCATTGAAATAATCACCACTGCCAGAACCAGTGTCTGTATGTTTGTTGGTTTTGTTTTGCTTTGTTAATTTTAATATCACTTTGAGCACACTATCACTACCTCATGCAGAGGAAATGGGAGCTAAGTGCTTTTGCCAAAGATGCACCTAGGCTTTCCTGGGTGGGTATTAAGTCAGTTATTAGATTATGATTCCAATAATAAGAATTTAAAATTGCCAGTATCAATGAGTGATATGTACTGGATGCCCTTGGCTGGCCTGATTTAAGTATTAAGTCAGTTATTCTTAGATTATGAGTCCAACAAAAAGTCGAAATTACCAGTGTCAACATATGTACTGGATGCTGGGCCATTCTATAGATCACTTGATCTTACAACCAGATTAACTAAAGAAAGAAAGTTCCCCAAATAAATGTCTTTGATACATATACTCATCAAAAGCTGAACCCATCAAATTGACATTCCAAAACTTCATCACAATGCTAATAGCACAAGGAACCAAAATACAAGACTTTTACTGTATGTTCTATCTCGTCTGCTTTCTATGGCACATGATCCAAAACCAATTGAGGTACATTAAAAATTAGCTCAAAGTGTCCTAATAATTATCTCTTTCGATCGGTACTTCATAAGATGAATGCATCAATAAAATTACATTCACAGCAGTATTCTGAGCAAGATTTCAGCTGTCCGATTCAAAATGACCCATTTATAAGAGAACATGAGTCTCAAACAGGGAATATTACTTAATTTATCAAAATAAGCTTTCTGAATTCAAGACAAGCCCATTTCTTCTTTAAACTGCTTTTTAGCCATATCTGATATTCTTCAGCAATAAAAAGATCACCAGGATGGTCTCTGCTGTGGCTAAAAAAAGATTAAAGACCAACATCTGCTTCAATAAGGATCAACTTTACATGAAGTCTTCTGGTGAAAAACTTGTCTTTTGGTGGAAACCTTGTCTTTTGGTGGAAACCTTGTCTCAATAACATCATCCCAATACAGTAAAAATTGTCCTGAGTGACCACTGCTATTAGAGACTGCCTTTTTTTGGCAGAAGAAGTCTTTCAAGACAGGTTTTACTGTAACATCATTCAATCAGGAGTAGCAATAACAAGATTGACAAGATAACTGTCTTGGTAGCCAAACTGAACATCAGATTGAAAATATTTTCAATAGACACCATAATAATTCTGATGTTGTTGTTATGGGGATTAATGCCATTTTTCAGCATAAGATATGTTATACATGGTGGCCGGTATAACTGGGAGGAAGAACCCAAGACAATCCCAGAAAGAACCAGTGACCCATGGTAAACTCCTGACAAGCTTTCTCATGTAACCACACTGGCCAAGCCCAAGACTCAAACCCATGAGGACATAAGTGAGATGGCAGTGATCTGTAACAGTGAGCTCTTTAGACCCTGCAGCCACTTGGGTTCCGGTCTTCTGGTGAAATCCCCATGTCAAAAATGATTTTCTATTTAGACAAGATAACCATTAGATTTTTAAGATGACTGCCAAGGTTGCCATATTTGATGTCAGATTTGCACTATTTGCATTTTGAACCTACTAAACATCATAACAAATCTTTTAATGAAAATTCTATGTTAATATGACCATCCATACATTTTCAAGATTGACACCAATGGAACCAAAATGGAGGTTGATCTGACCGTCATACCATTTTCATTTAGGACCACATTGACTTCAAACAAATCTTGGTAAATATCCTATGCCAACATGACTTTCCATTCAAGAAGAATAATGATAAAAGTATTAAGATGGATGCCATGGTGGCCATATTGGATGTCAAATTGGCACCATTCTCATTTAGGACCAACTAGTTATACATCATAAGAGGGCTTTTGTTGAAAACTCCATGTCAATATGAATTCTACATAGCAATAAGAAATTATTCAATATGTCTGTCATAGTGGCCATATTTGATGTCAGATCAGCACAATTTTCAATTAGGCCAAAACAATCTAATACCAGTCGACCAACAATCCTTGTTTCTCATTTTCAAACCAAGGACTTTTATCTCCCATGCTGAAAAAAAATGTGACATTAAATATATGTTTTAAAAAAACAGTCTGTTTTAATTTTAAAACCAGTACTATGGGAAACACAATTATTTGGCCTTAGGATAAGCAAGATAGAAACTCTACAGATGATGTGGCCAATCATTCATGAGAAGTAACAAAATAAGATTTACAAAATGGCCTCTATGGCAGCCATACTGGCTGCAACCTTTTCATTTAGGACAAACTAAACCCTAGGATAAATGTGTTTGTAAGCACTTCTTGGGAATCCTCCAAGTGGCTTCAGAGTGATAAAAATAAAATCGAAACTTACAGTCCCATAATTTTAACATCTATGGTGTCAAGGATTTTATAACAAAATATCATAAGATAAACACTAACAAGATCAGTAAGCACAAATGAACTACACATTTTGTCAGATCAATTAATAAACTTCCATGTATTTAGAATTTCACAAGTTTTAATTTAGTACTTTTTCAGTTCAAATAGTATTCAGATATGATGCTAATACCAGCAGAAATCCCCTAATGAATCCTGATATTTTTTTAAAAAAAACAATAGGCTACCTCTAAGGCCAGTCACTAGTTCAAGTATGAAAGTTTAAGATTTTCAATTGGCACACAAAAATATCAAAAAGTCCTAATATATCTATACCCCAGCACATGACTCAATCATTTGTGAAAGTAATTTGCATCAAAAAGGTTTCACAGCTGACAGTAGTATCAGACTGGTGTAAAGTTCTGATGTTATGACAGAAAATATTACTGTGAAAAGGAACTGACCTTAATCTATATTTATGCTTGTTTTAGTTCAGGGAAATTCTAATGAAAACCACTAAGTTTTAGAATGGCAAGAAAGAAAAAAAATGAAATCCATTTTACTATGCATCATTATCAATCATTGGGCTAGTAAGAAAAATATCTAATCTCCACATCAAACAGCTGGTATAGTGCAATGGTAAGCCTAACACTGGTATCATCATGCATGCCAGGAAAACAAACATATCCACATAAACTCATCACTATATTTGGTATTGATGATGATGATGATCATGATCATGATGATGATGATGATGATGATAGACTTACCTAGTAACACCAATCACCCTACCAGGCATCAAGCGAGCAAAATGTTCCAGGGTGGCAAAAAAACCTGCATGTGGTCCTCCATAACCCAGGGGTATTCCAAATCTTTGACTTGTGCCGATTACAATGTCCACCCCAAATTCACCAGGTGGTCGAATAACTGTCATAGCCAGTAAATCTGTGGCACAAATAACCAGGGTCTGAAAGAAAATATTTCAAGCCATCAAAAAAATATATTGTATTATAGCTTTCCACAGAAAATTTCCAAGACATGATGGCTCTAGAGAGTTACTAGTGAAGACACGTCTTATTCAGTACAAAACATTCCAAGACGACTATTGTAAGGGTATAACCAGTATAGAAATAGATTCCTTTTGAAGTCATCCTAGCAATAAAATCTAACGAGTGCAAGAATTATAAGTTTCATTATCTTCGAAACATTTACATTTTTGATCTTGGTTAAAATTTAAAGTGTCTATCAAGGAAATAAGGCATGGTGAAATAATTAAGGCATGATGCCAAACACCTGTCTGATATGAACGGCATGATGGGTCATAGCTGCTGCCCAGGCCTGCCTCATTGTGTCTTTGGGAAAGGCACTTGGCTTCCATTTATTTTGCTTGGAAAACTGTCATTAAAATAAACAAATCAAATAACAACCATTTCCACATCTTCCAAGACCAAGATATATGCTTGTCAAATATTAAATTCTTATATTATTTTGAAAAACAGTTGAGTCCAAGCATTCCAAAAATGACTTAAAAGACTTACAGTTTGATGTGCATATTTTCTTATGCTACTCTTAAGTTGAATATCTATTTTTAAGTAAAAGTCATGCAGAAAAGTATGGGAACATGTGTCTTGCCACTTGCTGTTAATAAAATAATAACTATAAGAAATACAACAAATACATAAAGCTAAGGATATGTTGGTGGGTGAACTATTTTAAATACACAGATAAACAATTACTGTGATCAAAGTAATTTTCAAGCTGATTTAGTGCTGTTTGTAAGTCACTATAATGATTTTATTCAAAGGTCACAGGAATTTGTGTTGCCTTTATCGTTTTCGTTCAAAAGACTGTTTAACTGTAATTAGTATAACTGTATTAAAAATATTATTTTCATAACTTAATAATAGACAGATCTTGCAACAAAGTTATTTTAGAACAAATCACTCTCAGCACTATGACACATTAGATGCTTTTTAGCTGTGCAGTAAGTCCTAATTTTAACAAACTGTACTATCTTACGTAAACTGTACTATCTTACGTGAACTGTACTATCTTACGTGAACTGTACTATCTTACGCAAACTGTACTATCTTACGCGAACTGTACTATCTTGTGTGAACTGTACTATCTTACGCAAACTGTACTATCTTACACAAACTGTACTATCTTACGCAAACATCAGATATGGTTGTTGTATGCTACATGTGATAATGTATTTCATATACAAGGCTGGTAGAATATGAACCTTTCCTGGAAAATGAGGGAAGAGCATTCACAAGTACTCCAATAAACAGTTGAACTAATCGAACCATGAGTAATGGTTATCCTGGCATAATCTATTACAAATAATATTATTAAAATATTTTCTACACAAATTATTTTCATGAAAACAATAAACTGTGCTCAAATGGTACTGTTTCAGTGCAGTTTATACCAGAGAAACATTCATGTTGAACCAGATATAGCTGGAAAAGTTTAAATGCTCCAAACTGAAATATATCCTGATTAATCTAATGATAAGAATTTTTTTCTCAGTAGGCATACAAATGCAAGATCCAAAAATACGCTGACAGTTTCCAATTTTATGGTGAATCTGTATTGTACGAACTCTTCCAAAGGTTAATGTATTCATAGTTTTGCATAATCAGGTCTTAACTTTTACTATACTATACTATATATCAAGTCATTCATATTTTTGGCAGCTTTTTCTAATAAGCTGATTATAATTAACAGAAAAACAATTTTAAAAAAGCACACATCAGTATTTTGTCTTAGCAACTGTTATAATTGTGATATTGATATATCAGCAAACACTGCATAAAATTCATTCCAATGAGGACCTGTATTCAGTCTCTCTGTATGCATGGATTAGTATTGAATGGCACATTGACACAAAAATAGCCATCTAAAGGAGGATTAATAACATGTATAATCTTAATCATCAAAAGGGAAATTAAAGTACGCATACATTATCAATAAAGAAAAATATTACTGAATCTAGTCAATCAACGTCAGCTACAAATTCAAAGATGAAAATAATTAGTTTATTTTTAATGTTTGAAAACTATGAAGCACCCTTTTAAAGGCATACAACCTAAGTAAAAACGAATGAAATTATATATTTATTTTTTCAGTTCACGATTACTTAATTAGATGAATAATTATGATTCAGGCTGTTTCTGAGACCGAAATCAGGCTAGTATCGAAAATTTTGTGATAAAAAACGCGATTCTGAATTATTGTCTGCAGACAAAAATTCGCTGTTTGCCACGCCTATATTCATGTAACCTCTGTGTTGACCTCTGTCGAAGATTAAGAATTTTAGCCATGCGCAAACACGTGTTTACAAAAATAATGGCGTGTTCACAACTAGATCGAAAACCAAAACTTAGATTCTGAAAGGAGGGGGGAAAAAAGCTCTTTGGGCAAATTATGGCAGCACACGCATATGTATTGGTGACCAGCATGAACAATGGAATAAAAAGAAGTCCACTTTGAGCCTGAAAACTAATCCAGAGGTCGCCAAATTCTTGCTGGATACTGGTGTCATGGTGAGTCTCAATTTTGCAATGAACAGTCAAGTTTTTATACCGCTATTTTATATCTGTATTGTTAACTTTTTATCAAAACTCTTAAAATAACATATTTTATATAAACTGGCATTATTCCATTTAGCTTGAAATAAAATGTCGCAGCCCTGCAACAATATCACTGAAAACCGCATGTACGTACACCACTGCTGCTATTTTTGAGGCCATCAAAGGGGTATTAATGATCATCATTTTCGCTTGCAACCATAAGACTTTATTTAGAGGCAAGCAGTCACTTCTGGTTTTTTTTGTTTTTAAATAAAAAAAATTTATATATAATGGAAATGGTGATGGCTGTAAATGAAAGCAATGCAATACAGTTAAGTATATATTATGCATTTTATTATTTGTAAAGTATATAATATTATTGTGTCTAATAAAACATTTATTTTCCCTTGCTATATTAGGTAATGAATTGAATGGCAGTGCAAGGAAAACATCAGAAAAATGTCACAGAAGACATGGCCACAACTTCTACACCTGGGCCAACAATTCATAGGATACAAATTCCTGCTGTGTCTGATATAACCACATCATAATCAGATATGGCATCTGTGTAAGTATTACTACATTTTTTTTTAAAATTTATGTATATTTACTTGTTTACAAATATTTTGGTAGATGCACATCTAAGGATTTACCTGGAAATGTATCATTCTATATTAGTTTAATAGTTTGCAGTTGGTAAAGATTGTACATTTTGTTAAAATCTGGTTTGTTTTATTTAGAATAATATTTTTGTTGTAAATTGTTTGTTGGCATATGTCTATTTTTTGTTATTGATATGTTCCTCATCATGCTGTATGTATTTTAGTTAAAGGGCCTGAAGGGAGAATAGTCTTTGACTAAATTAGTCACCCCTTTAAATAAGTTATTATTATTATTTCTTGAAGCATTATCATTCAAGTCTTAATAACCAAGATAAATGATAATTTCTTTTGATACAAAACTAAAGATTCCCATGTTCAACATTAGTATTTACACATTTCAAAATTTTATTTTAAGGGATTCAGTCTTGTCTGAAGTTGATGGAAAAGTCTAAAAGTTTTATCAACCCATTTGAGAAAGTATACTAACAAAAAAATTTGTGATACATACATAAAAGGGAATATTTGAGTTAAGTATCCTAAAAAAAACAACCATTATGATACATGCATGATATATGTAACTAAACTAAAAGTAATGTATAGTATTGTATTGGTATTTGTGGATGGTATTTGTGTATGAAACAGAAAGTTGCTCCCACAAAAGCTTTATTTTCTATGTATTATCAAAAAAGTAAAAATTGGGTATTTACAATTTATCTTAAATATAGTATCAATGCATAATTGAAATAATGAAGATATACTGGTTATCACAGAAAGAAAATGAATACATTGTATTATAAATACAAACCACACTGAGGCCATAGTTATGGTTTGTCCATTTAATACACATGGAGAGGGCAAGGGGGGTTTACCCAAATGCATATGCTTGTGTATGGGGGTGGGTGGTCTCCTGATAATATACGTACACATATACCTCGATAGTAATTTGTCTAATAAGTAACCTGCTTGACTGGGTTCAGTTGGTGTTTGAGTTTTAGTGGACAATAGACAAACTTTTTAAAGTTATGCTGCTTATTTCTTTGATGCAGCCAGACATTCAACATTGGTGGACTATCTGTTACATTAAATACATATTATTGTTAATCCTTGATCTTTTCTGTGTGGATTAAATATTGGCTGTTCTACAGAATGGGGAGGGCAATCGCATGTATGCAGATGGTGTGTGTGTAAATAAAAAGTATGCATGTGTACAGGGAGGGAGGGGTCAAGCTTTGCCCGATTTTTGCACACATGTCTATAGTTGGAATCAGATTTTGTTTCTGGACTTTTTACTTTTTTGCTTGCAATCTAATTCACACCGGTCTGAGCTATACACATACAGGTAAACAATTGCAAAAGTAGGATAAATTGGGGATGGAAGTAAAAAGTGGCCAGGAGGAAAATGATGGGTCAGAAGAAGGAAAAACTCCCACTTTTACCCTTATGCCGAATGATGTTTCTAGCACACCTAGGTGTATATCTAATCAAATCTCTTGGAAACAGATGTATTTCAATATATTCAAAATTAGTCCACAAATGCGCTCCCTACCCCCAGGTGACAAGGAAAAAAAAATAGTATGGGTGGAATGAGTTGATTATTCTCTGCCTGTATAATGCTACTATACATTGGCATTTTCATCGAAACAGATTAATGGGGATTTATAAATGTTAATAGTTCTCTGCATCTGAATCAATTTATTTATTTAGTCATTTTACTTTGTTTCAGAAGTACAGCAGAACTGGAGAATTTCCAGAAGTTTGATTTTATTGTATGCCTCCAAAAGACATTCATATAAGCCATCAGCTTTCAGAGCTAGGAATCTGTTGGCAGCTCTTGATTATAACAATCATATTGACAGAGATGTGATTGTAAACACAGATGGAACAATAAGGTAATAAACTTTATTCTTGTTAACATAATAATCCATCTTTGTTAAAATATTAATGCTTTACCTGAAAGTTGATAAACCATCTGTTTGTTGTACAATGTTATCTTTTACAGAAGACATTTTTTAAAATAAATTTCAAAAACCAATTTTGGTTAGAATTAGTCTAATGTAATTAGAAAATTCTGTAAAGAATCTAAACATTTTTAAGATATATGGGTAAGATACAGATTTGCTATTTTGACATTTTCATCTGTAGCAAAATGATTTGTTACATGTAATTGTATGCAGTTTTTATTTGGACTTTTGAGAATTAAAAAAATATAAAATGACATTGTCAGTGAAATGTTTGCATTTTCTTGTCAGATACCAAAGGTCATTCAACAAAAAAGTGAGAGATGGTCTGCATACCCAAAGAAAGCTGATCAACAGTACCTGTATATTCCAGAAATAAATATGAAAATATTGAAATGAGGTTAGATGATAGAGTTGGCATGAACCAGCCAGTTGTTATGGACATAAATGATCCTAGGTGAATATCTGATGTACTTGCTCCAATACCACCACCACCTACAGAAGAGATTGTTACAAAGCAGAAATCTCATTTTAAGTTAAAATGATTTAGGCCTTTTAGTCCAGTAATACATGTTAATATCAAATTGTTATGGAGAGACTATTCTAGTGATTGTATGGTAAGAAATGTTCTCTACCATGGACCCATATAGACTTTGACTAAGTCTTTTTTGAAGTGCCTACCATGAGCTGAAGTCCAGCATCTGTTTGATTTCCAAGTAGCAGTACATCTTCAGACCACTGTTGATTATGTTCTTAAAGCTTTTTAAAAAAAACATGCATTTTAACAACAAGATGTAAAACCTTTTCTAACTTTTCATACCCATTGCATTTATACATGTCTTATATGTATGTTTAGATTGAGGTAAATGCAGTGTATTTTGGCCATATGATGTATAAAAAAAGCACAGCAGAGGCTATACATTGTAAATCATTTAATCTTATAGAAGTAACAAGATAAAATTATGTAATTACAAGTCTGTATTATTGCATAATAAAGTACTTTTTAATAATTTTATTTTCTAAATGTTTTGTGTAAAATTGCAGTCAGAAAGATTTCTAGTATACTTTGAAAAAGAAAAAAATGTACAATGGAGCAAATGATTTCAATCCATACTCTTCATCTTGATTTAATTGCTCCCGCTAAACATGCCATTAAAGGTTCACATACAGTTTTAAACTGATTTTATAAAGAAAATAATGCTGTTAACTTCTGTCTTTTTTTAATTAAAAAAATAAATAAATTAGAAATGATATTCACCGACTATATTTGTTAACAAATTACTATTTACATACTGGTGTTGACCGTTCCAGTGGCCTAGTGTTAAGAGCATCCACCTCATATGCAAGAGGTTGGGGTCCTTGATCCCTGGCCAAGTGATACCAAACACATAAAAATGGTATTAACAGCTGCCTCATTTGGTGCTCAGCATTATGAGGTTAGTGTATGGACTGGTCGTCCTACTGTTAGGATAATGTAACTGAGTGGGATGTCATGCTACATGTCTGCGGCATGATGCCTTAGTGCTAGACATCACTATAAACTGCCACACTTCAAACATCATAGCAATATGACTCAAAAATTGTTCAAGGTATGTTAAAAATCCAAATCACACACACTGTTACAATTTTGAAACAGAATTTGGCATATTTCCATCACTGTATAGTAGGCCCAATTTCGTGAACTTGAGCAGTGATATATTGTTGCAAACAGGGTTAATGGTCAGTTAGCAATTAAAACACCCCTGTGAATGTGTAAGAGTTTGTTTGTCTGTGTAGGCTAATTAGTATCAACACTGGTAGCATGACCCCTGCATTCCTGAATTTGATATGTATATCTGAGCCAGTTTTGCATTGTACTTTGTACATTATATATACTAATCAGTGTGTGTGTGTGTGTGTGTGTGTGTGTGTGTTTGTGCCTAGCTACCCTAATTTTAAAAGAAATGCAATAGGAAACATACATGGGGGTGAGGGCATGGGCTTAATTTCAATATTTGTTTCTCTGCAGTAGTTTGTTTAGGTGATGTACTAAAGTTTGGCATTGAGTAAATGGTAATCACTTTTGTCAAAAGTATAAAAAACAAGCACAAGATACTAAAACATCAATGTAATTTCTATAGAACTGTCTAGTATTTTGGAATGGGATGTCTGTAATCAATCTGTTATAGTAATGGTACACTAGTTTCTCATATAAAATGTCTCTGAGAGACAAAGAGAAAGGAAGAACGGAGGCAGACATTAGACGGACTGGAGGCAATTGGACTACCAGTCCAGAGAAAGATCATACAGATGAGTAGGAACACAGGACAGGAGGAAAATCAATTACAGTCAGATGATAAAATAGGCCATAACTTGGTCGAGTTAAAGACGAGTGATAGGGTTTTAATTTGAGTTTCATTTGAGAGATGACTGTTATTTAAAAATATTAAATTGTTGTTTTTTGACTTTCACATTTTATGTATTCATTAATTTAACTGTTGGCACCACTGACTGGGAGCTCTGAGCATTGCATCTCTCTATCACTACTTCAATTCCTCATAAAAACAAGCCGGGAGGTCTTTTGTAATAATTTAAATAATATTGGGAGCACCCCTTCCAACCTAAATAACACGGAAAATCTCTATATATTATATGCCATAATTATTCTTAGATGATATCCTTCATTTTTATGCCTGATTGTACTCTTGAATTAAAGTTATGTCTGTACATGCACATTTGTATATATATAAGTTTAGTACATTACATAATATATAACAGTTTTACAGTGTATGCAGCTGTGTACATTCATCTGGGTATTTATATAAAGGGTATAATTATTTCTATGGTAAATGAACACATTTAAAAAACTGAAAATTTGATGCATTTAATTGGTGTCAAGTATATTTGATTTAGTTGTAATAAGTGTAATAAGACGGCTGATGATGCACATATTATGTGATATAAGTATTCAATGTTGCTTTTGATGAACTAGTATTTAAGTCTTAAAAACCTTATTCTGTTTCCAGAGCCAATTTTTTTCACATGTAATTGAAATTAATGAGCAGTATCTGGATAGAATAGTATCCTAGTGTTTGTAGTTCTGTTGATATTTACAAGCCAATCTTTATTCATGAAACACTGCAACAAATTTTGCTTTCTCAACTCATGACTATGCGTTATTTATCATTTAACTTAATGTGTTATTGTATATGCACAATTAAAATCATGTTCACCAGTGTACTTTCGTTGTTTACATCCTTTGCATCCCATGACAATGCTAGTCAACTTCAATTCATGTTTTTAATAAGCAGTCTCCTCACAGTTGCTTTCAAAACAGCCATATATATAATCATTCTTTAGTGGGTAGGTAGCTAAAACAATTTTTAACAAAACTTGTTCATGCAAAATAAAAATTGCATACTACAAAAGAAATGCTTTATACAACTTAAAATAAACATAAATTTCATTATTCACACATCATATCATTGGATAGATCACCCAAGTCTTCCTTGAGTAAATCCAAAATGGTACTGGCCAAAATTATTTATCCATTATACGCCATACACAACAGCTTGGAATGACATGTCTGTTGCCAGTACTTAGGTATCCATTAAGTCCATAAAATAAATTGCCTATTAGCAGTATGCCATTTCCCCCGGTGGTATTATCTTCTTCTGCTGCCTTTTAATAGTGGTTCTGATTAAAATGATACAAATTATCACATTTTTAGTTGGTTTATCTTACAACGTAACACAATCTCACAAACACGACAAGTAAACACTTTCAAGAATCGCCCCTTAAAGGAACCTCTTATTGTCAGGATTTTCCATCGTATTGACTTTTTTGCCTACTTCTTGTAATTTATCATATATAATGAGAAATCTATAAGCAATACATATATTGTGGGTGACTATAATGAACTAAGGAGAAGGACAGACGAAGAATAGGGCAATAATTACTCAAAAGCAAAACATATGCTTACCTCGACTTCATGTGACACTACGACTACGGAGCAGATCGGTAAATTCCGTTTCTGCATAATTAATTAGCAATCCGTACAGAAAATCGTTATATTTTCATTGATTAAACTTACAGATGTACATTTTTTTAAACTGAATGACCTGTAATTACTCATTATTTTTACTATACTTTTCATAATATCATGCATTTGCAAGAACAAAAAAGTCGAAAAACTTAGGTTGTATGCCTTTAAGTTAAATTTGCATGTCTAACAAGAGAAAAATAAGGAAGAAAGATTAAGAATAACATTGTTCACTCAAAGCCCTATGAACCAGAAATTTAGATAACTCCAGAAAGTTCTAGTACCTGATCTTCCATTTCTGTTTGTAAAATGTCTCAATACAGAGTTATGAACTTGGTCCATTTTCAGGAATGCATTTATCTATTTTAAAAAAGTATTCTAGAAGAACTTCATTAAAACCTACATTTTAAAACAACCAGGTTATTTGGGCCATAGCTACTGACCTAAAATGTAAATTATAAAAATGTTTGTTTGTTTCATTAGGATTTTTAACGTAGCTTTAACAATTTTTCAGTCTTATCACTATGACGTCTGCAGTAAGGCAGTTTATAGTGATGTCTAACACTGGGGCATCATCCCGCAGACATATAGCATGATGTCCCACCCAGTCACATTATCCTGACACCAAGACAACCAGTCCTAACACTAACTTCTTAATGTGGAGCACCAAGCGAGGCAGCTGTTAGTACCATTTTTGTAACTCTTTGGTAGGACTCGGCTGGAGATCGAACACACAACCTCCCACTTCCACAGCAGACACTCTAAAAACTAGGCCACCGGAGCGGTTATAAAAATGTTAAAAATGGATAAAATGTTTAGATGAAAATGTATTAAGTTGAGAAGTTTTATGAAACTGGGCTCTTATTTCATAAACTTACTCCATTTGCATGTGCAGCGTCAACAAGAGCTGAGAAATCATCAATATTTCCCTCCGTATCTGGGTACTGGATAATAACACCAGAGACATCACGACCTGTGAAACTCATCTTCCGCCAGTCCTCACGCAATATCTCAATTCCAAGGGCACTGAAAATTAAAACTTTTCATGAATACTTTATTTCTCTTCATTACTAATTTCAAAGGAAACATAATTGTTTGCTTTAGTTACAGGTATTTGATAAGAAGACTATATATGTATTATTACTGGTCTTTATTAACTACCAACTTAAGGCTGTCTTATTTAAATATAAACGGGACCAAGGAAGGAACTTTTAATCATTTTAATTTGAACTCAGTGAAGTCAAAGTACACCAGGCATATATTTTTTAAAAACCTTCCTTCCTTGGTTACCATGTTTGTTTAAATGGAACAGCCCTTAACAGAAATAAAGATGTGCAAAGAACAAGAAATAAACATACAAGTATGATGAAATTAAGATGAGAAAAGAGAAAATCAGTTTCTTTATCTTGCCATTGTACAAGATAATATGGATCAAGTGCTTAATGAAGCAGACGACAAAGAATAAGAGTGACATCACGAGATCTCACTTACTGATTACTACATGCGCCACTATGGAGATGTGTCATCACATAACATACTAGCCTTCTTTGCCTAAGCAAAGAAAAGTATACAAAATTGCAAAGTATGGATCTTGATTCTCTTTTGATTATTGTATATGTAAAAAAAATATTTCATTTATTTGAAAGTTTTTGATTATTGTATATGTAAAAAAAATATTTCATTTATTTGAAAGTTTTTGACTGTTCTGTAATTATCCACATGGCATTGCTTATCCAAGAATTTAAATCTAAATCAGTCCAATTGATTGGAGAACTTCAGCTTCTTCCAATGCTCCAGTCTCTTCCATTTTCACAACAAACATCCACTTGACAATCATTTATCAAACCATATGTTATGGAAAAACCAGCATACTGATGTTAAGTGTTATCATGCACTTGAACTGAGAATTAGCCACCCAATCAATTTAATGTATACATTATATGGATAATATATAATAATATGAAAATCTTTATTTTCTGAAAAACGATTTGGGGAGATTGCAAAACACGAGATATCAATAAGAAAATATGATTGGGAGGGATCCTACTGTGCACACTCTTGGTTAGGTGCTTGCACAGCAACACAAGTCAAGTAGGTTATTAGTGCCAAGGCAATGAGAGTAAATCGCAGCCAATCAGAACTCATCAAATAGTAGAATTTGAAACATACACACGTTTAGTCTCAAATCCTGCATGCTAATCATATACCAACTACAGCTCTTTTGATAGTTATTTTTTGGTTCCTGAATTTAAGATCTGTAACTACAATGATATCTAAAATTATTGCTGGTATCCACACAAAGAATGAGTATACAGCATTTCTTGTTGGTAGTCACAGTGTACAGCATTTCTTGTTAGTATCCAATGTGTACAGCATTTCTTGTTAGTATCCAATGTGTACAGCATTTCTTGTTAGTATCCAATGTGTACAGCATTTCTTGTTAGTATCCAATGTATACAGCATGTCTTGTTAGTATCCAATGTGTACAGCATTTCTTGTTAGTATCCAATGTGTACAGCATTTCTTGTTAGTATCCAATGTGTACAGCATTTCTTGTTAGTATCCAATGTGTACAGCATTTCTTGTTAGTATCCAATGTGTACAGTGTTTATTGTTAGTATCCAATGTGTACAGCATTTCTTGTTAGTATCCAATGTGTACAGCATTTCTTGTTAGTATCCAATGTGTACAGCATTTCTTTTAAGTATTCTATGTGTACAGCATTTCTTGTTAGTATCCAATGTGTACAGTGTTTATTGTTAGTATCCAATGTGTACAGCATTTCTTTTTAGTATCCAATGTGTACAGCATTTCTTGTTAGTATCCAATGTGTACAGCATTTCTTGTTAGTATCCAATGTGTACAGCATTTCTTGTTGTTATTCAATAAACAGTATTTCTTGTTGGTATTCAGTGTACAGTATTTTCTGTTGGTATTCAGTGTACAGTATCTCTTTTTGGTATCCACAATGTACAAGTATTCCTACTGATATCCACAATATACAGTATTTATATTGGAATCCATAATGTACAGTATTTGTTATTTGGTATCCAGTGTACAGTATTTTTTATTGGTATACGTAAGGTGCAGTAATTCTTAAAAAGATGCCTATAACCTAGTCTATTCAGGTTTCTTGAAAATAAAAATTGCTTAATTGGTTTACTTCCTAGGTCACAGACATTTATTTACAAAGGTGATAAGAATCTATCTTGTTTGTTCTTTTTTTTTAAAATGTAGTAAAAGTATAAGTAAAAATATTTGGATAGAAGGGTGACTTCCTTTCAACAAATGGACACCATCAAGCACACCCACCCCAAAACAAAAATACCTGGCTCTGGTCTCCACAACTGCTATGCTCTGAGGATGACAATTCCTGTCAATGTAAAATTTTCTTCTTTTGTTGTGTCTGGAGAAAAAATTGTGGAGGAAAATATTTAAATAAGCTGATGCAAATCATCAATTTTCAAGCTTCAGAATACAATATTATTTAAATATTATCTCAAACATCAAGAGAAAACCTAAATTGTAAAGTGCATATATTAAAATCAGTAATGTATGCACAAAAATATATATCCACATCATTTACTATCTTGAGCTCTTTGTCCCAACTATTAGGTAAGTCCACTAAGTCATCAATATGCATGATTTTATCACTCAGGTAATGCAGCAAGCTTCTCATTTGCTAAGATGGCATTCATTGATGGTGGTAGCAACTGATGGTCTGATATAAATTAAGCATTATTAATTTGGAGACCATAAGAAATGATTTTATTGAAATTAAGGATGATCACCATGGCTACCTGTTACAATGCAGTCTAAGGCAAAAAACTTTGTAATTCACATACCAGCTCTCAAGGTAAAATTTTGCTAGTTATAATTAGAAAACTGAAAGCTGAAAAAAATATAATAAAAAATATAAACGAACCCCCCCCCTCCCCTGTTTGGAAAGCAAAAAAGACTGGCCTGTGATTTTTCTTTTGAGGTACATTGACTTACCATCAATTTTTAGATGCTTCCTCCCCTTAGCCATATTAGTTCAAGTGTTGTGTTCTAGCAAAATGTATTCATGAAGCCATCAATAGCTAGTCCTAGTTTTGATATCAATTATGCTGACAAACAAACTCTTAAATATTTACACATGTGTGCTTTGATAGCTGATTGACCCCATTAACCCTTTCCTGAGTAAGTTGGCAACTATTACTACCCGAATTTCACATGTTATCTATTGATCATACAAATTTCAAGCTTGTGTATAGAAACATTAACAATAGTATGTAAATAGCAATGTGTCGTTTAAGAACAGAATCAGTGATCTGGATATTTTAACTGCCTCTTGTACACTATTTCGTCATAAAATGAATTTCAAACTGTAAGTGAACCAGTAACAAGGAAATAATGACAGACATTGATTTGTATGGGAAGTGCCATTTTTAATAGATTGTCTACTTTCATAAATCATCAGGCAAATATATTCAGAAAAAGTAGATGATTCATAGAAAGCAAGTCATAGGTATTATGTTATTTAAGAATTAACTTTAAAATGTAGGTCAAACACATATGGGACAATGCGATATTGTGGAATTCATAAGAAGCGATGTAAAGACAAAGTTGTTTTCTGACTCGTATTTGAGAAAATAAGGGAAAAATGTGGTGAAGCAAATACTATTTAACCAATTCCTAAAATTACTACAGGTAAGTAGACAAATGAATAAATCTTGCATTTGCAATCACATCAAACTACTGTTGTAATGAAGTTATATATAAACAGAGTGGTTACATTACAAAAACCCTGCTTCAAAAAATAGATGCAGTCACATGTCCGTGTTGAATCAGTTGAAAGAAGGGTTTAGTTCATATAGCTGCCATAAAAAAGCCATGTCTGTAATTTTGTACATTTTAGTGTGTTATGTATCACTAGTAATACTATAATATACTATAATACTATATATATATATATAATACTGTAATACTATAGCCGCAACAAAGAAATTAGGACAAACAATATGATCTGAAGATGTGTTCATTTGTCCTAATGTACATGGTACAGGGGTTGATTCAAATGGGTTTGAAAATCTTTCTAAGTGCCATTAATGTGAACTTATAGAAAGTATTATCTTTTAAATATTAAGGGTAGTTTATTAAGCTCTTTTACTAGCGAACTAATACAATAATGTAATCTGGTTATTCAGTTAAAGTTTGTTACAATGTACCTTCTACTATTCTCTATTATTCTCTTTTATAGTCATATGAACAAAATAACTCAAATTTTCTACTTGAAAATAAGGTTAATTGCAAACATGAATACTGGGAAGTAGAGGGCATAATTCAATATATATATATATATTGCGTTTTTCGCATCACATCAACTTCTCCCTTCTCCCTATTCTGTCCATAAGGACAAGTCACTTCTCCCTATAACTCTAGTTTAGCTTGAACCCTGGATACTCTATTCAAATTTCAATTTTGTAAGTTTAAAATACTACTGAAAAACTGTTCCACTCGGCATATCAAAATGGCATATATTTATGTGTTGACAATATATAAAAAAGTGCCATAATGTTGTTTTTTTGACAGGGAGAGGGTGCATTTTGTCACGCAGAAATGCATTAATTAGTATAGTTTGCTAATGCAAGAAGAGTGAAATGCTTTGCCCAAAGAGGTGGCAGCAAGCTGGGCTGATCCAATGGTCGGAATCAAAACACCACATTCCTGGTCATGACTCCAATGCTTTAACCACTGAGCTACCATGGTTCCCATGAACTTATGCACAGAAAGTCACAGGGACTCATTGACCATAGGTCAGAAGGTCAGACAGAAATGGAGAATAATGTATGATGCCTTAATTATTCAAACAAACCTATAAGCCAGTCCCATGGCTTCGGCAGCTGCTGTAGCTTCATCCAGCAAAGATGCATTTGCAACCTTCATTCCTGTCAAATCACAAACCATCGTCTGATAGTTCATAAGGCTCTCCAATCGACCCTGGGCCAGCTCTGCCTGGTATGGTGTATACTGGGTTGTCCTGAGACAAAAAGATAAGCTCATATCATTATTATCATGAAATGTCCATGAATGTAAAGTATATCAATTTTAGGAAGCAGCTTTTCTTACAATATCATGCAAATATTTGTATTAAAATATCTAACAATTTTGTTTATTAAATGTAAATTTGCAATGATCTATTTCTTATTTTTAACATTGCCCCACCTATGCATGATGAAAATGCACAGGAGTTTCAGTCAAGACTTTTTGAGTTATAGTTCTTAGCATTACATCATGGCACTGCTTTGAGTTACATACTTATCACAGCTTTTCTCAACCTGTTACAATCTACGGTGTATCTCAGTGTGAACATACTAGAAGGTCATTGACTGTAAAAGGCAGACTATAGCTTTAACACACTTTCTTGGTGATTTTGGGAGCTGAGCGATGAAAGGCACTCGCCTTTACAGATCTCTCACACATCTCACCCCTGTCCATTGAATCGGAGTCCCTTATCTATGAGAAAGCTTGCCAATAGCTCCCTGTGAATTGGTAGTTCTTCCTCCACCAAATATACCAAATGTCATGTATAGCCAGCCAATCATTTGCTGAAATCAGTTGCAAAACCCCACAAAACCAAAACCAAACTTTTAACATACTTTCAAATCTGTGCATTTCAATGTCTACTCTTAATTCTAACCATGCTGTTAAATATGTACACTCATTTCCTTTTTCACGTCATAAATACTGAATTTCCATTGTTCATATCATACACACTGAATTTCCATTGTTCATATCATACACACTGAATTTCCATTGTTCATATCATACACACTGGATTTCCATTGTTCATATCATACACACTGAATTTCCATTGTTCATATCATTCACACTGAATTTCCATTGTTCATATCATACACACTGAATTTCCATTGTTCATATCGTACACACTGGATTTCCATTGTTCATATCATACACACTGAATTTCCACTGTTCATATCATACACACTGAATTTCCATTGTTCATATCATACACACTGGATTTCCATTGTTCATATCATACACACTGGATTTCCATTGTTCATATCATACACACTGGATTTCCATTGTTCATATCATACACACTGGATTTCCATTTTCCATGTCATACATAATAGATTTCCATTCAAGAGTACTTGAATTCATCATGGAGTTCCCTCAGTTACATCTGTATAATTAATTCATTTTATGGATTAACCTATACAAATACCAAAATGCAAAGAACACAAAACAATGTACTGACAACAAAGCATGAACACTTGAATAAATACTATCAAAAATTGAACTCTTAAATTGATTAATTGCTTACAGTGCTCAACATCAAACGGTGCTAATGCGATCATCAACACCGACCCAAGCAGTTATTTAAGCTACATGAATATGATCATTTTACTTAAAATGATGTTCATACAGTTGCATTATCAACATGTTCTAACAATTAATTAATACAGTGACATAATTTGAATTACAATCGGGCATCTTGACAATAATTGCATTAACACTGTGGCAATCAAATTACCACCAGTATCTTCTGACAAACACTCGATTAATTCAGTGTCAAATTCAAATTAACCATCAGCATGTTCTGATAAAACACTGCATTAACACAGAAAGCAAAATTCAAATTACCATCAGCACATCTTGGCAATCACTACAGTTCCTTAAGAGTGGAAAAATTCAAAAGTAATGTAGATACTGACATCATTTAAACTGAGAACTAAATACAATATGACCAAATTCCCCATGCTCATTGCAAGCAGCAAGTGTGGTAACTTTCAATTTGTACAAAGCCAAGTAAGTGTAAGGATGCTAGCTGAAATGAAAAACTGAATCAATCCTGGATATGTGCCTGCCTTTGCATATGTTTCCATTAGATTTTGCAGTAAACAAATACTGAGAAAGAGAACTGAAGTCACTGATACATAAAATATGTGATAACAACCTTAAGTGGAAAAGAAAAATGCTACTAGTGAAGATAATTGAAGTTTAACAGTGCATCTTCAAACATAAGAACTACAACTGATTCATACTAAATTGATAATGAGGAAACGTTAGAAAGACGATATGATTATCTGAGCAGGATTTGTCTTATTCTCCAATTTCAGGATTATTTACTTTTGGTGGTTACAAATACTTCTGTGTACCAGGTCACATGATCTACACTATGTTTATTCAATGGCTTTGTCCAAAAATCAATTAAGCATGTACTTTAGCAATGTATTGTATTTACTGTATTTACAAGCTGTTGCAAAGGACACAGGATAGGATGAGATGTAGTGCTGCTGTATGTATTAGTAATTGTGTTTTTTATAAACATGGACACACAAGCTTTTGTTGGCAGTAGTACAACAGCTCCCCTCTCCTTTGTAAAGGCAAACTAATTATATAAAAACTTAATTGAGAATGGCAAAAGATATATATATATATATATATATATATATATATATATATATATATATATATATATATATATATATATACCACTATAGTTTAATATACAGTTTTTTAAAAATCTTTTTGGATACTACCAAATGAGTGTATCAAATGTATGGATGGAAAAATAGACAAACTGATAAAAACCTTAAACTATTGAAACTGAAGAATTGTGAGTAGCAAAATACACACCTGTAATATGTGTACCAATTTTCTCTAATACATGTACCAATTTTCTCTAATACATGTACCAATTTTCTCTAATAATTGTAACAATTTTCTCTAATATGTGTACCAATTTTCTCTAATATGTGTACCAATTTTCTCTAATACATGTACCAATTTTCTCTAATACATGTACCAATTTTCTCTAATACATGTACCAATTTTCTCTAATACATGTACCAATTTTCTCTAATATGTGTACCAATTTTCATACAGATATCCTAAACCATGTCAGCACAATAATCCAGAAACAAAAGTAAGAGTCTTGAGGTTGGAAGAACTGGCACTTGGATGAAAATATTAAAAGTATAGAAACTAAAGAATTGTTAACCTCAAAAGACACATCTGTAATTTTAGTCTATTACATGAACTAAGTTTCAAAGAGATATTTTACACACTGTTTAGTATCACATATAATACCAACTTCATAAAGTTACTTTGCAGAATCCATTTTTCTTATTTTGGTCACCATGACATTAACTGCTGACCTACGGATTCCAAAATTGATATGCCCCTTTCTTGTCTGTCATCCACAAAGTATGATTACAGTTTATGATAAGTTGAGTCGTTTCCCTCTGACTTTGACCTAATACCCTAAATGAATAGGCGTTTGTCTTGTCCTATATGCAAGCCATTTGTACTTTTTATTCAAGGATATTAATGCCCATGTGATTACTATACTGATTCGGCTAATGTAGTTATGTGAGAAAGTTTGCCAGTAGCTTCTCATGGGTCGGTGGTTCTTTCTGAGGGTTTTCATGGTTCTTCGTCCACCAATAATACTGGCCGCCATGTATAGCCTATCATGTGCTGAAAAATGGCATTAAACCCTACAACAACAACAACTATACTGAGATTCCTCCAAAGTGGGCAATAACTAAAAAGAAATTTTCGAAAATCTCCTACAGTGAATCATGATTAAAACCTGGGAATTTCCTAGAACATTAGGAATATTCATGTGTGAATCCAAAAGTTTAAAATTATGACAATAAATATGCATACTAATTTTTGAATATCTATTTCAAAATGGTTTCTGATTAATCATGCTAACATGCAAGAAATTTTTGGAGTTGGGGGATATACAAGTTTTTATTTAAAAATGTTCCCATTTAAAATGTAAAAGAGAAACAAATTTTAAATTTCTGTGGTGTTCTGAAAACTAACCTTACATTTCATTGGTCTATCTGTAATGTCTGTACATAAAATTTTGCCAAGCTTTCCTGGACTGCTGAACACCTGTACAAGTCCGATAAATGGATATAGTGATGCACAAAGCCAATTCAAGGTACCTACTTGTAGCAATGCAAGCAAATAAATGACAACTATCTATTTACCAGCCAGGGTTCTCAAACATATTGCGGAGAATTGTATGTGGTGTGTAGGTATTGTAGTAGCCAATTCCTATGTAACTCCGCCATATCTTATTCTTAGCAGCCATCTTGTAGAGTTTCTTGAATAGCTCATATTCATCTGTAACAGACAAAACCAAAATGAAATGTTTTAAATAAATGATCATTCTTAATAAGTCATCATTACCGTATACTCATAGACTGCTCTGCATCAGAGACAGTCTTACTTAGTGTTTTCACCTAGAGTTGTTGTTTCAAGTCTTTGCTAAACTAATGGCAGACGTTTTGATGGTTGATTAATAACAATTATATAAATCTTAAAGCTTTTTATCCAAAGATGCTTTCTTTCCAATCTGACAAAGTTTTGTTGAACCCGACATTGTAGCACCTCAGTGATACTTCCCCAGACCATTTTCAAAAAGACCAGCCATATTTGCTGAAAATTGGCTTCATATATATATATATATATATATATATATATATATATATATATATATAAAATTACAAACCATGTATTTTGTAAAATTTGTTCAAATTATGTTGTGAAGATTTTAGGGCATCATTTGATGGATGACAGACAAATGTTAAAGACTTTTATGTTATGGTTCTTTCTGTCCAATTTAATTTATTTCTGTAAAGCGGTTCTTGTAGGTCATTACAAATATCTTCTATTTTTAGGAATGGTGGCCATATTTGATGGTGGATCAGCATCACCTAAACATGCTTTGATTAGCTTCATGCTGCAATGCTTTCAGCCAAATTATGTTAAGCTGTGTTAGAGAAGTAGCCTTTTAAATGTTTTCTAATATTAGTAATACTGGAAAATATCAGCATCAGTTTAATAAAATTTTTGCCTGGGTACTTTCTGTCACATTTGGTCAAATTTTATTGAGCAGTTTTTGAGAAGTTCTTTAAATATTTTCTCTCTTTAGTGTGATTTAGATTTTTAATGTAGCTTTACATTTTTTTCAATAATATGGCTACAATGTCTGCAGTGAGACAGTTTATTGTGGTCTATATCAATGGGGTACCATGCTGCAGACATGTAGAATCATGTCACATCCAGTCATATTATCCTGGCACCAAGCCAACCAGTCCTTACACTAACCTCTTAATGCTGAGCACCAAGCAAACCATATGCTAGTAATATTTTTAAGTCTCTGATATAGCTCTGCCAAGGTTCAAACCTGTGACTTCATGCATCCAAAGCAGATGCTATAACCACTTAAGCCACTAAAGCAGTTTCTCTCTTTAGTAAAGGTGACCATATTTTATGGTGGATCGATATCATCTGAACAAAGCTGGAAAAACTTCATTCCACTGTGGTTTCTATTAAATCTGGTCAAATTCTGTTTAGCTGTTGTTGCAACATAGTTTAAAGATGTTTCTATATTTAGTAATAATGACCATCATCATTTGAACAAATCTGAAATAGCTTCATGCTGGTATGTGTTCTGTCAAATTTATCTCAACCCTGTTAAGCAGCTTTGGAATGGAGTCATTAAAAGATTTTTTATTTCTCTCTAATTATTGTCATTCGTGTAATTTTGATGGTAGATCCAAGTCATTCTGAACAAATTTTAAATCTATTCCTGCCAGGAAGCTTTTTGTCCAACTTCATAAGGGGCAATCCATATAGTATGTATGCAAAAATCTGTCAAAGCATACTTTTATGCACCCCAACCCAAACTGCATACATTTTATGCACCTCCACCACCTGAATTGTATAGAATGACCTATATTTAAGCCACACAGAAATGGTCAAAGATTAATAATTAATAATATTAACATGTTTAATAAAACAGATAGTCCACCAATGTTTAAGGTCTGGCTGCATCAAAGAATAAGCTGCATAAAACGTTTGTCTGATATCTGCTAAAATTCAAATGCCAACTGAACCCAATTGAATAGGTTATGTAATAGTCAAATTATTATCAAGGTTTCACACACACAATCATTTCTTATGCGTATGTACATTATCAGTAAACCCTGTGCACAAGTATATGCATTTGGGTTAACCCCCTCCCCATCCATACATATGGTCTAAATGGACGGCCCCTAACTGATTGATTTACTTTAATATATTTGAAAGACCTTCATGTCAGGATGTGTCTTTCAAAGGTTTTTGAGCAGATTTTGAGAAGACATTGTAAGTAGCAACATTGAGTGGACAAAGCACAATGGACGATATATGAAGTACTATACCATAAGCTCACTTAGATCTATTGACAGGTGATCTAACAATGAGGTGTTATATTTCACTGATAATCCAGCACATTATTTGTTAAGACTTAAGTAAATAAAACAAGACATCAATTTACTATCCAAAATGTCATTCTTCAGGACATTTTTCTCACCCAAACAATCCCAGCAATTGGATTACAGCATATTATTTTGCTTATGTTCTTTCTTTATGTCATATGTATATTGTATATATCTTTTGAAAATGAAACCACTGAAAAGAATTCAATAAAATCATGCAAGGATTGCAAGTTTTTTGTAAGTACATGTATCTGACTCAACCTATTCAGCTTGTTAATTTATTTAAATTTCCTGTCCCAAAGCTATAACTGGGATAATTTAAATGTAATTATACAGGGATAATTTAAATGTAATTATACAGGGATAATTTAAATGTAATTATACAGGGATAATTTAAATGTAATTATACAGGGATAATTTAAATGTAATTATACAGGGATAATTTAAATGTAATTATACAGGGATAATTTAAATGTAATTATACAGGGATAATTTAAATGTAATTATACAGGGATAATTTAAATGTAATTATACAGGGACAGCTGACAATGGTCTTACCCAGTGGATCATCTAGCTTTAGCTCTCGTGTCAACAAAATGTTTTCTGGCACACTTCTCTTCACTAAATCATTTATATCCTGAAAGAAAAGGTTTTTCTTTATTAGAATAATACAAAGGAAAGACCGACAAATCACAAACTGATTTTATCTGATATTGATGTAAGAAAAAAAAGAAAAAAAAAAAGCAGCAGTATGGTGTGCATGCATTCTGTTCCTTATCTGTACACATTTCAACAATATCCACATCTCCTTTATCATTCCCACTCACCCAGGTCAAAAGCTAAATGCCTAGATGTATATAGATGCAACTTTCAATCATACTATATGGCATGCAGTTATCAACCTTGCTGCACCAAAATTAAGAAATAAATATTAATGTATATATATGTTGAATGGCATGATCCTTTAGTTATTATATATATTTTTATCTTCCAACAGTGAGATGAAGATAAATTCCAAAAGGATATATATATATATATATATATATATATATATATATATATATATATATATATATATATATATATATATATATATATATATATAATGGTGTTGTTAGATAACACCAGACTGTATGTCAAACATTAGTTGTCTGAGTTTTCTGACCTTTTCTGACCCATTTGAGATTTTTGACATTTATGATAAGAGTTTGAGGTCTGAGCACACTGCCAACTAAAAATCTGAATTTGCCAAAATCATGCAGTGTTGGCATAAGATAGCAACTAACAATGAAGATTAGCTAACTTAAATGACCTTACATTTAAAATAGGAAGAAGATTTATCTTCTCAGAAATTGCAATATAACAGTTCAAATGATTAAAAAGTGTCTTTAAATGGTTAGCATCATGTTGAAAAGCATTTTATTCTTGTGAAGCCATGGTGGTTTTTCTAAAATGAGATTATGAATAATGATGAGATGCTAAAGACTGAAGTGTTGTTAATATAATCACATATCTAAAATGACTAGTGAAAACTTTGAAGGACAGGCAAATTTCTCATGCAGGTCTGACAAATTTCTCAATCTGCTAGTCCGACGGGTTATAAGAATATTATAGTTACATTTTACATCTGCAAGGTATTAACAAAGCTGCATAGTCCTAAGAATACTCATGACATCAAGTAAGTATAACACTTTCCTACTAGGTGTAAATAGTTTGTTTTTGATGTTCTCTTCCCCATAAGATCTCACATTTCCAATTCATAAAGTATGACATCTTCGCTAGCCAAGGTTTTAATAGACCTATCTACACCTTGGCGGATCAAACATATATATTGGTGCTTTGCCCACAACTAGATGTATTATCAGTGCTTTGTCCTAGTGACATCTATTGGATTTCATGTGTTGCCTCCCTCAGTATGTAATGACAACTAACCAATAGCATGGTGCATTGAATATTAGCCGAAAACAGAGGTGGCAATTGACCTAAACAGACACTTCATAAGTTTAACATCGTAAGTATGACAATGTACCAGAGGGAAGTCATTATATATCTATTTGAATGAAAGGTATTCATGCTAACATAGACAGGCTTTGAAAAATTGCTTATTTATCAGTCCATTGAAGTTATGTTCTCCCCTTGTCTTGATAATGTATGAACAGTGTTCAAATTTGAACAACTTAATTTTGATTGAATGTGGTGATTTGCTGCAGCATCCAATAAAACTCAATGACTCGAAGCTCATAAATATCTGCTTGATATGCCAAGGTGTATACTGGGTTATCAGAGCATTGACAAGCGAAGATGGAAGTGTGGTAGCTCACTGACAAGAAAACTTTGATGTCATTTCAAATGACACTTAGATTACTGAAATGTGTCACTATTAATAGGAATACCATTAAGAAATCAAGGAATTGAGTAGCACTTATGCATTTTTCATCTGTTTCCATGTTTTAGATGGTTTCAAACACACTGTCCTCATTATTAACATTATTATTTTCACGATTTTTAAAATTAATTTTAGTACCAAGCATTGATCATCAAATACCAGAGGTTTTTTCTAGTAAGCATGAATAGTGTAGTGAAAGAGTGTTCATGGGCAAGTAAATTGAGGACAGGTGAGTAACTGTTTTGATTCACTCGTGTTATTTTTGCTAAATAACACGAAACAAAGTTGGATTTGGCCAATATTATCGATTTCAAGTTTCATCTGAACATGCCTTTTACAGGACTGATAACACATTATTTGCAGAACTTTCATCTCATATATCCACTAAAAACAAATTCTCAACAACTTAAAGCAGCTTTGGTGATTCGACTACTGAGTGGTGTCAAAACTGAAGTAATGGTTTTTGTTGTTTTCTCCGGAGTACTGGACAGGCATGAGTACCAGCAAATTTAAAAGTAAAAGAAACCTTAGATCATGTGGGACTTTAACCACTGCATTCAACTCAGTTTTCACTGACTGATCCATACGGTATCCTTCACACGCCCACCAATTAAGTAAATTAATTGTATCTGGCTTGTACGAGGCCCATTACATATATTGACTTCTTAAAAATAACGAAAAAAATAAAAATCTATATGAACACGTGGCTGTTGCTTGTCAGCAGAATATAATACAAGTAGTAATCATCAGCTGGATTACTGATAAGGACACACACCAAGGTCAATTACTAGGCATACGAACATGTAAGGTGATGTAGAGTAAACTAGGACTGGGTGTCCAACATTTAAAGGTCTCGTTGGCTGTCATATAGTTAAAACATACAAACCTTCACGCGAATAAAATCCAACATCGCTTTCTCCTCATCTTTGTTTGGACCAATATGTCTTTGTGAAAAGTCGTTATGTGGTGGTATGAGGGAGGAAATAGTACTAGCACACCGAATGTTTTCCTTGCTCCCCACTTGGACATATCTTGGGTTACAACTTCCATGTTGTTTCCAAACTTTGTCAAAACGTGTAACACCAGCTCGAATAATATTCCTAGCTCGATGCATTTCTTTAAAACTGATGAAAATATCTGCTTTTAGAGGTAACTTGATAAATATTCAAGTCAGTGAAAAGAAATTATATTCAACCGTCAGAAAGAGCTGCCCCTAAGCTCTAGCATGTGCCAGTAAACCGGGAGCTTTCCAACTGTGTTAACTTGTTGGGCTGTAGCCAATCAAATCACAGTATTGGGACACTGCCCACATCGATATTCCTTGAATGGCTATTGAAGCCATATTTAGAGCCAATAATAAATCATACATACATACCATATATACATACAACAAACTTCAGAAAATAAATTCATATTTGTACATACGTAAAACTGCAGTTAATAAGAAAATTATTTTTTATTTTAAACCAGTAGTTATTGTTACTCTGTTCGGTTCAATCTTTGTTTATATTCGCAAATGGACCTTGACCTTCGTTCCCGTTCTCACACAACAATTACTAGAAGCAGATCATACATTTAAATACACGTTGGCAACGAAGGGAAAAAAATAGTTTTCACTTAAGCTGGTTTGCTTACTTTTATTGCAAAGATATTTATATCAATTACGCAAGACGATTTTTGGAATACATTATATTAACAATTCGATGAATTCTTATAAGATAAATTGTATAGGTAAGTTGGTTTAATCTGGAAACAACCAGTTCTCATGTTTTTGATGTGTCAATTTGGGAGGAGCTTGTTCATGAAGAGAATCCTACTGCATGACTGCGCCTTTCACAAAGCTTATTGCCGTCAGGTCGTTTATTTATGTATTTTTGGAATAATTTCTATGAACAACTCTATGAATTCTTAGAAGATAAATTATACAGGTCAGTCAGTTGGTTTAATCTGGAAACAACCAGTTCTCATGTTTTTGTTGTGTCATCATGGGGAGGTGTGGTATATTTGGGAGGAGCTTGTTCGTGAAGAGAATCCTACTGCATGACTGCGGCTTTCACAAAGCTTATTGCCGTCAGGTCGTTGGGTCTAACAAACCAGCGTTCCACATTAGGGGAATATCAATCAACGAGGTTAGAGGCAGTCTGTTGTGTCCAATCGAATTGATAGATCGAGAGAGAGAAATATATTTGATATCCCAATGGAGATACCTTTTCAAGACACGGTTGAATGCTTTGAGAAGAAACAAAATTGGCATCAAAGTTGGAAACTCTAGACATACAACTGTTCTAGGTTTTTCTATTTATTATAACGGAATCGGGATACTTTAAATTGAGAAGACCAAGATTCTAAGTATTAAAAGGGGCTTTCGATAGGGTCCTACTAAACACCGCAAAGTCAGACAAAGGCAGATAAAGTCAGGCAAAGGCAGACAAAGGCTGTTTAATTTTGTTTTATTTGTACATATTCGTATATATTATAATAGATTAACTTTGTTTTGAGATTAAAATATTTAAAAAGCTTGATTTAATGTTTTTTGTATGTTTAATTGGTACCTACGTACATTTAATAGAACAAAGGCAGGCAAAGTCTTTTTAATTTTGTTTTATCTGTACTTATTTGTTTATATTATACTATATTAATTTTGTTTTGAGATTTAAATATTTAAAAAGCGTGATTTAATGTTGTTTGTAAGTAAAATTTGTCACATTGAAATAGCTTTTGTCATACGATATCTGTGTTATATGACTTCGTCATACTCTATCTGCCTTTGTTCAATTAAATGTACGTAGGTACCAATTTTACTTACAAACAACATTAAATCACGCTTTTTAAATATTTAAATCTCAAAACAAAATTAATATAGTATAATATAAACAAATATGTACAGATAAAACAAAATTTTAAAGACTTTGCCTGCCTTTGTCTGACTTTGTTCTATTAAATGTACGTAGGTACCAATTAAACATACAAAAAACATCAAATCAAGCTTTTTAAATATTTTAATCTCAAAACAAAGTTAATCTATTATAATATATACGAATATGTACAAATAAAACGAAATTAAACAGACTTTGCCTGCCTTTGTCTGCCTTTGCCTAACTTTGTCTGCCTTTGTCTGACTTTGCGGTGTTTAGTAGGACCGCTTTCGATATGCATGAGTCTCTGACAAAAGCATGGTATAATGGTTTTATATACAGTAGAAAGTGCAACAGGTGCGGAGAGACGAGGCAGACGCCGCTTAAATGTCAACAACAACAAAAAACAGTGGAGACCACTGCAGGAAGTACTGAACAAACAAACATGGCAATTTTAGAAATACTTTCAACAGTCAGACAACAAAAACAACAGCAAATAATACAAATGTAACCCTATTGCAAACGCAGCCGCAGCAATAACAAGTAAAACAAGTTAGCCAGAACCAAGAGATAATTAGACAGAGCAACAAAAGGACAAAAAAGTCGACAAAACAACACAAATTCCAACAATTAAATCAGGGAAAAACAGAGAGAGAAAAAGATATGACTGCAAACATCTTCCCAAAAAAGAACAACCAGGAAGAACAGGGCTTAAAAGTGCAGAGAAAGGAGTCAACAACAAGAGATAGAATGTCCAAAACAAAGTCAGAGAGACAAACAACAATAATTAGGGAAACAGCAACAAAAAGAAAACGACGAGACTAAGACAAAACAAGGAAAAATAAACCAACAAGAAGAACCAAAAGACACGCCGAAAGCTGGAACAACATTGACATCAAGCGAAGCAATACAAGTAATAATGACAGAAGGAGAGAAATTTATACAAGATAGAAAAAGAAGAAGAAACGAAAACAGAAGGAAAAAGGAAACAAGAATACCAAATGATGAAAACTTATTTGTTGGACTATGATGAATGTGTAGAAGATGAAATTAAACATTTCTAAATCTAAAATACAAAATTAAAATACAAAAATGGAAAAAATAAAATTTATCAACATACACCAGACATGCCTGGAGGTAACGAAAACAGAAATAAAAACAACAAAATTACCAATCTATAGCATATATGCCTCGATGTAACAAAAAACAGTAGGGCAGGAGGGCCACCCCAAATGGTCTGCGAAGATCAACGGGAGAGAGCATCCTCCACACACACACACAGAGAGAGAGAGAGAGAGAGAGAGAGAGAGAGAGAGAGAGAGAGAGAGAGAGAGAGAGAGAGAGAAGTCAAATCGTTTGGCAAGTAGCAAAAAGGGATGACGGTACATCACACCATCCTATATACGAACAATGAAAGAAAAACACTTTAAATTTTGAAAAAAATTAAATGAATCAGCATGAGGAAAAGTCTAGTTTCAAAATTTAAAAAAAAACAAGAATGAAGATTTTCAAAATTGATTGTGCCATCCTGCAAACGAATAATTAAAAACAAAATTAAATTGCCAAAAAATAACTTTAAAAATATTATCCTTCTTAAGTATTGCTCCTCGAATTAAATTCAGAAATGCACCATAATACTGGTTTTCCGTCGTACGTGCCCTTTTGGGCGCACGCGACGTAAATCAATGCAATCAATCAGTCAGTAGTATATTTCAGTTCCATTTCTTGGTCAATATTTTGTGGTTATAACCACCGCAAAACGCTTCAAACATAGTATAAATATGTTCCAACTTGGAACACAATGTGATAGTTCCAGGTATTTTTAACGATTGAAACTTTCGCATTTTCAGGCCAAATTTCCCTCAACAGATGAAATATTAAATGGTCTGTCTTAACACCACAAGCACGTTGTGGACGCTAAAACCCGCATATGGGAAAGATTACCCAGGAGAGAAAACAATAATTGATCATATTAAAAGCGGAAAGAATGCACCTATCATGGAATAAATTAGTTTGACCAGTGCTGTCCAACCTTTTTGACACCAGAGGCCACTGTAAAATGTTTCTTCAAGCCGAGTGCAACAGCAGAAAACTTAAAAGCAACGACTATAAAATTATTCACAATTGTTTACCCGGTTAAGAAGATATACTATGATAGCAGGCCTTAGACATCTTTAACAATAATGCACACAAAATTGTCCATGTTATGGCGGGACATTTAAAATCCGGTGCCCTAGTGGTTAAAGCGCCCGCCTCGGTTGCGGGAGGTCGTGGGTTCGATCCCAGGCCGATTCATACCAAAGACTTACAAAAAATGGTACTAACATCTGCCTCAATTGGAGCGCATCATTAAGAGGTTAGTGTTAGAACTGGTCGGCTTGGTTTCAGGATAATGTGACTTGGTGTAACATCATACTACATGTCTGCAGCATGATGCCCCAGTGCTAGACGTCACTATAAATTTCCTCACTGCAGACATCGTAGCGATATGACTGAAAAAGTGTTAAACCTACGTTAAAAATCCTAATCAAACACACCATTTATAATCAGCCCAGACGCCGCAGGTTGGACAGCACTTTCACTATATGCCCGAGTAAAATACCAGTAATATTTAAGGGCCCTCGATTTCTCTACCGATACGTCAATATCCGCCCAATACTACACTGTCTACCGATACGTCTATATCTGCCCAATACTACACTGTCTCTGGTGTTACGCGCGCGTATGAAGAGTGTAGCTAATACTAAAAGTATTTTTAAACTCACCAATGTCTTAAAATTTAAACTTTACCTATAATGTTGAAAAGTTTAAAACATGAAGCTCCTTTTCAGTATTTCGTTCTCCTTCTGTGAAACATGATCATCACTTTACGACAAAGGTATGTCCACATTTTTTAAATTAATTTCCCTTTTTGGATATCTCAAATTCTGTCATTGTAGCAGGTGTAAACATGACCCAGCGCCCGAAAACACGAACAGGTAGGATAAATATGCAAGCACAACCATAATAAATAGAGAAAAACAAGCAGACATATATTTTTAATAGCAAGCATTTGTAATGTTACAACAATAAAACGTAACTATAGAAAAGCACGTTGGCATCCTTAAGCAAAGTAGTTCGTATAGTTGATTCACAAATAAGATATAATTACGTACAATATAATCTTATATAGAACATATATTCTCGATCTCGATCTCGATCTCGATCGATCTTGATCATCGATCTTGATCTTGACATCCGTTAGTCTCGAGAGACGACGGAAGTGAGCCCATGAGAGTTGTCCCGGTTGGTAGTTGTGCAGCGTCTATATTGGCTATGTAGCCCAACACTGCAGTGGCAGTCGTTGCTGCACTTGAAAGTTGAGTCTGGTTTGTGTTGAAGCTGAGTCTTCTTCCTGTGAGATCGCTTTTCATAAACTAGCAAGCTAGCTTGTCTTTGCCGGCTTTCAAACCAATGATCAGAGGGTGTCGCCAGCTGGGTCTGTCTAGAGCAAACTTTTCACTGGTATTGACATCGATATTAAGAGCTTTCATGTGGTGCTTAGAGACATCATTGAAGCGGAAATATGGCCGTCCAATCGACCTTTTGCCAAGGGCTTCTGTGTGAGTGGCTATGGCAGCATCGTCTGCGAAGAGCATATCCCTGATGGTTGCTTCACTCACTTTGCTCTATGCCTTTAGCCGTGACAGGTTGAACAGTTTGCCGTCTGATCGCGTGTACAGGTAAATCCATTCTGTAGACGTCCCAACGGCATGCTTGAGCAGGCCCGCGAAGAAGATCCCGAAGAGCGTGGGGCTAGAACTCATCCCTGTTTCACTCCGCTGTGAATGTTGACGGGATCGGACGTTGAGCCATCGTACACTATGCCTTACAAAGGACTGGATCATGCTTAGCTGCTTTTGATGGCATCCAATCTTCGCCAGGGTCAGTCTCTGCTGACCCGATCGAACGCCTAGGTGAGGCCTATAAAGTTTAGGAAGAGGGGTTTGTGCTGTTTTCGGCATTTCTCATGCAGTTACCTGACGCAAAAGATCATGTCGATTGTAGACTTCTCTGCGCGGAACCCGCACTGTGACTCTGGATACACTCAGTCAGTATGCGTCTGCAGTCTTTTGAGAAGGGATATGCCCCTGTATTTGTTGAAGTCACTTCCGTCACCTTTGGTCTTGTAGAGGGTTACGGTGTTGGCGTCTCTCCTGTCCTGAGACACTGCACCCTCATCTAAGCACTGGCAGATGAGGCAGTGCAGGTGTGTGAGTAGCACGCTTCTGCCGCACTTGAGGACTTCTGCCGGGATGCCATCCTTCCCGGCGGCTTTACTTAAGAACAGTTTCTCTAAGGCCTTCTTTAATCCTACCACAATATGTTCCAGTTCGACAATGAGCGACAGGTTTTCAATGGTGTTAAGGGCATCGTTATTAACGTGGTTCTCTCTGGAGTACAGTTCAGAGTAGTACTTCACCCAACGCTCCATCTTCTTGCCATTGTCATGGATGGTAACACCAGCGGCAGACTTCAGTGGTACTATCACTTTCTTCGTGGGACCAATTGCTTTCTTTATGAATCAGACACTGCCCTGATGTTTCCGATATATACTGCTGACTGGATGCTCTGACTGAGCTGGAACCAGTATTCATTGGAGTACTACCGTGCTAGCTCTGCACTTTGCTTCTGATAAACCTATATGCCTGTAGAATCCTCTTGCAGGAGGATTGTTTGTATTCCGGGTAGGCAATGCGACGCTCTTCTATGGCTGACATGAGTGTGGAGGAGTTAGCCTCAAACCAGTCGCTGTTCCTTAACTGCTTCTTACCAAAGATCCCCGTGGATGTACTGTCCACAGTCTTTTTGATGTGATCACATCTCTTTGTGGCACTGCCGTTGAGAGGTTCTGAATCAAACGTCTTGGAGAGGGCATAAGATAATTCTTCACCCATTTATGGATATGAGGTCTTGCTTACATCAGTGCGTTGTTTACTTCCTGCCTAGAGAGGTGTATCTTCTCTGGTTGCAGTTTAAGTTTTCAGCACATCAGCGAGTGGTTAGTGTCACAGTCAGCGCTGTGGAAGGTACGGGTACGAAGCACACCCTTCATGACAGACAGTCTCGTAATGATAAAGTCCAGTTAATGCCAGTGTTTGGACCGTCGATGCCTCCAAGATACTTTATGATGTGGTTTTGTCTGAAAGAATGAATTGGTAATGCTGAGGCCGCGGTACGATCACATCTCTATGAGTCGCTGCCGTTCTCGTTCATATTTCCAATGCCTAACGTTCCAAGACCGGAATGCCAAGAGTCATGGCCAGCACCCACCCTAGCGTGTCTCCCAGCAATATCAAGTTTTGTTACTTGAGAATTTTGTCGATGATCGAGTTTAAGTCGTCGTAGAACTCATCCTTGATATCTGTGGTGGGGCTTAGTGTGGGAGCTTAAAACGATGCTCAGGTTGACAGGCCTGATTGTGGTTTGGAGGCAGAGAGATACAAGTTTTCCGTTTCCTTGTTGGCAGAGTTCTTTCATCTCCAACAGAGAGTTCCTGAGGCGAGTCCAACACCAAGCTCAATGCCGTCATCAGTACACTTTCCTTTGCCAGATTAACGTGTAGTTCTCTTCTCTGAAGGACTCGAAATCTGATAGCCGTGTCTCCTATGGTGCGCCGATGTTGACCTGAAGTCTTGCAAGTTCGTAATTGATGACTTTATTCTTTCGAACATCGCTGATTGCCTGGAGATCGTCTAAGAGTCCAGTCAGCATGGTCCGGATATTTCAGGTCCCTAGCTTGATGATTGGAGGTTTCCTTCTTGGTTTTTGTTTGTTGTTTCTTGGTGCAGTAGTTGCAATCCGCTTCGGCAGGTATTCGCGTAATTTAAGCCATATGCAACCAGCAAGGCAGACGAACTGTGCTGGTACGGCACCTTATTGTCTGGGGGTTGCCCATCTTGAGGAGGGCAGTAGCTGTCCAGTGAGACATGTTGGTCTCTCTTAGGGTCGGAAGCAACCCGTGGCGCCTGACTATACGCCAATTGAGTTTTGACTAATAACCGTTAAACTGCTGCTTCCCATGTTGCTCCGAAGATGTGAAACTAAGCATGCAATGTTCTCTCCAGGGTGCAGCCTGGGCAGGGTGATATGGAGAATCATGTGTTGCTCATGCAGCTGATTTCCCCTCTCCACGCAACTGATGGATCCAAGGGAAAGGACAAAACGATATATCATGGCACCAGCGGTGTCGCAGGAGTTGATAAGAAGACACTGAAAACAATGCCAAGTTACCATAGAGACTCCGTCTCTGGATTTTCTGTTTGGATTTACTCCCGTAACCTTTCCCATGGCAGGGTATAGTCGCAAGGCAGCAAAGGGTTGAAGTCAAGAGTTTACCTTCTCATAGATGGGCGACCACCCAAGGCTAACAAGCCTCATATACCCGAAGCGTATAGTTTTAAGGCACCAGAAACTCTCCTGTTATCCCTTCTCCAGACCGTTTAAAAAGGAGGTTCGGTTGGTGATTTGTGTTCGTTTTTGCTTGCCCTGAGTTGGTTTTCATGCAGCTAGAGCCTCTTACTTCGACCTTAATCACATCCTTGGATGAGATAAGTACTGGCAGACCAGGTCTTAAGAGTTTGCAAGGGACAAGGTCCGGTTAGTGGAGTTATGCCTAATGTTGTCATCAAATTGAGTGCAGGGGCCTTGTCACTTTGTGTGAGAAATTTTTTTAACAATTTCTGCTCATTTTTATAAATGTCTGCTGATACAATTCGTAATGCAAAGTAATTAGGGTAATGCCAATAAGTTTTATATATAATATTACAACTTTAGACCGATTCTGAAATAAAGAAACTATCTGTCCGTGAATTAGCCATTCCTTTACGGTCAAAATCGTGTTTACTTCCTTTAAAAAACCCTGCCGCGGTACAAGAAACTCTGTTTGTTTGAAATTAGCAAGAATGTCACCAGTCGGCTTAGGCTTGGAGGCAGAAAACCCGACATTGTAACACCTCAGTGATACTTCCCCAGACCGTTTTCAAAGAGACCACCGGTATTCAGTTAGAACCAAGATAGTCTCATTTTGGGCGGGTTTCTCACGCAACCATACATTATTATGTTTAATCAATTATTAAACAGATCAGTGCATTGTGTGGACATTGACGAGAGCAGACGTTGGGAAGTTGGAGACACTAGACTGCACTCCGAGTGCCGGACTTGAACGCATATTAACAAAGCGGAAAAAAGAGTTCTAGGAACTTTCGACGATCGGAACAAATCTTCTTAGGTAAAATATCTTCGCCCGAATATGCCTCACTTTCCTAACTAGGTGTCGCAAGATTCGTATGTTATTATGTCAATTTAATTTGATAGAACTTTCATTTTCTATGTATAGCTGAATTATCAATATGTCGTAATGTAGAGTATATCGCATTGGTAATATCCAAGATTAATGTATGTCGTTATTAGGATAAAATCGAAGTGGATGGTGTAATCTGATACGATGTTCCTTCGTAGTACAGAACTGATTTTAACAGAGTAGTGTTAGAGCTTGTACTTGTTTGTGTTTGGATATATAGTTTTGGATTGTGCAGAGTTAGGCTTTGTTGGCCTTGGGCACGTAGAATTAGGCATTTGTGTTTGTGTGTGCCTTTTATACTTTCTAAGTGAGGAAATGCATCGGAATATTGTTGATAATTATTATTTAAAGAGAATTATGGATATGTATGTATTATCAGAAGTCGGGATATTATTGTTTTTGTTATAGCCATTACTGTAGAACGCGCGTGTATGGAATATTTAGATGTGAGTGGATGAGTTGACCTAATTATTTATTTGCCATTATTCTGATCTGCGAGAGTGTGTTAATTCTCCTGTATTCGAACAAGGAATCACCCTTGTATGCCCCTTATAATTCACAAGAAGATTATCGGGTGCGATCGGACGCCACCCGAAGATTAGATAGAAGACATGGGAGAGCAACTAAAGATAGTTGTTTGAGGAAGGAGGGCGAAAGAATGGAAACGACGGAACCTGAAGTACTGACAAGGAAAGCCGGGAAACGGAACGAGGGTACCGGAAATACCCAAAGGAACACAAGGCGAACATTATAAATGAGTAACATAGAAGGTACACGTTAAGGGAACCCTCTCACCTTTAATTTTGCGGGATGAAATAATTGGCAATTTGGATACGTCGTGTATTGATTGGAAGCAATTGCATTGAAACGTTGTCCGGTAATTGTGGAATACCGTGATATAGTTTATTAAATTGTTATACATTTCACATTATAAATTTTATATTTTAACACCTAAACTGCTGACTGGAGGCTCGGAGCTATTTCACCTTTAGATTATCCGTCCTTCTCCGGGAGTAGCAATAATTCCATAGGGGCAAGTGACAGCCCTGAAGGCGTTGGATCTAAGGTCGCTCTGAAGTTTGGGGATACGTAACAGGAGAAGTTTAGAAGGACACTGGCTTAAGCAGTGGATAGTCAATGCCAGAAACTTAGAGGGTAAAAGATACAAAATAGAAAGGTTTAGAACAAATCCCTTAGTAGTATGATAATACCGGTTATGAAAATACTGGTTTTATTTTTTTTTATCTTGGCTAAAGCTTTCTAAACCACCAACCCCGACTTTATCCTCACATCAAGCGCATACTCCCAGGCGTGAATGTCACCAGCTGCCGTCCATGTAAGAGGAACGTCTTGTCGGGTAGAAGATTTCAATCTGGTTCATGAATAAACAAATCTTCTATCATTATACTCCTCAGTACAAAATCCATAAGGTCTACGACCCCACAAAATATACGAACATGATTATTATATACGTCTTTGAAAGTACAGCACGAGCACGGCACGGATGCAAATGAGATACGAAGCGAGTACATCCACTGACCACTGTCAATATTTACATCAACTTACGCGTAGTAAAAAAAAATCAGTTACTGCAATTGTATTGCAGACACAATCTATGGACGCGAGTGTACTCCCCTAAATATAAGTACATATCCAAGAACACGTGAATACTTACATGAAGACATACAAGAAGATATTCGGTAAGACATACATACATACATATGCGTGTATGTATGATTTGCATCAACACTCGCATAAATCTAATACTGGAATCAAATACTGGAAATGAATTACAAATCTGACCTATGTAAATGAGTAAATCATCCAGTCGTCAGTGCTGACTGATCACTATTTATATGCTTAATTGGTCCTAGCTATACGTGTTTCCTGCAAGTATAGCGGTACTGAATATAATATTATAATGTATTAAATTCTGTTTTCCTCGTGCCATTCAAATATGAAGCGGATATTAAACGTAACCAACAAATGTATTACTCTGCTGTTTATCTCAAAGCGTAACTATAATCTATTGTCCTTCTTCAAGAGTCAGCCGAAAGAATGATCATTTCATCAATGTGAAAAATACTCAAATTATTATTTGGTGGAAGTGCGACCAATATTTTGAGAAACCTATTTTAAAAAATTTCAAGCCAATATATGCTTACCATTGTATGGAACAATGTGTGACGATATGTATTATAAACCACGGAAGCATATTCAGAATAGCGTAGTATTTAAACTGACATAAAATAGAGAGGGCGCGTTTGTTTTTGTAACAGACTCTTGTCTTCTTTTATTTTTCATGTTAAGTCTTCACGGTGGGCCCATCAGTTACCGTGTTATACTGCTTATCCGGACATTGCAAGTTCGACTCAAACACACGGTAAATAATATTCTTCCTAATAAATCAGGAAACGCGGAAGCTTGAGTGGTTGTAAATAAAAATGAAAAATCCATCTGACGATCTAAGGTCGACGTAAACAATAACTAATAGACACAAATAATTGGTTGAGATATTCAGCAGCAAGCACATAACTTCAAAAACACCGATTCATATGAATAACCAAATCGGATATATATATATATATATATATATATATATATATATATATATATATATATATATATATATATATATATATATATATATATATATATATATATATATATATATATAAAGGCTCACAATGATGCTAGTAGTGTTCCGATTGGATTTAGGAGTGTGTCTAACACATCAATCAAGTTGACCGAACAATAGGATGTTTCAGATTTTATAGAAAAGATTATATCCATAATTCTTTTCAATGCACCACATACATTTTTCAAATACCTATCTGGAGTTTTTAATGCATTAATCGACTAAAAACCTTTCTTGGCAGTAGCAAACCTAGATATAAATACAATATAACACAAAGCATGAAAGTCATAGTTTGTTATTGTGCAAGAAACCTTCAACCCGTTACAGACATATTCAGAGTGCCATCAGTAAAGGTATAGTATTGTCTTTTCTGGTCGGCCTGGTGTCAGGATAATGTGACTGGGTGGGATTCCATAATACATGTCTGCGGCATGATGCCCCAGTGCTAGACATCACTATAAACTGCATCACAGCATACTTCGCAGCGATATGACTGAAAAATTGTTAAAGCTACGTTAAAAATCCTAATCAAACAAACTATCCGGGTTACATAAAAGTCTCGCATAAACGTTAACTAAGCAGCAGATCGTGCCATTACGAATAATGTCATTCCTTGATCAATAGGTCAGCACCCCTGATATTGGTTTGTAAAGTAGTCATTTTTAATTTTGGATTATGACAGAGTTTGTAACTCTTAAAGAAATGTACACATTGCTGGATTTACGATTTCATTGGGTATCGTTTTACACATTGTTTATACACTCTCATTACCACATACTTTGCATAGGTAACATATTGACATACTGAACACGAGGACTTTACTGGTTTTTTTTTTTTTTTTTTTTTTTTTTTGCAGCGTACATGTTATTCTTTATTTGCCGCTCAGCATTAAGAGGTTTTAGGACGGGTCGGCTTGGTGTCAGGATAATGTGACTGGGTGGGACAGCATGCTGCGTGTATTCGGTATGATGTCCCAGTGCTAGCATCACTATAAACTGCAACACTCCAGAGTTCTCAGCGATATGACTGAGCAATTGTTTAAGCTACGATAAATATCCGAATCACACACACACACACACACACACGCACGCACACACCCACACTATTTGACGACCTTGATCCGAGTGAGGGTAATTCTTACGTGTACGGTGATGTGAAGTTTGAAGAACAAGAAAACACCGTGAGAAAATTTTATAAAGGTCGACACAGAAACACAGACGTCAGAGGCGTAGCTAGAGTGTTTGGCGCCCGGGGATAATATTCATTCCCCCTCCCCACCTCAACTCTGAAACCCATTATTTTCATCAATAAAATCACCATTACCCGTTACAACCTATTTCAAAGCCCATTTTGGCGCCCCCACTAGTATGGCGCCCGGGGACATATGTACCCCCTGCCCCCCCCCCCCCCAGCTACGCCTCTGACAGACGTGATCTATGACAGACAACCTATACGCTCGCGTGCCTAAAGTAATCCTTGACAACAGTAACGGGTTAATGATTTTTCGTGGCATTGGCGCCCATGGTCTAGCAACATTCATTGAACTTGGTGTTCCGCCAACCATTGGTGAAATGAGTTTCGGAATATGTTTCTGGAGGATGCATAGGAACCGTATAGTTTCCTCCCTATTGAAATGACTGCAGGACCAAGTGAGTATAACCTTGGTCTGGACAAAGCTATATAAATTACTACAATAAGTATAGTGTCAAAACCTGCCAGTAATACCATAGCATTGTTTAAAGAGCAACGCCGTGAAATTCCAAGCCACACAATCAACTGCAACATAATGTTCACAAGCACGATGTCCTCATTATGCGTACCAACGGCACATTCGACAGGCCTGTCTTGTAACTAGGTCAAAGTTGTGACCGATTTTCACGCTACAGGGACACGTGAATCAATGTCTTTAATAAGTAATTTTAGATAATCAGTACTACCAATGTCTTAATGGTGTATTTTACTCATAACTAACTTTGCCATAATAGTATGCTGGTTATTACGGTTTTTGTTGTTGTTGTCACTTATTCTGATTTTACTAGCAGAAAATTAAAACCTTCACGAATATGGAGGGGGATTACCGCCATAATTCTATGCATGTATTTTGTAATCTTCCTTGATGCATTATTGTAAATTGCTGTTTGCAAGTGCTACTTTCATAATTCTATCCATGTATATTGTTATCTTTATTGATGCAACTGTACGTGGCAACTTGCATGTGCAACTTTCCTTCTGCATTATTGTAAATGGCTGCTTGCAAGTGCTACATTCCTAATTCCATCCATGTATATTGTATTTTTCATTGATGCAAACGGTAAAGAGCTAGTTGCAAGTGTTTAGATCTACTTTCCTTCTGCGTCATGGTATCTTGCTGTTTTTTTGTTGCTTTTTTTTGCCAAACGCTGAATTCATTATGTAGTTTGTCGTATGGCAAAATCTGGGTCAGTTATTACAAGTGTTAATATTCTATTTATAAATTTGCTATATCGCAAATTACTTCGTTCCAGCTGTTGATTTTGTTCTTCATTTTACAGATTTTGCCTTGCAACACCGTAACTCCAAAATGTTCTCTTCGTCCATGCATTATGACAAACTGCATCATGTAAAATGATGATCATAATGTAGCATCACGCATGTCGCAAGTTAGCATAAAGGAAGTTTGCATAAAATAATGCTCATTATGACAACAGATGGCGCTGTGAAATGTCAACTTGTTAAAAAACGACTACTCCCCTGACTATAGCGACACAAGGTTATACCATTTTACGGTATTGCTGGGCGTCTATTTTAAAATATTGTACGTTTAATTTACCGCAACCTGTATTATAGGATGATAGGGTATAACAGCATACAAACAAAATTAAAACGATATTACATACTGTCTGTCATACCTGCATGAACTCCAAGTTGCTGAGACATCTTTCCGATCGTTCTCAAAATAAATATGTTGAGAATTATATGGCCTAAATTGTTGTAAAAGTTGATTTTGGGTGTACCCCAACATAAATTTAAAAAATGGGGTGGCAAGGGTAAGAGGAAACTCTGACTAATTTTGGACATGCTATGTGATTTAGTTTTCCGATATTAATGCTGCTATCGGGGGACATACTTGCATAAAACCAATCATTCGGGGACATTTGCTTTTCAGATGGTTTAAACATAATTATTTAATGTTTATTTGGTGGCTGCCTTTTAAGTTATCAAGTTGAAGAACAAAATTAAACCTCACTGATAATTCACTTCAAAAAAAAAAAATATATATATATATATATATATATATATATATATATATATATATATATATATATATGTATATATATATATATATATATGTCCCCTGATAGTTTAGTTTAGTTTAGTTTAGTTGTCCCCTGATAGTCAAGTCCTTTTTGTCCATGCTCATTGCCAAACTTTAATGTACAATGTATATATTTAGTTATCAAGTTGAAGAACAAAATTAAACCTCACTAATAATTCACTTCAATATATATATATATATATATATATATATATATATATATATATATATATATATATATATATATATATATATATATATATATATATATATATAAATGTCCCCTGATAGATTAGCTGTCCCCTGATAGTCAAGTCCTTTTTGTCCATGCTCATTGCCAAACTTTAATGTACAATGTATATATTATACATACATGTACTAACAATGTCATTGGGGGCCTTACTATATACATATCCACCTATTTGGGTACATTCACAAATATATAGAGGGTATTTGCTTGAAACAAGTGAATAATGGATATATTTCATAGAGTGGGTGAAAAACTCTAGTCTTTTCATGAGCAACTATTATATTTTTGTTATGATCAAGCATATTGTCTAACAACTTTTATAACACACTAAAGTAGCATATTTCTTAACGCATCCCCTCAATGTCAGCAGTTTAAAATGCTCCTTCCCCATGCAAGGTAAATAAGCTGATAAATACAAAACAAAGAAAAAAGAAACATGTTTATCATTGGTTGGATTTTAACCGCAGTCATTAAGTTTTCCAGATGGCCATCTTTACCTTTACATTACGCAAACATCATGAAACATTGGATTTCTTATATATAATATCTAATGATGGCTGGTGAATAGTTTTTTTCCCTCACTCTATCACAGATAATTCACTTGTAAAATTCAGTAATTCACTGCCTAGCATACAATAAATATATACATTAATTAATTATGTATATTTACTGACAAATATCTTACTCCCCTTTACAAAGTTCCTCATTCATTTGTGGTAACCAAATATGCTATGTTTTCTAAAGACTCTGTATAGTGTTATAAACCTGTAGATTATCCTTCATGTTACTTTAAAAGTTTTCTGTCTCAACAAAGATCCACAAAGAATCAGTATATTTATTTTTTCACAATGAATCAGTATATTTATTTTTTCAAACCTGTTTTATTGAAACTGTTACATTAACCATTTAGATACAGTTACACTTTAAATGCATCGTAAAATGGTTTGGATAATTTGATTTTCATGTTCTGAAACTGAAAACAGTCATTTATAATAAATGTCCCCTTGTGTTAATGGTAAATACTCCCGGCATTTAAAATTATATTTTAACCTTTATATATTTTAAATGTTATTTTTTTTCTGAGATTTTCCATCAGTTGACTAAATACAATGTTATTTCTCATTTATAAAATCTTTCTCAAAACCATTTGTTTCCTAATGTCTCAAATTTGTGTTCAGTTCAATGTTGGGTTTATATTATGGTTGTTATTCAAACAAGACAACGCTGTGTATCTTTTCCCTTTTTGTTTACATAACCATATGTAAAGCTTTCTATCATCAATAACAAATATCTTCTTGTTTTTCAATGCATATAACATAACAGTGTTGGTACAGTTCAGTTTGTACCTTTGAAATAATTTATCAACTTCTTTTTCATGGGAGATATATCATTTTCATTGGAAATCATTTTCTCTGGTGCTAATGGGTAACCCATCAAATAGTCATAAAATTGTAATTTAATCACCAAAAACACTTAAAACTATCATAGTCAACTTATGTTTTAAATTGATTTTTTCCCATCATGCCATGCAACGACTCCATGTTTGTATGTAATTTGATTGCTAATTACACATCTTACTCCAGTCACAATCATCAGGAACAGGCCAGTTTTACACCTAATATATCTTTAACCTTATATCTTGTGATAATCATGGAAAACTTTGAATAACCTAACTTTATGAACTCATTGCATATTAATATAGAGATTGTATGTACCCATATGCAATCAACCTCAATATGAAAATGCTATGTCTAATTATTATTCAAAGATTTACTTGTCTAATGAATTTCCAGATAAACCGAAGAATTAAAATGAAATTAAAAAACGTGGCATATGATGGTAAAAGGATACGCTGCTTAATTGGGATAACTTATTATTTTATGCTAAGATTTACATTCCATTTGGTGTCATTTTCCTCCAGTCAAAGTACATAAGTGGGTCCTGATCTTAGATTAAAGGCTTGTAAATGGTTATCTTGAATTCATCACCTCTAATTTGTGATCTAATTAAATTAAATCAAACAATTTTGACAATAAGTAGATCATCAGACCTGGATCCAATTGTTTACCCAATACTATTAATAATTCTTTATAATCATCAGACCCAGATCCAATTGTCTACCCAATAATACTATTACCAATTCTTTATAACCATCAGACCTGGATCAAATTGTTTACACAATACTATTAATAATTCTTTATTTACAGAGGGAACTGATTTAGATGAAAATAATTTTACCTCGAGGTCCTCTAAAAAAGTGAAGCAATATACATCATACAAAAAGTTAATAGAAATTACTATTTAGTTCAACATGTCTTGAGTAAAAAAAAAATGACTTAAATATCATCTCTTTTAAATACTAATATTTTGGCACTTTTACGGCCTGTGAAATCTTTTTCCACAGAAATATACCGGAGTATTGGAAACATTTTAAAATTGTTAAATTCTTGACTCTGATGGAAGAAGGTTTCATATGTGATGTTGATCTTAAATGGTATTAAGTGCCGAGTAATAGTTCAATAACTCCTGTAGGTACTCTGGAGTAGCTCCATTTAGACATTATGCACAAGGTATGTCAGATGAAAATCAATCTTTTCATATGTTTTAAGCCATTTCAGTAATGTAAAAAGGCTTTTAGTTTAAACATTTAATTTTATAACTGTGTAGTTCAAGATTATAAGTTCTGTAATACAGATAGTAAAGGATTAGAATGAAAACCAATGGTTCGTTTTTCTCCTTTTGACATACAAACATTATAAATATATGTGAATATATAGCAGATGAAATTGAGTTATGACAATAATTTTAAATTGTTGAAGTCATAGTGAAAATTCTCTTAGCTAAATTATCAGCATTTAGGCATGATATATAGAGCACAAAGATGAACAATGAGGAAGTTGATAAAAGATGAGAAGAAATAAAAAAGAAGTTACAAGCAGAAACTTAATTAAAATGTGTATGGCATTGTGTATGAAATTGCAAAAATAAGGAGGAAAGAAAGGGGAAGAAATTAAGAAAGTTACAAAAGAGGCAGATATAAAGTGAACTGTACTGCTTAATAGAGTGACTTACATAACTGACATTGTATGTAGATGTTCAGAATGAAAGGTAGATACACAAAAACACATTATTTTGTATAAAGTTTTCCTGGATTAAAAAAAAAATAATACAAACCCTATACTCATAAGATTTTTATGTAAATGTTATTACATACTATGTTTCAACAATGCAATAAAAAAAGAACACACATTAAAAGTAAGATTTGTTTATTCAGTATATTTCATCCACAACCAAACGTGAACTTTATTGCCAGATGAGCTAAAAATGTAAAAGGTGAGGATGTACTATATAAATATCTGTTCAAGGTGCACAAAAGACAACTGATGACTGACAATGCACAACCACACCAAAAGATCACTCTTAAGGAAGCAATCAGATATTGTGAATTCATTTAACTTTGTGGTTTAGTGAAAGATTTAATTTTCATGGATACTTAATTTTGTGTACTGTGTAAAGTCATGGATACTGAATTTTGTGTACTGAGTAAATTCACAGACATATAATTTATGTGTACTGGGTAAGGGATCCCATAGTTTTTGCAAAATAAATAGCCATAAGCTGCACACAGAGTTAAAACACGCAAATTAAAACAAAATGGTGTGTCTGAGAATGCAAATGTGTATTTGTCATTAGTGAATAGGACTTATTTTACATAGGAAAATACAGTATATAAGCCACAAAACATTTACCAAATTTGGTGATCCTAGCATAAACCATGCTAGAGGTAAGAGGCTCATGTGGGTCTGAGATCACTCACATGACTAACAAAATAATTAGGGTACAAAGTTAATGTAGGAGAACTTTTGATTCACATTTTGTAACTAGAGGAAGGAGTGATACAATTAAAAAACAAGGTTTCAGTAGTTTTTTGTGAGGTACACAAGGGTTTAAATGATATAGTGACTCTCATAGCCCAATGTATATAGGTGTGCACTTTTGTCACAGTTAATATTAAGCATAAGAGGGTCATTACCACTGAAACATGCCTCAAAATTCTGGAGGTTCTACAAATAAATGACAATTCAAAAAGTAAACAAGAGCCTCTTGGATGAACTGATGCTATACTGGCCAAAAATAATTTTCAGGACATCAACATAAGAGCATTTTTTCATTTTAACCAATAAGTGTTGAAACCATTGCTGATATTCTTGAGCAATAACGAGATTTTCAAAGTAGTTACTGTGACAGCCATACTGGGCTTAAAATTATTACCATTTTCATTTTAGACCAACTAGACATCATCTGAAGTCTTTTGGTGAAAACCCATGTCAACAAGACCATCCTTTCAGTAGGAGTACCAAGATGGATGTCATATCAGCCATATTGGATATAAGATTGGCACCATTTTCATTTAGAACCAGCAAGATATTGTAAGAAGTCTTTTAGTGAAAACCACATGTTGATATGACTATCCATTTAAGAGAAGCAGCAATAAATAGATTTTCAAGATGGTCTCTGTGTCAAGTTTTATGTAAATCATTCAAGTAGTTTAGAACGAGTAACAAAAATAAATTTGTGCTCATAGACGGATGATGGACAACTGGCCAACCCACAAGATCATGTTTTATGACCAGTGAGGCTAAAAATCAGAGGCCTTCTAAAAATCATGGAGCAAATATACATGTACATAATCATAAACAAGATCAATTAATCAACTACATACAATACTGTCATTCAACCCCGCCCAACACCGAGTCTAAATCTTTGTCCAAGTGCCAAAAACCAAGAGTCAACTTTATTGGAATACACTAAATACAAACTCTGCTAAAAATTCATTTGCATATGTACATAGGATCAATATATTGCAAATATAGTAGATATTAGTTGGTCGGAATAATATTTCCTAGTGAAGCTGGACAGCAAAAGTTTTCATAATGAACCTTCAACACCCACAACCAAGGTTTTTCCCCTCTCAGAAATGGAAAGGTGGAATGGACGGAGAAAGGAATATTGTTAGAGCCAGATGTTTGTATCCTGATTTGATTGACATGGTTTTGAATGGTTTTGCACCGGTCGAATGATCCAAGAAAAAGCAATAATTTTGTCAGTTGTAATGGGATATGATGACTTTACCGCAAGTAGCGGATGGTTGCATAAATTTCAAGTCTGACACAATATTAAGTGTTCTGTCCTTAGTGGAGAATCAGTTAATGTTAAGAATGAATTTGTCGAAGATTGGAACAAGATTGAATGATATATGCAAGAGATATGACAGCAAGGATATTTTTAATTGTGACAAAACATATTTTTTTTTAGACTTGCCAACAAGGTCGCGGGTACGAAAAAGGGGATTAATGAAAATGCTATTCACATTTGTCATCCCCCTCTAGAAAGGCCACCCTCATTATAAAGCCACTTTCCTGCTGCAATAGGGGTGGCCTTAAAACAGTGGGACTACTGTATGTATGTACTTGTATGTTTTAATGATCCAATTTTAAAAAATGTGTATAATGGAGTCTCCTGCACATGTAAATTCTGATTTCTGCCAATACTGAATTGCAAGTCCACTTGACACATTTTATTCCAGTGTGAAAAAATAGCAAAGTCATGCACTCTGTATCCACCTACATAAAGAAAATGGTCACGAGTTCAGTGTTATGTTTTCCATATGAAAAACGCGTTTGTCAGGGACTGACATTCTACTGGCCAAAAAGAATTTCCAGGAATTCAAGTTAAGAACCTTTCAAACTAATTCTACAGTTTTGTACTTTGCATAGGGTTAGAATTTTAAAGAAAAATAATTTCTGGCATTTCATCACTGGTTATACTGGCAATATAATAAAGACTTTGTATATCTTAGGTGTTGGGAGAAGAACTTTCAATTCCCTTTATTTTGATGTATGATTGATGGGTGTACTTTTAGGTTCTAGAGTATACAGCTTGGGCTAACTTAAGATGTGCTTGAATAAAAAAACTGCTAGCTCTGCATGGTCATTTTCACTTCCTGGACTTCAGAGGTAAATTGTAGAAAAATGATCCGATAACTTTTTTTTACTTTTCAGATGTTTTGTAATTTGTTCATTGCACTTTCAGAAGCTGCTATTGCCTACTTTAGCAAAATTCGTTTTCCCTATTTTAATAACTTTTAAAGTTAGTGTACTTTTGATTAATTCTGGTTAATTTTTCAAGCACATGGGGGCATACATTTTGTTATACCATGTGCTTAGATCATGTACAATTTCCACAAGTGCAGTATCCAAAGAAATATCAGCCACATTACATCAAAGTAGCATTGAGATATGCCAACATTATCTCCATTGTGCATGTTACAAATACAAACAACTTCACCTCACCTACGTCACTATCTGAAAAGTACATACTAACTGGTGAGCACCCCCTTGGTGAAATAACAATATTGATATGACTAGACATCTGGAAGTAGCAACAAGATACTCAAGATGACCATTATGGTGGCCATATTGGAAGTCAGATCAGCTAACTTGACATGGTAAAGAAGTTGTTCAGTGAAAACCCAATGCCAATATGACCCTTCATTCAGGAGAAGTAGTGATAACAAGATTTTCAAGATGGTAACTGAAGCAGCCATATAAGATATCTCAGCAGCATTTTCATTCAGGCCCAACTAGATATTTCAAGAAGTCATTTAGTATAAAAAACAAACATGCCAAGATGACCATCCGTTCAGGATCAGCGACAAGATTTCAAGATAGCCACTACGGTGGCCTTATTGGATGTGCAAGTGACACCATTTTAATTTAGGACCAACTTGTATGTGGGATGAAGGTGTAAAGGATAAAGTTTCAAGGCAATCCTGAAGTAGTTTAGGAGGCAGAGCTATAACAAGATTGTGCCAATGAATGGACTGATGACATACCATCCCATAAGTATATGGAGAAACAGTGGAGATCCATATTTTATATAGCGATCTGTGCTAAGGGCAAGTACAAGGTACACTGGAACCCAAGGTCAATTATGTCTGGTTTTCAAAGTCATTTACAAAAGTATAGACATAAAAGTTTTCATATCTGCACCATAATTGGATTTATATGTACCCAAAATTAACAGAAATGTATCAAAAACTGCAGGACAAATAACATGCACAAAAATCAGTCATTGTAAGAAGAAAATGTGCGATAATTTAACAACAAATATTGCAGGAGAGTAGTAATTTGGTGAAATGTGCATCTTCAAATTATCATTCATGGAAATGAACTGAAAACTTTGACAATAGTTGTATTCACAAGATTTAATCATGCAATACATCAAGCTGCAAGAAAAGATAGTAATCCAGGCAACTATTGCTGGAATAAAGTAATTTGTTGACATGTGCATCTTCAGATGATGACAATAATATGTATCAAGTTTCACAGTGATCCATCAGAAACTAGACTATTTGTATTTACAAGATTAATACATACACTGTATTGAGATAAAGTAATAAAAATGGCACTAACTGAAGAGCCAATATTTTTGTTTATGTGCACATGCTGAGTTGATGACTACAACATTTACCAAGTTTCATAGCAATCAACTGAAAAATGTAAGATAATTGTGATTACAAGACTTTGTCATACATGGAATTCAGTTGAAAGTAAGAATGAGAACTCTAATAAAAATTGCATCACAAAATAATTTATCTATATGATCATCATTAAGTGATGCCTATAATATTTACCAAATTTCATGGCAATTCATTCAAAACCAACTAGCTGAATTAATATGTGTGTGCCAGATGGATGGATGGAAGCTTGGATGGACTAACATGAGTGTTTCAAGAAGGGGTACTTAAAGTACACCAATTTTCTATAGTTGTTGCTTGGTTTTTTTCTTGCTGAAGCCTCTTCATGTTCATTAGTTTTATTCAGACTTTGTTGTAAGGTGCTTTGATTTTGCTTTCAAGTATCCATTGTTCCACTGCTGTTTTACCTGAAAGAGAGACCAGAGACTAATACTGCATCCCAATGCAATGAACTAGACAACAATCTTGCAGGTGTTGGGCCTGTTTTGCAGTGCTTTTACTGAGCTTGTACTCCAAACAGCGTATATACCTTGATATTTCTCTATCTCTCTGATTTATTTGGATTCATATTTAATCAGTTTTCTTTGCAGTCTGCATGCATGAATACTAAATTCTAAATGTTGCGTTAATAAATTACATAGGAAGAAGAATATTATTTATATTCCATTATCATTTACAAACAACTTTATTTTAAACCTGTGAAGACCAGTCGATTAGCAACAAAACTCTTGATACCAATATTCTTTAACTTATATAATTCTGATAATTTCTTTGAAACAACTTTATGAAAAAGCATGTTTCTGTTCAGTGTTAGCAAATATATCGATACTCCATTGCTCATTCACAAAACATGTAGATTTCACACAATCAAATTTGCCTTATTACCAATAAATGCAAGGATGAAAAAATGAACTACATAGTATCATTATAAAACAGTTATATGAACAGATATTATGTACATGAACATGTAGATTCACAGCACAACATTTTATATTCAGGCATTAGCAATTTTTCAAACATTGCATCGATCAATGCATCCTTTGAAAATGAAACAAATGAGCTGCAACAAAATAATAACAAAAAACCTGATGACCACTTTACATATGCATATACTATATGACTAGATACAACCCACAAAGTTTAGTAACTTTAGCTGTGAGTTATTGTGCAGAAACAGTTTTCCTTCTTTCACCTTGGCCTTTGCATGTTTCAACAACTATTAAAGTTATTGTGCAAAAGCCTAACAGCCTTGTGGCAGTAGTATACATATTGCTTAAAAAATTTAAATCTAAAATACCCCTATCTGTATAAAACATGAGATAATAACAGACCATGTCCATGGTAGATACCTTTGTGTTGATTTTATCCCACAAAGGCACATTTTACCCTAGTTTGCATTACTGGGAGAAGGGCAAACAAGGAGCTTCAATAACTATGCCTCAACACTTTAAACATCAAATCAGCATAATTGAAAAAGAGTTAAATTGGTCCAAATGATCTAATCCAGCAAATACAAGATCCTTCTTACATCATTTGCATCTCTTTTCCTGAACAAAACTGAAGTAGAAAAAAAAAAAAACAAGGTCCAGATGACTGTACATAGACAACTATACACCTCAATACATGACTATTTCTGAATTTGCACTAAAAGCAACCTGTTCACAGACATAGCTGTTGGGGGCACTGCTGTAATTCCGCATTACGGAGTATTCAGTACCAAGAGGAAAAAAAAAGTACAAAAAATGTATGCAAGGTTGTACTGAACAAAATGTATACTATGTAAGAGCAGTACCTGGAAGGCTGCAGCCATAAGCAATATTAATCCAGTCAATGAATGAATCTTTTAAAACTTTCGTCATTTGGGCATCCCAGTGAAACCTTTGATCTGTAATAACAATTGAATATTTAAATATATTTCTTGCCTGCATACATGTAGCTGGTAAAGTTGTTACACAATGGTAGAGGATAAATCTTCATGAAACAAAATTAATTGCTACCCTTCTTCATCATTTGTTAGTCTTTTAATGCAGGTTCACTAGAAGCATAAAAACTAAGGCAATTGTGAATCCCTATGCTTTTTATAGCATATGGATTCACAATTGCCTTGTTGTTTTTTTTTTATAGCATATTCCATTACCCACCCCATACTCACCCTCACCAGCAGTGACCCAGACATTAAAATGCAGTATCTGTCACATACATGACATGTCTTTTCCTATGATCAGATATATTCACTTTGGTCAAATGTCATTAAAAAATGTCATTATATGCAATTGCTGTATTTTTACCTGTCTCCCTCCCTTAGAGGGAGGTAGGAATGACACGCCTCTTGCTCAAAGTCATCCACACATGGGCAAGATAATTAATAAATTGTGTGGATTTCCAATCAGCCATTAGGATGAAGGTGCAGTAACAGATGGATTGACAGACAGACAGAGGAAGGATAATAATATGTCTATATTTTTTAATATATAAAAAGCATGGGAATAATAATTGGTATTTCCCTTAATGGGAAATGGGGATACTGAGCTTTAGTTGTTGGGAGACCCCTGAGATTTTAAGATCTATCATTAAAATCAATATAGCCATATCCTCTTTAAGTTGAAAATAGCTTTCAGAAATCACGATGATCTACATACAACCAGCAATATCCCACATTATTTGGCAGGTGAAGTCTGGAGGAATGTTGACAAAATATCCAAAGAGAGTGTCACTACCACCCAAAAAATGAAGTCCAATGTGGCATCAGAGCAAAGATGAGAACAGTAAAGATCAGCAATATCATTGATGTTTAGTAACCACCAACCTCAATTAGTCACAAAATTACTAAAAAAAAGGAAAGTGTGTATCTAAATGGGAGATATAGCTAATGATAATGAAATTAAAGGAGACACAAGCAGCAATGAGAAAAATGTGAAGCAAGAGCGTGATGATATTACCTTGGACAATATTTGGAGGCAGTGGACCATAGGTACAAGGACAATAAAAAAGGCAACTGTGCTATAACATCCCTTACAGGCACCAAATATCAGGTGACATGGTGTTCATTCCCAGCTAATATTAAAGGGTGAATAATGTAGATAATATAGATGCATGTAATTCATATTTCTTCTAAATAAGAAATTAATAATAATGGGCTTCAGTTAGGCAGAAAAAATACCTAAACCAAAGAAAGCATGTTGAATCAGTTTTCAAACTTGTAAACTTTACTGGGAGAAATTATTAAAGTACTTCTAGTTAAATTTGCATCAAGACTGAGGGCTAATATGATAATTCACAAATCTTTTCTTATTTTCATACACCATCACTAACATTGTGGGTTTCTATTTATTGAAATGTTATGTCTGGTGTAAGGGAGATAACTGAATTATATGCATAAGGTGTGTACTTTCCTCCAATATATTATTCATGTAATACACATGAATTCAAGAACACATGTATTAACTTCAATGCAATTAAATTATCCAAAAATGTATTACTGATAAAGTGAGAACCTAAAATCCAGGATTATATATATATAGTCGAGACCTCAAGAATGATTATGTAACTAACTAGAGAATCGCATTTTTAATTTCAAGACACAAAAGTTTACAAATAAAGACAAGTAGAGTAAGACAATTAAAATCAAAATAGGAAGGAATACCATATCTTTAGCAAACTACCTAAATTACTTATACCAGAATATTCTTTATGATACAAGTGAACTATCTACACATGGACCAGGAGTGTCCTCTATCCTGGTCTATAACATGCTTTACAAGAACAAAAAAGTTGTATTTTATCCATGATTTTTCATCTTTTGCGCATAAAATAGTCAATATTTGGCTAAAATTAACTATATTAACTTTACATAACTTTTTTTTGGCCTGTATGCTAATATTTTTGGAGCTGACTACACAGTCACAAAGCCATCAGTCTATATATGTTATACATATAGTTACAAAAGCCCCATTCCAAAGCTAATGTGTGTTATTTTCTACATTTTCTATGTAAAAGTCTGTCAATATTAGACCAAAACATCTCAATATCCATTGTTTAACCAAATGACACTATGACAGTATAGAAATGGTGGCTATGTATACTCGTAACTATGGATACACTGTGAAGCTGGTATTATCTTTTAGGTATCACGGTACCAATTGTTTTTCCATAGACCTCAATGCTAATATCTGGAGAGATAAATATATTTTCTATCCTAATTTAGCGTGCATAGAGAACAATGTTAGATTGTCAATTTGACGATGACAAAACCAGGTACTCCATTGCATTTAAGAGAGATAACTCTGCTGGAACTAGACAGGGGTATGAGTTATCTAGTCACAACATACATATTTTCAGTCATGTGTATTACATTTTCGAAAAATCATAAAAAATACAAAATTTGATCTATTTAGGAATTAGCATAAATTCACATGTTGCCAAGTGGCTAAACTTTTTTTAAGCCTAACAGAAAGTACAACTCTTACATAATCCACCAATCATAGCTAGTGTTGTTTTTTCTGATTGCAATGTTCCCTACACCTTAAGCTCCACCCACATGGACTTGCGCAATTGGTACCGTTATACCATAAACTGCCACACTGCAGACATCATAGTGATATAACTGAAAATATTTAAAAGCTGTTAAAAATCTAAATACCACATACACAAACACACATGCTTAATGAATTTTTGTTTCCATATAAACGAAAGGACTTTGTTCATAACTGAAAAAAATCTATGATTTAAAGATAGCTGGGGTTTTCTTTATACCTCAGATGTGCTTGATAACAAGCAAAATCTGTGTGTCCAACATGACATGGGTTCCCTGCCTTTACTGTTTCCTCGTCTTGCATTTGGGAACCTTCCACCAGCTCTGTATGGAGAAAATATATTCCGCAAGTTTTCATGCTCTGAAATAGGTCTCGAGACACCTGTAGCACTTGTTGCACATGGGACTGTGGTAGAGGTAGACAAGGCATCAGCAGCCTTCCTCAACAAGTCTGCTGCAAGCTGCTGATTGCTCATCATCTGAAAATAAAGCAACAATAAACTGGATATATTATTGGTAGAAAAGGTCAACAAAATAATGTCCAAAAAATAACTATTTGCTTTTGGGTAAAAACTTAAATGCAAGGAACCCTATACAAAATCATCAACTACAATTTATTGTACTAATTAGACTGCATATTGTTTGATTTACTTGTAAACATTAATTGTATCACAACTTTAGTATATGGACTACATGGGTAATGAATACTGATTTAATTATTGATAAATGATTATACTACACCAGTGCATGAAATATTAGACTACCTTAAAAGGAATAGAATGCTTTTATTCAATGTCAAGAACCAAAAGCACAATAACTTTCATTGCTGTGGGTGATTAGGTTATTGGCTTAAACATTTCTTACATTTTTAATTTTCAATTCTGGGGTATTTAAGATTAAACCATTATCTGTTCAAATGAAATAATTTCAACTTTAAAAAATAATTTGAACTGTTTTGGGTCGTTTTCAAGAGTGCTTGAGATATCTTAGTGTGATTAGTTACTCCCCTAATTCCCCTGCCAGCTGACCCTCTGACAAGCTCTTTATTTAGGCAGCGAGATGTACAGAAGCTCATTACAAAGAAAATTATATTTCCAACAATGAATAGAGGCTTGGGGTGTGTTTGTTTTAATCTACATTTTATGAGGTATTAATGTTTTGATGTTATTCTGAATGTTATTTTTGCCGGAGCATATGTACATTAGTATCACAGAAAAAGATTTACTTCTGTGAAGTGTATTAAACTGGGCGATCTTAACGACCCAGGGTCATCGGGTGACACGATTTACCCAAATACTCCAGAAAAAAACATGTGAAACATTTCCTACTAAATACATTTTTTAAATCATTGTCAAGTTAAGTTCTGGGTCATATTAAATATGTTAAATGACTACAGCTCTTTTCATCGGTTGTCACATGTGTTCACACTTGTCCCAAGATGAAAAATTCTTGAAAATTGCACGTTTCAGAAGCCATAACTTCAGTTTGGTACAACGCAGAAAAGTCAATGATGGATTGATGAATAGAAAAAATATCTCAGGAGTAAAACAAGCCAAAGATAATGGTCTTGTGATTTTAAATACGGAAATAGCAGAAAGAAAATGGAGGGTCAGCGGTGTAACCTAGGTTTACATGCAAGACATAGCACATGTTGATTTTGTTTAAGACACATAAAACATAAATATCAGCGTCAGGTCTTACATGTGTAAGTATTTGGATGTTACGTACCTTCTCTTTTAATATAGTATGATAGAGTGGGTCCTATGTCAGAATGGGTATTTTTGTCTCTCTGTATGATTTTGTTCCTTTAGATTATTTAAGTTTTTTTTCCACATCAAGCTCGCGTCGAGCACTTGTGATAAGACAATTTATAGACAATTCGGCCGAACTATGCGATAGTTGTATAAAGATATTTTTTTCATACAGCAAGTAGATACAATGTACTAAGATTATATATATATATATATATATATATATATATATATATATATATATATATATATATATATATATATGTGTGTGTGTGTGTGTGAGAGAGAGAGAGAGAGAGAGAGAGAGAGAGAGAAAAGTAAACTAATATATATTGCACTTTCTAATTAAAATATTTCAATACATCTACATACAACGGCATTCTGAATTTAAGTCGTTTGGTCAAATTATCTATATTGATTTATCAATTAATAATACTTACCAGATAATATTCTACAGAACACATTACATTTTTCTAAGAGTAGCGACACCGTACACAAGATATTATACTAATATATTTGATACTAGACTTCAGATTGTAACACTGCTTCATATATGGGACACTCAATTGCTTCATAAAATAGAAATGATGTATTGTTACAAATTAGCGACAAGAGTAGAGGCCATACATACCTCTTGAAAACACTAATCCTACTTTGAGAGGGATACTTCAAAGGCTTTCTTGCCTTTTAATGAATACTTACTTGTTGAAAATGATTACAGATTTAATGAAGTCTCTTGTCATATGTATCTAATACATACATTATATGTTTGGAGTGACTGAAAAGGCATACACGTTGTAAACTTTTGCGTTTATATTTTGAAGCAGAAACTGTTATGATTAGAATGGTATTAATTTGACAACTTAAAATGTTTTTGGTGTTTATAATATTCATTATCAATTTAAATGAAATTTAAAATGAGAAATTTTGGTAAAGATGCATTTTATGTTCAATGTGCACATTTATCTGTCTTTTTCGTAACTTAGCAAACACAATAATGTTCTGAATTAAATTTATGTAAAATTATCACAAAATACCTAATTATGCGATTTTCAACCATTTTCCCTGTATAATTTTAGTTGTAAAAAATGTTCAAATATGAGAAGATATCTTGTAACGTATGTATTTTGCTTGAGAATTCAGTTTGAGATCTAAATCGACTTTCTTCCACAGGGTCAGGAGATATGATGCATCTCATTTGTGTTTACGTAACTCCCAAAGCACCACGTCCATCTCTACTATACTTCTTTTTTTCTCCACAGTAATATTTGGCTTTGGGACGGTTTTTCCTAAAGATATAAAGCTCCTAACCATTATAACTTCGGAAAACATTTATCTTGTTCACCAAATGTTTCAAATTTTATTCTAAAACATATTATATAAGAACTGTTAACATATATGTTGAAAATAAGTACTTGTTAAAACTATTGTCTATTGTATTTTAAAATTGGGTCGAATTATCTTTCGAGTTGGGCAGAATTGTCTTTAAAGTTGGGCCGAATTGTCTTATTTTCGGTCCAAGTTGGGCCGAATTTAGACCAGCTAGTGAAATAAAAAAAAGGCTTAGAGACCAACTAGCTGGTCTAGGCTGAATTCTCCAATAGCCGATAACAACAAGTTACTAACTTAACTAAGACCACCCTGCTGTTGTGATGGCGGTTTTGTCTTCTTAAGGTATCATAAAATCACTTAGAGCTTCGATAAAGAATATGGTTTTATAGAAAAATTAAAAATTCGTCGCTACCTTACACCTAAAATAGACGGGACTGAAAGAATTAAAAGTTGGGTTTTTTTCACACGTAGATCTATTAGGTTCTTTTTGCCGCACAAAATTACTGCCGTAAAGCAATCTAACTTCCCCTGGGGAGCATTTGGCCATACACCACAATTAATTTTACTATATGTTCTCTACATATATTTCTCAGCACTGACCTTTCCACAGTGTGACAATCAATACAAATCATATGAAAATCTAAAATACCCCCAAAGATGACTTCACAGTGAAATTCTTGTCAAGGGTTGACCGGCATTTTTTTGAGCTGCTGCACTGTAAACATAACAGCATGTACACAGACCACATATTTCACTTCCGGATCATTACCAAGGCCTTATTACTCCATGTGCACTGTCGCCAAATTACACACTGACAACCACTCTCTCTGCTCATATTCTCAAGAATAAACAATTACCTTTAAATCCATACCAAATATGCATCAATATAACTCTTCTACCACCACCAAAATGAGAGAGGAAAAAATGTTCTAAAAATAGACTGGAACTACATTCGAACTGGAAGTATTAATTGTGATGTGATTCCATTTGTTATTTTCATTGAGGAAAAACTAGGAAATTTAGAGCGCCGTCTGTTGTCATAATGGCATGTAGTATCCCATTATGACAACAGATGGCGACACGAGTTGGAAAAGAAAGAAGTCAGGAGTTGAAATGATGTAATTTGTAATGTGGCAAGTTTATATAAATAGAATATACAACTCGTAATAACTGACATAGCATTTGCCATACGACAAACTACGGTATGAAGTTAGCGTTTGGTGAAAAGCAAGATACCATGACGCAGAAGGAAAGTAGATCTAAGCACTTGCAACTAGCCCTTTACCGTTTGCATCAATGAAGAATACAATATACATGGATGGAATTAGGAATGTAGCACTTGCAAGCAGCCATTTACAATAATGCAAAAGGAAAGTAGCACTTGCAAGTTACCACGTACAGTTTACATCAATAAAGATAACAATATACATGGATAGAATTATGAAAGTAGCACTTGCAAGTTACCACGTACAGTTTGCATCAATAAAGATAACAATATACATGGATAGAATTATGAAAGTAGCACTTGCAAGTTACCACGTACAGTTTGCATCAATAAAGATAACAATATACATGGATAGAATTATGAAAGTAGCACTTGCCAACAGCAATTTACAATAACGCATCAGGAAGATTACAAAATACATGCATAGAATTATGGCGGTAATCCCCCTCCATACACGAATCTTAGCATATTCGTGGGCCATAACTTCTTGTACGGCCAATGTGTCAGAAGTGTATATGTCTCTAAAAAAAACACTGCATATGTCTTCGATAAAGATTACAAAAAAGTACATATGTGGTCATACTTTGAAGGAAATCAAATTAATATTGATAACATGAAGTGTTTGCTCAGCTAAGCCAGCATATGCAAGAGGTATGTTAAAATTTCAGATCTTTCCTAATGTACCGAAAGACTTGATTTTTGTAGAGTTTATTGCATTTCTTTTACACAACGTTTCACGAGAGCCACAAATGAATGTATTTTTAAATAACGAATCATCAGTGACTGGCTTATCTGTAATCACGGTTATAGAATGATTTGAGAGCAAGATTGCTAGTACAATCTAAATTCCTGTCACAGCTAAACTCATTTCCATCGTTGACCTTAGTGGCTAGGAATATAGGAATATAAGACCATTTCTTCACTGTAACTTCGGTTCGAATACCATACCAAGCGAGTCACACCAAAGACATAAAAATGGTACTAACATCTGGTTCGCTTGGTACTCAGCAGTAAGACGTTAGTGTTAAGATTGGTCGACTATTTGTTAGGATAATGTCACTGGGTGGGACAAGATGTTACATGTGTGCGGAATGACACCCAGTGCTTTACATCACTATAAACTACTATTATGCAGACATCGATATGACTGAAAATTTGTTGAAGCTGCGTTAAAAATCCAAATCTCTCTCTCTCTCTCTCTCTCTCTCTCTCTCTCTCTCTCTCTCTCTCTCTCTCTCTCTCTCTCTCTCTCTCTCTCTCTCTCTCACACACACACACACACACACACATACACATTGTAAGTCCTGAGTGTTGAAATAATCCCTGTTAACTAGTTATGGTAGCAACACAATTTTCAAACTGACCGCCGAGGTGACCATATAGATGCAAAATCCGTTCATTTTCAATTAGAACAAACTACTTCATGACATTTTGAAGAAAATCCCAGATGAATATGACCATGTAAGGGTATTAGTCGTAACAAGATTTTTCAAGATGGCCACAATGCCATAATGGATGTCAAATAATTATATTTTTCAATTAAGCCTCAACAAAAACAGCATACTTAGTCTTCTAATGAAAAACACATTTCTATATGAATTTCCGTTCAGTAAGATTAGTGATAGCAAGCGTTTCAAGATGGCTGCCATGGCACCTTAGATCAGCAACGTTTTGATACAGCGCCAACTTAACATCAAAGAAAACTTTAAATGAACACCGCATTTTTTTTATTTGCCCCTGCAACCAGGATGAGTTCCAATAACAAGATTTTTCAAGATGGCTGCTGTGACGACTGCACTGATGCTTGAGCAGTCGTATTGTCATTTAATATAAATTAAACATTTTATGAAGTCTTCTTGTGAAGAGCCAATGCCCATACGACTCTCCATGGGCAGGAGAATTCATAACATGTTTCTCAAGAAGGTTGTCATGGCAGGTATGTTGGATGTAATATAGGTACCATGTTCATTCTGGACCAACTATTCATCACAAGATGTCTTTTAGTGAAAACCCCATTCGGATATAACTAGCAATTGAAGAGAAGTAGAGATAATACTTTGGCGATCGAACAGGATGTCCGAGTCGCAACATCTACATTTCGACCAGCTGGACCATGGGACACTGTGTGTGTAATGTTTTCCTCAGATTGTTTAAGAAGAGAAGTGATAACAAATCTATACAAACGGACGGACGGAAGAAGGAACGCAGGTCATCATATGAGCATTTCTGGTCATTGACTGGTAGTGCTCTGAAGTAACTATTTTAGCATCAACGTAACAATAACAGTGTTTAGAGATACAGCCCTACTGTTTGCTAAACATTTGGCAGGTTAAAATGGTAGCCAATGCTAGCTTTATTCACGAAACGCTTGCAAGAGCATAAGATTAATTTGTTATTTCGAATATAAAAATGATACGCTCCGATGTTTAAAAAAGATGCAGATTTACAAATCACTTTTATTGGTTATAATGCGAGATACGTAGGATCAGTCTTCAAAGCGAGATAGTTAAAACAGCGCAGAACAAAGATAATAGTAATGAGGACTCTGTATAGCGCCTAATCATTAGAAGCTCTTAGCGCTATACAACATCAATAATGATATGACTATAAAAAAACAAAAACAAACACCATGAAATTAGAAAACATAAAAATGCTGAAAATATTTAAGGTAGGAAACATTATTAGGTCTTCAAGTTTGTTCTTGCAGTCGAAAAAGGTGAATTTACAGATCACAATTGAAAGGGATCACTGTGTCTTTGTATCTACTTTCAATGGGTAATTCGGTCCACGTTGCTGGGTCCTGGTATGTAAAAGAACGTTGTCAATATGATTTCGTTTTCATAGTGGGAATACTGAGTATACGATTGTCAGAAGAGGATCATAAGTATCTTGCTGGTGTGTACACATGGGTGAGGCCAGATATGTATTTTGGACTGGAGTCCGTCAGTGAAACGTAGCACAGAGAACACATTTTGTGTTTGATTCTGGATCGAATGGATAGCCAGTGTAGGGTACAGAGCAGCGGAATGGTGTGCTCTGATCATGGTACTCTAAAGGTGATCCGAGCAGCTGTGTTTTGAACTTTTAGAAGTTTCTGGAGTATATATTGAAACAAACCGGACAGAACTGAGTTACAATAGTCTAGTATTGAAAATACTAATAAACACACAAGTGTTTTTTGGCATCAACTGAAAGATATTTGTGAATGGAGCTGATGCGTCTCACCTCCAGATAAGCAGCCTTGCATATGTTCATGACATGTTGGTGCAATGTGAGAGTACTGTCTAGAGTAACATCTAGGTGTTGCTGAAATTTATTGTTTGAGGTAAAGGATGTGAAGTAGAAAGTCTTTGTGTAGTGATCAGAATGGCCTCAGTTTTATCATCATTCATCTGCAGCTTTGTTACATGTCATCCATGATTTCACATCATAAATACACCTCTCTACTCCATGGATGGTATCATCAACTTCAGTTGGGTGGCTAGACTTGTATATTTGTGTGTCATCAGCGTACAATAGGTGAGACACTGGGTGATGATCTATGACACTTGAGAGCGGCTGAGTGTATATAATGAAGTGAACAGGTCAAAGAATAGACCCATGTTAAACACTACAACATAGATCAACTGGGCTGGCGTGTATTCCATTTGCAGATACAATTTATGTCATGTTGACTAAGTAGGACTTGAACCACAATAAAACTGTATTGTGAATACCAAATACGTGCTGGTATGGGTGACGTAATATATCATGGTCTATTTTGTCAAATGATGCAGACAATTCAAGGAGGGTGAGGACTGTAAACTTTCCGCTATCCAAAGCAGAGAGAATGTCATTAAATACTTTCAGAAAAGTAGTTTCAGTACTGTGGTAAGGGCGATATGCAGACTGTACATTGCTTTTAAAAAAAGACTGTTATAATTCAAATGAGATACAAGTTGGGTTAGAACAACTTTTCCTAAGATTTTTTTATATGAACGGGAGATTAGAAACTGGGCGGTAGTTCTTTAAATCTTTATGGTCGAATGTTTGTTTTTTTTAAGCAGAGGCTTTACAATGGCAGTTTTTAAAAAAGTGGGAATTTCCCAGATCAAATTGAGGTATTACTAACATCAGTTAGTGAAGGCAATATTGGGTCAAAGCACTCAAGCAGCAGTGATGTTGGAATTGGGTTAAGTTCCAATGACATTGGTGCACTCTTCATGACGATTGTCCGTACTAAATCCATGGAGACAAAGAATGAATAAATTACATACTTAAAGTGGATAAATAGCCACGTGTTAGATTCGATTTAAAATAGCACATTGATATATATATATATATATATATATATATATATATATATATATATATATATATATATATATATATATATATATATATATATATATATATATGAACTACACAATTAACCAAAGGAATGGCATATCTAAAATCATTCATGCGATTAAACGAATGGAAGAAAGTTTGCAAATTGCATACATTAAAGTCCTTTTTTAAACGGTCGTTCCTTGTTTTGTAAAACTTATAGTCAATGTATCATTGCACAAATAATTATCCCAATGTTTTTATACCCTTTTAAATGAGATACACGTAAATGTATTTAAAACATATTCAATGCCATCATAAAAGATGTTTGCCCTTCAATGCGATCATAAAAGATATTTGCCCAACTATCAAAGTAATGTGGGGAGAAGAAAGAAAAAAAAAACAACGGAAGAAAAGAAAATAAAGTACGCTGAAGTGAAGGTATGCATAACTGAAAAGTTAACATCCACATTATACAAGTAAGCACGAAAATATATTTTTTCCAGCAAAAGCGTATACGTTAGTAGCGTAGATGATTGACTAGCAGGCATCCAGGCGTTGTTAACATACAAGCATATGCAAATAACGATGGAAACAACTACAGTTTGACAGACATATATATATATATATATATATATATATATATATATATATATATATATATATATATATATATATATATATATATATATATATATATATATATATAAACAAAGGCTTGAAATGTGAATAGGTGACATATACAAAATTAGGTAAAGAAGTCTTTAAAGACTAAGGCCTCAATAAATACGTGGGGTGAAAGAAAACTGTTTTGCAGTTGGAATTTGCACGATTTACTGGCAAAGGAATACACTGAATATTTTTCAACTTAATCACACAAAACTCGCCTGTAGTTAAAAGATTAATACCATGTTATGGACCAGACTGTGACAGTATTTTTTTTTCAAATGAATAGACCCGATTCCAATTGAAGGCAGCAAAAAAGGGAAAACAAACATCAAAAGGTCAAACCCCTTTGATAGCTTGAAAACTGATATACACGGAACGTCTAAATTTAAAATCTACGAAGTAATCAGAACTTCAGTTTACAAAACGGTATTTCTAAAGGGCTGACTTTCTAACTTAATGAGAAAACTATTCATATTCGGCCAAGTAATTTTATTTTATCTAATCGCATACATATTAAACGACTTTACAGATGATGACATAGAGTGCTTATTTTACGAACAAGAATTATGGACAAACAATATGACACATTTACAGTTCAATATGTTTTTTTATTAAAGAACACAAATATACGATGCATATGTATGTACTGTTTACATAGAAAGGATATGATGAATGGGAACCAGCAGAAAAGACCATGGCATTCAAACAAATGACGCAAAGTCACAGATCAGCGGAACTGAAAGAAGTAAAATATATAGACGTAAGTGTTCAGGAATACGAAAACTTTGAGTTTTTCTAAGACCACGAGTTTCTATAATGCGATTGATTAGGGGAAAAAACGCATTAGTGGAAAAAAAAACTTCTGAAAACGTACGGTATGCTAATTTGCGTTGAAAACAGCCAGATAAACATAGATAAAGCTAATCTAAAAACATCAATAGGAAAGAACAAAATGACATACATGAGAAACATGAAAAGGCTGCCCCAATGTAACCAATGTCCTAGTTGTGTAATAAACGTCATGAATAAATTAAAATAGGTAGTATTTCGAAAAGGTTAACACGGATATAATGTAAAGGCCATCGCTTTTTGATACTAGTTTTGAAAAATATTAAATCTAATATTGGATATATTTAAATTATTTAAAGTTTCATTCAAAGAACGCATGACGGTCCTACCATCGTTTTAAACAAAAATATTTTAAATGAGAAAATCGTTCCCATTTACAATTTTAATACATCTAGAAAGTCTTGTGTTGCAAAGAATTAGCACCAAACTACTGTAATCCGTTGATTTGAAGAGAGTTTTTTTTATAGCACGTGAATCAAATGATATCCAGTGTACATGTATTGTGTGTATAGCTTTTGATTTTGAAGATACGATGTATTCATAACTTCCATTTTATATTTTGTTTGTAAATTATAATTTTTTTTTTTGCTGTACCAAAGAATAGCACGATCACACCTTGTCGACGAAGTCAGTTGTAAAATGTTAATTGCAACAGAGTAAAACCGATAGAGAAAACAGAAGAACGAAATACAGAATACGAGAGATGTAAATAGTTTGCCAAATTGAAACAGATTAAAATGGCATTGCAGTGGAGGGAATGGAAATAGAGAAATCAAAGAAAAATTTTGCGTCAATGTGGACAGATATTAACAAGAAGCGCAATATAATTGTACACGGAAAGCAAAGATTACATTAATGTTCTATGACAGGGACAGAGACATTAATCGGGGCTCCGAGCGGCTGAGTGAGCTAACATGCTCACCGTTACGAAACAATTTCATCTCACCTCTGTCTGCGTGGGTTCGAGTCTGGGATCGGCCAATTTGGGTATGTGATAAAGCTTATAAGTAGTTTCTCGTGGGTCTGTTGTTCTTTCCGGTGTTTTCCCGGGTTCTTCCTCCACCATTGATACTGGCCGCCATGTACAGCTCATTTTGTGCTGCAAAATGGCGTTAAGCCCTACAACAAGACATTATACAATTAGTGTTGACCCTAGAGAAACACTGAAATACTCATGTACATAATTTAAAGGATTCAACTTTAATGTGATCGTGCCTCCGTCATCAGTTCCTGGTGACTGTCATTCCAAATCGTGATTAAGCACGCGTTGTCGATGCTACTGTGGACTTTGCCCTTACGATGCGTTACGGTTTAATACGATAAATTACTTACCTCACTTTAACTAGAATAACACGGGAAATGCATTTATCAAGGTAAATATAAAAAACAAGGCTGTATTAAAACTCAAGTTTTCACATACAAGTCATGAAAATAAATTGAAAAAACACTTTTAATCTTAGCAAAGATGATTCTGTCAGCAAATAAAAAGCCTGTGTGGCATGGGATCTCAGTAGAATCAATTAAACTTGGCAGTCGACATGGTATCAACTGGCTGTGATTTTTTTTATTGGACCTTGATATAAAAAGTATAACAGAATTAGTCATACGATTAGATATATTTCATGTTTATTTCTGGACCGCTTAGGTGGCCTAGTGGTTAGAGCGTCCGCATCGGATGCGGAAAGTCATAGGTTCGATCACCGACCGAGTCAAACCAAATACTTAAAAGTGGTACAAACAGTTTCCTCGCTTGGCGTTCAACATAAAGAGGTTAGTGTTAGAACTGGTCGGCCTAATGTAAGGAAAACCTTACTGGGTGGGAGACATCATGCTACATGTCTGCGGCACTATGACCCAGTGCTAAGTATCACTATTAACTGCCACATTCAGACATCGTAGCGATATGACTGAACTTTTTTTAAAGTTACGTTAAAAGTCAAAATCACACACTGCTTGATTCTAGATGAGCAAACCGCCTTCTTAATGTAAAGTGCATTTACCTGACGTAAAACCATAAAACACAAATAATGACAGAACAAATTGGTACAGGCTAATTTATACCAATGCATGGCAGTGAATATCTTAAGAGTAGAAACGAAAAGAAGAAGAAAACAAACAAGAATAAATGCTTGCGTAATAATATGCAGGTGCAAGATTATTGGAAGCCTACACATGATATTGTGTTAGCCGCTTACATATGTAATAAAGAAGCAGGTAATGTCGAATACTGCAGTTAATATCAGCCGACGAAATAAAGGAACGCTACAGCAATGATTTACCTAACACCTCGACTTAACTCTTTCGGCAACATTGCAAAGGATTAACAAGGCCTTATATAAAGATGAAAACCACTTTGTACTGAAACAAAACTGGCAGAATAAGTCTATGAAGCTACTCGACTTAAGAAGTATCTATCATACTTTATATGTTTGAAATCTGATATAAACGATTATATTGCTTTGTAATAATTAGAGCTAATAAAGAGAACGGTATTTTAAGTGATTGTAAACACGATGTCATTGCACATCAAGTAATACTGGAAACAATGGAAGGAGTATACTATAAATATAAATAATGGGAAGGGTGATGATGATTCAGATCTCTGTTGTCAAGATGGCAGAGCTATACATAGGACATTTTGCTAATGTGATTAGTTTTAAACGTTCAAATAACGAGACAATTTAGAAACAACGAAAACTTGTTATGCGATATTATTTGGATTTTCGATTTAGCTTTAACAAGTTTTCAGTCCTATCGCTACGATGTCTGCAATATGGCAGTTTATTGTGATGTCTAGCACTGGGGCATCATGCTGAAGAGATGTAGCAAGATGCCCCACCCAGTCACATTATCCTGACACCAGGCCGACATGTCCTAACACCAACCTCTTAATGTCGAACGTCAAGCGAGGCAGCTGTTAATACCATCTTTATAAGTCTTTGGTATGACTCGGTCGGGGATAGAACTCACGGCCTCCCGCATCCGATGCGGACGCTCTAACCACTAGGCCATTGGAGTTGTTGAAAGAAGAAAAATAACATTGACTATGAAATGAACAATTATTTATATTGATACCAACGGTTGCAGGAACACTAACAGCTTAAAGGCACTTTTTCCTTGCCTCAAACAAGTAATTTCCACTTTTATTAATCACGTTTTTATTTTCTCAACTGAAGATTTATGCCTGTTTATAATTACCCATTTTTATGAATAAGTTTCTTTTTAATTTTTACGAAATAACCATTTTTTCTCTCATCATGGAACACTACACTGCTTCTTTCTTCTCCATCCCTACAAAGCCTTTTAAAAAATTTGCAAAATATTGCAACAACTATTTATAGACAATTAAATTGTCCAAAGCCTCCAGAGTTTCGTTCTGGTTAAATTACTGCCAAGGGTATTGCACCAAATTTAATGGTAATCAAAAATCAGCTTTATTATCAGATCTGTCGTTAGATATTTAGAGATTTGAACCTTTTGTAGTGGAAATAAGCAATTATTTCGTGACTGAAGTGGAAATAAGGTAATGTCATAAGTACAGAAGTCACGAGTGACAATACAAATATTTCCAATTCACAAGTTAAATGTTTCCTTATATCTACTAATAAACACCGTGGATTTTGTTTTTGTCATATATATTTCAATGCTAAACAAATGATTTTTTTCCGACTGTTTCCTCCATTCTGAGCCCAATTTATTAAGGGCTGCATTACTATATCGACGGGGGCCCCGAGTGGCCGAGTGGTCTAAAGCGCTGTCCGTTACGGACCACTGCCATCTCACCTCTGTCTGCGTGGGTTCGAGTCTAAGATTCGGCTAATGTAGTTAAGTGAGAAAGCTTGCCAGTAGCTTCTCGTGGGTCGGTGGTTCTTTCCGGGGTTTTTCCGGTTTCTTCCTCCACCACTAATACTGGCCGCCATGTATAGCCTATATATTGTGCTGAAAAATGGCGTTAAACCATAAAAAACAAAAACAAACTATATCGACAAAAGAAGACATTTTACAATAATCTTAGGACAGAGACCTTTAACAAAACCATCAGGCTGTGCATAGCCTGTTTCAAATTATCTTATCAAACTATTTCTTTCATAAGAAAATAAAGAGTTATTTTATTTTCCTTTTCACATGGGGTGGGGTACGATAGAAGCATCACAGAGTGGCCGTATCCGATACGCTACAGAGAGTGACACCTTTAAACAAAGAATTTAAATGATTCTGAGTATATATTAACAATTTTTGTTCTTTATTTTTGTCTATCGCTACGTTAAAATGTAAATTGTTGTGTGTAACCTAGCCTTGACGGGCTTGCTAATTCAGTAGTAGACGTTGCGCCCACGACTGCTGCTTAATTTCAGCTTGCAATCAACGCGTATCGTGACAGATGAGAGATAAAACCGCTACCTAAACAAGTGTATAGCTATATTTAACCATGTGTTGTTTTGTGTACTGACTGTTTGTCATAAAGTGTAACAGGTACACGATACTAACTGGGTGACAGAATATCGACTTACAACACATGTAACTATCTGAAAGCTGAATTTCGAAAATTATAAAATAAGTTAATACGTGAAGCCTACTTTTGCTGTTTTAAGTTCGTGTTTAGGTATTTCTAAATCGCGCCTCATAATTAATTATTTTCATGTACACTGAAGAGTCAGCATAATATTTTTAAGACCTGTTCATTCTGAGAGAGAGAGAGAGAGAGAGAGAGAGAGAGAGAGAGAGAGAGAGAGAGAGAGAGAGAGGAGGGAGACAGACATACAGACAGAAGCAGAAAAAGTTAAATAGGCCTATATATGCAAATACATATTAGAATAACATGCGTAAGGAAAGATATACTTCCTCAAAGGGAAAAGAAAATATAACTTAAAAATTATATCGTATCGCCATTGTGGCAATAAAAGTGGTATCACAGCTATCATTCTTCTACCTTTAATATTTCATTATCTCGATTTTATTATTATTATCATTATTAGTAGTAGTAGTATTATAATTAATTTATATATATATATATATATATATATATATATATAGAGAGAGAGAGAGAGAGAGAGAGAGAGAGAGAGAGAGAGAGAGAGAGAGAGAGAGAGGGAGGGAGGGAGGGAGGGAGGGAGGGAGGGAGGGAGGTAGGTAGGTAGGTAGGTAGATAGATAGATAGATAGATAGTATGCTGTATCAATGTTATATCACGAGATGTAAAATCAAATTCATTAAAAGGAAACGAGGCTTACAAACACTTGGTTAGCTACGCCATTCACCTACCGGCTCATGGAAATTAATGTGGAATACTAAGCGAAATAATGAACCAATAACAGATAATTAAAATATGTTACATATTTATAGCTGATCTGTCATTATTCCGCTTTAACAGTACAAGCGACCATAAACTTTTAGATTTTAGTCCGTATCTTGCGAGAGGAATGAACTGTATAATGCTGACATGGTTTGCAACTTTGTATCATTTATAAACACTGCTGATAAATCCCAAGGAAAGTGCACACGTATCGTTACGATGAACCATATTCTTGTAGGTTACTTGGTGTAATTTCTATATGAAGGTTTTAATCCAGCATACATGTATTTTTTCTCTCACTCCACATTTCTACGTAGTTTGTCCGTTATGCATGAGAGGGGAGGGGGAACCGAAGTCAGAAAGAATTGAATTGTGTTGAAAATGTATCCATATTAAATTCCTTTATGAAACGAGCATTATTAATACTTTTTATCGTTACTTTCATACGTCACTAATGATTAATGTGTGGAAATTTACATTGTTCTAGAATCAACTGCCAACGGTTGCTAAAATGTTCATATATGCATATTATTGAGCCATGGGCAGATCACAATTAGATATACCAGTAGTACTGATATATCAAATGGCTTTACACCAACACTTTAAATGCACATTATATATATATATATATATATATATATATATATATATATATATATATATATATATATATATATATATATATATATATATATATATATGTGTGTGTGTGTGTCCCCGAGCGCCAAGGTACAGGGGCGTCAAAATGAGGCTTACAACGTTACATTATAATAAGTAAACAAGGATAATAAATCGGTCACAAGATCGCTGCAGCGGCTCAGCAGTCGTGTCATCTGATACGTCTGCCATCCACAGTGATGATGTTGCCTGCCAACCACTGCAGCCAGCCGAGATACGGATTCTGCGTACAGCTGGTTCCGTCTGCACGTGTTGAGCGTTGATAAAAAGCAGCATATGTGGGGCGCCAATTTTATAGTTCGTCCCCGGGCGCAAAATATCATAGCTACGCCTCTGATTTACATATATATATATATATATATATATATATATATATATATATATATATATATATATATATATATATATATATATATATATACATAGTAGGTATAATTTTGTTAGAGTATTACAGTTTCATAATTTTATATTACTACATGTTAAAATATTACTTTATGTGATTCTGATTGGTCTAAATCAGCTCATGAAATAATTGTGCGGTATTCTCTTTAATGATGGGTTGGGATCATGGGAAAACATTTTAAACCTCTCCTTCTGGAATGTTTGGTTTGAAATGAACATTTTTGGCGGCCACATTTTGAACTCGACTCGCAAATGGAAATTGCGGAAAAATTATTTCAGCTGTCTGAAAATGGATATGTTACCACCACAAAGGATTGTTATGGCATTTATAACAATATCATAAGGAGAAAAATGGCATAAAACTACAAAACAAGAACAACAATTAGACGTAAGACTAAAGGTATTGCATTTGTGATGGCGGGGTGGGGTAGGGGAGGTACATATGTAACATAGATATAGAATCCACATTATGAATGTTTGAATGTTAACTTACATAAGTAAGTAAACTCACCTCTAAGGATTGTTGGGAAAATGAATGAAAAATTAAGACAAAAACATGCAATCTCTGCCGATGCTATTGGTGCACAATTCCCAAACTCATTGTTAGATGTTGTATATTTTAGCCATTGGGGATAAGCCGATTTCTCCAGATTGATAATTTTAAAATATTAACAGCGGGAATCTTGCCTTCTGTTCAAACTCAACAAACCTTGCTTATAGTAATGACGATCAAGATCAAAAGAAATTTGTCTCAACAAGTTAGCAAGAAAAGTGCTAAAATGTGAACTTCATTTCAGAGACTAGATTTGTATTAGTGGTTTTCACAATCATTCCGATGAATTAAACATTAATAGGTTATTAAATCAGTGACATGAAACTATGTTAAAACGAATGGTTTCTCTACCTCGTAATAAACATGAAACATGCCAAAGCATAAAGGACTTCAAATGGTGGCATCGAAGAAAGATTCTATGTTGCAACGTATTGTCGGTTTGTACAATGACGTGCTGATACTTAATACGAAAGACTTTAGAGCAATCTGATTACAATCAGATCTCTTCTGTCCTAGGCTGACGACGACCGCTTAAGGGTAATGTTCTGATGATCTTTGAATTAGCCAATGGAAATGCACCTGTCAAAAATCTGAAAGTGAATTTAAAAAAGCTTTCGGTACACATTCAGCTCTTCATCCACACTGCTCAGTTTCCAATCGCGAAGATATGACATCTAACTGGTTGATAAAATTAGCGATTTCGGATTAATTTAGGTTCCAGATCTTCATGTATATCAGTGGAGATCTGATATTGGAATCACACTGGACATTAGACGACCATAACTTAAAAGAAGGGGGAATAAGGATGTAAAATGAAAACTGCCATCAGTATAAAAAAAAAAATATTTAAAATGAATAACCAATCTCTCTAGATAAATAAGATAGCACCCTCAGAGAAGAATGGTGTGTACAAATGATGCAGCATTTATTGCGCCACTTTAAGCAAGTATAAACGTAATATAGTAACGATTGGAGAATATGTAATTAATGGTTTAACACTTGCATGAAGCAATTATCTGCTCAAAAATATGTAATTAATGGTTTAACAATTGCATGAAGCAATTATCTGCTCGAGAATATGTAATTAATGGTTTAACACTTGCATGAAGCAATTATCTGCTCGAGAATATGTAATTAATGGTTTAACACTTGCATGAAGCAATTATCTGCTCAAAAATATGTAATTAATGGTTTAACAATTGCATGAAGCAATTATCTGCTCAAAACTATGTAATTAATGGTTTAACACTTGCATGAAGCAATTATCTGCTCATATCAGTGGAACCAGATGGATTGGAAAGAGAGAGAAAGGAACAGGAAATTTAACAGAAGAATCCTTTTAAAACAAAACGAGAGTTTAATGAAAACAAAGCAAAAATGATATATGCCTTGAACGGGGAATTTAATGTCTAAGGTTTGCTGACAAAGTATTAAAAAAACTGAATTGTTGTTTTGATTTCTTCATCCTTATGAATCTAATTTTCCGAGATGCACCTACTCAGCTACAAATTAAAGTACATTTAGAAAATCTACGGCTACCTTGATTTTTTTTATTACTACCAGCCATATGAACAAATTAAATACGAGTCGATATTCAATGCATTTGTAATGGCTGTTGGTATGCTTAACGCTAACAAGTTTATTTAATCGTTTCAAATCATTTTGCTGCATGTAAATAATCCAACTGTTATAGCTAAATAATGACAACGCACGCTAAAAACAATAAATTCCCCACAGGCAGGAAAAAATATAATAAAGAGTTCAGTTCTTTAATCCAACACATCATTATATAACATGAACTCCAAACAACAGTCAACCTGAACAAAATAATAACTTACAGATAGCAATGCAATGCCATCTCCAACATTTTATTACGCCATTTACTTTTGATATTAAAGTGAACGCTAATGTCTGTATGATAAACAACTCAAGTAGCATGCTTGATAAATACATCATTATATAGTATAGAAGTGATGCTCTTTTAAACTGAATATTTACAACAATTTTTTGACAGTCAAACGTGTGGTTACCTGTCCCAGCTAGAACGACCAGGATTCAAAATTTATGAGAGACAAAGCAGGAACTTAACAATGACGTTTGAGTAAAGCACAAAATATTTGTACTGAGCCTATTCAGTTCATATTAAAAACAGTTTTGAATAACACTTGAATTCTAGTTGCTAACAAATCACTGTCCATTTTGTGCATAATATCAGATTTAACATGACACTTGCAAAAAGCCGCTGATATGACTGAAAGAGGTAAACAGAACTATGAACTGGAAAATATCAATTTACAGTACGCTGCGAACGATTATTTCCGAATCAAATGCACAGGTAACGACAAATAATTGCTCTTTTGAATGACAACATTAAAAAAGAGAAAAGTATTGCTACTAGCCAGAACAACTTTAAGGAACGTCGCGCTTCAATCTCCTCGAATGAACTTGTTGGGTATGTTACTATTATCCTAAATGTGGAGAAAGTGATCACGAAAGATTTTAATCGGATAACTCAGTAATGGGACAAGTCTCAGTGCCTATGGGTGTTCTATCAAACATTTTTATCATCCCAAGGCTGTAATAGTCACTCAGTATTTATTTAATGAGCAGCACAAAACACACAGAAATCGGTGACATTGGTCTTTACAATCTTCACCTTAATTGCTGTTGAATCTAGATTTTGAGATTTGCATATGATGAAAGAATGCATGGTAGGGGACTTAAAGTAACTAACGTTAAATTTATCGTTGGTTTTTAATGACATATTTGACTCATGAGTGGCTATATGACGCAGATGAAATAGGATATCAGTGCCTTTCCCACGAGCTAAATAAAGGGACCGACTCGCGCAACCCTAGGAGGGTATCGAACAAGAGATCCTTTAATTACAAGTCCAGTTCTCTATCGTATCAACCTACTGAGCAAAATTATTTATATTATTATATTTCCAATCAACATAATATTAATGAGGGTGCGCATGAAATGTAGATTTATTTTGTTGTTATTGCCTCGATAAATATTAAAACCAATCAGCTAAAATTAATAGTTGATCAGGCAGAATAAATAGGCAATAAGAAAATTTACCATTAATAAAGTCCGATGCAAAACAACGTCCAAGTCAACTATTTTATTTTACAAAATATCCAGAAAACATAGCACAACTAATGATGGCAATTTTGCATGAGGATATTACATGTATCTAATGTCCAATTTCTTCTCTGCATAAGGTGAAGTAATTTCTAGCCAGTTACAAAATTTGGAGTTGCCTTGTTTAAAATTCATCAGTGATCAACACGAAATGATGCACAAATGGCCATCTTGTAAACGTAGATTTATCTTGCAGCTCATTCAATTTTTCGACAGTGTCAAAATTATTAACTCGATATCTAATATATAAACAGCATCTTTGTTCTTCTGTCGTGTTTTTAACCACAGCAATGCTATAAAATAATAATATAGAAATTTCAGGAGTCTTCCGGTAGGTCGTAAATAAATGCCTTTTTGATATTTCTCTCTGCACACAGAGCATCAAATTGTTCATCCTCTGCAACGGTGAACCAGTTTTTCCAGTCACCAATCGTGCCTGAAAATATAAAAGAAAACAATAAATGTTGCACCATAGAAACCTAATTTTTAATCGAAAAATGAGACTCGAAGTCAATAATCTGCAGATACATACATACATACATACATACATACATACATACATACATACATACATACATACATACATAGTCTATCAGTCTGAACCCCTCAAGTATTGTTATTTATTATAGTTTTTTTTTACGTTTTTACTGCATTAATGCGTGCAAACGAATACAAATTCGAATGCCTAGTGATATATATGCAAGAGTCACGTTACAAAAATATGCATGGCATTTATAGTTCCACTAGGACGTGAATTTGTTCTCACCAGTAGAGTAGTGAGAATGATCAAGCATTTTACAAAGACGTTTTCGTTTTTGCAATATACCTTTTCGGAAAGCGTAATCAAAGGGATTGGCCTTCGTGACATCAAAGTGAGCTTTATGATGCGCGTGGGCATCCTTCAGTTTGGTAAAACTACAGCGATCGGCAACTTCTTTGGCAAAATATTCATCTATCTCGATTCCCAGGAATTTTGCGAGCTTCATAATCTGTTCCGTAGGTTTCTATGAAAGAAAACACATATAAATTAGTATAAACAAAAAGTCCTGGAACTTAATAGAAAAGAGTACTAATGAGAAAAGAAACATTTGTTAAAAGCTGCATGCAAAGATGTTTCAAAGTACCATTTCTGAAAACTATTGAAGGATATATTAAATGCATACGGGGAGACAAAGTTAAATTTCAAACTTATTTCGTCGACAAGAATACGGTGAGAAGGATTTAACATCCCTGAAGAGGTAGTATTAGCAGCAGAAGCAGTAGTACCAGTAGTAGTTCATGTTCCTTTGATAGAACCCAACAAAAATGTTTTAGTTATGTATGTTTGTTTTGTACAAAACTGTATCGATGGATAGTCATAGTATTATGCGGACATGATGCATAGGCATTGCAAGTTTCTTGAAGATATTTCAAATAGAACGAACGGACGGACACATTTTGTAACCAAAATGTTGGACAACTTTTGAAAATGCTGATCAATCTTCATACTTTTAAGCATTATTACCTGCAGTTGTGGCCAGAAAATGGCTGCCCTTCACGAAAGAATACATTTACAAGATGGTGCCTGTCATGGAGGAAACCGCATTAAGGTATAACGGTACCAAGTGCGCAAATTCAGGTGGGTGGAGCTTAAGGTGTAGGAAACATTGCATATAAATAAACAACAACACTAGGTGTGATTGGTGGATTATGTAAGAGCTGTACTTTCTTTTAGGCTTAAAAAAAGTTTAACCTCTTGGGAGCATGTGAATTTATGCTAATTCCTATATAGATCATATTTTTTTATGTGAAAATGTGATACACATGACTGAAAAAAGTATGTTGTGACTAGATAACTCATACCCCTGTCTAGTTCCAGCAGAGTTATCTCTCTTAAATGCAATGTAGTTCCTGGTTCTGTCATTGTCAAATTGACAATTTAACATTGTTCTCTATGACAGTGTGTGACATGCATGCTGAAGTAGGATATAAAGTATATTTATTTCACAAAACATTAGCATTGAGGTCTATGGAAAAACAATTGGTACCGTGATAACTTAAAATCAATTCTTGTTGTCTTCGTCATTCTTTCGAAAGGTAAGGAACCGACACAAGACCCTCCACACCAGACACATACTAATTGTTGACAAGAGCACATTGTTCAGAATAACAGTTTGTTACTGGCCTCTCTTTAATGATATCTCTTTAAAAGGCCACCACTTTTATAATGAGGTTACGATAGCTCTTTATAAGGATCCACAATGGAAAAATGCATACCTAAGTGAAATATGCGACAGAAATCTATAGTTGGCATGTAACCCTTAATCGTAGCAAGACAGTGTATATTATATATAAACCTTGCAAATGTTTAAGTGTTGAATGCAGTTTTCAATAGTAATTGAAATATTAAACAAAGCGGATGAGAATACACACGAGACAACCATGCAAATATGAATCACGTCACAGATGCTTTAGTCAGCATAGAACACTCAAACCGCACCAATCAACAACCCCAAACAATACATACACTGGTGACACAAATTTTGAAAATGTGAAGTATGCTTTGAAAGGTTTGGTAGCAACGGAAACATGAAAGTGTATAAGAGAATAAACTTTGGAAAACAACCATACATACCTTAAAGATGGTATACAGAATGTTTAACCTAAGCAGACACGTGACAATACACAGTGGAGAAAAAAGCCATACAACTACTAATTGCTATTGTACATATTAATAACACTTGCCCATCTTTAAATAGTTTTTTTTTTCTGCTACAAAGTGCCAATTTGTGAAACCCTGAATGCATGTACTAGCTAGAGAATGCTGTATTAGCTCTCTTCTTGTTCTGGCTTTAGATCCACTCCCTTGACGTTCCGGAATAGCACTTGCATGATACCTGATACTTAATATGAAGCAGAAGCAACACATCTGAATTACAGGTGTCCCCGGGCGCCAGACTAGTGGTGGCGCCAAATTGGGCTTTGAAATAGGGTGTATGAGGAACAATGGGTTTCACAGATGAAGGGGGGGGGGGAGTAAAAATGAATCTGGTCCCCGGGCTCCAAACACTCTAGCTACGCCTCTGGTGTACTGTGACTTCAGAAGATGTGATTGGACTGACCAGACAGCTACAGAAACTTGACGTTCAAAAGGAGTTACATCTAATGTTGTTGTTCGTACTAAAACAGCGAAATGAAAATATAGACACTTGTTTTTTTGTGTTTTTTTAGAGTTTTATTGTGTATATTGTCATTAACAGGAATCACCATGAAATTTCAAAACACAACACAAATGTAAATATTTTCTCCACTTTTTAATACTGGATTTTGTATGTTGACAGACCTTAAACACTTTTTATCTTTACTTTTGACTAGGAAATATCTTCTATCTTGCTCCCAATAATTACCAAACAATGATGATTTCCTTTATACACTCGCACACAAAATTGAAATTGTCTACTATGCGGCAGACTATGGTAACATTTAGTTGAGTTGATATACAATTTATATGTACCTTGCATAACATGGCCATTTTCAAACTTGGAACAGAAAATATTGTTTATCTTTCAAGCTTTGGTTTGGCACAAAAAATAACTACATCAATTGCATTATTTGAAGGCAATACAATGGGTCAAGTCAGTGTATGAAATATATGGATCTAGAAGCAAAAGAACCCATTCCACTGAATAACTATAAAGAGGGGAAGACAAGAAGAATAAAAAGCACAAGAAGAACAATTTCCATTTAAGAAATTCAAAAGTGGTGGATGAATATCATTAACAATGGTGTCACTCAGCATAATTATGATCCCCCGAGAAAGATTCCTACCAAAACCTTTGCGACTAGCATGTTCATACCGTCTATTGTTGCAGCTACCATGTCTAGAACAGCAATAGGACTAACCTATTCACATGGCCGATTCTTGATTCTAGCTACTTCGCTCCTGTTGGAATGTCCGGGGACTATTCTCTCAATCTTTTGTAAATGTCAAGAAGAAACCATTCCGGTCACACAGCTCTTATATTATCAACATCGTACTATGTCGTACCAGCCAGCCAAATTTCCAAACGTTTCCTCCAGTTCAGTACATAATTCTCGCGATAACTACACATATCAGTTACCTCGTGGTGCACACTATCAGTCAAAACCATAAAGTCGTTCCCAAACATTCTGTATCGGATGCAGTGGACTGTGTACATCACGTAAGTATGTCGCGTACGCAATAAACGGTCTCACTTGTGTCAGAAAACGGGTCGTTTTTCACAAGTATGCTTCTCATCTCAACAAAAATATTAATTCGCGCCGAATCACGGGACACGACCTTGGCACAAACTCGACAGCTCCAAGTTATCTTAGTAGCACCAGTTCATGCAAAATCTATTTCCTACCTACGTCAGAGGCAAGAGAACTCATGCACTTGTTGATTCAGGCACACATATCTCAGCAATTAATGAAACATTTCTCTACCGTGCAGGTTTGATTTCAAGTAACTACAAACCATCAAATATTTTTCAGATACTATGAGCCGGTAGTAAACAACATAGTGTTTCATACCTGATTCAACTTAGTTTAAAAATAGGAGGCATACACTTCTCTCATTCATTCTATGCTGTACCTGCTTTACTTCATTCGGTGATTTTGGGTATTGATTTTTTGACAAAATGCAAAGCTGTCGTCAATCTAGATACACACACGCTCTCTTTACTAGACGATAAGGTAACAATAAATTTATTTCATAATCATTCTGGTCTAGCACGCGTCATGAAATCTACGATCATTCGTCTAACTCTATAAGCGCAATTGCAGTACGTATCAGTAAAATCCCAAAAGGAACATATGTTTTACTTGAACCGTCTTATAACATGTCAAACTAAACAATTTATCCAGCTAGAACAATTGTGACACTTTCCAAAACGAACGTTTTACAAATTATTAACCCTACCCCAATGGCAATGCATATAAGAGCCAATACCCTATTAGCATGTGTGGATATTCTACACCCACAAACAATAGTTACTATTAATTAGGACACTCTTTACAAGAATGACACACCCAACCTTATGAATACACAATCTACTAAACCACAACAACCAATAAATTTGATTTACGCTCTTCAGATTTAACAGGGAAAAAAACCCAGGAACTTCACTCAATCTTGAATCAAAGTAGTTTTGCTCTTAACTTGCAAAAATTGGGTAGTACTACAGTATTCACTAACCGAATAGACAGGTGATTGCATTCCGATTCGTTGTCAACCTTATCGTGCGGCACAGCACATCAATAAGGACATGGATAGACAGGTAGAGGAATTATTAGAACATCAACTAATTGAACCCAGTTCATCTAGTGATGCATCCCCAATTGTATTGGTTAAGACGAAACATGGTGACTAGCGTTTTACTATTGATTATAGGAAACTTCATTATGTGACACAACCAATGGCATTCCCTCTCCCACGATTAGAAGATGTCATAGATGCAGTTGGACAAATTCAAACATGTCTTTTCAGTACTTTAGGTTAAAATTGAGTATTGTGGAAAATTAAAATGGATCCAATGACAAAATATAAGAGCTCGTTTTAATACTTCACGTGGTCTTTACCAATGGAATGGAATGCCGTATGGACTCAGAAATGCACCCGCCACTTATTGTGTTCTTTTAGGTCACGTTCATAGAGATATACCATGGTCAATATGTCTTGCATGCATTAATTACATCATTATTTTTTCCAATTCATTTGAGAACCACCTCAAACATTTTGAACTCCTCTTTGAACGTTTACGTCAAGCACACTTGACACTCAAGCCTTCAAAATGTGTATTTGCGCATCTGAAGTTGTTTATCTTGGTACTAAATTCCCAACAAATGATATCAAAGTAGATGAACCGAAAAAAAATGCAATTTTACAATTCCGTGTTCCTAAAATGCGGACAGATGTTAGGAGTTTTCAAGGGTTGTGCAATTATTACAGGAAATTCGTTCACGGATATTCTACTCTAGTGACATCATTAAATAAACTGTTGGCAAAAGTCAGTTCATTCCTTTGAACAGATAAGTGTCAAAAATCATTTGAAACTCTTTAGACAGCTCTGACCTCAGCGCCTATTTTGGCTTATCCTGATTTCACCAAACCATTAAGACTCGCATGTGAGGCTAGTGGCACCACTCAAGAGTACTCTTGTTCACAAAAAGAGACAGACGACAAAGAACATGTTATTGCTTTTGGTGGAAAAGCTTTAACGGACAATGAAAAACGTTTGTCGGTGCCTGAACAGGAATATTTGGCTGTTTTAGAAGGAATCAGAACATATCATGTGTACCTATCACATCAGAAATTAACTGTCATTACAGATCACAAAGCACTAGTGTGGATTATAAGGAGACCAGAAATAAAACGTTTCCGTTTATATATGTTAAACACACTTCAAATTGATTAATTCGTTGGTCACTTCGTTTGCAAGAATACGATTTCGATATCGTATACATGCACTCTCACGGCGATAGAACAAACCAACTGACAACACCCACAGCAAAGCACAGAAATCTCCAGATTACATAGACATATATACTACTCAATTAGAGCCAGCTGTTTCGTCTGTTAAAAAAGAATTAACTGAAATTAAATTATACTTCACTGAGGAAGATGTCCCAATTATATATGCAGTACACACTAATGATAGCACACTTAGTGACCCTTCTTCCGAACAGGCCCGCACCTGGGGGGGGGGGGCAACCGTGGCACTTGTCAGGGGCCCGAGCTAGATAGGCACATATACGCACATATTTCAAACACGAAAGGGGCCCGAACTCTGTCAGTTGCCTGGGGCCCAGAATTTCCTAGGTGCGGGCCTGTTCCGAACTACCCGATATCGCCTAATATCAACGCGAATGCCATGATTTCAAGGATATGTCGGTTTACTTAGAGCAAGGAATATTACCAGAAAATATTCGTCGCGCAAAAGCTATTCCGTACGAATCAAGTCAGTATGAACTTATCAATGGTGTCTTACATCACTTTTTTCCAGCCTCGAGCAAAATGCAAAACTTCTCCAGATCAACTCATAAAAAAGTTGCTTTATCAACAAATTTTAGACACGATGGTGTTATTCTGTATTACCACGATTCAAAAGATGGAGGTTGTCATTTAGGTGTCCAAAGAACACCCCAATTCAACGTCTCGCTCTGTAAGACGTTAATGTATTAGGTCAAGGCAAAACGAATTCACAAATGGTTAAACTACATTTATTTGAGGACATGTGTAGTTAATTACTAGCCGTACAATTGTTCACTGATAGTAATATCTGATTATTCGAACCAGGAATAATGGGCAGTTTCAACTGTAACCATTGTAACGAGGGACTTAGGTTGTAGCTTTTGGGGAAAGAAAGTGAAGAACGGGAATAAAGAATTGTGAAGGGGAAATCGCCGTGTATGCAAGATACAGTGGACAAGTCTGAGTTCAAGTGGAACATCCACGAGGGCAGATTGTCTCGAGAGGAACGGACTTCTAGAACAACACTGGATTGAGCAGTGAACGTGGTTCCATGATAACAGGTTATGAAAATCGAACAAAGCACTGACTTCGATTGTGACTCGATCCTATAATGATTTTTGACTATCAGTAATAGAACGGCTAATTTGTTTAATTTTATTTCAAGTCTATTTGTAATTCGGGGAAAGTTTATTTCTAAACCGTGTGTATTCCTAATGAAAGGAAATTTCATGATTGTGTATGTATTTGATTAAAATGTTTATTTATCTTTACGGGGGCTCGGAATTGTTTTGTTCAATATACCCGCTCAGGTTACCATATACATTCTCTTACTCGAACCGGGCAATTATACCGAGGACGGTCTTCTCTTAGATAAAGAGTGTCAGAGGGGAGTGGGTTGTAGTGTTATTATTATATGTTGCGGAATACCCCTTGACAAAGTGGGACGTAACACTTACCCTTTGACAAGTGGGGCTTATACAATATCATACGAGTAACGCTCATGACCCGCGAGAATCTGACAATCCTTCTATCTTGATACATAATATTGTTGCAAAGAAACATAAACTTTCTGCACGTTTACAACATGCGATAATAGAGCACTTTTTACTGAGAGAATGAAATCTCGGTCTAACAAAGCGAAAAACAGCATAATACGTTCCAAACCCACGTGCTTTATACAATTTTAATGCCAATGTCGGATATATGTACAAGGATTGTCCACATGAGCTCAAGCCTGTTGTTAAACATTGATTGAATTTATCTCCATCCTGTTAACATCTATGATGCATAACTTAAAGATCACAACCTTACACGAAATTCTTGCGTCACACCAGATTCTGGCCTAATTTTACAATGTGGCAAATGTAACTCTTGCCTCTTTTTATATGTCACTTATCTCTCATGGTTAAATCTATAGCGACAAACGTTATCCGTGACGATTTGTTTGTTTGTTTGATTAGGATTTTTAACGTAGCTTTAAAAGAATTTCAGTCATATCGCTACGATGTCTTCAGTGAGGCAGTTTATAGTAATGTCGAACACTGGGGCATCATGCCGCAGACATGTAGCATGATGTCAAACCCAGTCACATTATCCTGACACCATGCCGACCAGTCCTAACACTAACCTCTTAATGCTGAGCGTCAAGCGAGGCAGCTGTTAGTACCATTTTTGTAAGTCTTTGGTATGACTAGGCCGAGGATCGAACGAACGACCTCCCGCTTCCGCGGAGGACGCTCTAACCAATACGGTTAAATCTAGGGTGACAAAAACCAAACCGTAAATAGGTAACAAACTGAAGAACCAATCTCCCTCACAAGGCATTGTCCTTGCAACAAAGCTTGCTCATATATGCTTATCAACAATTGGGTAGCCGTTTAGTAAGAAAAATAAATCTAAGATAGTAAAAAGAAAACAGTAAAGTATTACATATTATAAATCCCACTTTGTTTCATACAGCATTAATGTCACTGTTGCATATATTTTATTACGTTTTCGGCTGAAGAAGTAAACCAACGGATGTCCTTAAGTGTTTGTTTTCTCGTCTCCATGCCGGTGAACCCCTGACAAGAACTTCACCGTGAAGTCATTGGATGTATTTTAGATTAACATAGGTTTTGTATTGATTGTCACACAGTTGAAAGGTCAGCACTGAGAAATATATGTAGAGAACATATAGTAAAATTAATTGTGGTGTATGCCCAGACATCTGATCTCGCCTAGGGCGCCAAAATGACTTGCACCGGCCCTGATTACAGCCCTTCTTTTATATCCTACCCTGTGTGGTCGGTAGATGAGTGCAGAGTTGCCAGATCTGCGTGTTTTTTTTTTTCGCCCAGTTGGGCTCCTTTCTAAATTTGGTTGCGGTAAATTTTTTCTAGATTGCGGGTCGCGTTTTTTTTTTTTGTGGGGGGGGGGGGGCTGGTTTGTGTCGCCGTAATTTGAGCTGCATCAAATTGCTAATAAATTCTCCGCATCCCATTTCAAATTGGCGCTAGTGACGATAATATCTAAAAAAAAAAAAAAAAAATTCTTAATAAATCCATTATTATGGATGCATCTTCATAGATGTTATCTGACATACTTAAACAAATTTTTTAATTCCGGAATGAAGAACGAAGCGCGCTTCTAATTCCATATTTCAATTAAACTAGCATCAGAGTTGCCAGATACGCAGTTTTTTTTTTTTCTTCGCCCAATTGAGCTCCTTTAGAAACGAAATTTGTTTGCGTTAATTTTATTTAGAGTGCGGGTTACGGTTATTTGGGCTGGTTTCTGATTTGTGTTGCCGTAATCTGGGCTGAATCAAATTGCTATTAAATTCTCCGCATTCAATTTCAAATTGGTGCTAGTGACGATAATATCTTTATAAAAATCTTAATAAATCCATTATTCTAGATGTATCTCCATAGATGTATCTCACATTGTTATTTTTTTTTAAATTACTGAACATGAAGAACGACGTGCGCTTAATTAAGCTAGCAGATCTAGCATATCAATGCTGGTAACTGTAGCCTGTAGGGCGGAGGCACTATTATCACTTTATCACTGGTATAATATTGTTAAATTTATGTTATTTGGTTCTTATTCACTCTTCAGATTTTAATATATAAATTGGGCGGTTTTTGGGCAGCTTTTTAAAGGTACACGGGCGGGAATTGAAAAAAGTACCTGGCAAAACTGGATGAGTGAGTACTGGTCACTCCAAACGGCGTGTTGAATAATTAATGTAGTGTATTGGTCTATTCTAAACGATATGTGGAATAATACATGTTTGGGTACTAGCCATATAATAGTCAACTAGTAAATGTGGGTAGTTGGTTTGGGCTTTGTAGGGTTCAACGCCATTTTCAGCACATTGATGGGTCTACTGGCTAGTATATTTCATGGAGGAAGAACACGAGAAGAACCTCTGACCCACGATATGTTACTGGCAAGCTTTTTCACATGCCTACGCTGGTCGAACCTAAGCTCGAATTTATGCAAACAGTGGCAAGATGCAACGGAGATCTGTAAAGGCGAGTACCTTTGACAACCCGGCCACCCGGAGCTAATGTATTGTATAAAATAGGTGATGGTCACTGCATAAGACATATTGAACAGGAAACATTATTAGTACGGCGGGGTGGGGTGGGGTGGGGGTATCTGCATATTTTTTCTGCATGTCACAGTGTCTAATCATGAAACAGAAGCGTACCAAGCTCCCTTACGATATTTCAAACAGTTCGAGCTATATTACGGAAACACAATGTGGGACAAAGTGTAACGCGGTTTAGCACACTATGTTAGCATATCGAAAGGCAGGTTTACAGTGAATCCCCTGATGTATATTTACTAATTAGCGATAATGATGTAACGTCATAGCCGAAAAGCCTTTATGGCTATATGCTCCCACTTTGCAAGGAAGCCTACAAAATTAAATTAAAAATAAATATAAAAAGAAACAATTCTCACGATAAATACATTCTGTTGATCCCATCATTGAGTGTCCATGAACACCAGCGAATTGATAATTACCTAGGTTAATATCCCTAAAAAGTATGTCCTCAGGGTTAACCTTTTGACTTTTAAGTAGTGCAGACATTGGAATTCAGCTTGAGAAACAACGTTTGTATGAACTCCTTGCAGAAGAATATACAGCAAATAATGTGAAGTCAACGAAATATAACAATACAATTGTATGAAAGGAAAATGCAATGTCTCAAGAAAACACGAGGAGAACAAACAGGTCATCGTCTTCTGAGTGGCAACACTATGTATGGACCTGTGTATAGACGTTCCATGTCCGTCATACAAAGTAATAATGTGCAATATACGGCGTATATAATAACGGCATATTCTAATTTAAAATGAAATCTCAATTGCGAGAGGATGCGGTGGGAAGACGCTTGATATGCATAGAACCAGTCTATCGACAGAAACATATTTTTAAACAAAATGGAAACATAAGATAGCTTAGACATTCTAATGAATGATTGTTCGACACATTTCTCCAGAAACAAAACATACAGGCATCTTGTATTTAAGAGGTATTAAATCTGGAGAACAAATATAGAGCATCTTGCTTTCAGTCTGCATCTCAAAGTTAAATCAGATGAAAGATGGATTTATATACGCAAGAAAGCCTAAATTTATTGTGCCCAACTCATATGTAATGTGTGAAAAGTGTCGTTCGAGTTACAATAACACATGTCATTTTCTAGACAAAGTATAATTAACACAGTAAATTACTAAACAAAACTTAAATCACACAATTAAATAAATAACGGTGACATACTGTCGAAGGTCTATCTTTACTGAAGCTTCCGTTGATCCGAATTTAAGCACGCCATATTCTATATTCTTATCTGTAGATCTATCTCAACATGTACAGAAAGATATATTCTAAATATTAAATTAGTATAAATGTACTAGTTTTCAATGGCTTTTTATGCAAGAAAACAGATTTTCCATCAATTCATTGAGGAAAAACATACCTAAGCTATTGTGGAATAAAGAGATGGGGAACTAAATATGTTTGAAAGAATATGGAATTGCCTGAAGAAAACACGACCACATCTATGCGATCGTCTTTGTGGCTGATTCTATATGAACCCGGGTTTAGATGAACAATCTCCCAATGGTGATTGACTTTCATTGACTTTTGTACAAAGTACTCATATGTATATTAATAAACAAAGAAAAATATGTGGAATATATACTAATTGCATATCCCAAATATATCCCAAGCAATATATATATATATATATATATATATATATATATATATATATATATATATATATATATATATATATATATATATATATATATATATATATATAATACAGGCATTTAAAAAAGCGATCGTGACCTACTTTCAAAAATCAAAAATATAGATCACAGGAAAAGATTCCCTTAAAAAAAAGGCAAATCAGACTTTAAGCGGATCAAATTATACTTAGTGGCCAGTAGATGTTAGCATATAATAAGTTACTCTAATATTAAATTAGTATAAATGTACTAGTTTTATTTAATATTAAATAAGTATAAATGTACTAGTTTTATTTAATATTAAATTAGTATAAATGTACTAGTTTTCTTTAATAATAAATTAGTATAAATGTAATAGTTTTATTTAATATTAAATTAGTATAAATGTACTAGTTTTATTTAATATTAAATTAGTATAAATATACTAGTTTTATTTAATATTAAATTAGTATAAATGTACTAGTGTTATTTAATATTAAATTAGTATAAATGTACTAGTTTTATTTAATATTAAATTAGTATAAATGTACTAGTTTTTATTAAGTATTAAATTAGTATAAATGTACTATTTTTATTTATTATTAAATTAGTATAAATGTACTAGTTTTATTTAATATTAAATTAGTATAAATGTACTAGTTTTATTAAGTAAACTTGTTTCAGATCATGCAACATAGTACCAGTATCGGTTTCCATCACGTTTAACACCATGAGCAGGTGCATTCATCCAATCCTTTACCTTGGACCGTTAGTACCGTTCGATAAGACTAGTAAAATTTGAAAATGTGAAATGTCTTAAATGAAATGTAAATAAAAATGTCTAAATCTAAAGCAATTTTTACCAATTTGATATCTTCGTACACCATTACATGAATCGGGTAGTCTTTGTGCTGTTCTATCACATTATCCCAGTCCTGCGTGTAGTCAAACCATGATCCAAATGCAACTGAGGAAATTAATCATAAAACATTTATACATTTATAAACAAAAAATATCAATGTATTAAAAAAATACTTAAAATCAGTACTTTAATCAATTTCAACGACGTTGCTGTTATAATGATAAAATTCATTTAGCTGATATTTGAAACATTGGATAGCCAATTCAGCATTACTTTACCAATACAGATGAAAATCGTTTCGACAAATTCAACCGCTAATCTGACTAAATCAAATGTAAAATTAAGCTATTTAAAATATCATGTACCTGTTGCTGTCAAAGAAAATACTTACTTTTTCCTTCTAAGTACAAGGAAAGGTATTCATGAAAAGTCCCCGAGTATTCCGAGTCCTTGGATCTAGCGACGTGATGATAGCGAGAAACAGCCATGTCTTTGGGGTTCCGAATGACGTGTATCACCTTGCACTTTCTCGAAATCATGTCTTCTGGAAGATGTCTGAACCTGAGGTGCGTGTTAAAAATACGTGGAGATGGCAAATCTTCTAATTCGGATGTCTCCACCATTTCCATCATCATGGCTTCCTTAGGTTTCTCGTGATATTCTAGACTTTTAGTAAGAAGCATGTTCGCTATTTCCCAGACCCAATGTGTTCCTGTAACATCGAAAACATTCGTCGCAATAATAAGAAGCTGGTTTCAAATCTATCAAATTAGGAAATCTCGTCCATCAGTGTACAAAATATTTCGCACATGGATGCATTGCATAACACAGCCCTACTACAAACCAGGTTTAAGGACGGTGATTTAAGAAAATTCGAGACTTACTGAAGCTTTACATTTAGCAAATTATTTTCGAAATCTTATGATAAAACAACAGTTGCCTTTCACTGCCACTTCTTGAAGGAAGACCGAATAACTCTTTCGTGTTTCTAATAAATTGTGTTGCAATTCAACGATCAAAGCTTGAACGAGGATCTTTAGTACATCTTCATTGCTTTCTCAACAATTTTCAAGCAAATATTCTTGAACCCAACCTCCAAGACCAAAAATATGAAACATTGTTTCAGGATCTTCATTGTTTTCACCCTTATCGTCTGCGTGCTAAATTATTCTACGTTTTATTTTCGAAATCTTATAATAAAAAAACAGTTTTCTTTCACTACCACTTCTTTCTTTATAGATGCTTCATTACGTACCAGCTTTAGGATAGGCGGCTATTATTACATCATCGTTTCTGCCTTGTAAATTCCTGATGCCGCTCATTCTCTTCTCTGGGTCCTTTGCAAAGAGGTCCGGGAAATAGATGCCCTCAACTTCCACCAATCGGTAGTTCATTTTGGGCACTGTTATTATCGGCAAGGACATCTTGAAGTCTTATAAATTATAAATGATAATGAAAGAACAAATAGAGTAAGAGAATGTCGATAAAAGAGTGAGAAACAATTTTTTTTTAATTCCACAATTGCAAGTTTCTTTATACTTTTTATGTGATTTGATGAATGTTTCATTCCTGATTTATGTTTGACGTCACATGAGCAAATATAAGCTTAGTGCCGAGAATGTCAGTAAAGTATCTTGCCTAGAGATTCCTTGACCTGGACTGGGCCGGATTCTAACTACCAACCCATTACGGTTTTATCATGTGATATGCATGAATAGCCTTGATGAAGAGAGCGAAAATATTTAGTTGCATGCAAAAGCATATGATGTAATTGCTATAAATACAAAACAAAAATCAAAGACTCAATGATATGAAAAAGACTGTGTTAAAACAATGAAGTTCAAATATAAGTTGACGATAATGATGGTTTGAGGGTACTTCAGCTGATGATTCCTCTTTAAAGTTACGAAGTTATCGATTACAATAATCATACTTATTTTTAATGAAGTAAACCAAAATAAATTTAATTCAAAATAATAATTCCCCTACAAGAAAATATTTGTTTGAAACAGTTTCGTGGACAACAGAATACAACCTCTCCTTCTTCTGTCAATTTTCACACCGTATATTGAAATCGGTATAGTCGACCGACCTGTCTGATTTGAGAAATAATTATTTCACATTTGTATATTTTTATTAAGACTTCTGCAATAGCAGAAAACTATTATAATCACTTTAAAATTCACAATAATTCTATATTGATGATTTAATAACGTTTGGACCAGAAATAAAACGATAAAATAAGAATGTTATTTCAGTTTCAAATACGAGGTTAAAATGTAATGGTTAATAGTTTGTTTTTTGTTGGGTTTTTTTCAGACCAGGACTTATAATAGCCTGTAATGTTGGGAAGAAAAGACTAAGCAAGTAAATTCGTGCAAGATTCTCCACCGACATCATTTAATAAAGCAAAATCGATTTTTAGGATCGACATGTTACCACCTGTTGAACATATGGGCAAAGCTTAATAAAAACCGGATATGCGATAAAATAATAAGAAACGACAGCGCTCTGGCGAACGGTTGGATATCACGAAGAATTGTGATCGCAGCAATAGTAATAGTAAATTTACTAGCAGTACTAGTAATACTAATACTAGCATTGCTAGTAGTAGTAGTAGTAGTAGTAGTAGTAGTAGTAGTAGTAGTAGTAGTAGTAGTAGTAGTAGTAGTAGTAGCAGCAGCAGTAACGGTTGAGCTCTACAGTTTCGTAATTTGCAAAAGGTTTTATGTTTAAAGAAAGATTTTTTCATGTTTTCCTCTCAGGTTATCCTGGATACTTAAAAAGTTATTTATTATCTTAGGTATTACTAAGAATGTTTTTAATTTAATTTAATTTTGCTGTGTGATTGAATGGCGTAATTGGGCTATCGAGTATACAGATTGGCCTTACTTCAGATGTGCATCTACAAAATAATGTTACCTCTGCTTGTCCATTTATTACTTCCTGAACTTCTAAGGTAAATACGAGTCGATAACATTTTCTTTATTTTTATATATCTTGTGTTTCATTTATTGCACATTTACAAAGTGGCATTGCCCACAATCAAAATTCGTTTTCCCTGTTTTAATAACCGATAAATTTAAAGCGTTTTGGAATAGCCCATACCGATTTATTTTGAGAAAATGTGTTCAGCCATTTTAATCCGCAGTGTGCTTAGATCAAACGTGATTTCCGCATTCTACAAACATGTAATAAAAGTAGCCACATCTCATAGAAATATCATAGTGGTATGCCAACTTTCTTTGATCTGTGCCTGTTGTAAATGCAAACACGTTCGCCTTATACTGGATAATGTACGTAATATTGGTGGAACGCGACCAATAGCATCATTCCTGATAGTATTAGCACTAGTGGCAATACCAGCAGTAGAATCTGTTGTACTAATAGCAACAATATCAGTAGTAGTAGCGTTTGATACAGATATGGCGTTTAACACTTCTGAGCCCCGGATGACGAGTGGTCTAAAGCACTTGCTTTTACAGATCACTCCTCTGTCCGCGTGAATTCTAGTTTCCGACTAATGTTGGTATGTGTGAAATCTTGCCAGTAGCTTACTGCGGGACGGTGGTTCTTTAAGGGGGTCCATCCTCCTCCAAATATATTGGCCTCCATATATAACCCTAGTATGTGTTGAAAATAGTGTTACCCCCCCCCCCCTCGAAACACAATTATTGAAGACTCATGGACAGAACGGTTCTTAGGGATTATATATATAGTTTATAGTGATGTATAGCAGCTGGACATCATGAAAGACATACATGCAGCATGATGTCCCACCCAGTCACATTATCGCGACACCAGGTATCATGTAAGACATACCAGCTAGGAATGTTTGACCATAAGATCTATTAGTAAAGTCAGCTGAGCTACCATACACAGCATTAGAATAATAATCACCGAGAAAAAATAATCTTATATTAATCCATATAAGTTTTAAAAATATATATCATATACAAATAATCTGTCAGATTGCTGTATATAGTCTAGAATGAATCTGTGAAATTGCTGTATATAGTCTAGAATGAATCTGTGTAATTGATGTATACATTCTAGAATGAATATGTGAAATTGCAGTATACAGTCTAGAATGAATCTGTCAAATTGCTGAACACAATAGAATGAATCTGTCAAATCGCTTTATACAATTTAAAATGAATCTGTGAAATAGCTGTTTACAATCTAGAATAAATCTGCGCAATTGCTGTATACACTCTAGAATGAATCTACCCAATCGGTGTATACAATAGAACAAATCTGTGAAATCGCTGTATACAATCAAAAATGAATCTGTCAAATCGCTGTACGCAATCAAGAATGAATCTGTCAATTTGCCGTATAACCGTCTAACTTTTTCTTGCATACCTCCACAAAAAGTATATTTTTCGTCGCATTATATGCAAAGTTACTTCTTTATTTTAAAGTCTCATATTCTATCATTTCCGCGCCGGTGGCCTAGTGGTAAGAGCGTCCGCCTCAGATACGGGAGGTCACGGGTTTGAACACCGGCAGAGTCACACCAAAGACATAAAAATGGTACTAACAGCTGCCTCACTAGGCGCTCAGAATTAAGACGTTAGTGCTAGGGCTGGTCGACCTGGTGTCAGGATAATGTGACTGGATTCGACATGATGCTACATGTCTGCGGTACGATGCCCAGTGCTAGACATCACAATAAACTAGTGCTAGACATCACACTGCAGACATTTGAGAGATATGACTGAAAAATTGTTAAATTTAAATATCTAGCACACATAATTCCCTAAACCAAATTATTAAAGTACTCTATATATCCATGTTACTTTTGAATGAAGGTTTTATTCTGCGCTTTTTATTACAATAAGCAATTAAACTGCCATCGTATTAACTAGTGGCTCTCAGAGGCAGACGATATAAACTTTCAACATGGCTGCCTAATATCTAAGGAGTTTGTGACAATAAAACAAGTTTACATACTACTAAATCTACTAAATCTGGTGTTTATTTTAACCTTGGACCGCTCTGGAGACCTAGTAATTAGAGCGTTCGCCTCAGATGTGGGAGATCGTGGGTTCGAATTCCGGCCGAGTCATTCCAAAGACTTAATTAAATAGTATTAAAAGGTTAGTGTTAGGACTGGTCGACCTGGTGTGAGGATATTGTGACTAAGTTGGACATCATGCTACATGTATGCGGCATGATGCCCCATTGATAGACATCACTAGTAACTGCCACACTGCAGGCGTAGTAGCGAATAGACTGAAAAATTGTCAAAGCTACGTTAAAACCCAAATCACACACACACACACACACACACACACACACACACACACACACACACACACTGCGCGCGCGCACGTTATCCTTATGTGTCAACTGTACGTAATGAAACGGGGAGAACATTACAATTCTCAAGTGAAAATACATAGTGCTCATAGGCCGATAAATCAACGTAACGGGTGAAGGGCTGATTTATCGGCCTAGGTTCCTCATACCATTTTGATCATGGCACAGTGTATTTTAGCCACGTGAATTCAGATAACTACAGCAAAAACTATACATTGTAATGATTTCCAACTGTTGTTCGTACATATTTTATATCATGGCAATACAAATTATGATAGAAGTATCAGATAAACTCCGAATTCGACAAACAAAATAGTTTCGGCTAATTTCTTAAACTTTAAAAACTGAACTGACAAAGTCCAAAGTTTATTCTGTGACAAGCCCTATAAAATGCACAGACAGGGATATTCACAACACCTATCCTATCACATCCATTCAGGCCTTATGGGATTGTGGACTACATGCAAGAACTACTTCCAAAATTGTAGAACTTATAAAAATATTGTAACCCAGGTACTACCGTCAGTTAGAATTCACTACAATATATAGCTTTTGATGTGCTGATTTGAAGTGGTATGAGCATAATACGCAGTGTAATGACCTTGTTTAACCTTGCAAAACATATTTATATGTGATAAAATCATCCATCATTTTTGTTACACCTTTTGCATGAAGGAATAGTTTGTTTTGTTTTTGTTTTTTTATGGTTTAAAGCCATTTTTCAGTACAATATAGGCTATACATGGCGGCCAGTATTAATGGTGAAGGAAGAACCCGGAAAACCCCCGGAAAGAACCACCGACCCACGAGAAGCTACTGGCAAGCTTTCTCACATAACTACATTAGCCGAATCTTAGACACGAACCCACGCAGTCAGAGGTGAGATGGCAGTGATCCGTAACGGACAACGCTTTAGACCACTCGGCCACTCAGGGCCAATGAAGGAATAGTACCAGTGCTTATAGCATAAGTTGTGGCTTGTCATTGTCCTTTAAAAACAATTTCATCGTAACCTACACCATTTATAGGTTTGACCCCTCAACTGAAGCGCATCTACGCTCACATTAAGAACACTATCTCTGCACCGATAAATATGAAAGTCTAATATTACCTATTCTCCCCCACCCCATGCCATCAATTAACATTGGTGTAAGGAACATTCACCTCGTTAGTGCTCAGTAACTCAAGATAAAGTTAACTTCAATTAAGAGCCAAGAAGAGTGACAAAAAAATGACACCCCTATAGCGATAAAAAGAAAAAGGTATGCTAAAAGTAGTATGCAGTAAACAATGTTTTCATTTGAATAATTGGTACCTAATGATGCATTGTTAAGTTATATTTAAAAAAATGTATATTCTGCAATGAATTTCTCTCTCTCTCTCTCTCTCTCTCTCTCTCTCTCTCTCTCTCTCTCTCTCTCTCTCTCTCTCTGACAATAAGGTTAATGCTTATACAAATAGAGGCGTCATCTGTAAAGGACTTTGATCTCAAGAGAGCTCCAACAAGGTGGAACAAAAAGAATGAATTTTTTGTTTTGGTTAGGATTTTTAACGTAGCTTTAACAATTTTTCAGCCATATCGCTACGATGTCTGCAGTGATGCAGTTTATAGTGATGTCTAGCACTGGGGCATCATGCCGCAGACATGTAGCATGATGTCCCACCCAGTCACATTATCCTGACACCAGGCCGACCAGTCCTAACACTAACCTCTTAATCCTGAGCGCAAAGCGAGGCATCTGTAAGTATCATTTTTGTAAGTCTTTGGTATGACTCAGCCAGGGATCGAACGAACGACCTCCCGCTTCCGCAGCGGACACTTTAACCACTAGGCCACCGGAGCGGTGAAAGTTGAAATGGAAGCTGTAACATATTTTGGCTTTTCGATCACTTCAACCTGCTCCAATAGCGAAAATTACCTTTAGCAGCTATTCCAGACGCTGACTCAAAATTAAGTTGAATCACAAACAGGAAGAAATGACAGAATGAATCACGAATATAAATCAAATTATATAATTTTAAAAACGTTCTCTTTTCATCACACTCTCAAAACAAGTGTTTCTAAAAATAATCACTAGATTTTCTAAGTTTAAATTCGGGATTTTCCATGAAAAACGTTTCGATGTCTCCGGCACATCCACCCCCACCTCAAAGTGGCAGTGGCACGGGCAGCTCTGTCAGCAAATAAGACTATGTGGCAGAAAACAACTTGTCAGTCAATCCAGTAGCCAACAGCGTTATTTCCATAGCTATCTTGACGTACAGTATTGCACGCTGTGGAAAATCTTAATGAGGTTGTATAGGGTTTATGGTTTAAGTCGAATTCCATAATATCCGCGTGATAATTATAAACTGACAAACTCGCACACAATATGCTGTAACTGCCACTGGTGACATTCTTGCTTGTAATGAAAATAAAACAGAATTCAAACAAATCACGAACAGTATAAACTTTTGTTGAGCACGTGACTTTACTCCCCCACCCCTGCCCTCCCAACATCTTACATGTGAATGTGTTACGTAAAGGAAGTTATTTAACATTAATAAATAACGGTATAATAGTTAGGTCATGGAAGATATTAAAACTTGACTGTAGATTAAATCTTACCTTTTATTCTGTCTATGGTACTAACAAGTTATTTGGTTTCGATTCTACGTAACCGATAACATAAACGTGTTACAACATGGGATATCGGTTGTGCACTGCAAGTGGGCGGTACCAGTGGGAGGGTCTTATTAAGGGGAAAATACATAATGAAAGTTACGATCGGATCCCGGCCATCAACTGTATTGGCCTTATCTTTGATGTAGACGTGTATCAAACAGATAGTGACGTCACTAGATTTGGTGTCACCCCCATGTAACTCAACTCAACGACTCAACCAGGCCAACAATCAATCTGGTTAAAATCCTAGCTCCACTGTCCTGTGTGACCTTTGTATTAGCCAATGGAAATGCAGCTTTCAGAAATTTTAAAGTGAATCAAATTGATGGTCACACACTGGTGCTTTTCAGCTAGCCTGCAGAGTCTCCCAAACGCGAATATATAAGATTTCATCTGATTGTTGATACAATTGTCGATTATGGTAATAATGTAGGTCAGCAGAACATTACATATATGCGGTCGCTGTCCGATGTTCACGTAGGACAGTGAAATATATATATATATAAAGAACGGTAGTAATGCTACAATGTAAAGTTTAAAGTGTTCTTTAGGGTGATTATGCTACAATGGACCGAAGATGAAAGCTTCTTCAGAAAGCGTTTAAGAAAGAAGCCTACACTAACAAAAGTAACCAAATGGACAAGACTCACCCGCAAAACATGGAAATACCATTTATTAGATAGATCGAATTGGAGGTAGAATTCTTTAGCCAAGTAAGTAATGGATATGGGTGATTGGCGTGGGGACCTCACAAACCCGGGCGAAATTAAAAAGAAAGATTACAAGGGGTATTGGGTACCAGTGTGATTCAGTGGATGAAAGAGAACTTGGGCATCGAGACATTTGATGCAAAGGAAAATGGAAAGCAGTAGGCTTGTTTATTGTGTCTGCGTAGGATATATGTGTCTACAGATGAAGATGGTTTTTGTTTCATCAGTGCCAGTGGAAGTAATCCAACTGTGATCCACTGCATACAACAGCTTCAGTGGATATGACCCCTTGTAATAATTTATCAGCTTATTCCGCATCTCTTTTAAAACATTATCATTTGCAGTTAATATCCACAGAGCTAATTGTCATTCTAATAGTCAAGCACAAGTACTGTACTATCTTAATCAACATCTAAAATGCAGCTATTGATATGTCATCTGGCAGTTTCTTCTACCGCTCTAACATCAGTTGCCCTACTGGACTTTAAATCAGCATATGTTGACACGTGTCCCAGATATAAATAAAGATTACTAGAATCATCTATGTACATAATTAATGATCTCGACCTTTCGTACACGTCATCAGACCATACCTTTATCTTTACCTAAGTAGTATTCATCATTTGCCTCGGCGTATTTATGCGGCGCCATGCTAATAATAATGATATTATTATTATTATTATTATTATTATTATTATTATTATTATTATTATTATTATTATTAATTCCAGTTTATTTTTCATTTATTTCCTTTTCTGTATTAAATGTATCAGGACATATTTTCAGATTCCACCATGTCAGAGGCATATTAAAGGTTCTACCGCTGATATATATATATATATATCAGCTTACATCATTAGCTATTCGTCTTACACTATACTAATGTGCAAGGTCAATTGTGCAATATTCCATAAAGACATTACGAATATCTTCAAAACTGGCACACACACACACACACACACACACACACACACACACACACACAATACTAAGGTAATTTCATGACAAAGATCTCAATGGTATTCCAAAATTAAATGTTCCATGACATCCCGAACATCATGATAATCGCATTTTTATATGCTTAAAGTGTTGACTAATGAGTAAATGTAACAAGTTTTATTAATAGTATAATTGTTTCCTTTCCTTTGTTTTGCAATATTACCCAATACTTCAGTACCGCCAAACCTGTTTAAATTATTGGTTTATATCTCCTCTGCATTGATTAAAGGTACATTCATAACCTACATAGAATATTGCAGTATTGCCCTGGAGTATACTTATAGAATACGTTGTCTCTGCCCTGGTATTATATTTGGTTGCCTGTCAGTTTAGCTATTTTCTTGTACACTAAACACTATATAAAACGTAACGTACATCTCCTGACAGTTTTTTTAAAATAATTTTCAAACAACTCACTTTAGCATTACATATATCGAAATATATATATATATATATATATATATATATATATATATATATATATATATATATATATATATATATATATATATATATATATATATATATATATATATATATATATATATATATATTAAGTTCTTTTGTGCTGATCATTTTTCTGATGTATTGAAAAGAGTCTTCTTTTTTCTCAAAAAGAATATTTAATTTTCTGTTTGTTTATCTGTGATGGCACCAGCTACATCGCATCTCAATATTTTTAACATCTCCATTTTTACCGAACACGTCTTGCGCTGGGAATGTCTATGACTATCTTAACTGGCATATCCACGTGATCACTCAGCATTTAACCCACATTCCCAAACATAAAGCATTTATCTTTATTTTCCGCATTCATTCAATAATTTGGTTTTTAAGTCTTTTATGCAAGTCTCTATGGGAGTTTCTTGTGTAGCTAACACCTGTCAGAGGTACATTGACATCATCCGTTTTGCCACTATTTAATATTGTTAAAATCTTTTTTTGTTTATGTGGTAAATATTTATACTCACAGGTTGTTTAACTAATTGAATGCGTATCTTCACATGTCTGATCATCAAGTTTAAATACACTCCTACAAAACCAAATTGTCGAATTTTTCTAATAATTATCTTCAAATCTGGATTGGTGCCATCGACATATTTATACAAACATTGCTTGTTATAACAATACAGTATGTACATATTAACACTTGCTACTTGAATCTCTACTGAATTTTCAAGCCTCCGTGGTTAATTTTTAAATAATTTGAATAAACTTGACTTTCGCCACTATGATGCATAATAATAATAATAATAATAATAATAATAATAATAATAATAATAATAATAACAATAATAGTATTATTATTATTATTATTATTATTATTATTATTATTATTATTATTATTATTAATACACATAATAATAACAGCAACAAGACGAAAACGACGTCGATGAAGAAGTTTTGGTCCGCATTCCAGTGAATAATAAGACAAGATTTTCACGCAAATATATAATATTCTCATGTCGTGCATAAATTTGCATTCGAGTTCATTTCTTCGACTTCAATATTTTCATTTAAATTTCACATAGTGTTAATATGACATATGTTACAAATGTTAAATTAATGTCTGACGAAAAATGGTGTGACTACGTAAATAAATGGAGGCTCTGCAGCACTTGAAATATGCAAAATATATATTTTACATAAATGTTTAAATCAAATATTTTTTTTTAAATTTTGAAATCATTTAAATGTAATAAGACTAATAACTTACACTTTCATGAGATTATTACTGAATGGTCAAATTTTTGTTTGCTACAGTGGAAGTAATATATGGCTAGTAATGAAAATTTATTTAACCAACATAAGGGTTATTAAATGAATAAAGTACACTACGACATCTTCCATGGAAAAATGTATCTGGCGGTCGATGCAACATTTTAACAATAAAAATTACTAATGTAACTTTGTATTTGCTTAAAAACATCATCTTTGTTCTTGTTATTTAAAATAACAACATTAAATATCATATACACAGCAGGTCTATGTTATAGGCGAAGAAATCGTTTTAATTTCAGGAGTCATTTGTTAAGTCATAAAAAATGCCATTTTTAAATTTCCCTCTGCAAACAGAGCATTAAACTGTTGAACCAGTTTTTTCATTCACCTATTACGCCTGAAATGGTAGAAATACAGTATAAGAAAAAAATGTTTCCTCAAAGCGACTTAATTCTCTCTCTCTCAGCAGCAGAGAGGGTGAATCCTACAACATTTTTTGTTTTTATTTTTGATTATACCCCTCCAAATAACACTAGACCCTTCTCGCGAAATAACTAGAAAAAAAAATGACAGTGATTGTTGTCTGAAAACATTCGCGTTTTCGTTGATGTCGCAACGTCGTTGTCACTCACCCTCTCTGCTGCTAGAACTTTCAGTTCTAGGTTTACGGTGATTTTAACCGAATATTTGATCAAGTCCGATACGACGAAAATCCCCTTAGGATGAAAGTCTTTACGACGAAAATCCTTTCAGGATGAAAGTCCTTAGGACGAAAATCATTTATGATTTCACAAATAGACTAATCGCTAACACCTCCTCTTGTAAATCAATCAGATTATTAGACTGGTCAGTGAGTTTGAAATTAATTCTGGTTAATGAATTATTATGACATCGCATATAGACTGGATTCACCGGGGACTCAATTATTAAAAACCCTGGAGGAGCTGTTGGTGCAAATGAATACAAAATATATCCCTGCTGAGCTTGATTTGATCGTTCTAAATTTATTTGATAGCTTCCTTCGATCACATCACACACTAAATTGAGCGCAATCACCGATGAAATCTTCACATTGAACGGAGCAATATGCCTGCCGCCACCATCTGGGTCATTATTGTGTTTGAGGATTTTTATTTCCGGTGATGATGTTTTTTTTCCATGCATCATGAATTATTTTAAAACCAACATCGATGGCATCACTGAGAAGTTTTTTTAGTTCTGGTACGTTATATCCTGGTAGTTTGAATGTGGGGATATCCTTCACGGGAATTTTATATTGTTTTGCAAATTCTGTTCTCGTTATAGGATTACTGTCACATAATACCACTTGAATGATTCGCAAATGAAATGTTTCCATATCGTCGATAATTTTGTTGCATGTTTCTACGCCGCTGATAAATTCATCTCGGGTGAGAGAGCCGGATTTAAGAGATATTAACAACAGCGAAAAATCATTATTCATTGCTGTGAAATTTTTAATGATTTCAGGTTCGTCAACAAAATTATGCCCCCCTATTCCCTCCCCTGGCTTCTTGATACCAAAAAAATCTATAGTAATCTCGTGATCTTCATAACTCTTTATTGGATTATCAGGTGCTATCACGTCGGTGACATAATCAGTTTTTTGTGGTTCTGGTAAATCAACGGGTTTTTCCCGGGGTGGGATTTCAGGCCATCCCAATACGGTTCTAATAGAACTCTGATAGATATCTACGACGTATCCTTCTGTGCTTATTTCAATGGCAGATGATAGTGTCGGCACATGAACTGTTATAGCTATTTTTGACTCTACTCCAGTAATCGATTTTATTCTACGCGCGAATTCATCATTGATTTGTTCAATTTGATATGATCCGGTTGGTATGGAAACAACATTCCAGTCTGGGGTACCGTCGGGTTTATTCTTATTTGCAAATACCAGTGAATTATTGGGTTGTTGACCACCAAATGATTTTGACCTAATATTTGGCCAACTGTGGTATACTCGTAATTTTGCTAGTGCTATCTCCTTTACTGGGACCGGAGAGGGGAAATTCACACTGAATTCTGGATTCGTTGAGGTTATTGAGATCATGCTTGTTTGTACTGGGTTCGTGTTCTCCACTATTTGTTGAAGTAATTCCATCTGTGTTGTCATTGTTATTATACTCATGTTTTTGTACTTCTAATTTTGACATCGCAGAATCATATATATCTACCATCGCTGAAAACTCACTCTCTGATATAATTGTATCATCGAGCGATGACGATATCAATGAGGATAATTGCGAGTATGCAGTGGACACAACATGAAATTGAATTATGTAGTCTTGTAGTTTCCGTTGGCTGCATGATGATATTTTTTTTGTGATTATTGAAATTATTCCAGCGATTGTTGTTGCCGCAGAAATGCAAATTGGAACAGCTATCGGGGCCATCATTGTCACTGAAGACAGTATAATACCAGCTCCGGTGATTACACCACTCACAGCGTACACAGTAACATCAATTGCGGTAATTCTCCTGCGGTATTTTTTAATTTTCATTGCATACTCCTCAGACAAGGTTTTGAGTCTAGTTTGATACTCTCTGACCTGATCATAGCGATATTGCGATGATGAAATCATTTTTTATTTTAAATACGCTATCGTTTTCAATTACGATTTACTTAAATCCGCTACGAATTCCACATACCACGTTGTTGAGACCCTAACCAAATTTTTATCAGTAGATGTGATTGTAAACTTTTCAGTTGTATTCTTGTCGATGATCGTTGAAATCGTATTATTGACCCCAGATGAACTGGACGATGAAATATTAAATTGAGACAATGGTGTTACTAGTGTTAATCGATAAATACCCTTAACGGTTGCAGTGATATCTAATTTGTTGTTTGTAGGTGACCACTCAAATGATCCGTGTTGGATTGTGTATACTATGTTGTTAGTTTTCTCATGAGGAATTTTTGTTTTTTCAATGACTGTTATCATCCTCGAAAAATCACCTTTGGCGGCTTCGATGAAAGTTTTCGTCTCATCGATGGATTTTTTAATATCCGGGAGTTTTAGTTCAATTTTATCGAATGTAGTTCCAATAAATTTATCAATGATATTTCTACGAAATGCGGTAAACTGTTTTATGTGTTCTTCAATTCTAGATTTAAGTGTTGTTAGTACAACCACAGAATTGTTTAACTCATCGTTGAGAATTTTTAATCGATCTGTAATCGTCGAAACGAGTACACCCGGTTTGAGTTTACCCTGATCGGAAAATAGCGCAACGGTGTTCTCGATTGCGTTTTGTTGTTTAACTAAAATATCATCCAGAGAAATATTACTAGATTTCAATTTACCCTGGCGATCTTGAAATACAACTATTTCATTGGATTCAACACTTTCTAAATTCAACGTCTCAGCTATTTCATCTTTAATTTTTTTTGTTATATCCTTGATAGAATCAGGGGTTGCAGTGCCATCGGGTTTGGGTTTCAAAGATCTCCCCCAAATATCAATCATGTTATTGTAAAACTCTTTCTCTCTCTAAAAAGCGATTGCTGGTGTAGTCATTTACGACAATATGAGGTGGTTTTCTAGATGCTGAAATAGCGTCAAGGACATTTAATACTTCACTGCCGCATATTGGTGGGTCATTGATTTGTTGTGTTGGTAGCGTAGAATACCAAGTCTTCATTGGAAATTGTTTTATGTAACGCATAAATTCTTTTGGTGGGGCTAATCCATATGAATCAAAATAGACAATCCCACGTGGATCAATAGCGTATGCAACCCAGTGAGTTCCAGGTCCGGTGCTGTTATCGAGATTAATAATACCTGTTTCAGTTTTGTTTGGTTGATGTGGTAATTGATCTTTCATAAAAACACCTCTGAAATTTTTAATCACTAGTTTTTTAGCAGCATCCATTAAATCAAAATTGGACATTGGAACCATCGAAGATTTGGGAACCATCGAAGATTTCTGAATTAATAAACCGTTCCTGGTAGTCTCAGGCCTGATCCGTGAACGGATCTCCCGCTGTACCATGAATACGGGGTTCCTGGTAGTCTTAGACCTTTTCCGCTGTACCATGAATACGGGGTTCCTGGTAGTCTTAGACCCAATCCGTGAACGGATCGTCTCTTTTTTTATATCCTTGTCCAGCTGCCTTTTTCAACGCCATTCCTGCTGCAGTACCAACGGCTCCTAACGCCGCTGCTTTTGCCACCGCTGGGGCTGCTGCTGCAATCAATGCTGGTATTGCAGCTAACAATGGAAATATACCACCTGATTTTATCATATTTTTAATAGCAGCCGCAGAAAGAGTAATCTGAACCCCTTTTTTATCCTTGAAAGCATCAATGAAATGTTTCACCTGACGAGTTGTCAGCGATAATTTATTTGCACCACCAGTCATTTGATTAGGTTTCAACGTGATTGTGGTTCCACATTTTTTAGCCGATTCTGATTGCAATTTTTTGATTTGACCAGGAGTTAACGCAACACTAATAACACTATATGACATTATACATAATAGATTGATTCTAATTCAATGAAAAATCGAGAAAAATCAATCAAAGATTTTCTACTGGGGCATCTACCACTCTCATTCTTCCACCAACACCTTCGAGTAGCATTGATTTATCACTGAGAATGACAGCAACCGCTCTATAATCAGCAATACCACCACGAGTCACATTAGCTCTAAAGTGTATATCAACAACTGACTGTCTTGTCAAATCGAGATGTTCCAGTGAGAAGTAATAGATCGGATACAGATTTTTAAAATCATATTGTGATATTTGCAAACCAGTATCGACATTTTGGTCGCGTGCCATAAATGACAACAGACGATGATAAACTCGTGCAATATGATTTTCTGTGTAATTAAGTTGTATATCCTCGGATGGTTCCTGCTGGCCGTTTATTCTCAGTGAGACGTCTTTCACACCTAATTGATCAAATATCATATGGCTTCGTTCTTGATTATTAACTCGTGTGTTATCCTGTAACGCAATAAATATATGACGTGGCGCAGAAACGCCTTGATTTGATTCTAGGTTCCAAGTGAATAACCCGTTGATATTTGATTGCTTCACATCTGTACTCACGGTTAGCCAACTCAACAACGACTTTCCTCCTTGATCCATAAATGATAGTAATCGTCCTTCTGCGGTGATTGCTGGAGTCAACACTGGCATCCACAATGATATTTTTGTTAAATCGACTCTACCGGCATCAGCATTGGCGGCTGCAGCATTTGCTGGAATCCTCCAAATTGCATCATTATCATCACTTTTTCGTACAAGCGATACTGTATGCTTCGCCCCGTAGATAACTTTTCTGACGTTTCTACAGAATCCAAATATGTGATGCAGTGGAATCGCGCATGAAAATGAGTTACGCTCTCCTTGCAACATTGAGTTTCGTGTTGCAGCTCCTAGATTGAAATTAGCATCGTTGTTTATAATCATATTCTCGACATCAGAATCACTATTATCACGTTTTTTTGGTCGTCTTACAACAAATGGATTTCCACCAGCGGTATTCTTACCATCTTTTGCAAACATCATAGAAGGTCCTGCTGATCTTGTATAATCATCAGAATATCTCGCTAACCCGATTATTGTTGTGGCCACATCAACATCACGATCTATGGACTCAATTTCTTTTCCATCAATGAGATATCTAGCACTCTCAAATAGCGCCATAATACCATTATTGACAAAACCGACTTGAGTACCAGCTGGATACGGTGCTGGTACAGCAGTAGTATCAGCAGCTGTTACAATTTCTCCTTCTACTTCAATAAATGCTTCACAGGGTAAAAAGTATTTACTGGTATCATGGACTTGAAGATCAATTCTTGCTCGACTATTTGAGTCTATGGCATGATAGGCGTAATATTGATAATCGCGTACAGAATCATTCTTGGGGACTGGGGCATCTATATCAAATGCTGGATCAGGTGACCTTTTGAACATTTTATTCTATTTATCAGAGTCTAAATCGTGAAATCCTACGGATTTTCATCGTAAACGATTTTTCCATTTTCATCGTCGTAGTTTTTTAAAGCCACTTCCTGCTATCATGTTTGCAATATTGCTTTGGTCCCCTTGATTTACCATCGACGCTAGTTTTTCATCTACTGCGTTATTTATAATTTTACTAACACTTGCAGGCATTTCTTCTGTAGACGGTAACGGTTTCTTTTTTCGTCTCACTAATGATGTTATTTTATCCTTCGCAGTTGAAAACGCTTTCCCGGCAAGATCTCCAACAGTACTAATACCCTTATCACGAATAACATCAATGGCTTTCATTGATAACTGTTTAGCTAACGGCATCACTTTTGGGGCCATTCTTGAAAAGAATCCTAAAATGGTATTGCCGAGGCCATCTCCATAGTATGCTTTATAAACTGGAAACCGTGAATTAACTACATAGACGGGGGTTGGTTTATCATGATTGTAATGGATGATCATTATTATAAAAACAATAGTGTTTTCAATTGTTATTTAATCACTATGATACCCATTTGCTAACTCGTCAATGAAATCTCGATATGTTTTGATATCCATGATACCGCCGGCAAATAACCGTCTACAGATATCAGCTGCTTCATTAATTATTTCTGGAGAGTTATTTCCAGCTCGGAATCCTCCTACAAGAACATCTAATCGTGATATATCATTGATAACACTATCAGGACAAGTGTTTCCAATCCTTGGATTTTGCAGTCCACTTCCGCTATAACCAGCTGCTTCATCTAGTTTTTCTAAACCCGTTTCTTGTAAATAATCATCATCATCATCATCATCATCATCATCAGGTGGTAGTTGTTGTTTTTTTTGTCTCCGTGTTGGTGTTTGACGTCGTTCTTCTAAATCATCATCATCATCAGGTGGTAGTTGTTGTTTTTTTTGTCTTCTTGTTTGTCTACGTGTTGGTGTTTGACGTTTTAGTTCTTGCCGTTCTTCTATTTCTCGTTGTCGCTCTTCTATTTGTTCTCTTTTATAATTACTAATTCCCTTTTTAAATTCCTTGTATCCTATCTCATCCTTATTCAAACGACCAATCCCTTTATTTAGTTTATACAAATAATCGAACCAATCATTACTTGATATTCTATCATTTTTATACTCGTCCTTTAAAAAATCTTTTTTTGAATTATAGCTTTGAGCAGCAAAATTACCAAAGGCTTGATAATCCTTTGATTTCAATAAACTAGGTTTTTTATTAATATTTTAGCATGATCAGTAAATTTATTCAACAGAGAAACAGTCGTTTTTTTCGGATCAGTTTTTTCAGTTTGTTCAGTTTTCGCTGCTAGTTTTTCAAGTTCACCAATAACAGATTTTCCCGTCTCGGGACCATCTCCCAGTAAAGCACGCTCTACCCCCTTCGTTGCTGTGGTTACTGGTTTAAACAATTCTTCAGACCCCAGAGCAAAATCAGTTTGTAAACTCTGTCGTTGTTGCAGTTTATTTCTTACAGAGTCACGAATTGGTATAAATTTCTTAATTGCATCCAGTCGTTCACGAGCCAATCGGGTTGTTAATGCTTCATTGACCATTATTTGAAATCAGAAACCATTTTTCAATTGTAAAACAATTTTTTCCATCGATGATTCCATCCTTAACGGTCCAATTTTTTATTGCTGTGAAATATTTTTATTTTTTATCCATTGATTTTGCCTGTTTTGGTGCCATTTTGGTGGTTTTCAAAGAGATTTTACAGTCAAGTAGTCGATTTTACATGGGATTTTCCATAAGGAAAAGCTGTTAAAACTCATTTTTGATGATTTTTAGCCATTTTTCATCAATTTTTGCCTGTTTTCAGTGATGTTTGGTCATTTTTCATCGATTTTCATCAAAAAACCTCGTAGGGTCAAGTAGTCGATTTCCATAGAGAAAAGTTCTTAAAAGTTAGGATTCTATTTTATTTTCGCAGTGTGAAATATTTTCACTGATTCAATCAAAAAATGACAAAAAAATGAAAATCTCAAGGAGATTTTACTGTCTGGCAAAATCTTTTGAGGGCCGGTCAATCAAAATAGTTCATTTTCTTGAATTAACGCTCGTAAGTTTCTAATTTTAGAATTAACTTCCTTTTTCAATTCATATTCGTTACCCAATTCTTTTCGTATTCCTTCCACGATAGTATATAACGGAACAAACACATCTACTTCACTGGAAAATGCAAGAGAGTCTCGAATAGAATTTTGAATTTTTTTGATGAGTGCATATTTCTTTGGTAACATATACTTGTTAGTGCTAACTCCGTATTCTATATCCTGAAAATCCGACTTGATTTGATCAGTATTTAACCCATCTGACAATTTAATATTCTGATTTTTCAATTTTGCAATTTCAACTATGATGCTATTCATAATTTCAGAATTCATATATGATAATACATATTTCTAATTCATTTTTCAAAAATAAATGAGCCGTTAATATTTTTAAAATTCAGTCTGTATATATAAATATCTTTTTTAAAATAATTCTGTATATATAAATATATTTTTTAAAAATTCAGTCTGTATATATAAATATCTTTTTTTAAAATTCAGTCTGTATATATAAATATATTTTTTAAAATTAATTCTGTATATATAAATATATTTTTTAAAATTAATTCTGTATATATAAATATCTTTCTTAAAATTAATTCTGTATATATAAATATATTTTTTAAAAATTCAGTCTGTATATATAAATATAAATGCAGACAAAAATAAATATCAACCATGATGAGCGGTTATCAGTCATTTGACCCCCTTGATATAGGCCGCTTTGGTTCAATTTGCATTCATTGGGTCCCTTATTAGGCCTTTGTGTCTTTCATAGGGTCCTTTGTTAGAGCATTTTTCTGTTTCTGTTTTATATCAGAATGTTTTTTTTTTTTGTTTTCGCTCTTTGAGATATGACCCTATGACCGTTTCTTTTAGCCTATAATTCATTCTGGGGTTACCCAATGTGCATCCACGAACCTTTTTTTGGCCGGTAATTCATTTTGAACACCATACGGGGCTACCCAAATGTGATGGAGAGCTAATTACATCCATGGATGTTATTTATTTTAGGGCATTTATGTGTTTACATTCAACATGCAACCCATGAAATCAAATTCATGGTTGCGTAAGTTGTCAAAAACCGACAACCCACCGCTACCATAAATTTGATAGCATGGGTTTACATGTTATGTGAATGCACACAGAGGGGTTGCCCTCTCTCCCCTCAATTAAATAGAAAAAAAAAACATCCACCGTTTCACCATCAGACAATTTGTCTGCTATGGGGCGCGAACATGTGAAGAATAATTGTCTGGGTTTACAAGCCAAACACGATACCGTTAGACCACTGTTCACGTCCATAAAGAATAACGTTTTTTAACATATATATGTTGTAAACATTCATATAGTATATAAAGGGACTTAATACAGCAATCCTAAAGGTATGCTATTTTATTTTCTTGAATTACTTATTAATGGTGTTTCACAGTATTTAAATGAGACAGCATATTTGACTTAAACACTAAAACAAAGAATATAATTGTTTGAAAACATTTCCTTTCTTACAAAACAATGCCCAGCCGCTGAATCGCAATAACCCATAAAACAAGTTAACACAATCTAAGGGAGAAAGTATACACGTGTGTTATCCTGTAACGCCTGCATCTCCGGATCACATCCTATGTTTATGAAATACGCATTAATCGCACGTGAGACAGAATATTTGACTTAAACACTAAAAAAAAAGAAAATATTTCTTTTCCTATAAAACAATACCCAGCCGCTAAATCACAATGATAACTCCCTTGGTTATATCCATTGGTTATATTTAAGAGTTGTCTCCCTTGGTGTTATAGACATACGAAAATCGAATTTTTCGTCCTGTCTCTTTTGAAATGCTTCATAATTAACAAACACGGGTGAGGTCTGAATTCTTGGTTCATTTGTATAATAACACTATTTTTCTAATTCATTGTTTGGTTTAATTATAAGTCTCTGTATATAATCTTGAGGAGTCTTTATGATTTTGTCATCGTTGGGGTCAATGACAGTATTTTTTATTCTTTTATCATAATAGCGTTTTAGTTCCCTGTATCGTTTGCCGCCACACCTAACACATAATTGCGACTTCCCCCTGACCCCAACCCCACATCGAATACAGGGTAACGGACCAAGGCTTCCACGACGAAAGCTTTGCATATGATACCAACAGAATTCAATTCTGCATGATTTGTTACACAGTGTCACTGATCCAATCATAAGCCATTTGCAATGATTCATTATACTTAAATCTTTCATTTAAATACTTGTTTTAATTATAGTATGGAGGAGTTCGAGAGATTATCGAAAATTAAGCCCTGGAAAAGTGTTCAATTCAATCTTGATAGAGTTTCTGATACACCAAAGAATAAAATTCTTGATAGAACCTTGATTAGTAAAATCAGAGACTGTTTTAATGAATTCAGGCGTGATGGGGCAGCTCATTGTTGGTCAACATTTCGAATTGATGGTGTTGTTGACGCTACCATGAATGATGAAAAAGCAGCAGTGATAATCTCACGTCTTGGGGAAGAAAGAAATTTTTTTCGAATAAAATTCCTTATCCGTGATAATGGAAAATGGATCATTAGGGACAAATACGAGCCTATTCTTAAGGACAAAAAAACTGTCACTGTGACTCAGGATTCAAAACCAGGAATTTTGACTGGAATTGACAAACCCTACTACGAAAGATCTTATCCTGTCACAGCAGTTGTTTACGGGATATATCCGCTCAATGAAAAACCTGATATTTCAAAACTAGCACCCATGAAATATTCGACAGGGCTCAATTGTGTAACAGCACGAATAATGGAACACTTCACAAATGCGTCCCGGGGAAATAAACTAACTGATCTAAGACAAAAAAAAATAACCGAATGGGAACTGACAGTGAAACAGCATGGGGCAACAATTCAAGATATAGCCAAATTAGAAACATCATTGAGATTTCCAATATCGGTAAGGACAATCACCGGTGAAGTATTATACGAATCGAAATATAATAAAAATGGAACCCCAATACAGATTATTGATCATAACGAACACGCGTGGTCATCTGCAGTAACAATATTCCCACGGGATAGAACCATAAAATATCTATCCCAAACTCTGTTTGGAACCGAAGAGTTTTTTTCAGAGCAGAAATTATTTGATGCTATTTACCATTTGAGTAAAAACGATCCCGTGTCAATGTGGCTATTTCATAGTATTTCAGACGAAGAATGTAGATTTGATCAGTTTGTAAGGCCCAACGGAGAATTGTACCGTACTGAAGAGCTGCATAATCAAATGAAACAACTAGCTAGTGAGTTTTCTGGGGAAGGGGAAGACAACGATCAATTATTAGCAAACTGTTTTACACTTCCATCAGTTGCAGCACATTTTGCTAGAAAGAAAAACGCGTGGAAACCAACCCGAAGTGAGTTCTTATCAGAGGTCAAATTGTCCTGTCTTGAATACAGCCATGGAGGATTATGGAACACAAAATACACCGCTGATACCGTTATTTCAGTTGATATGATTGCATGTTATCCAGGAAGTTTTCTTGGGTATGGAGAGTGTGAGAAATATTTCAAACGATTTGGACACCCTACACACGAAATGACCTGTGTTGCTATTAATGGACCACTTCCTGATTTTGATTTAACCGGATTCGCTTGTGTAGCATCATTTGAAATGGCTGAAGGGCTTCATCCGTGTAGTTATCTTTGGATTGGTAAACACATATCTGAAAAACACTGGATGCCAATAGTGTTATTACGGTATATGCTTGATTGTAAGATGTTAAAATCATTAATTGTCAGTGAAGCAATTATATCCTATCGAGCACAGAAATCAGTCTGGTTACCACAACCTGATCTAGAAAAAATAATTAGCGAAGAGCGAAAACTGTTTCCAAATTTCAGTGAACAACAAATCATGGATTGGTCCCAACAGTTATTTGAAATCAGAAACAATGAAGCAAAAGACCTTGGACGAAGAATAATCGGTAAATTTACCCAAGGTGGCAAAGATGATAAAACGAGATATTCTTCACGATTGATTATAGACAATGCTGAATACGGTTTTGTAATGGCGGATTTAACGAATAAGGGCCTATATGTCAATCGTAAGGACGCATTTATGTCCGATGGAACCAAATTGGGTACAATTGTTACTTACACTGATGGATACAATCCGCAGTACACACATTTGAGAGCTTCTATGCTTGGTTATGCTTCTATCAATCTGTTTTCAATGATCAATAGATTTCCTACCACCGCAGTTAGAGTTGCTACTGACTCATTTTACATAAATAGCAAAATGGCTGATTTTAAGGCTACTGGCAACGAGAATTGGGGGTCATGGAGAATTAAGAAAGAAAAGCTTCATGATTATATTCCATCAGCAGATGTTACCATTGAAAATAATTACTTAGAAAGCAATCAGTGTTCAGAATTTTCTAGTGCACCACCGATTTCTGATCCAATATGCCTGTATAAAACAGTTTATTTAAACGGCTGTGGTGGGTCAGGAAAAACAACCCGGGCAATTAAGTTATTTCGTGTTTCCAATCCAAACATGATTGTACTAACACCGACTCACAGACTTGCAAGAGAAATGATACAGAGAGGGGTAAATGCCTGCACTTATCATAGTTTCTTTAGATGGAAGGGAGATAAATGGACTCCTGAACGCATGGGAGAGAAATTTATTCCTGAAATTATCATTTGGGATGAAATAGACACAGTGTCCGAAGATGTCTTAAAAATATTTCTTGAGTGGTTGTTATTGAAGAATACAAAAGTCGTCATGTGCGGTGATCACGGCCAACCACCACCATTTGTCGGTGCATCTCCCCATGAATGGCTAAATGGTTTTGTAGACTATTATGAAGAAATTGATACCGATCATAGATCACTTGATAATGAATTAAAAGAATTTAAGAAACTAATTAGATTACAACCGGATAAAATCCAGTGTGAAATAGCCCGTGAAATAATTTCGGAAACTCCCATGAATGAGTTTTGGGAAGCGTGGAGACCAAATGATTTAATCATTGCAAGTAGAAAAATAGTCAGGGACACACTTCAGATGAAGTTATTTGAATTGCATAAACAAAAATTTGCAACGCTTCCAGTGCCCCTCTGTTATAGGCCATCGGATACACGAAAACAGAACATCGAAGTTGATATTCCAGGCCTGACAGAGTCAGGGCGTGAAAAGAAGATTCTCGTATTAAATGATATTGTGCTGGTTGATATCAATGTCGTTGAAAATGCATTGCGTGCTAATAAATCCCCATGGACGCTAGGTTATGCAGCAACAATACACTCTTCACAGGGATTGACTATATCGGATACAACTGTTTGGATGGTAGATAATCGCATAGAATGGTCGAATTTAGTCTATCTCGCAGTGTCTAGAGTACGAAAAATAAATCAACTTCGAAGAATTGTCCTGACAGAGTCAGGCGATGATGAAATCATTGGCGATGATAATGATATTATTGATAAAAAAACTCTCCGGTTACAAACAACAAGACAAAAAAAAAACAACGAGAATTTGATATTGATGCTGAATTAATAATTACTCTGAAGCAACAACAAAATAATCACTGCGCAAGTTGCAATTGTATAATGCGTTGGCAGTATTCGGATAAGGATCCTCGCCAATTCACCGTTGACAGAAAAAATAACAATCTCGGTCATGTCAGAAATAATGTGATGTTGACTTGTCTTGAGTGCAATAGACGCAAGGGTGCTAGTTAAGTCCATGCGGTGGTAATTGAGTATCCTCAGGTATCACTTGTAATTGTTGTCTAGTAAAACCCCGTTGAGGGGCAGTTGAATCCAGTTTATAGATTGGAAGTCTACCCGTAGATCGTGTTATACTAGATATCTTGTGTGCAGTAACACTCCAAATAGGATCAGTAGCCCTTTTTGTGCCACCCTCAAGCTCTCCTGGTTCGTATAAGTACCTCACAATGACATTACTACCAAGAATTGGTTGGGAAACGCTAAAATCCTTTTGTGGTTTTTCAGGTATCGACTTCTTTTTAATCGCGTTGATAGGTTTCATGTTGATGGTTCTAGTAATCTCGTTATTCAGTGCAGTAATCACAGCTGGTAACCTTTTAACCCATTCACGGGATCTTTTTTCTTGGATGAATTCTTTTGCGTATTGATATCCAAATAACCGCTCAGCAAGGGTTTTATTAAACCGTTCTACAATGGCCTGATCACGATGTAGCGCAGTATGTCCTCGTCTGATAGTGACTTTATGATTTTTCATTATTGATAACACTGCACCCTGAAATTCCTTGCCAGGATCAATTTGTAATAGATTTGGCCAGTGCAGAGGACTCCTTCGATAAATCCTTTCAAATGCAGAAGCAACTTCAGTGGCTGATTTTGTTTTTAACGGTTCTGCTTCTTTGTATCGACTTGCAATATCAACTACGGTTAATGCGTATTTGTAACCACGATCATGTGGCAGAAATAATAGATCAGCCTGATGAACTTCATTGGGTCCGGTCACATCAAAATGCGAGAAATTGATTTGTTTAGGCGGTGGTAGATAAATTTGCCATAGTGCCTGTTTGGATAACCAATTAGCCGCAGTTGTTTTTTTCACTTTTGCAGCGCTAGCGAGTTTATGGATTGCTGATTTACCCCTCCAGTATCCTCTTGGGGAATAATAAATAGATTCCATGTTGTTATTAATTACCAGCACCTAACATCAATTTACTTTTCATAGCCGATTTTATCAAAAAGGAAGCCAATTTTTCTTTGAAAGATTTATCAGAAATAGCATTTAACGCATGAATTAATTTCACATCTGCTAGATGCCTGTGCTGCAGATTACTGCTTTTATAAGATACATCATGAAGGTGACAGGCCTTATCAATAGCGTTTATTGGTTCCTCACCGGGTCGGGGCTGATTTTGATCATTGAGTCTGATATCAAGTCTTGTTCCCGGTCCACAGTAGCTATATCCTGGAAGGTGCTTTTCTCCAGGGTATTTTGCCCATGGAGTTCCAGGGAGTTTAGTTAGCTTGGCTGCGATATCACCTCCTCGTTTTTTTTTAAAGGTTCCTTGAGTTCCTTGGGTTTAGAAACAAATCTAAATTTCTTTGTACTACATTGTACGCATTTACCAGAAAGCGCTGATCGGTTATTTTTAGTTGTAATCGTCGTCAAGTCATCTGTGCCAGTACGTTTTTTACACTTCACACAATATAGATCCATAATTTATATATAACGGCATGAATATAATTGATTATTCAGCTACCCGACGACGGGAACCTATTAAACATCATGAAATGTTGCCGAATTCAATTAGAATGATTATAATCGGACCATCTGGAAGCGGAAAGACACAACTGCTACTTAATTTGATAACGAGATGGATGAAATGGAACAAATTGTATTTAATAGCCCCGAGTGTAGACGATCAGCGATGCTATGAAGTGCTAAAGAATTTTAACGAGAAAGCAAAATAATTTCAAATCGATGAAGATTTTATTGAGTTTATTACTGATATAGAGGAAGCCCCGAGCATTGATGCTATTGATGGAAGTATTAACAATTTAGTGGTATACGATGATATCATGTTAGATAATCAAAAAAATCCTGCTAGAATATTTTCCCGAGGCAGGCATAAAAACACTGATGTGATCTATGTCACTCAACGATACACTCAGATACCAAAAGTGATCAGAGATAATTGCAATGTGTTGTGTGTATTTAACGGCGTTGATACTCATACGCTACGAAATATTCATCAAACTTGGTGCAGCGGTGATATGAATCATAATCAATTTAGAAATTTCTTTAGCCACGCTCAGTCAAAACCACACGGATTTGTGACAATAAATTTAGCAGACCCTAGGACGCGATATCGTATCGGACTTGATAAAATATTCGGTTAACCCATAGCAGCAGAGAGGGTGAGTGACAACGACGTTGCGACATTTTATGATTCATCAACGAAAACGCGAATACAACATCACCTGCGAATCCCATGTTCACTGTCATTTTTTTTTCTAGTTATTTCGCGAGAAGGGTCTAGTGTTATTTGGAGGGGTATAATCAAAAATAAAAACAAAAAATGTTGTAGGATTCACCCTCTCTGCTGCTCTCTCTCTCTCTCTCTCTCTCTCTCTCTCTCTCTCTCTCTCTCTCTCTCTCTCTCATATTTAACTCCTCGAGTCTTTTTTAAATATATATTATAGGTTCTTTTAGCAAATGGGTGCAAATCAATCATATATATATATATATATATATATATATATATATATATATATATATATATATATATATATATATATATATATATATATATAAGTTTTCCGCTTACTATAAATTGTGCATGACATTTTTAATTCCATTTTTATGAATTTAGGCTCTTAATTTATTTGCTTGAGAGAAAGAATACAATACATTTTAAAGCATTATTTCACAAAACCATTTTCGTTTTTGCAATATACCTTTTCAGAAGGCTTAATCGAAGGGATTGGCCTGGTATCAAGGTGAGTTTTGGTTAAACTACAGCGATCGGCAACTTCTTTGGCGAAATATTCATCATTCTTGATTCCCAGGATTTCCGCCAACTCATGACTCTTGTCCACACGTTTCTACGAAAAAGAAATATAGAGGAATACCAATCTGTATACAGTAATGAAGTCACACTAGAGCTGCCCAACTTTTTAAATACCATTTATGAATACGCGGTAGAATATTTCAATGCATATGAAGAGACTGTTTAAAGATCTAAAACTTGTCGTTGAAGTACAAATACGTGGATAATGATTTCACTGGTACAAATATATTGAGAATGATTTAGATCAGTTAAAGAGACAAACTAATGCATTTTTGTTATATCCTTCGTGGTTTGAGTTTTTAAAATCGGAGGGGAGGAGGCATTCAAACAAATAGCCTTCTAGATCCCCAAATACTCCGCAGGGATCACCATCGCTCCTGCACAAGTACACCAAGGCTCTGCCCGGCTACTAAATTTCTCGCTTAGGCTTAACACAAGACTCCGCTCAGGTTCACAAAGGCACATGCATATGTGTAACAACTTAAACGTGCACCGTTGATTTTCTGGGACCCTGTATGGTCTGCCACTTGGGTAAGCCGGTACAGCTTGCCGGTTTAGCATGTGCCGGGATTGCTAGCGAATCCAAGTCATGTCTTGCGTTGGGAAAGGCAGTGTTTCAAACGGGCATGGGGGTCTGCCAAGGAAAATAGGGAATAAATTGCATAGGCCGTTCCATATGTCGAAGTTTTTTTTATGGCTTTACCCCTCCCCCAAGGCGCGAGATCGTTACCATATGCTTTTTGTTAAAAGATGTTGGCGCAGAAGGGTTATGTTTAATCAGCTGCTTGACTTACAGTTAGTAAGGGTATTATAATGCGGTTAAAGAAATTAAATGGCTTTTTATGCAAGAAAACAGATTTTCCATCAATTCATTGAGGAAGAACATACCTAAACTATTGTGGAATAAAGAGATGGGGAACTAAATATGTTTGAAAGAATATGGAATTGCCTGAAGAAAACACGACCACATCTATGCGATCGTCTTTGTGGCTGATTCTATATGAACCCGGGTTTAGATGAACAATCTCCCAATGGTGATTGACTTTCATTGACTTTTGTACAAAGTACTCATATGTATATTAATAAACAAAGAAAAATATGTGGAATATATACTAATTGCATATCCCAAATATATCCCAAGCAATATATATATATATATATATATATATATATATATATATATATATATATATATATATATATATATATATATATATATATATATAATACAGGCATTTAAAAAAGCGATCGTGACCTACTTTCAAAAATCAAAAATATAGATCACAGGAAAAGATTCCCTTAAAAAAAGGCAAATCAGACTTTAAGCGGATCAAATTATACTTAGTGGCCAGTAGATGTTAGCATATATAATAAGTTACTCTAATATTAAATTAGTATAAATGTACTAGTTTTATTTAATATTAAATAAGTATAAATGTACTAGTTTTTTTTAATATTAAATTAGTATAAATGTACTAGTTTTCTTTAATAATAAATTAGTATAAATGTAATAGTTTTATTTAATATTAAATTAGTATAAATGTACTAGTTTTATTTAATATTAAATTAGTATAAATATACTAGTTTTATTTAATATTAAATAAGTATAAATATACTAGTTTTATTTAATATTAAATTAGTATAAATGTACTAGTTTTCTTTAATAATAAATTAGTATAAATGTACTAGTTTTATTTAATATTAAATTAGTATAAATGTACTAGTTTTATTTAATATTAAATTAGTATAAATATACTAGTTTTATTTAATATTAAATTAGTATAAATGTACTAGTGTTATTTAATATTAAATTAGTATAAATGTACTAGTTTTATTTAATATTAAATTAGTATAAATGTACTAGTTTTTATTAAGTATTAAATTAGTATAAATGTACTATTTTTATTTATTATTAAATTAGTATAAATGTACTAGTTTTATTTAATATTAAATTAGTATAAATGTACTAGTTTTATTAAGTAAACTTGTTTCAGATCATGCAACATAGTACCAGTATCGGTTTCCATCACGTTTAACACCATGAGCAGGTGCATTCATCCAATCCTTTACCTTGGACCGTTAGTACCGTTCGTTAAGATTAGTAAAATTTGAAAACGTGAAATATCTTAAACGAATTGTAAATAAAATGTCTAAATCTCAAGCAATTTTTACCAATTTGATATCTTCGTTGTTCGCTCTCATTATCCCGGCATGCGTGTAGTGAAATCATGATTCGAATGCAGCTGAAGAAAATAATGTGTAAAAATGTTTACAAAATATGTTTTTAAACATTATCAACACAAAACAAACTGTTTAATAATAAAAAAAACTAGAATTTCCTTACTAAATATAAGATAAATGAGAACAGTAAAATAACGATGAAAATCCATATTTTAATGAATCCAAACGTACACTTGAACTATTTAAAACAGCATGCACCTGTTGCTGTCAAAGAAAACAACTTTTCCTTCACTGTTCAAAGAAAATTGTTCGTGAAAATGTCATTGACTATTAGAAGTTATTGGACGTGGCCACACGATGATAGCGGAGAATAATCATAATCATGCCTGGGATCCGATTGATGTGTATCAGCTTGCATTTGCTAGAAATCATGTCATTTAAGTCTATCCAATTTTGAAACATTTTCGAACATTCTACGGTCAGAGTGCTGAAGATCGTTTACATGGGTTTATTTGCAGAACACGATCCTAGTCTTAGCCCAGTTTATGTACTGTGGTTAAAGAAAATTCAAAATTCGATTAGGATTTTCATCTTACAACGTATTTTCTGAATAGTATAATAAAATCAACTGTTGCCATGCAGTACTAATTCGTGGAGGAACACCGCATAGACCTTTTAGTGTCTGTAATAAATTTGATGAATTTCAATGAGCCTTGGTTGAATAAACAATTCTAGAACACACCTCAATGCTTTCGAACTTTTTAAAGCAATAAGCTGGAACTCAACTTCAAAGTTCCCCCAAAAAATAAACATTCTATAACTTTACTCGGATTATTAATTCAGTATCATTTGCTAACCTTCATTGACATACACTTGTTCCAAGCATGTGTCATGTGCTAATTCTCAATGACATACTTATTCCAAGCATGTGTCATATGCTAATTCTCAGTGACATACACTTATTCCAAGCATGTGCCATGTGCTAATTCTCAGTGATATACACTTATTCCAAGCATGTGCATAAACCTTTTCGAAGTTTATTTTAAAAATTCGTCAATCTGACTGATCTAGCTGGTATTGCGTTTGCATGTTTCAATCATAGAGAACTATACTTAAAACCCGAACATGATAAGCCTGTAGGCAGAGAGGTCTGATACAGATGGCAATTTCGCCTAAAATACGACATCGAGTTTCAAATTAAAGATCCAATATTTTTATATACATAAATAAAATATGCGAATATTAATTGAGAGCTCAGGGTCAGCAACAACTGAGCTCACAACCCCCGCCGCAGGAACGACCAAGTTCACACTATCAACTTCCTGCGCCGCAGCAAACAGATAGAAGAACGACAACAATCTATTTCACAAATTCCTCCACATTAGAAAACAAATCACAATCTTCTAGGAAAAAAAGGGAAGAATTTTACAATACGCCTGACACTAGCGTTACATGAAGTTGTTTTCCTTTGATTACTCCAGCGGAAAGTAGGTTTATTTCTAAATCAAACAACATTCTTTCTGACGTAGATCGACTAGAAATTATGATTAGAGGTAAACGAGCCAGTAATAATTCTCCAGAACTAATTATTGAAATATCTGATATTTGTAAACGCTTATTTGCAAGTATCATCATAAACGTTAGCATTTATAAATCTCTTATCGACAAAATCGCTGATGACTATCGCAGTGACTAAGTCACCATGATTAGATAAATGTTTGTTGTTTTTGTTTTAGGGTTTAACGCCATTTTTCAGCACACGATAGGCTATATACATGGCGGCCAGTATTACTGGTGGAGGAAGTACCCGGAACCCCCCCCCCCCCGCCCCCCGAAAGAACCACCGACCCACGAGAAGCTACTGGCAAGCTTTCTCACATAACTACATTAGCCGAATCTTAGACTCGAACCCACGCAGACAAAAGTGAGATGGCAGTGATCCGTAACGGAAAGTGCTTTAGACCACTCGGCCACTCGGGGCCCCTTAGATAAATGAATAACAAATAAGATGATCGTACATAATACTCAGCGTGGACCTGTAATGGTCAGTGTGATAAATTATCGATTGCCAACCTATAAAACATCTTACGGTAATGGACTCGGTGATCTTGTTCAGTATTTATTTAGAAGGAAAGCCGCCAAAGAAATACCGATTGCAAAACAATTATCAATAAAAGCTATTGACGTTGTTCGTGAAGAAAAATCCGAGTACTATTGGTAATGTTGCCGGTAAGCACTAAAGTTATGCTTGCAAATGTCAGTAAAGTAATAAACCAAGCCGCAAATCAGAAACTAGAAGAATTAGCTAGTGTACCACTGTTAGAAAAAGAAAATAATGTGATAATATGTGGCGATCACGGTCAACCACCACCGTTTGTGGGTTTGTCTCCGCATGAATGGTTTTTAAAAAAAAGTCTGTGGATTATTATGCGGAGATAAATGATGATCATAGAATGATTGATCCAGAATTAAAAACGCTTAAGAAATGAATCAGATTACATTCAAATAAAATTTAGTGTGAACTAATGCGTGAAATAATTTCAGAAACTTCTATAATGATTTTGGGGATAATGATTTTGGGGATAAATGAGACCAAACGATTTGATAGTGGCACGTATAAAGATAGTTCGTGATACATTTCAACAGAAATTGTTTATATTACATTAATTTTTTTTATTGAATCTACCCTTACCATTGTGTTATCGACAAGGAGATACACGATGACAGCATATTAACGATGATCAACCAGGATCATCGGAGAAACAAATTCTTGTGCTAATGATATTTTCGCAGTTCATGTCAGTTTTGTTGAGAGCGCATTAGCTACGGACAAAACTCCATGGACGTTAGGATACGCAATGAAAATCCATTCAACTCAATGATTAACTAATACTGATTCACGAGTTTGGATCGTCGATGATCGAATCGAGTGGTAAAACTTAATTTATCTTGCAGTGTCTTGAGTCAAGAAAATATCTCAGTTGCGGAAATTTGTCACACACACAACATAAATTGTTGATGACGTTTTTGACAATGATATATTTTTTAAAAATTAGCTGGTTATGAACAAGGTGACAAAAAAACGCGACTTTGGTATTTACGCTGAATTTATCATGACATTAAAGCAACAATAGAATATTCATTGTGCGAGCTGTAATGCAGTAATGTTGTGGCGGTATTCAAATAATGATCCAAGACAATTTACCGTAGGCAGAATTACTAGTAGTCATGGTCACAAACGAGAAAATGTGATGCTGACCTGTCTTGAGTGTAATCGACCGGGGGGGGGGGGGGGGCGCTAGTTAAGTGAAGACGGCGGTATTTGTCTCTCTTCATGAATTACTCGTAATTGTTCACGTATAAATTCTCGTTGAGGAGCAGTTGAATCTCTACCCGTCGATCTTACTACGCTGTAAATTGTATGGGTCGTAATACTCAAAATAGGATCAGTCGCTATTTCTTACCACCTTCAAGTTCACCGGGTTCTTATAAATATGTTAAAGCAACATTACCTAATAATGGTTGTTTTAAAATTCACTTCAATCAATTGGTAATCGCATTACTTGATTTCTTGGCAGTTGCACGAGTAATTTCATTATTTAATGCAGATATCACACTTGGTACTCTTACAACCCTTTCACGAGATCATATATTGTTCTGAATTATTTCCTTTGCATATTGATATCCAAACAACCGCTCAGCAAGTGTTCGATTTAATCGTTCAACGATTGCCTAATCAAGATGAATTGCGGTACGTCATCGTCGTATTTCGACGTTATGTTGTTTCGTCAACGACGATACTGCACCAAGAAATTCATTGCCAGGATCAACCTGTAATAGATGAGACCATCGTAGACCAACACGTTCATAAATTCATTCAAATACAAAAGCAACTTCAGTTGCTATCTTTGTTGATAACGGCTCTGCTTCTGTATATCTAATCGCAACGTCAACGACAGTCAACCCGTATTTCTATGTTGATTTACGTTTACCAGTCTTGATTGTATCATGTGCTAAAAACAAAATATCCGACTGATGAACTTCATTAGGAATACTAACATCAAAATGTGCGTGTTAAATTCGTTTAGGTCGTGGTAGATAAATTTGCCTTATTGCCTGTCGTGATAACCGATGTTCAGCAACATAATGTGTACAATTTTCTGCATTGGCAAGTCTACTAATCACTGCTATACCTCTCAAATATCCTCTTGGGCTATAATAGATCGATTCTATCATTTTATAATCGGTTGATTAAGTACCAGCCCCTAATGCTAGTTTACCATTCATCGCGAATCTTACTAGAAAACTAGCAAGTTTTTCTCTGAGAGATTTTATATATATATATATATATATATATATATATATATATATATATATATATATATATATATATATATATATATATATATATATATATATAATTTAACGCATGAATCAACTTCACGTCTGCAATATGTCGTTGTTGTAAATCTTGACTTTCATAAGGTAAGTCATGAATATGCTACGCTTTATCAATATCATTTATCGGATAGTCTCCGGGTCTTTTGGTTGATCTCGTTGGTCAAATAGAATATCAAGTCTGGTACCAGGACCGCAATAATATTATCCAGGAAGTTGTTTCTCGACTGGATACTTGTCCCACGGAGCTCCCGTTAAATTTCCTAACAATGTAACTATATCACCTTCCTTTTTAAAACCTCTTTAAAAATGTGCATACCACATTTCACACATTTGTCTGTAACCGCACTTCTTTTATTATTTTTTATAGTCGTTACTCCATCAGTAGGGGTGGATGTTTTGCATTTTTTACAATATAAATCAACAGTATTTATTATATTTCTACAACATGGATTTAGTTGATTTCTCGGCAAAAAACAAAAAATAAACAAGATGCAGTCATGCATCATCCAGAGCTACAACATTCTATACGAATGATAATAGGTCTATTAGGACATAATTTGTAGTAAAAGTAATAAGATTGACATTTTCTCTAAATTGTATTAAAGTAATGTTTTACTCATCTATACTAAAGAAATTTTCTAAAATATATTAAGATTAATTTAATTTATTTCTAAAGCACAACTATATATATTAATAGAATGAAAATAAATGTTGCGCAAGCAAAAGAGCAATGTACATTGTTGTGTGGAATAAGTGTATGATGTTACTAAAGGCATTATATATTACATGCTATTTTCCCTAATTCAGCAAGAAATATAAAGTCTGCTCAGCAAGAAATACAATTCTGCAAGCTTTAAGATTTCAAGATTGTAAATTGGCAGATTTCCAAGGCAGTGACTAAGAGCTTGGGTCTAACATTCTGTCGAATGACGTAAAACACAATGGTTCCTATGTAATGAAGAGTGAGGTATCTCTTCTAGTTAGATGTACCGAGGGATGGCCATATTTGGTCTTGCCGTGCGCCAGCAACATAGAAATACGCGCATATCGCCCAGGTCAATTCCTAATATCTAGAAGCTAGAAAGAGCTTGTCTTCTTCATAACAGGTAAGATGTTTGAGATTTTAATGGTAAAATTTCATATGTTTGCAACATTGTTCACTTAATTCTTTTATTTATAATATATTGTAATGTAATGTTTAATTGTTTTAAAGAATTCATATTTAATTATATTTATGGTAATTTTTAATGTAGACGAATTCGCTACCAACTTCATGTTTAGATTCAATGTTGGAATAAAGTATTCTTTAAGTAAGAAATAATAATATCTAGCAACATATTCCAAATCAATATTCAATTTTAAAATGAGTAAAATGCATTTCTTTAAATTAATTGTTGCATTAATTACAGCTATTACATTTTATACTTTTGTCTATCATGAAATTGATCGAAATTTAACTATTTGTAATATATTCTAAAAAGCAGAAATTATACAAATGAATGAAGTTGGAAAGCTTAGAAGGAAAGTGCAATTTTATATGTATTTTGAATATAAAATTTATAGATGTATTCCTAGAATGTAGTAATATATGTGTGTTGATTACTTAAATAAATTCATCACATCTAGAAGCATGCATGAGCTTGTCTTTTTCATTACAGATCTGATCCCGTACCTTCTCTTTCCCCAAGACATTTTCATCATCTTGTGACACCCTTTTCTAGGAACTCGTTCTTCTCTTCTTTATATCGTTCCGGATTCCCAGAATATTACATCTATTTGTTTAAGAGAACAAAACCGTAAAACGTTCTCATAAAAGGTCCATCTGGATCCGGTAAGACGCAGTAATTATTCAACCTAATAATTAGATGGCTTAAGTGGGATAAGTCATATTTAGTTGTGCACCTCTGCATTAGTGCCAAATCCGAAATGTAACGCATCAGCAGCGCCTTATCCAAAACTACATTACCGCAGCAATGCCTGTCCAAAATACACTGCAACAGCAGCCCCAGTGTAGAATAGTCTGTATTAGAAACTTGCTGCGGCTTTCTCTTGTGATATGTGTGTATGTGGAAATGACATACATTGGATAAAATGGTGCTTGATTGTCTTGTGTGAATGACAGAAATGATATGTCAGGAAAAGCCACAAAATGGCATTAAACGGATGGAAAATCGTTGGCGGTCAGGGATCAGCCCCGGGCCCAGATGGGGAGCTTACAGCGCTCCCACAAACACCATAGCAGATGGGAGGGAGCACTAGCGCCGTCCCGTGGCTTCGGCCAATGGGCCATCACCGTCGCCCATGGCGCCATTTACGCCATTGGCCTCCAGACGCCATTTACCTTAGTAGGCCACTGGATGGAAGCCGAGGGGGTGGGGGGGTGAAGGCGAGGAGCAAAGACTTGCTGTAGAAAACGTCCCGGTTGCTTCGCGCTCGTTTTATTTGTGGAGGTGAGGGATAGTGGGTGAGATACTGATTTGGATTTGTCATACGTTTTAGATAGTCAGCAATCATGCGTCACTTCAGGTATCCGATGGTATTCTTTTTGATAGTAATATAACGAAACAGTATACGAGAATCCTAATAGGGCCTTCCTGTCAATTTTTCTTTAGCACATGACCTCCACTACATGTCTTCGTAACTACATCACACTATTAAACACTGTCACGGTATACAAGTAGGTCGTGGAAGTAATTTAGACGGACATGTACATTACATTTTACCTTATGTTATGCCTGAGTGTACATCTTACCTTATGTTATGCCTGAGTGTACATCTTACCTTATGTTATGCCTGAGTGTACATCTTACCTTATGTTATGCCTGAGTGTTATCTCAAAAGTATGTTGGTTCTTCAGTAACAATACATGAACACATGTATGTCTAAACTGGGCGGCGCCAGATAGAAGGTCAATGACCCAGACATATTGACTAAAACTGATGATTGGTACCCACCTAACGATTGTATTTGTATATTGTGGAGTTTAGATTTGAATCAGAAGCGTTCTTGGTCCAGGAGAAACGGGTTAATATGGAAAATCAACGCCATAGAACATAAAGTTTAAAGATGTATTGTATGTGCTAAAAATAGCGACTACAAATAAACTGTAAAATGAATATTAAAATTTCTGATTAAACGTGATAATTACAGCATAATGTAGAAACTATTGTTGAAATGTAAATTTAAATGCATAAAAAGTATACCATGTTTTGGTGACGATATATATATATATATATATATATATATATATATATATATATATATATATATATATATATATATATATATATATATATATGTGTATATATATATATGTGTGTGTGTGTGTGTGTGTGTGTGTGTGTGTGTGTGTGTGTTGCTGATATTATGCCAACAAGAAGCCAATGAGGCCTCATATCACTCTACTGACAATTTCAGATGCAATCGTCAGTTAAAGATGTTTCTACTTTTACGATCGGAGTAACAGCTATTCCGTTATACATGTCACCCCTTCTACTGATATAATATATCCCATCAATACAAACACTGAAAGGACTACCACTAAACCTCTCGGGGTTGAAAATGGTTACATAGCCGTAACACAAAGATAAATTCTGCATTTTAAAGAGAAAAAAATATATGTAAGGCGCTCACATAATCTTGCCATCATTTTGCAATAGAGTTTTGTTAATATTTAAATGAAGATAACTAAATAAGTAGTCCAGTCTGATTGAAATCGAGATCTATTTATAATAAGCAGTTAAGTCGTTAATCTAGATATTAGTTACATTTATATTTTCTTACAGAATGACATCTATCTGTGAGTGGATCGTATTGAAGGAAATATTACTATCAACATTTGGTAACCCGTCGATAACTTTTGAACCGTTGAAGATCTACATTAAATAATAAAAATCGTCTCCATGTTCAACTTTTCTACACATTGTACTATCTGGTCTTCGATAACATTGTTTGTCGTTAAGTATGGTTGTAGTTCTTTGTCTTTACCATCGCAAAAAGTTTAAATCAAAACTGTGTTCTCCACACAGTAAATACGAGGGTCATACTATCTTGATTATTATTGATTAAAGCTGTTTTTTCAAATATCATTACAGACAGTACATAAAATACCACTAAAAGACATAAAACACTACATCAGGACATAAAATGCCACATCAATAAACAACATTCCATATCTAGAAATAAAATACAACATCAGGACATAAAATACAACATCAAGACATAAAATACCACTTTAAGACATATTATACAATGTCACGACATAAAATACAACATCAAGACATAACACACCACATCAAGACACAACATAGAATATTACGACATAAAATGCATCAAGACATAAAATACCAGTTTAAGACATAACATACAAAATCACGACATAAAATACAACATCAAGCCACAATACCATAACACGACATACCATACTACATCAGCATACGTCCAGATATAAAATACATCATTACATAAAATATTACAGCAGAACGTAGACTACCACATCAGGAAATAAAATACCAAATCACTACATAAAATACCACGTCACGACATAACACATCAAGACATAAAATGCCACGTCACGACGTGAAATGCAACATTATAGGATTAAATGATCATGGTTGGGTATTTATTGATGTGTAAATTTTACCTAATCACTCACAAAGTAAATAAAGTCCGAAGGACTTTATGTTAACTTTGTGAGTGATTAGGTAAAATTTACACATCAATAAATACCCAACCATGATCATTTAATCCTTATAATTCCAATTTCATCATTTCTATCGTCAAATTAACTTATTCCATCAATAATGCATTCGAATTTACGTAGCGCGTAGTTACCTTTCATTCGGCGTTTAACACCGCCCCGTAATACATAACCTGTACAGAATCACACGAAGAAACTGACTACAGCCACAGTTACGTTTATTCATAAACTCCATCTTTTACATCATAGGCAATGGTTACCGTGGTTTTTAACACATTTTGTTTACTGACAGCATTCTTGTTCAATTTTAGTCAGTCCCATCTGTTACGTCAGATGACCATGACCTTACATAAAAACAACTGATACCGACTCATCAAGTGTGCTAAATTAAATTTCAATCAAACCTGAAATCATTATGGATTTTTTCAGTGAATACTTCCAATTTTTATGGAAATATGAACAAGATGATGCTATCCCTTACTATATAAAGGTAACAATGAAATAAATTCTATACAACAGTAACATTTTATGTCATTCTCAGCAGCGTTAATACTTAAAAAGACCCACTCGGTGATCTAGTGAGAAATGAAATGTGACTACTGTCACAGTTACGTTTATTCAGAAACTTTATACTTTACAAAGAATATTGGAAAAAGTATAAAAAGTGTAAAAGTTATATTTATTTTCAGAATTATATATTTTACAGATGACAAAATCGTTTCACAATAACGTGTCTGCAATGTTTATTTATATTTCAAAAACCGAAAGTAGTCCCAGAATTTATCGATGTGTAAACAATTCCTGATCAGCATCACGTGACCGTTTACATCCAATCATATTACAGGAAATTCGTTTAATTCATAAAAATTGGAATTATTAAGATATAGCATACCACGTCACGACATAAAATACCGCATCAAGACATAAAAAGGTCTGATCAACAACTTACGCTTTCATTTTAAGTTGTTTCTTCATGGAACGAAAAATGAATGAAAACTTTTTAACTATTTTAATAAATATTCAAAAAAAAGTATACATAGAATAGTGTAATAGTATCAGAGAACATTTAACAAGTATTCATTGCAGAAACATGTTGATAAATGCTAATAAAGATACGAAACAAGCTGACGCTGACTGAGGTTTGGGTGGGGGAACATGCAATAATAAATGTTTTGATTACTTTTATAAACTTTTTCTATTCTGAATCCAATACTAAATAGACATAATTTCAATATTTTGAATCCAATTTGTTCTTCATTTCACTTGTTTGTGTGCACTTTTCCTGTTACTCAAACACATTTAGACAGTTCATGCATCCTGCAAGCTATTGTTTTACATGATTTTTTAATAGATCAAAACGCTGGGAAACTTTTGTGTTCTAATTTCGAAGCGGCTCTTTCTTTCTTTCTTTCTTTCTTTCTTTCTTTCTTTCTTTCTTTCTTTCTTTCTTTCTTTCTTTCTGTCTATCTATCTAGCTATCGATCGATTGATCGATAGCTGCACAAACATAACAAAGCCTATTGTTTTTCAATCGTTTTAGAACATTCTGGCCCTCTGAAACTGATCAGACCGTTTGCCTCAATTTTTCGTTAGTGGACATCCATAATTTACATAAGCATGGAGGGTGTGCGAATTTATTTTTTTTTTTTTTTTTTTTTTACAAATGCGTACCTCTGTGTATTGAGAGGGGAAAAGGGTGAGTGTTAATAAGTTTGTCCGTTCTGTACTATCATGGGGGTAAACAGAAAAAGCTACGTAAGCTACTTTTAAGGATTTTGTTTAAAATTCAAGCTACATGTTATAGTTGATGCTAATACCTCCTCAGTTTCGTTACCAAGCATTCATTCTTGTTAAGTTTCGTTATATAGCATTCAAACTTTAAAACATAAAACTGCTTATTATGAACGAATGCACAAAACCTTTAAAGTCTTAGTGTCAGCTATTGTTGGAAAGGGAGGAGGCACGAGCGTATGTACGCGGGGATTTGGTTTACAAAAGTGTACGCTGTGATGATGAGTGAGGGGCAGTCGAAACTGGCCGATGATTGGACGTATGTACTTCATGGAAGTCCCCTTATAATAATAGCTGGATTATATAAAACAGTGCTGTCCAACCCGCAGGCTGATTTTAAATGGCCCGCCAGAGCTAGAGCAATTGTTTAGTACGTTTATGTAAAAGATGTCCACGTACTACTTTCATAGTTTATCTTCTTAACCAGGTAAACAATTATGAATAATTGTATAGTCGTTGCTTTTACGTTTTCTGCTGCGGTCCTCTGCTTTAAGAAAGAAATTCAGTGGCCCATGGTGTCAAAAAGGTTCGACAGCACTCATGTAAAACAAGCTAACACTTGATACAATCAATTCAACGTCGTTCCTGTGATGAATGTTGCTGTAACCTTGATAATACATTACCCATCAAATGTAACCTTGGATACCAGTGTGAACATTTATATCTTATTCACTTCTTTTATCTTCATTATTGGTGTAAAATACTACTGGCACATTGCATAAGGAAAAATCAAAGATAAACAATGCTGAGCATCTCTGATAGTAATATGCAAATGATACATCCTTTAATTTGTAGCCACTCTCACCCACCCAACCATAAATTAGCATATTTTTTTTTTATTTATTAATTTATTTTGCGACGCTTTGTGGATTTTCTTTTTTTGAACATTCACAAAACCAAATTGATCTTGTTAGTTAGGATGAAAGACAGTAAGTGACAGGCTTGCTACAAAATGAAAAGTAACTTAGATCAAGGGCAATTCATAGTACTAAAAGTAATGTTCACCAAACTAATCCAACCAGGATCAAGAAGGGCAATTCACAGCAATACGGGCAAAGTTCTCTACCCATCTAGGATAAAGGGCAATTTGTATTACTAGGGGAAAAGTTCTCTACCCAGTTATGATCAAGCAATAGTGGCAAAAATGCTCTACCCAACTATGATCAAGGGCAGCAACGTCATTTAAATTTTTCGGGGGGGGGGGTGGATTTGACGGAGTTGTTCTTTTTTGTATATAGGCTAGAGCAATTTTACAGCACATGCAAATTCCTTCCCCAACTGACGTCCCTGATCAAGAGCAATTTACAGTACTAAGGGTAAAGTTCTCTACCCAGCTAGGACCAAGGGCTATTCACAGTACTAAGGGTTAAGTTATCTATCCAGCTAGGACCAAGGGCTATTCACAGTACTAAGGGTAAAGTTCTCTACCCAGCTAGGACCAAGGGTAATTCACAGTACTAGGGGTAAAGTTCTCCAACCAAATAGTTCAATTAGGATCAAGGACAATTCATAGGAATAAGGGTAAAGTTTGCCACGTAACTAGGATCAAAAGTTTTATTGCATCAAGGGAAATTCACAGTACGAAAGGAAAAATCTTCCATCCAACTAATACATCCATAATTAAACGAAATTCACAGAATTAAACGAAAGTTATCAATTCATATGAATAGGGGTAAAGGTCTCCTCCCAACTTATCTAATTGGAATCAGTGAAATTCACAATTCTTGAGGAAATGCACTCCACATAGTTAAACTAAGATGAAGCGAGATTAAGAGGGGTAATGGGCTTCACCAACTAATCCAACTACGATTAAGGGTAATTCACAATACTAGAATAAATTCCTCAACCCAACTAATCCAACTACAATCAAGGGCACTTCACATTAATAGAGTAAATTTCTCAACCCAACTACGATCAAGGGTAATTCACAATACTAGAATAAATTTCTCAACCCAACTAATCCAACTACAATCAAGGGCACTTCACATTAATAGAGTAAATTTCTCAACCCAACTACGATCAAGGGCAATTCACAATACTAGAATAAATTTCTCAACCCAACTAATCCAACTACAATCAAGGGCACTTCACATTAATAGAGTAAATTTCTCAACCCAACTACGATCAAGGGTAATTCACAATACTAGAGTAAATTTCTCAACCCAACTAATCCAACTACGATCAAGGGCACTTCACATGAATAGAGTAAATTTCTCAACCCAACTACGATCAAGGGTAATTCACAATACTAAAGTAAATTTCTCAACCCAACTAACCCAACTACGATCAATGGTAATTCACAATACTAGAGTAAATTTCTCAACCCAACTAATCCAACTACGATCAAGGACAACTCGCATTACTAGAATAAATTTCTCAACCCAACTAATCCAACTACGATCAAGGGCACTTTACATTAATAGGTTAGGTGTAAAGGTCTGCATCTAACTAGGATCAACGGTAATTCTCACTAATAGGGGTAAAGGTCTCCACCCAACGCATTCAACTAGGCCTAGGGCAATTCACAGTACTGAAGATAACGTTCTCCCCCAACTAATCCAACTACGATCAAGTGCAACTCACATTACTATAGTAAGTTTCTTCACGCAACTAACCTAACTACGATCAATGCCAATTCACATTAATAGGTGTAAAGATCTGCATCCAACTAGCATAAGGGGTAATTATCACTAATTGGGGTAAAGGTCTCCAGCAAATTAATCAACTAGAAAGAAATGCAATTCATAGTACATGTATTAGGGGTCATATTCTTCAACAAATTTCACGTAATTAAGAGATGGAGCGAGGTGACTATGTGGCACAAGCCTTTCCAGATCACTGACATCTTGCCGCCATCTTTGTGGGTTTGAATCTTGGGTATTGAAGACAAATACACGTTAAGTAACTGTGTGCACAAAAATATCCTTATATTATATACTAATAAAAATAAAGATGGGTTTTGTTGTCATGTACAGTACTGATGTTGCATAACCCAACTCCATGGTGCTATTCAACATGAATATTGAGATCAGTGGTGACACTGATTTAAGGGACAATACTGGCGAACTCTGTGTGAAGGGTCAAAGGTTATGAACCAACAAGTGTGTATTGTAGATTCTTGAGGAATCCTTTAGCGGCTGGGAGAAGCAAACCAAGCAAGATCATCCCTCAATCATTCATCTGGACCTGCTGATGGAATATTCCGCATGACAATTTAATGCTCCATCAGACTTGTTGATACAGCATGTATTGATTATAATTCTTAATAATTCTACACATTGATATTTGTTGATAAATCCATACATGGATCATATATCTTGCTAAACCCATATATCAATCATATGCTGATAAAATCCATGTAATGATCATATCCATTGACATACAATATCATTTGTGATTGCTTGTTCAAAATCCATGCCTTGATCATAACCATCAAGGAATGATGCCATTTTGTTCAATGCATTTTTGAACTTTGTGTGTATGAATGTAGTAGCATGTGCATTAATCAGTTAGTGTTATCAGTTCTAATACTTAGAGAGATAAAATTGTGTGTGAGCTAAGACGTCAGAGATTCAATTATCCTTCATTTGCAATAAAAATAAACATTTCATTCATGTGATTGTGTTAAGTGTTTTAACCAGATCCAATTCCATTCAGTTTCTTCTTGTAACAATACTGATAGAAAAATATTAACTACATTTAAACACATTGTACAGGTCTTAAAAACAAGGATTTAGACATGTATATTTTATTATTGATAGAGAAAGAAAAAAAAATGACCCACCTAAAAATATGGGACAATGAACCAGAATATTACAATGTATGTCTGCCATGTCCATAAACTATTGAAGGTTTTCAAGTCAACGTTTCCACAGAATCTTGGCTGAAAATACATATTGGACTAAAAATGGTATTTCTGAAAGTAAGTGTTCTTTTTGTAAAACAGAACCTAAAAAGCACATGTATCTATTTTGGATTTGCCCAGTTGTGACCTACTACTGGAAATATGTTGTTTGGTGGATAGAATAAAGTGTACACAAGATATAACTTTAATTTTATATTTGAAAAGATGAGATTAGTAATCACATTTGTGAGAAAAGTAGACCTGATTTTTCTAATGTGTGAAAAACTATTGTGGAATACTCTCTGGAATACTACTGTGCAAATACCATGTGCAATGTTGAGTGCAATAATATTGTGCAATACTACCCTATTATACAATTCTGTATGCAATATTATCTGCAATACTATTGTGCTGTATGTGCAATACCATGTGTGATACTATTTGTGTAATTCGTGTGCAATACTACTATGCAACACTGTCTGGAATACTAATGTGTTTTACTGTGTGCAATATTATTGGCAATACTGTCTGGAATACTAATGTGTTTTACTGTGTGCAATATTATTGGCAATACTGTCTGGAATACTAATGTGTTTTACTGTGTGCAATACTATTGGCAATACTGTTTGGAATACTAATGTGTTTTACTGTGTGCAATACTATTGGCAATACTGTTTGGAATACTAATGTGTTTTACTGTGTGCAATACTATTGGCAATACTGTCTGGAATACTAATGTGTTTTATTGTGTGCAATACTATTGGCAATACTGTCTGGAATACTAATGTGTTTTACTGTGTGCAATACTATTGGCAATACTGTTTGGAATACTAATGTGTTTTACTGTGTGCAATACTATTGGCAATACTGTTTGGAATACTAATGTGTTTTACTGTGTGCAATACTATTGGCAATACTGTCTGGAATACTAATGTGTTTTGCTGTGTGCATTACTATTGGCAATACTACTGTACAATAACATGTGCAATTATGTTTGCAGTAATATGTGTAATACTATTCTGTAATATTGTGTGGAATACTATTGCACATTACTAATATGCAATATTACTGTACTGTGCAACACTATTGTGCAATTACATGCAATAATATTGTGCAATACTGTGCAACAGTATTGAACTGAGCAGCAGGGAGGGTGAACCTCAAATTTGCCTGAAAAGCGTCGAATCGAAAAAAAGCGTCGACAACCAACGCACAAAACCAAAGAAAAGCGTCGAATCGTAAAAAAAGCGTCGACAACAAACGCTTCCTCGTCTACGCCAGCGTCGTTTTCATTCACCCTCCCTGCTGCTATGGGTTAATAATTTTTTTTACGAGTTCAACCGAATATTTGATCCAGTCCGATACGATATCGTGTCCGAGGATCATGTAAATTTATTGTTGCGAATCCGTACGGGGTTGACTGAGCATTACTAAAGAAATTTTTAAATTGATTGAAGTCCATATCGGAACACCATGTCTGCCAAATATTTCTAAGAGTATGAGTATCAACTCCGTTGAATACAGCAAGAATATTGTAGTTATCTCTGATGACTTTTGGAACCTGAGTGTAGCGTTGAGTGACATATATCACGTCAGTGTTTTTATGCCTGCCTCGGGAAAAGATTCTAGCATGATTTTTTTGTTTATCTAACATTACATCATCGTATACGACTAAATTGTTAATATCTCCATCAATATCATCAATGCTCGGTGCTTCATCGATATCGGTTATAAACTCAATAATACCCTCGCCGGATTTTTCTACCGCGCTGTCGTTAAAATCTTTTAGCACTTCATAGCATCGTTGATCATCTACGCTAGGGGCAATTAAATACAACTTATCCCACTTCATCCATCTCATTATTAAATTGAGCAACAATTGCGTTTTACCGGATCCAGATGGCCCGAGTATAATCATCCGGATAGAGTTTGGTAGCGCTGCATGATGCTTAACTGGTTGTCTTGTTTTAGTCGCTGAAAAATCAATTATATCCATATCTCTATACATAAATTATGGATCTATATTGTGTGAAGTGTAAAACGCGTACTGGCACAGATGACTTGACGACGATTACAAGTAGAAATAACCGATCAGCGCTTTCTGGTAAATGCGTGCAATGTGGTACAAAAAAATTTAGATTTATTTCTACAAAATCAAAGATTTTACAATCCGGAAATGTTTTTAAAAAAAACGAGGAGGTGATATCGCAGCCAAATTGGCAAAACTCCCTGGAACCCCATGGGCAAAGTACCCCGGAGAAAAGCACATTCCAGGATATAGCTACTGTGGCCCCGGAACACGATTAGATATCAGACTTGATGATCAAAATCAACCCCGACCAGGCGAGTATCCGATAAACGCCATTGATAAGGCCTGTCACCTTCATGATGTTGCATATAAAAGCAGCAATCTGCAACACAGGCATCTCGCAGATGTGAAATTAATTCATGCGTTAAATGCTATTCCTGATAAATCCTTCAAAGAAAAATTGTCTTCCTTTTTGATAAAATCGGCTATGAAAAGTAAATTGATGTTAGGTGCTGGTAATTAATAATATGGAATCAATTTATTATTCCCCAAGAGGATACTGGAGGGGTAAAGCAGCAATCCATAAACTCGCTAGCGCTGCAAAAGTGAAAAAGGCTACTGCGGCGGATTGGTTATCGAAACAGGCACTATGGCAGATTTATCTACCGCGCCCTAAACAAATCAATTTCTCGCATTTTGATGTTACCGGACCTAATGAAGTTCATCAAGCTGATTTATTGTTTTTACCACATGACAACGGTTACAAATACGCGTTAACCGTAGTTGATGTTGCGAGTCGATACAAAGAAGCAGAACCGTTAAAAACAAAATCAGCCACTGAAGTTGCTTCTGCATTTGAAAGGATTTATCGACGAGGTCCTCTGCACTGGCCAAATCTATTGCAGGTTGATCCTGGTAAGGAATTTCAGGGTGGAGTGTTATCAACAATGAAACATCATAATGTCACTATCAGACGGGGGCATGCTGCGCTACATCGTGATCAGGCAATTGTAGAACGATTTAATCGGACGATTGCTGAGCGGTTATTTGGATATCAATACGCGAAGGAGTTTATTCAGGATAAAAGATCCCGTGAATGGGTCAAAAGGTTACCAGCAGTGATTACTGCACTGAATAACGAGATTACTAAAACAATCAACATGAAACCTATTAACGCGATTAAAAAGAAGTCAATACCCGTACAACTACAAAAAGATGTCAAAGAACCAATTCTTGGTAGTAATGTCATTGTGAGGTACTTATACGAACCAGGAGAGCTTGAAGGTGGCAGAAAAAGGGCTACTGATCCTATTTGGAGTGTTACTGCACACAAGATATCTAGTATAACACGATCTACGGGTAGACCTCTAGTCTATAAACTGGATTCAACTGCCCCTCAGCGGGGTTTTACTAGACAACAACTACAGGTAATACCCGAGGATACTCAATTGCCACCGCATGGTCTTAACTAGCGCCGTTGCGTCTATTGCACTCAAGACAAGTCAACATCACATTATTTCTGACATGACCGAGATTGTTATTTTTTCTGTCAACGGTAAATTGGCGAGGATCTTTATCCGAATACTGCCAACGCATTATACAATTGCAACTCGCGCAGTGATTATTCTGTTGTTTCTTCAGCGTAATTATTAATTCAGCATCAATGTCAAATTCTCGTTGTTTTTTTTTATCCTGTTGTTTGTAACCGGAGAGTTTTTTATCAATAGTTTTAACATCAATATCATCCATTGTTGTGTCGTTATCATCGTCACCTGACTCTGTCATGACGACAATTCTTCGAAGTTGATTTATTCTTCGTACTCTGGATACTGCGAGATAGACTAAATTTGACCATTCGATGCGATTATCTACCATCCAAACAATTGTATCCGTGATGGTTAATCCCTGTGAAGAGTGTATTGTCGCTGCGTATCCTAGCGTCCACGGGGATTTATTAGCATGCAATGCATCTTCAACGACGCTGATATCAACCAACACAATATCATTTAATACCAGAATTTGTTTTTGAAATCCTTCGGATTTTGGGCTTGGAATATCAACTTCAATGTTCTGTTTTCGTGTATCCGAAGGCCTATAACAAAGAGGCACAGGAAGTGTTGCAAATTTTTCTTTATGCAATTCAAATAATTTCATCTGAAGTGTGTCTCTGACTATTTTTCTACTTGCAATTATCAAATCGTTTGGTCTCCATGTTTCCCAAAACTCATTCATTGGGGTTTCTGAAATCACTTCACGCACTATTTCGCATTGGATTCTATCCGGTTGTAGTCTAATTAGCGCTTTGAACTCGCGTAATTGTTCATTAAGTGATCTATAATCAGTGGTGATTTCTTCATAGTAGTCTACAAAACCCTTTAACCATTCATGTGGGGATGCACCGACAAATGGTGGTGGTTGGCCGTGATCACCGCACATGACGACTTTTGTGTTTTTGTTTAACAACCACTCGAGAAATGTTTGTAATACATCTAATGACACTGTGCATATTTCATCCCAAATTATGATTTCAGGAATGAATTTATCACCCATTCGATCAGGGGTCCATTTGTCACCCTTCCATCGAAAAAAACTGTGATAAGTACAGGCATTTACCCCTCGCTGTATCATCTCTCTGGCGAGTCTGTGAGTTGGTGTTAGCACAATCATGTTGGACTTCCCACGAAATAATTAAATTGCACGAGTTGTCTTTCCTGACCCACCACAACCGTTTAAATAAACTGTCTTATATCTACATATTGGATCAGATACCGGTGGTGCATTAGAAAATTCTGATTGAATTTCAATACGGTTACATGAAAGATATTTATCATCCATGGTAACGTCTGCCGATTCACAATACTCATGTAGCGTTTCCTTTTTAAATCGCCAACACCCCCACGCTTCCTCGGGATCTGTGAATTTAGCTACAGCTGATTTGTATTTCTCGTGGATATAAATAGAATCAGTGGCTACTCTAACCGCGTTATTAGGAAATCTATTTATCATCGAAAATAGATTAATAGAAGCATAAGCTAGCATAGATGATCTTAAATGTGTATACTGGGAATTATATCCATCACAGTAGGTAACAACCGTACCCATTTTCTCACCATTGGATAGAAAAGCATCCTTACGGGATACAAGTTTTCCTTGTTTCGTTAAATCCGTTACAATAAAATCGTATTCAGCGACGTCTATAATCAACCGCGAAGAATATTTTGCACTGTCGTATCTTCCACCCTGGGTAAATTTACCGATTATTCTTCGTCCAAAATCCTTTGCTTGTTCTTTTTTACTTTCAAATAACTTCTTAGACCAATTCATGATTTGTTCTTCATTGAAATCAGGAAATTGTTTTCGCTGTTCGCTAATTATTCTATCTAGATCGGGTTGTGGTAGCCAAACTTCTTTCTGAGCTCGATAGGATATAATAGCCTCGGAAACAATCAACGATTGTAACATCTCACAATCGATCATATATCTCAATAGCACTATTGGCATCCAGTGTTTTTCAGATAGGTGTCTACCAAGCCAAAAATAACTACACGGATGTAACCCTGTAGCAAGTTCAAATGATATCACACGAGCGAATCCGGTTAAATCAAAATCGGGTAATGGCCCATTAATCGCAACACGAGTCATTTCATGCGTGGGGTGTCCAAATCGTTTAAAATACTCAGCGCATTCCCCATACCCAAGAAAACTCCCTGGATAACACGCGGATATATCAATTAAAATCATGCCGTCACGTGAGTATTTTGTATTCCACAGTCCTCCATGACTAAATTCGACGCAACTCAATTTAACGTCCTCGAGAAAATCACTTCGTGTTGGACACCACGAGTTTTTTTCTCTTGCGAAGTGAGCTACCACTGATGGAATAGTAAAACTATCCGTGAGTAGTTTTTCATGGAAACTCTCCGGTGAAAAATCATTAGCGATTTTTCTCATTCTAGTATCTAACTCTTCAACGCGATATAATTCACCATTTGGTCTTACAAATTGATCAAATCCTGATTCGGAACCAGTACTACTAAGTAACCACACTGACACAGGGTCCTCTTTACACAACGCATGAATAGCATCGAATAATTTCTCTTCATAGAAAACATCCCCGGAAAATTCTTCGGGAATATATCTCACGATTCGTTCTCGTGGAAATATTGTTACTGCAGCCGTCCACGCGTGTTCGTTATGATCAATAATTTGTATTGGCGCTCCCTGTAATTTATATTTCGGTTCGTGTAATACTTCCCCGGTTATGGTCGTTACTGATATTGGGAATTTTAATAATGTTTCTAATTTAGCTATATCAGAAATCTTTGCACCGTGCTGTTTCACCGTCAGTTCCCATTCGGTTATTTTCCTACGTCGCAGATCAGTTAGTTTATTTCCTCGGGATGCATTTGTGAAGTGTTCCATTACCCGTGTTGCCACGCAATTCAGTGAACTAGAATATTTCATAGGAGCTAGTTTTGCAATATCGGGTTTATCATTTAACGGATATAACCCATAAACAATTGCTGTTACAGGATAAGATCTCTCGTAGTATGGTTTGTCGATTCCAGTTAGAATTCCTGGTTTGGAATCTCTACTCAGCGTGATTGTTTTTTTATCCTTGAGGATCGGTTCAAATTTATCCCTGATAATCCATTTGCCCTCGACTTCGATAATGAATTTTATTCTGAAAAAATACTTCTGTTGCAATTTACTCTTGGATTTCCAGCCAAGATGTGAAATCACCTCAGCTGCTCTTTTATCATTCATGGTAGCATCGATGTTCGGTACATTGACATCCTCGTGTATAATTCGAAATGTCGACCAACAGTGTACTGCACCGTCTCGGTAAAATTCATTAAAACACTCCCTGATTTTACCCAGTATAGTTCTATCACTGATGAGACGTTTTGGTATATCAGAGACTCTATCGAGATTGAATTTAGCATTTTTCCAGGGCTTAATTTTCGATAATCTCTTGAACTCCTCCATACTATAATTAAAACAAGCATTTAAATGAAAGATTTATGTATAATGAATCACTGCAAGTGGCTTATGATTGGATCAACAACCCCGTGTAACAAATCATGCAGAAATGAGTTCTGTGGGTATCATATGCAAAGCTTTCGTCGTGGAAGCCTTGGTCCGTTACCTTGCATACGATGTGGGGTTGGGGTCAGGGGAAAATCTCAGTTGTGTTTGAATTGTGGTGGCAAACGATACAGGGAGTTGAAGCGTTATTATGACAAAAGAATCAAAAATGGAAAATCAATCAAAAATTCTGACCCTGAAAAAGTCCCTAACCTTGACTCTGTCAAGGACAAAGTCAAGGATAAAATCATAAGAACCCCTCAAGACTACATTGAAAGATTTTCCAGTGATGTAATCATTAGACCAAACAATTAATTAGACAAATAGTATTAGTATACGAATGAACCAAGAATTCAAACCACATACTGTGATTACAAATTATGAAGCATCCAGTGATGGTGTTGTAAGAAACCGCAGACTGAAGAAACCAGCTGGTGCTGACAATGGTCTGGGGTATTTGATATTTGGCGCTGGAAAGAAGAAAACTTATCTCAATCATCGTTTCGCATTTGAATGCTTTTATGGATTGATCGAGGGTGATTTTGTTATTGATCACAAGGATTCTAATCCAAGGAATAATTCCTTATCAAATCTACAGGTTGTTACACAAAGTGAAAATTCCAAACGAGGGGGGACTGGAAAATACTCGAAAAAAGCGAGACCAGTAAAATCTTTTAATACAGCAACTAATGAAGAAAAAATATTTCAATCGATAGCTAGCGCCAGTAGGCACTTCAATATTTGTCCATCTTCTGTACGATTCGTTGCAGAGGGGATAACCAAAACGGCGATTTCAAAAAAGACCGGACAGAAAATTCATTTCATTTATGTCCCCGATGATATCATCGGCGCGTCATAATTTTCATTTAGAAGTATATCATTGTTATAGAATATGAATTCTGAAAATATGAATAGCATTATTGATGAAATTGCAAAATTGAAAAATCAGGATATCAAACTATCAGATGGTTTAAATCCTGATCAAATCAAGTCAGATTTTCAGGATATAGAATACGAAGTTAGCACTAACAAATATATGCTACCAAAGAAGTATGCGCTCATCAAGAGAATTCAGAATTCTATTCGGGACTCTCTTGCATTTTCCAGTGACGTAAGTGTGTTTGTCCCGTTGTATACTATCGTAGAACGAATACGAAAAGAATTAGGTAACGAATACGAATTGAAAAAAGAGGTCAATTCGAAGATTAGAAACCTACGAGCGTTTATTCAAGAAAATGAACAATTTTGATTGACCGACCCTCAAAGAGATTTTGTCGTTTTTTGATTGTGACCGGCCCTCAGAGAGATTTTCATTTTTTTTTAGCATTTTTTGATTGAAAATGTCAAAATCAGTGAATAAAAAATTGATGGACGGTTCAGATTGAGGAAAGTCACATTATTATTTTATTTATGGCAATTATGTGACTTTCCTCATCGATGATAAGAGCTGTTAAATACTTCCACGGTGATGTTAAAAATCATCCGACATGTCTGTTAGGTCGGGTTCGGGAAAATTGTTTTACAATTGAAACATTGTTTCTGATTTCAAATAATGGTCAATGAAGCATTAACAACTAGATTGGCTCGTGAACGACTGGATGCAATCAGGAGATTTATACCAATTCGCGACTCGGTAAGAAATAAACTGCAACAACGACAGAGTTTACAAACTGATTTTGCTGCGGGATCTGAAGAATTGTTTAAACCAGTAACCACAGCAACGTACGGGGTAGAGCGTGCTATACGGGGGGATGATCCCGAGACGGGAAAATCTGTTATCGGTGAACTTGAAAAAATAGCAGCGAAAACTGAACAAACAAAACAGGCTGTACAAAAAATGGAATCAAAAAGAACAGTAGATGATTTACGCGTGAGATTTAACGAGGAAGGGTTAGCAGCAATTGATAAGACTGATCCACCAGAAATTCCTGCGCTTGTTGTTATGAAAACAGAAAAAAAATGTTGAAACCAGAACATCATAAATATGTTAAGAATTTCACTCATTGGGCTGATATATTCTACAAAATCAAAACTAAAAAAAGTCAAATTAAGACAGATAGTGCATCATACATTGAATATATCAATGCGGTGGATATAGTGTATAAACAATATGAAAAACAAAAACCGCAAAAGCGACAGCAACCTGCAAAGAAAATATCTTTTTCACCTAAAAAACAACAACTACCACCTGATGATGATGATGATGATAGTTATTTACAACCCACGGATTTAGAAAAACTAGATGAAGCAACTGGTTATAGCGGAAGTGGATTGCAAGATTCCAGTGAAAATTCAAGAATTGGAAACTCAAAGAGTTTCTGTCCTGGTAGTGTTCTCAGTGATATATCACGATTAGAAGTTCTTGTAGGAGGGTTCCGAGCTGGAAATAACTCACCGGAAATAATTAATGAAGCAGCTGATATCTGCAGGCGGTTATTTGCCGGCGGTATCATGGATATCAAAACATATCGAGATTTCATTAGCGAGTTAGTGGAAAGTGGGTATCACAGCGACTGAATAAAACGCTAACGTTTCCAATTGACAAATTGTTTTACAATTGAAAACACTAGTGTTTTTACAATAATGATCATACACTACAACCATGACAAACCAACCCCCGTATATGTATTTAATTCACGGTTTCCAGTTTATAGAGCATACTACGGAGATGGTCTCGGTGATACCATTGCAGGGTTTTTTGCGAGAATGGCTCCAAAAGTGATGCCGTTAGCTAAACAATTATCAATGAAAGCCATTGATGTTATTCGTGATAAGGGTATTAGCAAAACCGGAGATCTTGCCGGAAAAGCGTTTTCAGCCGCAAAGAATAAACTAACAGCGCTAGTGAAATCACGGATGAAATCCAAAGGATTTTCAAAACCGTTACCGTCTACAGCGGAAATGCCTGCAAGTGTTAGTAAAATAATAAATAACGCAGTAGATGAAAAATTAGCGTCATTGGTGACTCCCTTGATAAATCAAGGGGACCAAAATTACATGATAGCAAACATGATAGCGGGGAGTGGCTTTAAAAAAACACGACGATGAAAATCCTACGGTGAAAATCGTTTACGATTTAGACTCTGATAAATAGAATAAAATGTTCAAAAGGTCACCTGATCCAGCATTTGATATGGATGCCCCAGTTCTCAAGAATGATTCTGTACGCGATTTTCAATTTTATTCTTATCACGCAGTACAACCAGATCTCCGATCGCGAATTGAACTTCAAGTTCATGATACCAGTAAATACTTTTTACCGTGTGAGGCATTTATTGAAGTAGAAGGAGAACTCGTAACAAATGTTGCAGCTGATACCCCATATGACAATAACGCAAATGTCCGAGTTGGTTTTGTTAATAACGGTATTATGGCGTTATTTGAAAGCCCAAGATATCTCATTGATGGAAAAGAAATTGAATCCATTGACCGTGAAGTTGATGTGGCTACAACAATCATAGGGTTAGCGAGATATTCTGATGATTATACAAGATCGGCTGGTCCGTCTATGATGTTTGCAAAGGATACCTCTGATAACGCTGACCACTTTCAATTCATTAAAGTGTTAACAGCACAAGGTACTGCAGAAGCAGATCAACAACAAGCAGCTAATCCAGAACGTCGAACTAGACCCGGAGCTGCGTTTGATATTCTCGGAGGCGTTAATGGTAATCTCAATTTAGGATTTGCAACACGCGTAGCAACGTTGCATGGACAGCGTCGACGATTTTCATGTGCGATTCTACTGCATCATATTTTCGGATTCTGTAGAAATGTTAGAAAAGTTATTTATGGAGCTAAACACACAGTAGCGCTTGTACGAAAGGGTACTGATGATGATGCAATCTGGCGTAATGCTGGGGTTGCTCCCGGTAAAGTCGTTTTAACAAAACTATCATTATGGATGCCAGTGTTAACTCCATCAGTCACCGAAGAACAGCGACTACTAGAATTTATGGACCAAGGAGGAAAGTCGTTGTTAAGTTGGTTATCAGTGACTACGGATATTAAACAAGACAGTGTTGATGGTACATTCACATGGCACCTGGCATCAAAACAAGGTGTTTCAGCTCCACGTCATATATTTATTGCGTTACAGAATAATGCACGAGTTGGTAATCAAGAACGAAGCCATATGATATTTGATCAGTTAGGTGTTAATGAAGTCTCGCTGAGAATAAACGGCCAACAGGAACCATCCGAGGATATACAACTTGATTACGGTCAGAATCATATTGCACGTGTATATCATAACCTGTTGTCATATATAGCACGTAATCAAAATGTGGATACTGGTTTGCAAATATCACAATTGGATTTTAAAAGCCTCTATCCGATTTATTACTTTTCACTTGAACATCTTGATTTAACAAGACAATCTGTCGTTGATATACACTTTAGAGCCCGTGTAACCCGCCCGACTGGTCCACCAGTTGGTGGGGTACCTCCTATCCTTATCCCGAATTATAGAGCAGTTGCTGTCATTCTCAGTGATAAATCAATGTTACTCGAAGGTGTTGGAGGATGAATGAGAGTGGTAGATGCACCAGTGGAAAATCTTTGATTGAAATCGTAAACGATTTAGAATCAATCTGTTATTGTATAATGTCGTATAGTAATATCAATGTGTCTTTGACACCCGGTCAATTAAAAAAACTACAATCCAAATCAGCTAAGCAATGCGGAACCACAATCACGTTGAAACCTAATCAAATGACTGGTGGTGCAAATAAATTATCGCTGACAACTCGTCAAGTAAAACATTTCAATGATGCACTTGTAGCAAAAAAAGGTGTTCAGATTACTCTTTCTGCGTCTGCTATCAAAAATATGATTAAAACAGGCGGTATATTTCCATTGTTAGCTGCGATTCCAGCATTGATTGCAGCAGCAGCCCCAGCAGTGGCTAAAGCAGCGGCGTTAGGGGCTGTTGGTACTGCAGCAGGAATGGCACTAAAGAAGGCAACTGGGAAAGGATATAAAAAAAAGGGAAAGGGTCTAAGACTACCAGGAACCCCGTATTCATGGTACAGCGGAAAAGGCCTGAGACTAGGACCGGTTTACTAGTTGGAGAGGAACCGGTTCCTATGTCCAATTTTGATTTACTCGATGCTGCTAAAAAACTGGCGATTAAAAATTTCAGAGGTGTCTTTATGAAAGATCAATTACCACATCAACCAAACAGCGTTGAAACCGGAATCATTAATTTAGATAACAGCACCGGACCCGGAACTCACTGGGTTGCATACGCTATTGATCCACGTGGGATTGTCTATTTTGATTCATATGGATTAGCCCCACCAAAAGAGTTTATGCGTTATATAAAAACCCTTCCAATGAAGACTTGGTATTCTACGCTACCAACACAAACGATGATTGACCCACCAATATGTGGCAGCGAAGTATTAAATGTCCTTGACGCTATTTCAGCATCTAGAAAACCACCACATTGTCATAAATGAATACACTAGTAATCGCTTTTTAGAGAGAGAAAGAGTTTTACAATAACATGCTTGATATTTGAGGAAGACCTCTGAAACCCAAACCCGATGACACTGCGACGGGTGATATAAAAAAAAAATTAAAGATGAAATCGCTGAGACGTTAAACTTAACAAGTGTTGACCCTGGGGAAATAGTTGTATTTCAAGACAAACAGGGTAAATTGAAAAGTAGTAATGTGTCGTTGGATGATATATTGGTTAAACAACGAAACGCAATCGAGGATACCGTTGTGCTATTTTCCGATCAGGGTAAATTGAAAACCAGTGATGTGTCATTGGATGACATTTTGATACGGCAGCGCGATGCCACTGAAAACTCTATTGCGCTGTATTCCAACGGTGGACGACTTAAACCAGGCGCACTTGTGTCTACGATCACCGACGCGATTGCTACCCACGGCAACGAGATTGCCGCCCACGGCCATGAGCTGGATGATCATATACGAGGTTATAATAGTTTTCGCAAAAATGTCGTACATAAATTCTTTGGAACCCCGCTTGTGGTTGGCATGACTCTCGCTGAAATCAAAAACTATCAATCGCTATTCTTTTTTAACAAGGACGCGGGAAGGATGATGAATGAAAATGAAATCAAGGCAAATTATCTCGATATTTCTAAACTAATAGAAAATCTTGAAAAGGTAAGGATTCCGCACGAGCACATTAAAAATATCGTGTATACGATCAGGCATGGAATCGTGGATTGGATACGAGACAAATCTCCTGAAATTATCGTCGATCTCTTGTGGGGTGGGATGGAAGCGAAGGTCGATGGTATCTACAGGTTAACGTGGATCTCTATCGATCAATTTAATATGATTGCGGGCGGTAAAACCTACTCTGGTGGCGTCGCGACGTTCATTATCAAGACTGGCATAACACCAGCCTTTCAATTCGGCGCGGTTGATAGCTCCACCATTAGATCAAAAATAACCTGGTGATGATTTTTCGTGCTGAAGTACTAGCAATTCCCGCTAACGATGGCAAATAATTGAAAACACTAGTGTTTTTAAAAATAAAAATGATTTCATCAACGCAATGTCGCTATTATCAGGTTAGAGAATTTCAGACTAGACTCTAAACCCTCGCCGAGGAGTATCAAATAAAAATAAAACAATACTGACGAAGAATCACCGCAATTGATATTACTATGTACTCGGTGTCAAGTGTTCTCGCTGGCGCCGGAATAATACTCGCATCGGTTACAATGATTGCCCCGGTCGTAGTTCCAATTTGCATTTCTGCGGCGGCTACAATCGCGGGTATATCAACCGGGATAACAAAAAAGATATCATCATGCAGCCAGAGTAATCTGCAGGATTACTTAGTTCAATTTCATATTGTATCAACCGCATACTCGCAATTATCCTCGATGATATCGTCGTCACTCGATAATCCAATTATATCAGATAGTGAGTTCTCAGCGATGGTCAGTATTTATGATTCCGCGATATCAAAATTAGAGCGACAACAACAGTATAATAACAATGACAACACCGATGGAATTAGAAAACACGAACCCGAAAACCAGAATGATCTCAATAACCTCAACGATATCAGATAGTGAGTTCTCAGTGATGGTCAGTATTTACGATTCCGCGATATCAAAATTAGAAATAAATCATGAGTATAATAACAATGACAACACCGATGGAATTACTTCAACAAATAGTGGAGAACACGAACCCAGTACAAACAAGCATGATATCAATAACATCAACGAATCCTGAATTCAGTGTAAATTTCCCTAGCCCAGTCCCCGTGAAGGAGATAGCGCTAGCAAAACTACGAGTGTATCACAGTTGGCCTAATATCAGATCAAAATCATTTGGTGGTCAACAACCCAATAATTCACTGGTGTTCTCGTATAAGAATAAACCCGACGGTACCCCAGACTGGAACGTTGTTTCCATACCAACAGGGTCATACCAAATCGAACAAATCAATAATGAATTCGCGCGTAGAATAAAATCCATTACTGGAACAGAATCGAAAATCGCTTTAACAGTTCATGAGCCGACGCTATCATCCGCAATTGAGATAAGCACAGAAGGATACGTCGTAGATATTTATCAGAGTTCTATTAGAACCGTACTAGGATGGCCTGAATTACCACCAGGGGGGAAAACCGTTGATTTACCAGAACCACAAAAAACTGATTATATCACCGACGTGATAAAACCTGATAATCCAATAAAAAGTTATAAAGATCACAGAATTACTATAGATTTTTTTGGTCTCGGATACCACGCAACTGGAGAAGAGAAGCCAGGGGAGAGAATAGAGGGACATCATTTTGTTAACGAACCTGAAATCATTAAAAATTTCAAAGAGATGAATAATGATTTTTCATGGTTGTTAATATCTCTTAAATCCGGCTCTCTCGCCCGAGATGAATTTATCAGCGTCGTAGAAACATGCAATAAAATTATCGACGATATGGAAACATTTAATTTGAAAATTATTCAGGATATATTAGATGACGATAATCCCCTATCGAGAACAAGATTTGCATCAGAATATAAAATCCCCGTCAAGGATATTCCAACAGTCAAACTACCAGGATATAACGTACCAGAACTAAAAAAACTTCTCAGTGATGCCATCGATGTTGGTTTTAAAATAATTCATGATACGTGGAAAAAAACAGCATCACAGGAAATAAAAATCCTCAAACATAATAATGATCCAGATGGTGGCGGTAGGCATATCGCTCCGTTCAACGTGAATATTTCATCGGTGATTGCGCTCAATTTAGTATGCGATGTTATCGAAGGAAGCTATCAAATTAATCTCGAACGATCAAATCAAGCTCAGCAAGGATATATTCTTTATTCGTTTGCACCAACAGCCCCTCCAGGATTTTTAATAATCGAGTCTCCGGTTAATCCAGTCTATATGCGGTGTCATAATGATTCATTAACCAGAATTAATTTCAAACTCACAGATCAGTCCAATAATCTAATTGATCTACAAGAGGAGGTGTTAGCGATTAGTCTGTTTGTGAAGTCCTAAAAACTCGATCAAATATTCGGTTAAACTCGTAAAAAAATTATTAACCCATAGCAGCAGGGAGGGTGAATGAAAACGACGCTGGCGTAGATGAGGAAGCGTTTGTTGTCGACGCTTTTTTTACGATTCGACGCTTTTCTTTGGTTTTGTGCGTTGGTTGTCGACGCTTTTTTTCGATTCGACGCTTTTCAGGCAAATTTGAGGTTCACCCTCCCTGCTGCTAACTGCCAAATAAAAAAGCATTTATAAATTCATCACTTTAAACTTCCATGATTTTGAACAAAAAGCATCATAAAAGGTTCTCGTTTTTTAAAACTTGTACAAATTCAATGAAAAATTTATTTTGTATAAATATTTTGTCAGATCCTTACCTTTGTAGATAAATATTAAGTTTTCAGTGTTGTTTCATTTCTTGAATACAGCATCTCTTTTATAATTATCATGGATCTATGTATATGGCTCATTATTGTGTGGATGGCATGAGATGACTCTCTGAACTATGACTAGCCTCTGATGAGAAGATATTTTTTAACAAAATTATCATATTTAGAAGGCTGTTCCATTTACTAAGCTAACAAATACACATATAATAGATACAAACAATTCTGAAAACTTTGATTAAACCAAAAACTAAAACTATTAAAATATGTGATCATCTGTCATCTACATTGATGTCTTTCTACAGCGATAACTTCTTTAATTGTCAATTCCAAAAGCATAACATATTTAACATTTTGACCTCGACTTCTACCTTCTGATTTTTGAATCCCTAGATGTCTTACACATCTATACCTGTGTGGTCTGATGAAAATGTTGCCATTAAAAAAAGAGATACTCCCTGGCATGGATTTGGCATTCTACATCACAATAACAAAAGGTTATTTAGCACTGCGGCAATTGGTGTGAACTATCTTGCTCTGGGACACATCACAGTAGCTGACCCCATTTGATCAGATGGTAGGATTAAAACCTGCTCCCTTTTGGTCAAAAACCTGGCATGCTTACCTTTAAGCCACCACAGTATCATATACTGATGCAAAAGCTCCACCAAATGTCCCAATACCTTAAAACATCTGTACTTTGAGATTTTTAACCGTCTATCCCAATGTATGTTCCATGCTACTTTGTGAAATATAGACAAACTTTGGTGATGAACGAATGATACAAAAAGAAGATAATGGCTCCCAAAAAAATCACAAAAGTTTAAACTCGATGGGCTGATATTGTGACATATATATCTCCCCTGTGTCACATGTGAGACAAAGGATGACATATTCTTTTATCTTTATCAAATTAATGACTACACAAATCCTGTTATAATGAACAGCAAGTTTTATTCCCACCCTATTTGCTTTACTTTATATATTTTATCTGACTTTTGCAACAATCTTCAACTTAAATGTTTCTTGCAAAAAAATTTAAGTCTTTAACTTATAGCCTCTGTGCCTAGTTTAATATCATTGTTTATTTAAACTTGTTCTCCATATAATTTTCAAACAGATGGGGAAAAAACATGATTACATTTACCATATTCTTCTTTACTTGTTAATTAACCAACAAAACAAACCTATTTTACCAAAATTTGATTTTTATTCCTTGCTTGTATAAAAATGTGATAATAAATGATGAAGTAAACATGTGCATTGTTAAGATGATAATGGCTGTAGTGTTTCCTACATACAGTGTTTTGATGGACAAATTGACAAGTCCAGTTTGAATATTGGCCAAAAGAAAGTAAAATAATCCATTGTAATTAATTGCTGCCAGCAGCTGACTTGTTTGTTCACTCTCACTCTGCATCTCTTTCTGTTGATTATCAACATCCACATTTCTTGCTCCTAAAAAGAAAATAATGAAAGAAATGATAGGAGATCCAACATTAAAATCAATAAAAACATTTTGGAGAAATTTTAAAACACTTGTCGACTGCAGTTCTGAATTAGTAAAAATATGCCATGGTTTGATGCAGAACAGTCAGAATGAGTACAAATATACCATGATTTGATAACAAACACACAGCACAGAACGAGTATAAATATACCATGGTTATTAGATAACAAACACACGGCATAGAATGAATACAAACATTATGGTTAGATAAGAAACACACAGCATGGAATGAGTACAAATATACCATGGTTAGATACGAAACACAGCAGAGAATGAGTACAAATAGAGCATAGTTAGATAAGAAACACACAGCATGGAATGAGTACAAATATACCATACTTAGATAAGAAACACACAGCATAAAATGAGTACAAATATACCAAGGTTAGATAAGAAACACACAGCATAAAATGAGTACAAATATACCAAGGTTAGATAAGAAACACACAGCATAGAATGAGTACAAATATACCATGAATTGATTAAGATCAATCAGTTCAAAATGAGTATGTTATATGCCACAACCCATAAACAATTATGTGTTTTGAACACATATGTGTTTTGTTTTATTGTGTAGAGAGTGACTGGCCAGGACAGTTTTCTTGTCTGATAATAATTGTAAAAAAAAAAACAGGCAGAAAATCATTAATCCAGATAGTGATACTCGTTTATTGTGTTTTCTTTCATGAGCCTGTGCATGGATCAGCCTGTCTGTTTTAGTCATGGCTAATGCTCAGTGCAAGAAAATGAATACTGTAATAAAATTTGAAGTAAATACATTTCTTTCTTACTGCTGAATCACATTTTCTCCATCTTAAAAAGTCAATGCAGAGTAAAAATCCAATTCACCAATTGTTTTAATTTTCCATCCTTTGTCCATAAATAAATCATCTCAGAGTATAAGACAAGACCAAATCAATAACATGGCGTTGTCTTTAACACTAGTAACTTCCAGTTTCATGAATATTAATGGTATCACTGTGTGATATTCCATATTACCAAATATCATGAAACTGCATCACCGATGCTAACATGCTTGTGATTTTACTCCTGTACAAGGCACTGATATATTGTTAACAGTTATCAATTGACAGCTGAAGAAACTGTCCATGCTTGTTTTACTTATGATAGCCATTGCAAAAAAGAGCCACATGGATGTGCATGCTATGTACATGTTAATTAAAGGTTTAAATTGTTAACCTGATTATTACAGTTGAAACCAGTCTTGTGTGCAAGATTCAATAGATCAGATAAAATTATTGAGGCTAACAATAGGAAAATGAGGCTATCTATAAGGAAATCAGACATGTGAAGAAAATTAAGGGATAGAAAATAGAAAAGTTACAAACAAAACATAAATATAAATAAATTTTATTATACTTTAACATATCTGTGAAATGCAGAATCAAATTTACACAAATGAACAGTTTTATTATGCATATATTTAACAGGTCAATTTTAACTGAAAGCACATCGATGTTCTAATTCATTTTATTACCTGTAGTAGAACTGTCCAACATTCTAATTAAGAAAATAATGATAAAGTTGTTCATTTAATTATCTCCAATATCTTGAAAATCCTTCTAAGTCTTTATCTTCCATATTTGGAATGAAAAATGGCAACTATCTCAAGGCTTAGATCAGTGGCCCCAAGTGGCAGAGTGGTCTAAAGTGCTCTCCATTACAGATCACTGCCATCTCACCTGACTGCATGGGTTCGAGTCTCAGATTCAGCCAATGTGGGTATGTGAGAAAGCTTGCCAGTAGCTTCTCATGGGTCGGTGGTTCTTTCCAGGGTTCTTCCTCCACCAATAATGCTGGCCGCTGAAAAATGGTGTTAAACCCCACAACAACAATCTGGGTTCAGATCATTGGAAATGTTCTCATTATCGTCTGTCTCCATCTCATCATCCTCATTTGGCTTCTCTATCCCACTGAAAATTTCTGCTTTATCAAATCCATTCACAACAGCAGATTCAGGAACCCTGTCCCATACATCCTTAATCCAATGTGCAATCTGGAAATATGCAGTGCACCACAACAAGTCCTATGTTTGTGAAGCTATGCTTGCCTGCCATCATTTAATTAATTTTCCCATTTCCGAAGCTCGGCTGTTAAAACAGTGATTAACTGAAATGTCTAAGGATTTATTAACTTTGCCATACCACCTGGGCTGATGCCTAATAAGTCTTTGTGGTTTCAATCTTCACCTTTGTCTTGGCACTGATGTGTGTATGCATATAATGCATAAGGAGGAGACTTCTTATGAAGAAAAATGCAAATAAGATCATTAATGCCGTATTGCCATTTTGTTTTTACAATAAAATAATTAATTGTTGTTGAGAAAATAAAATGATTGATGCATAAGCTCTCTTATTGTCATAACAATATCTACTGGTGTTTATTAACAAATGGATAAAGGACTTCACAGAACATACCTTTAAATATTTTTGTTAATTAATTTCTCCTTATAAAGTCCATCACCGTAACAAAACACCACATCATTTGAAAATGAGTTTTGAAGCCCTTTGATGTTTTCTTATAAAACAAAAATTACATCTCAGTACATGCTAAAGTGAAGACCACATACTCTGGGTCAACTTGTCTTAATGTTTCATTACAGTCATAAAAACATAAAATATTAAATTCGTGTCATTTTCTATCGTAAGTTTAAAAGTAACAGACTTGTCTAAATCGATTTGTATATATATAAATACTATCTTTTAAATGTTTGTTCTGTTTTGCTTTGGATATAATGAACATTTTATTACAAATCTATTCAACAATATACCTCTCTATTATCTTTATTGGCAAGTTCAAATAACAAGTAATGCATACAATTTCTTGTCCTTATAACAAATTATGCATGGACAACAGCTTCACTAGAACATTGACAGATTCCCTAAATAGGGCCTCATTTCTCTACTGGCAGCCTTGCTGATTTGATCTATTCTGTCGATTCTTGCTGTTGTAATAGACTAAGATGATATAATAATGATGCTCATCAGAAGCCATTCTTATGTATATAGTAAAGATTTATACAGTGTGATATGTACCTTATTGTGCCATCCGTGTCAATATATTATGCTCGTGTTATCTACCTTGGCAAATATTGATGATTTAACTAACTTAAGGGGAAGTAACTCTGGTTTTTAATCGTATTTTGTCTTGCAGAGTAGCCCAAACCCAAACTGTAACTTTCAACCTAAATAACCAGATATTGATTCCATTTAATGAAAGGGAAAAATTGTACAAAAGACTGATACTCTTTGCCAGGATGTAACAAAAATTTAGATCACCTGATGCTTCCATTAAATGGAACAGAAAACTTGAGCAACTCTGTAAATGTTGATCCTTACTTGGAAACTGGTCATTGAAGAGATTGCTGTACTTAGGGTAATCCAAATTGTAACTTTGAATCTAATTCACCAGTCATATGTTTAATTAAACCAAGTAATTCTATGCTGATTTCACTTTATATCAGTTTTATTTTTCTTTTCATCTCTAATTTAAAAAATAAAAGGTTATTTGGTCACATACATTTACTCTTCAAAACAAACTGAATCAAATTGCAGCAAGCACTATAAATTTATTTAAGTAAGATAGATGTGACGTGATTAGGATTTTTAACACAGCTTTAACAATTATTCGGTCATATCAAATGATTTCTGCAGTGTGGCAGTTTATAGTGATGTCTATCACTGGAGCATCATACCGCAGACATATAGCATGATGTCCCACACAGTCACATTATCCTGACACGAGGTTGACTAGCCTAACACTAACTTCTGAATGCTGAGCACCTAGTGAAGCAGATATTAGTACCATTTTTGTAAGTCTTTGGTATGCCTTGGCTGGAATATAAACCCACAACCTCCAGATTTTGAAGTGGACGTTCTACCCACTAGACTACTGGAGCAGTCTATGACTGATGTAAGACTGAGAATGGCATTCCTTAAGGTAATATTTTCTGTATGTGATATTACCTTGCACTTTACTCATTCTAATCAGCATCATGATGACATCAAACAACATCAAGACTGTCAATATTAAAAAATTAGCAACCATCTGCAACAGAAAATAGGATAATATATATTAGTCAATAATAAACATGAAAATACCTCATGACATTTCTAACAAACTACATCTCACAAATTTACTCCATGAAAAAATAAAACAGGATAATGGTAAAGCAGAACCTTACCAAAGCATTAGGATATCTTTTATAGAATTATCTGCACAATTTATGAAAAAGAATGTCTTCTAATATTTTTAAACTTGAAAAAGTAATCTTGGAAATGTGTCAGAAAAAAAAAGATATTTCAAGCAAGAAGTTGCCAAAATGAACAGTGAAGGTGTGTGACATATGCAATGTCATTTGATAAACAAGGTACATATATATGTAAAGGCAGGGGGCCATGGTATTATTAATAGTGTACTGGCTTACAACGGTACTTTTTTTGTGAAATGTACATTGGTACTCTTTAATGGTACATCGTAAGTTTTCATCAGTAAAGAATGGAAATTCTTAAGTGATCTTATTTGGAATTTAATGATATCAACAGCATATTTTCATTCTCATTGATAAAAAAATTCAAAACAACATATTTTTAAAGTTGTGTTTGTCACAAATACAAATATAATTATAACAAAAATAATGTTAATGCTCCTTTAATCACATGTTTGGCATGTGTATCATATGCCATCAAGGTAGCCAAATGAACGGATGTTAAAGATATTCAAGCCAAATCCAAGTTCTAAAGAAAAAAAATATATTAAAAAACTAAAAATGTTCGTTTTTAGTTATTTTATACTAGATAATGTTAATGTGTAAAATATGTGTTTTCTTTTGTAAGACTGCATATCATCCTAAAATTTTCTGGAGAGCAGTTGTTTTCTGTTTGAATTTTCCATAATTTCTAATGTCCACTATATGTTTTCTCAGAGTGTCTGCCTTGGATGCTGGAGGTCACAGGTTCAAATTCTGACTGAGTCATACCATAGACTAACAACTGCCTTGCTAGACACTCAGCATTAAGATGTTAGAGTTAGGACTGGTCAGCCTGGTTCAGGATAATGTGACTGGGTGGGACATGATGCTACATATCTGCAGCATGAAGCCCCAATGCTAAACTTAACTACAAAATGTTGATCTGCAGACATCGTAACAATATAACGGAAAAATTGTTACGGTTACGTTAAAAATCTATATTCACAAATCATCATGTTTCTCAATCAAAGTTGAAAACAGAAATGAAGATTGAGAAGCAATGAGCTCTTTTTAATATCCAACAGTAAAAACAGTGGCTTTAACGTCTGTAGCATGCAGACATGTAGCATCATGTCCCATCCAGATTATATTAATCTTACCATCATACATTTTTATATGAAGTTTTTTTCTTCTTATTTGTGAATATTTGGATAGAGTAATTAAATGAGATGTATGTTTACAGCATGAAAGAATCGATGTAGTTGTGGTGTATATATATATATATATATATATATATATATATATATATATATATATATATATATATATATATATATATATATATATATATATATATATTAATCCATTGCATAAATTTCCATCTCCCAAGCATCAATTCATCAAGCATCAGTATTATAACAGCCTGTAATGCAACCAAATGCATGGAAAAAGACACCATCAGGTCTAGCTGAACCTTTTGGGATAAAATATTTCAGAGGTAAAAGCTAGAGACAGTGGAATCTGACATTAATCCCATTGCTTTGCTAAAGTGGAGGGCCATCTTGCTCTACTCTCCAGCTAGGGAACAGTTTCACTCAAATGCAACACTTGTTGTGACTGACCTGACTGCATGAGCTGAGATGCATAGCAATTTCATTTCATCATGGGTTAACTCCCCTTTTATGGAGACATCAGGATGAAAGTGTCTTTGCTTTAATATTGTCCTTTCCTTACTTGTGATGTCAGAGGAGGTGAGATCTCCCTCTAAACAACAGCACAGTCCTTTTCAGTTAACCCCTTTGAGTGTTTAATGTGTCCTATAGACAAGAGTGGTTCCAACAGTGTCTTTTTTAGCCAGATCAGTACCCAAGATAGATTCCACTTTGGTCAGAGCGCAAATGTCTTTAGGCAAGTGAAATTACCCAGATAATCTAATATATCCTTGTCCTATATAATCTCCCACATATTTACATGCTATGCTGCAAATAATGGAAAGATACCTTTTTATTATGACTGGCACTAACTGCTTCTCCTCAATGCACAACCATAATACAGTAGCTATTTAACGTATTGTTGTACTCAGTGGCACAATGTGTTCTTGTTCAAACCATTGTGGAAAAATTCTCCATTTTCCTTTGAACACCTTCAAAGTGGAGGGTCATCTTGCTCTATTGATTCTTTCCAACACTTGTTGAGAGAACTGTTTGTTACTGAGAGCTTGTTTAATGATCCAACATGCAGGTTCAACTCTGGACTGGGATGAAGCTCTTGCCATCATGGTTGCTTACGCAGGATTTCATCTGCTAGATTTATGAGGTCATTGATCCACATTCCCACTTGAATGAAGCAATAAGGATGAAGCAACACTCCAATTCTTTTATATTCAACTTTGGAAATCATAGGTGTTTGGGAGTTAGTGTATGCATCCAATCCTTTCTTCTAACATATGGAAAGAACACTGACTGCCAGAGAATTCAAATCTAGTATTGGTGCAACAAAGGTTGGAAATTATTGGTTAATCCCAACAGACATATATGCAAATAAAAACCAAGGGATGAAGAGACCATTCCATTTGTATTATCTGATTCTTAAAGTTAGTAAGTCTGCTAGTATACATAGTCGGCCTGGAATATGATGAATTTTATTTGGATTTGTTGCTGAAGAAAGAAAATGCTGATCAAAGAAAATCCCTGATAATTGTGCAAAGATCTGGGTTATTTGTTCCCCCTTGCTTTGTAAAATAATTAACCACAGTGGAGATGACATTCAGAATGAGAACACCCTTTCCATTTTTATCCTCCTACCAGCAATGAAATGCTTTCAGTATGGTTTTCATATTGAGGATGTTGATATGTAAATAATGATCCTGAGTGGTCCACATTTGACTGGCATCCTGGAATGGTGGAAAAAGGTGTGCATGTTACACCTCTGTATTCACACTCTTACACTGTTACTGAAATTGATATAGATTGGTGCACCATTGGGACAACAATCATTTGTAATGTTTCAAAAAAGATGACTAAGGTCAATGAGGTCTGCTACTGCATTAAGCAAACCCAGTAAGCAAAGGAATTCTTGTTCTTTGAGACTGTCCAGTGTAACCAATGAAGCCAACATTACATTAATTTTCAGTGCCAGACCTAGATGGAAAACATTTTGGTATACGGTCATATTTTTCCTTGTTAACAAGGAATTCAAGATTGGGAAAAAAGAGTAACAATGTATAGCTATGTTTTATTCCCAAAAAAACCTCAATGATCCTTTTGTAGAATATCATCCAAGTAGATGGACTTTGCTGTTGTGGAGGTGGTTCAGACATGGGCCATTATTCTGGCCATCAAATATGTGAACACCAGATATTGGGTCTGAATTGCCTTAAACCACATGAAATTACAGAATGAAGAGATTTAGATATGAATCTTTTCTATGATGAATGAGCAGTCACCTTTCTGATCTGCATTCAAAACCCTTCATGCTGTTCCCATCCTTGTTAACTACACCTGAGGAATTTGCATTCCAAGACATTTTTACCACCCTTGTCTGGAGATTGTCGATTTCTTGCTGCAGAGTGGTTGCTCTGAAGAATATATGCCTTCTCCTGACTGGGAACATTGATAATGGCAGCATGAAAATGATATCATTACTTGTTACTGGAAGGCTCACTTGAAAAGAAATGCAGGCAAAAATGAGAGCTTTTATTCTGCTACATGTCTACCTTTCCTCTTTGAGAACTGTGGTCTTCTTCATTGTAGGGTTAGTAAGACTGTTTCCCAGTGTCTTGTATATATGGAGAAACCTTTTGGTCCTATTACTGCTTTCCCTGAAAGTCCTTCCTCTGTAGCTGTGTTTTAGCGAAATTAAACTCTTTGGTGGCTTGTTTTCAGACTTCCTCAATCTGGCCATTAAACAGTAGATTAGACTATAATGGCTGTGATTTTAACTTGGCATTGTGATGAACTTTAAGAAAGATAGAGGCCCAGTTGTAAGTTTGTAGCTGATGTTACATAATTGGCCAGGATGTGCTTGGAGGCTGTTTAAAATGTGGTCCATTCTAGAATCAGGCTTCTACATGTCCTGTGGGATCTGAGGTGGGAGATAAGATGTGTTCAGCATTTTGGTATATAGCCATTGATACTAAATCCAGAACAAAACCCCCTGTCAAGACATTGCACACCATCTGCTGTGTCTCTGAAAGACTTCCAATCTATGCACTGAGGATGGGTCAGACCTGCCAACAATGAAGAAATAAAAATCAGGAAAATCTCCGTTAAAAATCAGGAGGTACAAGAATAAGGTGTATATATCACGATAAAGATGTCTATTTTTGTTATTTCATTTAACTGTATGTTGCAGACTTGCATTTCTGTATGCGTTCATCATTTATTTGTTCTTGGGTGCCAAATTTGCTAACAAGAATAACTTCCAAGGTTGATACTGACAGGCTGGCTCTTTGACTATATCTATTTTTTCTGACCATTGAGAATGCTCACTCACCATTGCTGTTGCTGTGTGGTATTGAAAGTATTGATAGCATTATTCTCCCAAGCATTGGAAACAACAGTTGGCCAGATCAATCCTTTTTTTCCTGAGAGCAACCCACTGATGATCTGCTCTTTCCATATTCAATTCTGTGTCTAAATTGTAGCTTTGGTAAAGACTAAACTCTATGCAGATCATCAGTGTTGATTTCTTCCCTTTGGCTGAAGAAAAAGACCTAAAATGAGACTACACATTGTTAGCCACATCTGCAATGCTTGCATGAATGAGCAAGTCATTTCCTTTATGTATCACAGCGATTTGATCATAAATGCCAGATAGTGCATTCTTGTCTGTAACTGTGCTTCAGAATTCATCTTCTCTAGAAGTTTGTTGGTTGCCTCACCCAAGTACATGTACAAGTCCTGAGAACGAATGTACAAACTTTCATCTTTTACATCAATTGCTGTGATGTCTGTCTTGTCAACAATGTACTTTAATAACAATTGAAAGGAATTCTCTGTATATGGACAGCAGAATGTCTCTGGTCTTGTGAATTAGGGGCTTGTCATGCTGTAAAGCTTTGATGGGTCTGTCAAAACTGTTCTGAATCAAGCTTAAAAACTGGCAATTTGCAAGGGTACATCATTTTCTTAATAAACTCTAGAAAACGATTAATGCACTTTCCAAGAGAAAGCCATCTAGTTGGGAAACACTTAAAGATTTTCCTGACTTCATCATTATGCAGAAATTGAAAATTATTGAAAGTCCGCACTCTATTATCACTCAGTTCTGGTTAATAATAAATATCCAGGAGAAGCTCATCAATCTGGAAGCTGATGAAAACTAGAAATGAAGCTGGATATGGTAAAGTACTAAGAAACATACCAGACACAGAAAAACCAGATACAGAAACAGGGAAACGGAAAATGAAATTTTTGTTTTTTTAAAATAAGATTTTTTTTCTTGGTAAGCTGAAAAAACAGGGAATCGGGAGATAGCTCCAAAAATCTGGATCCTCTCGATTTTTTCAGTAGGGTTGGCAGGTCTGATATGGTTTGGCATTCTCGATGCTGCGATGTCTAGGTCTACTGCTGTTGTCTAGTTGTAAAAAACTGGAGAATTAGTCTTACAGAACCTTCTACTGATGTTTATGAGCAGGCATCGCTGTGAGAAAACTTTTGTTGACATTATAGTTCTGCAATTCTTGATGTAAATCATCCCATAAGGTCATTAGCTCAACGAGATTGCATAACCAATTTTTAAATACCAGTTTGTCCTTTTTAATAAATAAGTTCAGATATGCTGGAACTTAAGCCCAGAATGCTGAAGGAGGAGGATGAAGACAACAAACTCTGGATGCATCAAATGGAAAACTTCCATGACCTTTGTCTGGACGTCTACTCTCATCATTGTGAGATCTAGCAAAGATGAGAAGCTGTATAACAGTACTAATCATATTCTGTAAAAATGTGGTGCTGTCTCATCTACAATCTGTGATATAACTGGAGAAAATGTCAAAGATAGCAGTTCAATATGCTCACAGAATGTCGTAATTGGGATACAGTTACTTCCAAACAATCACAAAGTGAATGTTCCCCATGAGTTTCAAAGGCTTAAGAATGAAGCAAACTGACATACAGAGGCACTAAGCTGGTCTTCAAGTACACTGAGTTATTTGTGGCACTATGTGGGTTATGCTGATCCTTTAGAGTACCTGTATGGCATGGGGTTGGCAAACTGGACCAAGACTTTAAATGTTTCGGCTTACAATGTAGAATTGATTGTGGTAGTGACACATTGCAATCAAAATCATATGGGAAAGTCTGGTAAAAATGGAACTGGAACATTTTATTTGGCATGTCCTGTTCATTAGTTGGTAGCAGGTACAGAATATTTGATCTACATAAGTGTTTCATAACTCTGAAGTGCAAGACAGTAACTGAGGTGGTTTGCTTTGATACTGATCTCATTGGATTGCAAATGATCATGATAATTTGGCATCAAACTCTTGAAGTAATTGGTTTACTGGTTCTGCCAAGAACAGTTCATCATTATGAGGCAGTGAAGCAGGAACCATAGCCGTCACTGACCATGACAGCTTAGATCGCTTCATGGCTGATTGGGATGTCCATTAAAAAGTAAATCATCCATCAAAGTTACATCAGAATGTATACTTATTCTGTCTTCCTTCCTCAAAGATTGTTTCTATACCTTCCCTTTTTGTTTTCCACAATACTGCAGCTCAATGATATTCTGTCCATGAGGTATATATCTGACATGTTTTTATAGTCTGGCAACTGTGGCAAGTCTCAGATTCAGCCAATGTGGATATGTGAGAAATCTTGCCAGTAGCTTCTCATGGATTGGTGGTTCTTTCCGGGAGTTTTCCCCTCTTCTTTCTCCACCATTAATACTAGCTGCCATGTATACCCTGTCGTGTGCTGAAAAATGGTGTTAAACCTTACAACAATAACAAGAACCTGTAGGAAATGCCTGCCAATACAGGTAATATCACTGAAGCATCACTTATAACAACAATGCAGTGGAGACTGTGCCTAGATTATGCAAAGAAAACTGAGCTGTATGTATCGGACTACTTCAGAAACTATACAGTAATTTTATTTTTGAGTTTTCTGTGGGAAATGCACATAAAATACAGCTACAGTAAATGGTATGTAGGTATGCATGGATGGCCTAATGGCATGATTTCAAAAACGTTACAGTAAATAATTATATTTATAAACTAAATGTATCCCAAAGTTTTTGTTTTTGTATGGTTTAACGCCATTTTTAAGCACAATTTAGGCTATACATGGCAGCCAATAATAATGGTGGAGGAAGAAGCCAGAAAACTCCCGGAAAGAACCACCGACCCTCGAGAAGCTAATGGCAAGCTTTCTCACATAACTACATTAGCCGAATCTTAGACTCGAACCCACACAGACAGAGGTGAGATGGCAGTGATCCGTAACGAACAGCGCTTTAGACCACTCGGCCACTTGGGCCCCCGTATCCCAAAGACCTATTTATATGTATCTAATATGAAACAGAATTACATAACAAATTCACGGAACAAAAATAAATATTTTACCATCCAGAGGGCATAACTTAAATTTGCCATTCTTCTGGATACTGGCTGAATAAAAATCTGTGCTGTGTACATCATAAAATAGGACAGAACCGTCAGTGTTGTCATAACAACTACAGCTTCAAGCCAATCCTTGAGCAATTTTCTGAAGGAAAAAAGTGGAACTTTAAACATTCATATTTGAAACATTCATAAACAAAACTAGATTTGTTAATGTGAAAGAAACATTTTTTAAATACAGTAAAACCTGTCTTGAAAGACCACAACTTCTGCCAAAAAATAATTGTCTCTCAAGACAGGTGGTCACTCATAACAGGTCATAACATTATATAATCAAAAAATATGTGCATTAAGATTCTGGTCTCCCAAAACAGATGGTCTCTCATAGCAGTGGTCTCTCAAGACAGGTTTTACTGTACCAAAGTGACTTTATCAGCCTATGTTATAGCCCTGGCTGTATGTCAGCCAGTAGTAAAAATGAGTCAAACTATTTGAATAATTAAGAGTCAAACAGCCAAGATAAATAACTAGTACTTTAGTGTTCTTGGTGTGCTACCTCATTTTTGTGCCACTCTGATTGTAGCAAACTTAAAACCTATCCTGAAAAAACATGATGTCATAAACCTCTGTGTTATTAGCTAAGTTTTGTAAAAACTACAACTTAAGGCAATGGAATAGTACCTATTTCTCTAAGCTGTGTTTCATGTCTGAGTAGTTCTGGCATTTTCAAACAATGCAACCAAATATTTTAACAGAGATTTGAAAGGTCATTAAGGAAAGTCTGATGTGATTCAACTACCAATAGTGTAAGGTGGTTAAATTAATGCAGAAGACATCTCAATCTTTGGATTTATTATTATAATAGGACTGCTGATTTATGTGATTTTTTATTTCTGTGTAAAATAGTTGGTCACAAAGACCAAGAGGCAGATATATATATATATATAGATAGCTATATATATCTTTCTCTCAGATCTGTCTATAACAATAGGTATCTGTCTGTGTTTACTATTGAAAGTCCTGTGTGCTTTTTCCGGAGTATAATCAACTTAACATATTTATTTATAATTCATTTATTTCACCATTGCTGTCTTTTTCTATTATCAATAATAATTAAACATGATTGTTCAGCACAGATACACTAGCACAAGCAAAACAATTCAAATATATTCCAAGGCAAGAATATTTAATAATTACATTCATTCAAAAAAACTTCAAAAATATATAACATTTCAAGACAAGAGATATCATTTGCCACTTACAGTCTCCCACATTTTTTTCTTTCTTTAAAAAAAGTGAATAGAGAAAACAAACGGCTCAATTGGTCCAATGACTGCTGTCTGACTAACAGTAAAATGCAAAAGCTAATAATATCTTGATCAATATGACAAATGATTAGGATCAATTATAAATAAAAATGAGATGGCTTTACACCACAATAAACTTTCAAATTTGGTTGAACATAAAACCACAATTTATGAAGTAATAGAGAAATTTTAAAAAATTAATTTATGTTTAGTTTCAGTGCCCAAACAGAATAGAAGACTGACACCACTGTATTAATCTGAAATGGCTTCATGCCAGGATCAATTCATTTAAAAAATTATTTTATTACTTTGGTTTTAGGGAAAAGTCAGGTACATTGGATGCCTTATCGGTACCATTTATCTGAAAGACCTTCATACTAAAATACTATGTCACAATTTTGTTAATTTAACTTGGTCTTTTAAACATTTTTCAGCTGTGTTCATTGCTGCCATATTTAATAGTGGATTGGCATAATTTGAGTCATCTTGAAAGATATTTATACCATGATGCTTTCTGTACAGTTTGGTAGTTTTCAACACTTTGTTAAAAAAAGGTTATTTCAATGCTATCTATTTTTGTCAGTGGCCATATTAGAAGGCATATCAACATTATTTGTACAAACATATGGTCTTCGTGCAAAGATGCTTTCTGCCAAATTTGGCCAATTTCTGTTCAACAGGTTTTATTTTCTTAGAAATCAAAGATTTTATTTTTAGTAGCTGAGGGTTGGGGTGCATAATTAGCATTAAAAAAATTGAAAGGGCTTTGTGTTCTTTGTTAAATTCTCTCAAATTGTTTTTGAAAAGTAGCCAAAGTTTTTCTGATTTTTTTTCTGGCCATACTGGATGACAGACTAGCATCATTTATGCCAATGATTTGGTCAAACTCTATTTAGTTGCTGTTGAGAAGAAGTCATTTAAAGGTGTTCTAGCTGTAGTAACTCTAGGCATATTTGTACAAATTTGAAAGACCTTAATACTTGAATGTTTTATGTTAAACTTGGTCAATCTCTGATCAGTGGCATTTGAGAATAAGTCATATATAAGTACAAGTCACAATATAATTTTCTATTTTTAGTAACGGTGGCCATATTTCATGACATGCTATCTTTAATTGCTCACAAAAGATTCATGCAAAATTGTGTTCAGTCGAATTTGGTCAATAAAGGTAAATGGTTCTTGAAATGTTGCTTCAATCATGATGTTATTTTGAGGACTGATGCTTTCTGTCCAATTTGGCCTAACTCTGATGAGCAATTTTTAAATTCATTTAAAATTTTTAAAGTTTTTGTGAAGGTGGGGTGGCCATATTTGACAGTGAAGTAGCACTGTTTTTACAAAATTTTAAATCTCTTCAGACATAAACGCTCTTGTCCAACTTTGTCTTACAATAAGACTGTGCCAGTGTTGATGAATTCTAAATGGAAAGACAACAGACAATGGACACAGGACCACATCATATACTAATTTAGACTCATAGACATCAAAGTATAAATTACATGAAATGTGACTAAAGAAAACATCAAGTCACACTGAGATAAATAAAAGAAAACATGTCTCAGAAAACACAATGAGAATCTTCTCAAAGCTTTCAATGGAAGCTCCTAAAAAGTCAACAATATGCAGACTCTTCCTAGAAAAATAAATTACCTTGGTTTCATGAGGTATTTTCCAACTTTTATACTAATAAGATATAATCCCAGGTAGCCAAAGCATGAACAGAGCCCCTCTCTATTGGCATCAAGTATCCCATGGCGACCACCCTTCCCATCATGCCCAATGATGATGTACTCTGCCAATCCACTTGACAAGCTGTACTGGTAAGATATTATGACCCATGCTCCAACAGCTGTCCATAATTTTTCATGAAGGCAGCTTAAAATAACTGTGGAAAGAACCTGAACAAACAAAGAAATCAACTTTAATATTTTTATTTTAAAAAAGCAATGACAATTGCTAACATAAAACATTTTTCTGACACTATGAAATGAAACTGCGGTAAAAGTTGTGAAAATAAAATGGAAATACACATCTTGACTCACTGAAATATGACTATAAGTGTTGCTGCTAGAATAAACTTACAATAAAATTGAGCCTTAAGAAGTATAAAAAAATGAAAAAAATTTAATAAAATACTGAACATATTTTCTACAGCTGTGACCTTGAGCCAAAGGTTTGAGAACCAAACTAGCCATGTCAAAAGATAAACTGGCTTAACTTCATCATAAATAATTAACTTCATCATAAATAATTCCATGTATAAAGAAAAAATAACACATTTAGAAAATAAAGACAAATAATAATTAAAAAAAACTTTAACCAGAACCGTAATGAAAATTTTATATGACAGTGACCTTGACCCCAAGGTTAAAGGAATATATATTTTAATCAACTGTTATGGTATCTTATTTTCATAATGATTTATGCCATTTGGGAAATATATGATAATGAAAAAAATTAACTGAACCATAACAAGCTGTTTTTGTTACTGGCATTAAAAAAAGACAGCTGCATCTTGATTCGCACTAAGGTGAGCTTTACACAACTTGTGATGCTGACACCATTTAGTCACCATGTAAATACATGTACTTATTTATTAGTATTCCAAACTTTAAGATGTATTGAGAATAGTCAACTGAATTGTGCTTATTAGGGATTCCTGCTGAACAACTGATCAATAAAAAACAAGCATAACTAACATTACATGATTACTATTTGTATATATGAAAGTGGACATTGTTTTCAAAAACACCATGTCAAAGGTCGTAGTAGATACTATTTTTAGTACAGTGCATTATGCAATGACAGATTAGGGTCTATGATATCTGCAGTTAGACTCAACATATAAGCAAGTATATATATCTGTCTGTCTATCTATCTATCTATCTATCTATCTATCTATCTATCTATCTATCTATATATATATATATATATATATATATATATGGAGTAAATTAATAGAATAGAAAAAAGTTACTATCTTCAGGTTTCATTTCAATGTTTTTTTATTCTTTTAAAGTGTTTCTTCACTTTCTGAATATAAAAACACTCTATTTCTGTTCATATGATGACCTTTCTTGCCACATAGGGATTTTTTTCTTTTCTTCTTAAGGGTTGTAAGGGAACATATAATTTCATAGGATTCACAGTTTCAAAAGAGTGGGTGTCAAATACATTGATATTTAAAATCCCTATGATGCCCAGTCTATTGGGTCCAAGACTTGCATGTCAATGGCCAGGATGGGACCAAGTAAGATTGTAACCATAATCATGTAATCAATTGTAGATGATAACAGTAAGCTGTAATCATATACATAATCGTAATCATTTCAGAAGCTCTATAATTGGAAATATCGATACTGTCAATCATTGGCAGTGTAATCACACAGTGTAAATCAAGTGATTACAACAACAAAAATGCTGATTATATTTTTAATAATTCTAAGAATAAAACAAGTTTCTATAAATAAAAGACCATGTAATTCAACAATTACAGTTAGGTATGGGTAATTTTAGGCAGCCATTATACAGGATTTTTTTCTTCTAAAAAAAGAAGTTGCACAAATTTGGCCTGTTATTTTGTATGTAAATAATTGTCAATAAACATTTACAGATAAAGTTGTGGGGTTTTTTTTGGTCATACAATGGATATCTGCCCAGAACAAAATGTTCTACTTTTACTTCAACATTTTAATGGGTTGGGGATTCATAATATTGTGACCCAAAAGCTTTTTGCTACCTTAAAGTTGGAATGACATCAACCAGTTTTGTCATTGATTGCTTGTCCAGGTAAGGTTGACATCAATAATTTTTATTGTATGTACTTCACATGGACAGACACAACCATGATGATTAATAGAAAATTAAATATGGCCTGTAAATGAACAGTTTTGAAAATAGGACTAAAAATGATACTCAAAAGTTTGTATTATTTTTTTACAGTTCCACACCATAAAAAATGCAATCTTTCTTTAAATATATATATACTGTGTGATACTGCTTTAATTATGTAACTGGTAATGAATGATACAATATTATGCAGTATTAGTAATTAGTAATAATATGCAATAATCTGAATTGGCCCAGTGATGTTGGGCAACTCAAAAATGCACTTACCTTCACTACTGCCAAAGTAAAGAAAAAGTTCCAATGTGTTCCATACTCTGCTACATGTTCATGATAATCAACACCTTTTGTAGCAATAACTCGACCGATTCCCAGCAGAACTAGTGGCACAGATGCCTTCATGGACTTAACAACAGTAATCACAGGGCTTAAAAAAAAAAAAATCATAAAATTCTACAGCAACTTTGATGGCTTGTCCTTGCCAAAACTCCAAACTTTTCACATATTACTTAAGAAGAAAGTTTTAATTTATTCCCTTTACACCCCCTCCCCATCTCATTACAATACTCCCATGATCATGAAAGCTCTTACCAGTTTACAAATATCTTCAGTCTTCCAGCTATGATAGCACAGAATTTTAAAAAATTGGAAATAGCACCATAATAGAAACTTTATATATCTAGGTAAGATCGAGATTTCTGAAATCATGCAGATCTCATGGACACCAATAAAAAATTGACCTTTCAATTCATTAAAATAAAATAAATCACTCAGATTAATAAAAGTAAATTGCTTCAATTGGAATGTATAATAATTTCTAATGAAAACTATCCCTAATATGAAAATGCAATGATTACTCTAAAAGGTTACTAAAAATGTAGTTTATGGGTTGCAAATAAGTGACTCTGCTAATTCTTATCTGTGCTTAGAACATTCCAAAAGGACTCACAAACCCTCTATGGCATACCGTGTGCCAAGAAAGTCCTGTTGTAAAGAATATGGTGGACTTGGTGCAAAAGTAGGACGGTCAAAATTTCTAAAAAAAATAAAAGAGAGACGAATACCATGTTAATCCTGAGGTCCATTACAATCTAACATGTTAGTTGATGAGACCAACACACAGTCACCTATAAAGTTAACACATCCCTTCAGGGCTAGAACATTGCCTACAATCCCAAGTTGTTTATTTAAAGTGATGCTGCTTCATAAGACCAAGGTCATAGAAGAACTACCGTACACCCTCTGGCCCCAGCTAAACATTCCAGCCCTAATTTTTATGCAGCCATGTACACAAAGGAGTGGGCATCCGGTGTATGGACTGGTGCTCTGGTTACAAACTTGTCCTAATTGAGCCATCAACTTATTAGGTGGAGAAAATTGTATCTTAAGAAGATTAATGTAGACGGAATGGGGTGGGGTGGGGGTGGGGGTGGAGGTCCTTGTGCAGTTCCCAGTTTGTCAGATTTCATAACTTGGCAAGATGTGTTGTATTCTTGAAGAAAAGAAAATATCTTGCTCATTTTATTAAGACATTAGCTCCTTAGTTAGCTGATAGTTGTTAAGCTACTAATTATTTATTTATTATGAACAATACAGATATTAAGTCTTCCATGTCTCCTGTGTACAACTGTTGCTTAATCCTAGTTAAACAATGACCACCAAATGTTGCTCAGTCATTTGGCATACTCAACCAACCACCAAACAATACAGAGGTCTTAAAAGTTTATTTTACCCAAATTTAGAAATCAATGAATTTACCTATCAATTTAAGGGACACTACAGACCACCTATGCCTCGTCAATCTATAATTATTCTGAAACAGATCTATCACCTAAATTATGAAGAGCAGTTTGAGACACTGCCAGATAAGCCACCCCCACCTCCTTATTATTTGAAACATTCATTATATGACTCAAATCCAAATGCCTATATTTTACATGACTCAAATTCCAATGGCTATATGTTACACAACTCAAACTCCAAATCCCAAAAGCATATATGTTACATGACTCAAATCCAAACGCTTATACATTACAGGACTCAAAGACAAATGCCAATATGTTAATGAATCAAATCTTAATGCCTATATTTTATATGACTCAAATCCAAATGCATATCCTTTGGATGACTCAAATCCAAATGTCAGGTGCATTATAACTCAAATCCCAATGCCTTTATGTTACAAGACTCAAATCCAAATGTCTATACTTTACATGACTCAAATCCCAAATGCCTATTTATTACATGACTCAAATCCAAATGCCTATACATTACATGACTCAAATCCAAATGCCAATATGTTACATGAATCGAATCCAAATGTCTATATTTTATATGACTCAAATCCAAATGCCTATCCTTTGGATGACTCAAATCCAAATGCATATATATTACATGACTCAAATCCAAATGCATATACATTACATGACTCAAATCCAAATGCATATATATTACATGACTCAAATCCAAATGCATATACATTACATGACTCAAATCCAAATGCCTATCCTTTGGATGACTCAAATCCAAATGCCTATCCATTGGATGACTCAAATCCAAATGCTTATACATTACATGAATACAAATCCAAATGCTTATACATTACATGACTCAAATCCAAATGCTTATACATTACATGACTCAAATCCAAATGCCTATCCTTTCGATGACTCAAATCCAAATGCCTATCCATTGGATGACTCAAATCCAAATGCATATACATTACATGACTCAAATCCAAATGCTTATACATTACATGACTCAAATCCAAATGTCTATCCTTTGGATGACTCAAATCCAAATGCCTATCCATTGGATGACTCAAATCCAAATGCTTATACATTACATGACTCAAATCTAATACCAATACATTACATGACTTAAATCAAAATGCCTATACATTACATGACTCAAATCCAATGCCTATAATTTACATAATTCAGATCCAAATGCAGCAAACAATAACATACCACTAGCTCATTATGTGCAAAAGATCATTAGTACAACTTCATTAGCATAAACAGTTTTCAGTTTTTTGTATGCATGTAAGGCAGTCTGTGAGTTGGAAGTGAGGGGGTGGGGAAACCCTCATATAATATTAAAATTTGGTTATTTTGATTGCTCTATGTAATGCACATGTGTACATGTGTATGCTTACAGTTCACAAAAAATTTGCAAATATTTGGCCTTTTTCACAAAAATTATGTATCTGGAGGTTTTCTTCAGTAGTAAAAACAACATAAATGAATAACATAACTTAGCTATAAAATTTATAAGCAAAAAAATGATTTTGGAGAGGGTAGGGTTGGTATGACTACAAGATATCTTTTTTAATTGCCTTTAAGAAATACAATGCAAGGGGTATTCTGGCTGCACGACACATGATATGATGTGTTCTTGGTCTCACCACTTACTGAGATTATCCCTGCAATCAGAATGACTCAGACTATGAAATAACAATTTTGTCCCAGAATCCATACAAAATCTTCATACATCTGAATTATTTCACAGAATTTATTTATTCTACTTATGAATATAATCTCAATAGCGGTTATTATATTGGAAGATACTCAAAATTATAAAAATTGTCACTACTAGTTCATCATCCATGTTCTATAACTACAGATCACTGGCATATTTAACAATGGCAGATCACCTCATCTTCCATGTTCTATAAGTATATATCACTGGCATATTTAACAATGGCAGATCAACTCATTTACCATGTTCTAACGCTACAGATCACTGGCATATTCACCATGACAGATCAGTTTATCTGCCATGTATAGCTAGAGATCAGTGGCATATTTCACCATGGCAGATCAGTTTGTCTTCCATGTTCTACAGCTCCAGATCAGTGGCATATTTTAATATGGCAGATCAGTTTATCTTCCATGTTATCAGGTTACAGATCAGTGGCATATTTCACCATGGCAGATCAGCTTATCTTCTATGTTCTACAGCCACAGATCAGTGAAATATTTTATCATGATAGCAGATCAGTTTATCTTCCATGTTCTATAGTTACAAATCACTGGCATAGTTAACAATGCCAGATTAGTTATTCCTCCGTGTTCTATAGCTACACTGGCATATTTCACAATGACATATCAGAATCTATGCTATTTGAAGATGGTGCATGTACACAAGAACAACTATGACTCACTGGAAATACCTGTTTGTTAACTCCTTCCCTCTTGCCTCTGGCGATACAATGGCATTTGCTATCATATAGGAACCAACACCAACATCCATTAATCCTGTTCCATATGTTTCGGCTTTGGCAAAGCGTCGTGGAAATACAACAAAATCTACTGCCAGAATAAGAAAGGTCGTGGACAAAAGGGCGATGGCTCTAAAATTTTCGATGAAAGGTAATGTGCTTGGGATTGGGATTGGAGTCTGAAGAAGTTCACTTATTCTGTTTGAAGTTAGCATCACTTTTATGTGCTGATTTGTGAACGTTAGAATAATACAGGTTACAGTCAAAGTAATGAAAATCCCTAAAGAGAAGTCACTGAAGACAGAGGTCAGCAGTTCACATGGAATGGCAAGTATCACAAAGTCGGCCAAAAATCCCAGCCTGTAAAGTAAAAAAGATGAGAACAATTTTATACAGAAATCATAATACTTACAGGGGGTCTAATTACAGGGGGATATAAAAAATATTTCAGTACATCTTTGAGAAATAAATATGAATCTAGCCCGTGAACATCCTAGAATAGAACTTTTATTTAAGTTACATACACGTATGAAATAAATCAGGTTTCAATTGACACATTATTTAAATGATGCCAACGAGGGGAATGAATAAATGCCAAAATGTCAAAGCACTACTTTAATGGGTACCAACATATTTTAAACCTTTTGAAACGTAGTACCAAATGTTATTTGTCTCCAACTACCACTTAATGTGATTTTGATGGTCTGTACCAGTTGCCATGCAAAACAAATTATTGAACAGTTGTTATTCATGCTCAACTCTGTAATAGATTTTTAATAAGCCCATGAACAAAAATTATGATGTAATGATGATACATGTAAATTCTCCCGAAAGCATTAACAAAAATACTACAGAGTCATCAATGACAATGATCTTAATGATAAAAGCTGACTTGGTTCATGTGATGCCATCAGAGAAACATAAGTGTATCCTGGTTCATCTCTGAATCTCTTACAGCTGAATATATAATAATAAAGCAGCAACACAAGTAACTATGACATATGTATCTGTACCCTTGACCTTGAAGACAGGCCCCAACATTTGGAATGCACCAAAAGATATCTTATAGTGACAAAATGCAAGTGTACCCAATTAAATTCTTTCATCTAAAACAGCTGTGAAAAGTATAAAGGAAATCGCTATTGAAACTTAAGATACATCCAACCACTTTGATCATGGAAGACAAGACCCACATACATCCCTTAATCTAAGATATCTTTAATGTTAGAGAAAAGAAATGAAAGTATAATAGAAAACTTAAAATAGTAACCCATAATCGTGACCTTAAAAATATTACCCCTAATGTAGTATGCAACACAGCTGCTAATGATAAATTTTTAAAAAAATGTAGAAGCTATGCTTAATTTTTTACTCTAAATTAAAGGGTTATGGGGCTGTTCCAGGCCAGCCAGAGTCAGCTGCCTTGGCATATCCGTAGAAAAGGCATCAACTCACATTTCCTAGGCATGATGCAGCTAACAATGTGCTAAAATTGCCCTTAAAACTCCTCAAAAATGTTTTTTCCTAAGAAACCTCATGACTTCTCAGTTATAATAAGAAATAGAAAGTGTAATGGAAAATAAAATATTCAACCATGATAATGCCCCGAAAGATACAATCCTGCATGTGGAAAAAAATGGATGATAATGTTAGCATACCAAGTTTCATCCCTAAAAATGAAAGGGCTCTAAAGCCATAGAGTGGAAATAAAAGTATGATGGAAAACTTAAAATACTGACCCGTACTCAATTGTTTTTCAGACACAGACCCACAGCAAGTTTCTTTTTTTTAAAAAGAAAAGCCCTGACTCAAATTCCACTGACACCAGTTCATTGTGCCCATATTTATATTGTTGAAATGACTGCTCATTAAAAATGAAAAGGAATTTTTAAAAAATCATATTAAATTGACTTATTTGTTTATTCGACACAAAAAAATATTTCACATAAAGCAATGTTTTCCTCCAGGTCCTGCTGTCAACCATTGTCCAATTGCTCCAGGGCTCAAAAAAAAATTTAAAACAGAGGCACAGGGAAAGTAACTTTAAAAAGCCATCAAAACTCATGTGCTACAACATATGGAGAGTAGAGATAATAATCTTACATAGAGCACATGTTATGCTTCTAAAATTAAGCAGACGATCTTCATAATGTGAATTTACAGATGGGGAGCCAAGTATAAATAATTAACCTGTTTAAAAAAATATTGCAAATCTGCGGCAGACTCAGCTATTTTTTTTAGTACAATTGGATAATACTTTTTTTTTACAGATCTGATGGGAATATCCCTTACAATATGAGAGGGGCCCCTGGCATTGGGTTATCGGACTTTTTCTTAACCTGTGATCTTGCACTCCAATACAGGACAGACCAACCCAAGTGTGGTACACATCACATTTATGTTTTAAAAAGTTGGTGAGGTTTCATCTCATAATTGCAAGAGGCTGTTAAATTAAAGAGAAAATAATAGTGATGAAAAACTTTTTAAAATTTTTTGGGTGACATGACCTCAATATGACATTCAAGATGCTTTCAAATGACAATTAATATGGATACCGAGTTACATCCCCATAGCTGCAATGGCTCTAAAGTTATAGATATAAATAGATATATGTTACTGTAACAATGTAGCAACTTCATCAACAATATCTTCAGATTGAAACACTAATCTTGACTGTCTGACATACAATAATTTGGAGAATCATTGTTGTCCAAATGAAGGTCTTAATGATCAAGGTATTGAACCAATAACTCAAATAATTCTTCTGTCTCTAAAATGCTGTAATTGGGCTTCTCAAGTTCTATGTCTGGTGAATTGATATCTGAATCAATATCACATTGTCATCCTGCTTTCATGTGGTGTATGGCTTTTGCTACCTTCCTGGTTTTCTTTTGTAACCGATTTCAATCAATGTGAATTGGTAGCTAGGTAGTCATTGAATAGGACAGCATTTTTGTCCACATCACTCGGATAGGTTCCCGTTTGAATCTATTCCTACATGCAAGAACACATGTAAGTAACTTTGCATTGTGGTCAATCACACCGTTAAATGGTAGGTACAGAGTATAAATGTCACAATCTATCTAGCTTCTAGATTTCACTACATAAATGAAAGAAAATGGGAGAAAAACGTTCCACCTAAATGCCATTTTGCTTATGGATATTAAGATTGAATCAATTCTCAGCGCAAGGATCACAAATTTAAATAGCACAAAAGCAAAAAGTATGACTATTTGCTTTTAGTGGCAATTTACTTTTGAAACAAAGTGTTCAGTCAAATACTACAATTAAGTGTAATATATGACTCTATGAGGTCCGGAGATAATCGGTTATCCTATCGACAATGCCCATGTCACATTTGACCTCATCTATGATCGAGACAAGTGGAAGGAACTGGTCAGATGTTCAGCAGCACAGTGCCTCAACGACCACATTAGGTCAAAAGACTGATGATAATGATGAATATAAGGGATAAAGCAGTTTAATCACCCGGGTTTCAATTTAAAATGCCTTTTGAATGAAATCAACTAAAAAAGATTCTCTAAGCACTTTTTGCACCCGTTCTTGCAACAGTGTTTGAAGCAAAAATAGTTGTACTCTTATGCAAATAATGATAAATGAAATTTTTATATAACAAATTATATAAATTCACATGCCACATGCTCCACCTCCATCATTGACCCAGGTGTGTAACTATATCATTTTTCCACATTTGCGAATAAAGAATGATTAAGGCAATCCCCTTGTCACATAGTGATGAGAGATGTGGGGTAGGGGGTTACCCTCATGTGCTAGTTGTGGTTTGTGACTCATGTCCGAGATAATTTGAAATAAATCATTATGAAATAATTAAGATAATTGTTTAAAAAGCATTGTTTTTGTGATGTTGATATGAGAGAAGGAAACAAATAATAAAGTTAATTTAATACATTTAAGCTAATTAGACTTTAACCATGGAACTACTCCAGATTTATCTCGAATGCCATTAGAGAATAACCTTAGCCACTCTTTTCTTATTATTCTGCTACAAATATAATTATACTTATGTATAAGAACCATCGGTGACAAACATTCTAGACAATTTGAGTAAACCCGTTTCTTATTGCATCCACTTTAATCATAAGATAAAAAAAATTAATAAATTTCAGAGATTACAATCAGGCAGTTATCAAATTATTTCAGTCTGGAAAATATTTCTCTTTTCTTTTTGTTCATAGTAGTTGATTGCAATCGGGATTGTTTTACATTTTTGTTTCAAAACATCAATGTTAATAATGATAAATTAAATTCCATAAAGAAATAATCAGTATTTTGTTTACTCTAGAGACAGTGCAATATTTGTTATCACATACAAGAACAGGTTTTTAACGACCATGCTTTTTGGTAGGAAACGCCTGTTATCTCAAGTTGGAAACCACGGTCCATTACAAATGCATGTAGGTACAAGTATATGATGAAATGAGAACTCGCTTTTCAAGGGACAGGAAAAAGATTTGAGTTTTGTGAATGCTGAAGTTAATATCATGGTATATTGTGAAACCCATATATTGTTACATTCCAAATCTGATAATTAATATGCTAAAATGTTTTAAAAAGCTCATTGTAACAAATTTTATTCTTTAGTGCTTCTTCATGTCTTCTGAAACAGCAAGTAAATAATTTGTATTTATATATTTTAAAGAAAATGTAGGATTCATTTTCATCTTGTAGTAGTTGTTAAATAGTAGAATTGTTGATGATAAATAATTTTGTACTTGCAAAATGATGCTGGGTAATAGACATACCATAGGCTCTAACAAGGCAGTCATTTACAGCATTTTAACATAATTTATGTTCTGTTTTACTGTTTCTGCTTCTGGTGGTGGTGGTGATGATTTTGTAGTTTATGATAATAATGATGATAATTATGGTGATTAATTATTTTATATCCACATAATAGTAAGCATACAATTACTCCCAGAACAGAGCCCTGACTGAGTTGTCTTTCCTGATATTCCAAATACGATTTATCTGTTAATAATATTTATTGATTTATTGTATACTCCAACACTGTATTATCGCAGGATCTACATTATCGTGGCAAACAGGATTTACCGATTAATGTTGGGCACACGCCATCTAGCATCATTTACAGATATTATGATGTAGCCATTATAAATGCAAATACCTTTATAGTACAATTTTTTCTAAAATGTCAACATTGACAATGAAAAAGAAAAAGCATCACTTTTTGTAAAGTGCATGTGATTCCAGTGATCATCATATACTTAACTCTGGTCTAACTTGCTATATGTGCATTGGCTTTGATTACAAAATAAAATCATTATATTGTCTCATGTTTGATAATTATAGGTCATATACTAATGGTGAAATAAATGTCCTTACATGGTTAAGCTTGGAATTTCAAGGTAGCCAATATTGACCAAAAATTGACAAAATGTTGCTCATGATCAAATGTCTCATACATAAACAAAAAAATCAGCAATATTTCAGTAATATTTCAATAATAATAAATAATATTAATATTAATAATTTCGAATATTATTATTTCAATAATAATAATAATCAGGAATTTGTATAGCGCCTAATCTTTAGAAGCTCTAAGCGCTTTAAATTATATAATTATTGATATTTCTTTACCCATATTGCATTTAAAATTCATACATAGTTGAATATTCATTTTTAATTTGTAATGTTGTTATTCAATGATTTCCACTTTCATTACATTTGCATGTTTTGATTTGATCATTGTAACCTGGGGGGGGGGGTAATTGCAAATATTTTAAAAGTGAAAGTGTATACATTCCTTCTCATTGGTAAGTTGCAATTTATGTTTCTTATAATATGTGTGTGCTACCATACCTATGTTACGCGAATACCACAATAATAGAGGTGTTCCCTCATAATACGTGAAATGGGGACCATATGCTTACAGTTACGCTCTTCAATTGACAGATATTTTATAAAAATTGATAGAGAAAAAGTCAGCAAAACTTTACAATCTGTAACACTGCAGCATTAGCAAACAGTTTTAATATGTACCAATAAGAACATTAAGTACCGCGATAATACAGCGTTTGGGTGGAATTGGGTGTTGTGCCTTTGAGCCTTTAGCCTGATTCTTAGTGGTGTTTACAGTATGCAGAGAACTTGCCCCATGGAGAACTCACCCTGGGAGAACTTGCCCCAAGGAGAACTCGTCCTGGGAGAACTCACCCCAACGTATCTGGAGAAGTCACCCTAGATTGGTTGGAGAAGTCGCCCCACTTCGTCTGGAGAAGTCGCCCTAAAACCCAGATAACCTTTTAATAACAGAATTAAAACATCTTTTACGTTATTCATTTTTAGATTTTTATTTATACGCGATCACAAAAAAGATATTAACTGGTAATCATAAAAGCAATATCACAGTAATATTGCTAAGACGAAACTCAGTCTGTATATAATCTAATGAATGACGACAGCATAGTGATTAAAAAGGATTAGTCAAACACACATATTATTATGAATCAAGATTATTTTAAATAAGATGAACGTCCATTAAATGATGAAAACCACTACAAACATATTGGCGAAGATCTGTCAGTAGAAATTAAATAAAAAAATTCAACATGCATTAATGAGATGGCTAAATAAATCTGTATATGAGGAATTTGATACTTTCCCTCTTAACATGCGTACACCTCAATTCTCTTTCATTAAAACGTCAAAGTCTATTCAATAGCTATCTGTTAATTGCAATCCTGGTATTATTAGATGTAACATCACTACATACCAACTTTCCGCATGCAGTTAGTATTGAAGGTGTACAAACTTTCTTGATAAAAATCCTAATAATAGCCCACTATCTTGTGAAGATATTTGCAAAATATTAAAACTTATCTTGGAAAAAATTATTTTCAATTTAATAATATGAAATACATATACATAAAGTGTACGGCAATGTGAATTAATATGGCTCCTTCATACGCTTTCCTTTCATGTGTAAATTTGAAAAGGACTTTCTTCAAAACGAAAAGTTTGTATTGATCGCCTAAATCATTTTCACCCGACAATTAAATTTACTTATACTGCATCTAGTACGCATGTTTGATTTTCAGATGTAAATGTGATATAAAATATTGATAACACTATCTTTGCAAATATTCATATCAAGGAAACTAATATTCACCAATATTTGGAATAATCTTCATGTCATCCCATGTTATGTAAAAACGGTATATAATATAGCCAGTCGAAAAGATGCCGACGTATTATTTCAAATGATTGTCAATTTCAAAATTTGTTGAATAAATTCCAAACATATTTACAAAACAGAAATTATCCTACACATATAACTGATTCTGCGCTGAATAATGCCCATAATATTACTCAACATTGGCCTTTAAACAAAGCAGTATGTACGAGAGAGAGAGAGAGAGAGAGAGAGAGAGAGAGAGAGAGAGAGAGAGAGAGATGTAATTCCTTTCACAATACAATCGAATCCTTCATTATCTAATCTACGTCGTATAATTAATAAATTTTAGTCTCCTAAATGTATCAAATTACCAGTGTAAAAACACTTTACAAAAAAATCATCTGTCGCTTAAAAAAGACCCAATAATTTGCAAGATCTTTTTATTAGTACTAAACAGACAGAAAAGAAAAAGAAAAAGAACATTTTCATCATCTAAATGTAACATACACCAAGTAACGTAAGTTACCCATAAAAAATTAATATGCATCAACAATAACCATTTTTTTGGTTGCATTATTTATAATAAAATGTACAAGTCAATTGAGAACCTTTTATACTCAGAAAAACCCTTGTTTTACCACACACAAAAAACGCTGTGCATAAAAAGTGTTACCTATGTATCATGACATTTTTGGAATGATAGACATATATTGATTCAGCAAAAATGTATGCATTAAGGAAAGAAACGTATATAATGAGTTAACGTGTCAGCGACATTGATTTGTGCCTCATTAGTGTATTTGGGTCTAGTACACGTGATCATGGTGTTATTATATATTAATAAATAACGTAATCTTGTTTATTTTACATCGGTAATTTAGTAGTGAAATATTTTTTAAACTTCTCTTTTAACTTGAAATAGTTCGTTATTATTGAATAATAATAAAATTAGGAACACTGACATAAAAAGAAGAAATAAACTAAATGACGTAGTACGACCGATTTTTCAGAAACTCCAAATTCTGCGCATTAGCCATGATGATTAATTTGATAGCAGCCGCATTTCTTGACTAGGCATCAAAAATGTTTTTTTTTTTTTTTTTTAATTGAGTTCAAGTATCATTTGTTGATGGTTAGCAAATCTCAATAAAAAATCATATTAAAGTGTTCACTTAGAGAGATAATAACATAACACTTTGACGTCAGCGCCAATTCTTTCTCTTTTTTTCTATATTTTTTTTGGCACCAGACAGATGCCCCCCTCCCCCAATTAAGAAAAAAGTAAAACGTTTTTGTTTATGTGCTCGCCCCAATATGTAGTTTATGGGGGTTTTTTTCGTTGTTTTTTTTTCCTTTCTTTAAGTTCCCTTAAATTTAGTTTTTCCCATCAGGATTATATAACAAATTTTGAAAAGGGGATTTTTATTGTCTTTTTCCCTAGTGTTACTATAAAAGGGTTTTCCGAGGTAGAATTTATCCACTTTCTTAATAATTTTGGGTTGACCATGGCCAGTGGTCTCCTTTATCCTGTGTTTGTTATTAATGTTGGTGCTATTTGTATGTATACTATATATGTATATATATCTAATTGGGTCATCGCGTTCATCATTTTTTAAGGGTATTATATACATTTAATATTTTTATTTTTATTTTGAATTTTGATAAAGTGAGGTGTTTTTATGTTTATTTTACAGTGTCTCACTTTACTTTCTATATTTATATTCTTATAGTCCGATTGATCTTAAGTTTGGGTCTGTACAGCGCCAATTCAGTTGATTTCGGGTTATAAAAGTCAATGTCATAACGTCATCTCAGGATGACTTAGGTTATTATGTTGGAACCATTTTATATCTAAAACTGCAAACATCCCATCATGCTTACATCCTCTCTTTTATTTTTCCAAATAAAACGCATCTAATGATTTGAAGAGCAGAGCAAAAGGGACAGATAAACACTTATTTTTTTGTTAAATACAATAGTGGAGTTGATCAAAAGGAAAAGTTGAAGGAAAAAAATTGCAAATTATATGATTTAATAAGTTAGTAAGCTGAAGAAAAACAATAATAAATTAAGCCTTGACAACCATGTGGCGAAATCTCAGAATTATTATATATTATCCTTGGGGCGACATCTCCAGGCAAAGTGGGGAGACTTCTCCTGACACCTGGGATGAGTTCTCCCAGGGCGAGTTCTCCATGGGGCGAGTTCTCCGCTATTCGGTGTTTACCAGCCCCCCCCCCCCTCCCCCGCCCCATATAGTTTATCTTCGGAACACATTACCAAGAACGAGTCCACCAATGCCTATCAATTTCTGATAAAAACGGCAGTATCTGTCTGATATATATCGGTATGACTGAAGATATCATGAGAAATGAAACTTCAAAAGGGGTTGTTCCATTATGCCCACTGACAAACGATTCATGGATACTTTTGTATGACATTTTGAAAGGTTAGTTGATCACTAAACAACGGGCGCAGCCATATTTAAATAAGTCTTCTCCAAGGAACGCTTATTAGGCTATAATAAAAACATCTGTCATCTCGCGCACGCTGACCAGACAACATTCGAATAACAACATCTGTCATCTCGTGCACGCCGCACAGACAACATTCGGAACCTTCTGTCTCGTACACCGGGCAGAGAATGATAGCATCAAGTTGTTAAAGACTGTACTGGGTCTGCCAGTTGTCGGGATAGAGAGTGAAGTTATCAGAGGTCTCATTATCTTTAAGAGTAATAGATTCTTTCACTTTCAGTTTAATTCCTTTATTTGATATCCATTGCAAACTTTCATGCCTCTTCATAGTTGTATGTACACCTCGACCCCCAGACTTTAACAATGAAAAAGCATCAACGATATTTCATTTCAAATACACAAAATGTAGTTATTTCATTCCTCAATGTATAATTTCAAACCAAAATGTTGCCTTTAACAATGTCATCCTGTTCGCAATTCAAACCAGACCGCTTACTGTCCTTTTCCAGTCTCTAGAAGAGTACGTTGTCAGAAGAAGAAACACATTCAGTGTTTGTATTGCCTTGTTACACTATTTCTAAAATTAATTAAACAATTTTTTTAAAAAAAATTTACATCTTAAGTATATGTATTTTAAAGGATGTAACTTCCAAACATACAGAAATGAATAAATTAGTGTTGCCATATAGTGCTAATATTTTCGAAATAGACACGCTTTTACTTATGTATTCCAGTATTAAATTTGCATCACAAAGTGACCTTTTTAGGGGGAAAAATTCAATTTGAGTTTGTCCAAATGGCACATCATTTTTATTAGGGATGTTAATATCGTTTTTTTTCAAAACCGATTATCGTTTGTAGAAATTCGATTTTAAACCGATTATCGGTTTTTGTCCTACATTGAAATTACAAGAAATATATTCTTATAATGCAAATTAGTGAATTCCTCTTGCGAATAAAAGATATTCATTACATACCGTAACATATAGATGCGCATCGTCTGACGGCATGGAGGACGATATTGTGGTTCCACCAAAGCCATCAAATCATGGAAGGAATTGGATTCAACAATTGAAATTGGTAGCATGTTTTGAGCGACAAACTTAGCTACAACAGCAGTAACTTTTTCTTGATGACTATCAGGACAGTTTCTTTGTGTTCCAATAAATGTTGTTAATCGCGGCTGAACATTTGAAGGAGCCGCAATTCCGGGATGTTTGCTACGCAAATGTGCATGCAATCCAGTAGTAGTACCATCGCTCAGACTTATTTGTTGTGAGCATAATTTACAGCAATCCATGCTTGATGAAATTTTTTCAAAGTTTTCCCATACATCAGATTTATTTATACGACCAGCCATATTTGTAAACTTGAAAAGACACAACCAGCAGAGACCAGTCCTCAACAACAGAGACTGTAGCTATTAACAGTCTATTATTGTCAATTTCGGACATCAAAGAACTTAGCGACCGGTCGGTCGACTAACTATTGACATCCTTCAACAATAAATGTTCATTTACAAACACGCTGCTTGGAGTGCTCACAAATTTTAAACAAACACACCTTCTTATCTGCTGGCCATATTGTATTAAAATGTAAACACTAAACAAATGCATGAATGAATTTTTTTCTGGCATTTTTTAAAATTTTCACTACAAAAATGGTAAAAAAAATATTGAATTCGATTATCGTTTTGTAAAAACAAAAACCAATAATCATTTTCAAAACCGATAATCGGATTTCCGATTTTCGTTTAACAACCCTAATTTTTATTTTGGTGTAGCCCTTAAAGGTCACTGGCCATACTCTGACATTTATATGTATATATCATATTTGCATTACGTGAATAAAAGTAGTCATATTTGCACAATTTTTTTTTTACAAAAAATATGAAGTATAAAGATGATATAATAATTTAATTACTCGAAAATTAAGTAAAGAATGCTGTTACCTCCCCTTAGAAAAGATTTCCTACCAATAGAGGATGCCAACCGGAAATGACATACATTTATCCCCAGAAGAGAAAGTACATGCTTCTTGTAGCTATCATAATGTTATTAGTCCGATGGGCTAGTAAGTTTTTTTTTATCAACAGTCAGCGTTTGTTTACTCAGTACCCTAATAAAGACGTGACATCAGTATATAGAAGATGAAGTCAATTTCTGCCTCAGAAATGTGTTTCTATTACAAGAAGCCATATGATTTTGTGCATTTCGCTTAACAGCACAAGTCATGGTCCATGCATTAAAAACGGAAGTTTGGTAATTGATATCCTAATTAATCTGACAGCGAATTAAATGAAAAAATAACCTGGTATCACACTGTATTCACACAACCACCGTAACAAACTACAACACAAAAGAGCATGGCATCAACTATTGACAAAAATTAGCTTGCATGCTTGTTTGTTTCCTTTTTTTTTGCTTGCTAGCCAAATGCGCCAACAGTCACAAACGGGAAACTGCATAATTTATGTTTGCATCAAAATAACTATAAGATTTCTATCAATTTATTATGATCACATTACTGACACATCATTTCCATACAACTACTTTTTCTAGGACAATAACAATTGTTTTTATATTTTTACCATACAAGACTGAACTAATAATTGAATACACATGGAGATATCCTAGGAGAATGCCATACATTTGTTGGGAATTAAAATCTCTCAGCATGGGCATGTAAGATTTGAAAATTTTCCTGCTTATTATTAATTTCAACAATACATTGAGGTACAATTATTTAGGAACACGTACTAAACTTATGCTACGCTATTAATGATGAGACCGTAAGTGGAGCTGTTAAATACAACGTGCCAAGTCAGATGGCTACGTTTGATAGGAACACACATTTTCCAAGGTGAAACTAACATTATCTTTTGATGTTGATATTTTATAACAGTATTTACAATAGCCACTGCTTTGATCCTGCAGAAGTCCAGACTTTATCAGGGAGAGGCCATTTAATGGGGGGGGGGCAAAGGCACGTGTTTTGAAACGTGTTGTTTGCTCTGACTTTTTTATATTAAGGAAACTGCCATTCCTTTTCTTACTTTAAATAATTTGCATCAGCTATACTGTAACATCTTGTATTCCAAAGCGATGCACAATTCCTGCCTTATAAGACAGGCTAAATGTGGCATTTTATAGAAGTTGTTCATCCGCCTGAAAAAAGCAAAAGTTGAATGAAAATGACTTTTAAAGAGAGGAATAAATCTTATGATAGGGAAAAGCATAATAGGACATTTCAGAAGACATGGACAAGTGGAGGACAAGAAAGGACACCTGAATCCCTTTCTGAAATTGGATTCAGATTATATAGAGAAAAAGAAATGTTAATTGACTGATTGATTTGAAATAGGATTTATACTTAAGTACCTCTGCATTTCATAAGATAATGCTATTTATGAAAGAAAATTGTTGTTAATCTAATCTCAATACAAGTGTGTGACATTGTTTTGTGGACAGGACTGGTACATGTTTGTCAGGACTAGTAAATTTCTCAGTACACTAGTCCTTCTGGCTACAAAAAAATTTGTGTTAAATTCAAGCCCTGTAAAAAAAAAATATATATATATATATATATATATATATATATATATATATATATATATATATATATATATATATATATATATATATATATATACATATATATATATATATATATACATATACATATATATATATATGATTGATTCAGCAGATTTGTACACCTGCTGTAATGATAGGTGGACCAAACTTCTCTGGTGACGGAAGGGTTTTCTTTTATATTTGACAGTCTCTGGGAAAATTGTAGGCACTGCCGTCTTTAACAAATTCAATTTCATTTGAAAACTAATAGACTTCATGACGGAAGGATAATGTAAAAAGCAACAGTCCTCAAAATGTCTTATGCACAGGCGGGATGTTGCAGTTGGTATAAACAGTACAACTTTACCATCCCTCACTCTATTGGACCCAAAAAGCTTCAATCCACTTTTTACGGTAAACATGGTCTTTCGGAAAAAGAAAGAACCCTTTTGTCCCATTATTGTTCTTTTGGTTACATCCATAAGCAACACAGTGAACCGTATTTGTTTTAAAAAGTTATGTTCGTTAAGATGTATCACATAGACAGTTACGCGTGGAAATTCAACGCTTGAATGGCTCGGTTGAACCAAAGGGATAAATGTACGTCATATACATCTTTGGCACGCAGAAATTACCAATTGTGGACAGATATTGCCGAGTAAATTTTTTCATTTAAAAAACGGAATTTTTAGTCTATTTAAACATTTGTATGTTGTACATATATGAGAAATGCATTTATATTATGATTATAATGATATTGGACATTTGTACAATATAGGTGGCCGGTGACCTTTAAATAGACATTTTATTCTGGGGTAAACATGTGAAAATCCTGCACAAGATGGTATTTATCCTAAAAATAATGTTGACTCATCTTTCCCATCATTCACTGAAATCTTCCATATATGCAAAGATTTTATTGAAAAATAACATTTCTCATTTTTTTAAATTACATTTTGGTTCCAATATTGGAGATTTACAATACTGCCAGTTATCACCAGAATGTGAACTAATTGCAGAAAATCCATAACATTAAAAGCATATTAAGTGACAACAAATACACCATCAATGACATCCATGTTCACAGAACCTGCATCAAATGTGGATAAAGGTATGAACAGTATTCCTATGACAGCTCAACCAAACTTAAACACTTAGCATATAATAAATGGAAATTTTGTAATATATATATATATATATATATATATATATATATGTGTGTGTGTGTGTGTGTGTGTGTGTGTTAACTGTTAAATAAAAAATGATATTTATATTTCCTGTTGAAATACTGACTTCTAAACGTGTTTACATAAAGGCAGTGATAACCCTATTTTACAATATTTTGTAATGTCCAAAAGTTTATTAAATGGAAAATAATCTAATTTTAAGCGTAACTGATGTGGAAAGAACATCTCTTACATTCTGTAATTTACTCCACTATCTATAGATTCAATCATAATTATGATACAAATTGACATAAGCAGTAGTTCTCCCAGGTAGGTTGTCAATTATATTAGTTACATAGCTATTGTGTTAATTGAAAAAGACATTTTGGTTTCTGCTAGCCCTTGGTCAGTAGCCAAATAAAAATAAAACCCATCTGTTTAAATATTATAATTATTCCTACAAGAATCAATGTAAATTTTGATAGTCACTTATTGATTTATATCAGTAAGGATTTGAACTTGTTCATTCAGTACACCATATAGTTACTGTTGTAGTGTGTGTGTGTTAATTATTTGGATTTTTATGTAGCTTTAACAATTGTTAAGTCATATTATGATGATATCTGTAGTGTGGCAGTTTATAGTGATGTCTGGCACTATAACCCTTGATTGTGACAATTCCACTCATTGCACTAGTTTGACCCAAGTTTAGTACATGGCCACCATTGTGAAAGACCATAAGATTGATAATTTTCATCAGGAAGTTTCTTAATGACAGTTGAGGTACAGATCATTCAAAAATCAGGATTAAATAGTAAAGAAAATTTGTGTTCAATTTGAGGAGAACAATTTATATTTAATTTCAACTGAGTAAATGCACATACATGATCTATGTGACTTATATTATAAAGAATCACACTTGTACGCTTATCACACTAAGAGATGTGCAGCAGTGAATCATTGTTCAAGAATAATATATCTAAACATTTTCCTTTTTTAAGTTTCAAAGTGCACCAATTCTGAGTATGGCAGAGTCCACAGACCCAGTGACAGTGATGAAAACACCAAAAGAGCTCATTAAGAGATTCTATGCTCAACAAGAAAAAAGAGTTGAAACCTATCATCTATTTGAGGAGTAAGGCTGCAACTGTGTCTCATAACTATTTAATAATAGATCTCATATATTTGTAAACATGATGAGATACGGAAGTCACTTTTTTGTGGTGGAGGTGGCATCAGAAATGTTGATAAGTCTTGCATTAAAGCTTTAGAACATCAATGTGTGTGTGTGTGTGTAATTTGGATTTGTATTGTAGCTTTAACAAATTTTTCAGTCATATTCATTATGATATTCACACTGGGGCTTCATGCAACAGAAATAGAGCATCTTGTCCCACCCAATCTGCTTTTGTGTTTTCATTCCATCTTTTAATTTAATGATGGTAATTAACATTTGTTTATGTGGTAAAGTAATGCCAGGTATATTACTCGTGTAGGGTTCTTTCATTTTTGATCCGATAGTATTCAGTGATCATTCATAGATTAAAACTAATTGCTCACAATTTTATTGGTGTGGTCTATTTTTTGTTGTTGGAATCAAAAAACTTGTACAAACTTACATGAATAATAATCAAACTTAACTATCTATTTACTAAGCAGAAGAAAAAATTCTTTGTACTATGATAGTTTTTTCATCTCAACAGGTGATAAAATTGAGCATAACTAATGTGGATTGCATAAAATATATCAATTTATGTAGAATTAATCTTAGGAGAAATGAAAATGAAAAGACATAATGTAATAATTGGGAGTTCTCTGCACAAATTTGGAAATATAAAATGGGGGGGGGGTAGCCATGGATTACATGGGCTATAGAAAGGATTGTTTATTGTTTATACAGACTATATACTGTATATAAGATCCAGTAAGCTACACAGTCAGTTGGATTTGTATTGCACTTTTTTAAAGCATTTTCAAATTCATTGGTGATGAAAGTGCAGGAGACACATTATACAGTAGAATTTCTTTAATGTTAACCTAATTTGTCCAGATTGTTGGTTTACCACATTTATGTTCCCTGAACATGCATCAGGACCTGATAAATGTTGTGCTAAATGCTCATGGTTTGCAAACACAGTCAAGGCTATCAAATGTTGAGTTCAGGTAGCTCTGTGTGCTAATTCATGTGTACCAGAAAACTGTGTTAAGGTTACCACATGTTGAATTCAGGTAGCTCCATGTGCTAATTCATGTGTACCAGAAAACTGGGTTAAGGTTACCACATGTTCAGTTCAGCGGGCTACTTCACGTGTACAAGAACACCAGGTTAAGGCTATCTCTAATATATTTATGGTATAATGGAAACTTATTGATGCAAACTCACTTTAAATCTATAATTTTGTTTGACTTTCAAGGAGTTTAGATAAACATAGCTATATTCAATATCAATCAGTAGTGACTTATTAAAGTAAAGTTATTAAAGTAATAATTAAGTACTTATTGATTACTTGAAATATAACATTCTAATTTTGATCGATTGCTGCAAAAAAGTAATCAATAATTGTGTGTAATTGATTAAAAATTCTTGAAAAGCAGTGCAAAGCTTTTAAATTACAATTATTATTTGTCATAGTTACCATTAGCAACCTACAAGTTGTTTTAGAAACTGTTCTATTTTAAATAATTGTTTACCAATCTGTGATATTATTTCTACATAATTATATTCAATGTATTACATTGAGCTCTTAGAAAGAACGTTGTTCTATGCAAAACATAAACTAATCAATGATGACTTTAGTTTGTGACATGCTGAACAGATTAATAGAATTGTATTCTAATTATCTGCATACAAAATTTAATTGTAATTGATTAGTTCATTGTGGTAGAGTAACAGTTAATTGTAATCAACTTGGTCATTTTTATAGTAATTGTAAGTTTAATTCATTACCTTTACAACATGGATCTATACAATACTGGCTATATTGCATAAATATTCAGATGCCATATAGGCATTTTGCTACATCTTCTTTTCGTATCAAATCAGATCTGTGTTTTCTGTTTTACAGAGGATTCAGGGCCTACTTGGCTAGAGCCCCAAATTACAACTTTCCACTGTACCGTCAGCTGGTAAATGCAATCACACACACCTTTCAAAGCATTTCACGTGAAATCATTTGCATAAAACAAGAACTGAGTGACTCACACAATCAGAAAGCACTAGCTTCATTAGTGGACAAAGTTCAAGATAAAGAGAAATGCAAGCTTGAATTGGTAAGTTTTAGTAAATAATGTTAATTTTACCCATCTAGGTTCAAATTAATTATACTCTTACAGTAATAAAAATCATTTTGATTCACTCATTATCTAAAAAGAGCCCATTTTAATGAAATTCTACATTAAAATTCAGCTGTACTTGAAAAGATCTAGTGATGGCCAACTTTATCCAAATGACCTCCTGTGTATATTGAACAGCTGAATCTAATGACAGTTAATTTTCATTCCCTTATGGTATTTATATTTATAGTACTACGGTACCTTATTAACTTGACATCCACTGGACCAAGATAATACTGACATTATAATCTTATATTGAGATAAGTGCTGGAGGAGGTTGGAATTTTTTTTTATTTGATGACAACAAAAAATTTTAAGGAATTGAATTTGGATGAAATGAAGACAAAACCAGTTTGAGATGAACTTGTGTATCTACAGCTTATATTTGTGTTACACAATCCATAATGAATGAAGTACACAGTATGCACAGATGAAAAATATAAGTTGAAATAAAGCCATATTTTAAAAATAGAAAAGCCATTGTTACTAAAAGTTGGAAAACATTGAAATAAATTATCCAACAAGATTTCTGAACATTTTATAACCAAATTTAACAGAAAACATTCAGTTATAGAGTGCTTATTTGTTCAGTTGATGCTTATGCACAATCAATTGTGCCCACTAATATTAAAATTTATAAATAAATTAAACCTCTCCAAAACCACTGATTCATAATTTGACTGTAATTGACAAAAATGATTCTGGCATAACAACCATTCAAATTTATACAAATTGATGCTACCTGTCTTTAAATACACTGTCTTGCTGTTACTTTTAAGAAAGCAACAGAAAACTCTTTAAACAATGTCTCAAAGAGAACTTATCAAAATTCGACCAAATTTGACAAAAGCAACCTGGCATAGTAAGCTTTCAAAAGATAGATCTGGTACACCATCAAATATGGCCATGATTGCAAATGCAAAAGAATCTATAAATTACTTCTTTTTCAGAACTACTGAACAGAATATAATCATATTTAACAAAAAGCATCCTGAAGACTTTTCAGATTTATACAAATGGTGCCAATAAACAATCAGATATGGCTGCCATGATTCAAAATGTAAAAATTTGTTTTAAAAAATGGTATTTTTCAAAAACATTCAACAAAAACTTGATAGAAAGGATCATGATATGAAAAACTGTGCCAGTCCATCTTAAGATATGGCTACTGTTGCTATAAATAAAAAAACCTTAAAGCGATTTTTCAGAACTGCAGAATAGAAGTTCATGAGACTAAGAAGATCTCATCCTGGCATAAAAACCTTTCAGATTTATACAAAGAAAGAATAATGATCAACCATTTGTATGACTGTTGTTATATGTACTAAAATAAGAAAATATTTATACAGCTGCTCAATCACTCGTACAACTGAATTCAACCAAATTTGACCGATAAAGGTATGAGGGTTTTTAAGTTTGTATTTCTGATGCTGATCAGATATGGCCACCATTAATAAAATTGTAAAACCCTTATACAACTCCAAAATTGAATTTTGACTGAAAGCATCCTGCCATGAATGCCTTTCAATTTATACAATGAGGCTCATCTGAGATCGTAAATGGACCCATTTTTAAATATTCAGAAACCTTGAAACAGCTTCTTCACCAAAACCATTGAATATAATTTGACTAAAAGTATTGTGGCATAAAGACTTTTCAAATTTGTACAAGTGGTGCTGATCTACGATGAAATATTGCCACTGTTACTAAAAGTAGAAACATATTTAAACTTTTTCTCCAAAACCACAATTGACCAAATTTGACAAAATTCATTCTGGCATAGAGGCTTGTCAAGTCTGTGTATGTAATGCTAAATTGTAATCAAAAACAGAAAAACATTGAAATAACAGTCACAAAAATACGTTTATCAGAATTTACAACAGGATGCAATCAAAACCATTGGAAGAAATTTCCACCAAAAGCATCCTATTGATCAAAATTCTTGGCCATCTGCTTTTGCATTTGGCTATGAGACAGGTGAGCAATCTCAAGCCCACTTGTGCTTCATGAAAACTGATATCCAGAAGAAGAAAACAAATTTATACCCGCTAGACCATGGGTTGGCAAACCTATGGCATACATGCCACAAAGTGGCATGTCAAGAGGTTTTGTGTGGCATGTGAAGGGCAGCAAATAACCTCAATTTAAATAGTGTTATTCTCTTACTGTTGCCATGCGCTTGTTCATTTTGTAATTAATCCAGAAAAAAGTGGCATGCTATGTAATATAGGTTGCCAACCCCAGCTCTAGACTAATTGATTTTTAAGTTTTGCATTGAGGTCATTATCACTGTTACTGGGGTTTTAATACTTTAAGTACACATGTCCAAAGGTAGCCTTATGTTTTTTAAGTTGGACAACTGTTAACTGAATTTTATGTTTGCAGATTTTTTATATCAGATTATTTCTGAGCATACTGTGATTGTTTTGTTTGAGTACACCTTACAAATTACATCAACTTATTACTAAGTGAAAATTTTGTTTTTGCAGACAGTGAATCTTCAGCTAGCTGAGAAAGATTTAAAAGATAATCAAGGAGTGGAAAGTTATGTGACTAAAGTTACAGAGCTTAAAGAAAGGTATTGTTTTGAGACTTGAATCAAATATTGTTAAAATACAGTGGAACCCCGCTATAATGCGCCCCGCCATAACGCGAATTCGGATATAACGCGGTCGTAGCATGGCTCCCGAAATTTTGTATATTCATTCACACATGGAGAAAAAAAATTTGGAGAAAAGTAAAAAAAACAAAACAAGAAATTAACTTCATTTTGGGCATAAGATTAGTTGTGGCTTTTAAAATAATATGATCGTGGCATGGTTCCTGAAATTTGAAATTCATTTACGTGTATTTTTATCGGACCGTGAAAATATTTGTTTAACGTACGAGAAATAGTGTGTAAAATGTTTATTATAATTTGGTGGAAGAATTCGCGTACGACTTTTAATAATAAACGATCGGAACTTAACAATTTATCCAGGTTCTTTAAGTGATTTTGGAGAAGTGATCATGTATGAATTCTAAAATAATACGATATATATAACGTACAAAAATAGTGTGTACAACGCTTGGCTTCTGAAATTTATCAATTTGAACAGGTTGTGGTGAAACTCCGTATTCTACTCTAGAAGAGAAAACTGGTTTCGTTAGGTTTTTGAATTGTTAAGCTGAAGTAAACATTATCAGAAGTGTTACTTATTACGGATCCATGAGTAAAGCCAGTAAATCATGTTTGTGATTGTCTTCCATGAATTCTGTATACAGTCGTTGCTCAAACAATAGCTGACATGGGCTTCTTATTTAACTGCAATCACATCCAAACAGCAGACAAAGCTGTGGTTGATACAAGAGTCGCACAATTTAATAAACATCAAAGGACGAAAGCCGCCAACATGTATGCTGTGCTTGGCGGTGTGATCAAACAACAAACAGTTGAAAGTAAATAATATCCACTTTTTTATCTGTAAATTTAAAGGGTATGAAATTATACATCCGTTCAGCTTAATTTTGTTTTATATAAAAAGTGATTCGTAACCATTGTACGTTGTTTGCTTATATAAAAAAATATTTTACTGTTATGGAAAAGCAAGTTCAAAAACGCAAGTTGTTTTCACATGTTTCTTTTGATGTTCACAAAATCTGACATAAAAGTTATTTGCACGCTGAAATCATGCGTTGATTGTTAATTATTCTCGCATATGATAAAATTTTAGCGGTATGAAATTTGTACAAACACCGTATGTAGACCCGGGAATAGCTGCATGCAATAACCGTACGATATCAGACGTCAAGTAAATGGTTTCAATATTTTGTTCATCCTATATTTTACACGACGAATTCAGACTATTACAAAATTATTGAATATTTTAAATCTGTACGATTTTCAATGAAATTACATCCATTATGGATGAACTGCATGCCACGACGGCACGGATATTCTGAAAATGAGGCTTGTTTTCATCATATATGTAAACATGCACTGTGCATACTTGCCAGAATTCCAGACAGTGTGTGTGGAAGTTTTCAACTCAGAAAAGTGTGTTTTTAGGTCATAGTAGAGGTGGGTGGTGGCTGTGCAAATCACATTTTTACATTATCAATTTTTAATAAGAATTCATATAAATTGTTGAATTTTCTTTCTAAGCGACATTCTTAGTACACTGTAATTGATCAATGAAAATAACACTTACACCTGGGCTATACATTAATATTTAAATACCAGTTAAATAATTTTTTTAAAGTGAAATATAAGTTTTATATATATATCTTTTAGTTCGTTTTAAGCGTAATCATATTAAAATCAATGTTTATTTAAACTTAAAATATTTTAATCTGCTGTAAAAGCTATGTCTGCAAGCGATTCTTGAGAACCTAATAATGTGCCAACTGTGTTTTGATAACTGACTTGTGGAAGTATTTGTTGTATTGCTGCATTGAATTAAAAGCTGGCCTCCTTTGTATTATCATGTTAATTGTGTATTTTGTATCAAATAAAGGAGTCGAAATATAAGAAATCTTAAAAGGCCAGCAAATCCTACAACTGAAATTATAGCAGCCCTGGCTGGATGTCTTGCAAACTCACTGAAGTTGATCAATCAAACACTGTTATAATTGTCATTGTGTATGCAACATAATTGAACAAGTTTAAATTAACTGACTTGTTCATACCTGGGATCAACGATAGCAAGGCAACCAATCGAAAAGAATACCTCGTAAAATAAGAGGTTGGTTTCACAGATATGAACCGTTGTGGGCAAGCGAGTGACTGATAATTCCTGAACTGAAACTTTGATATATCTGCAGGGATGATAAGAAGTTTCACTATTACTTCCAATTAAATCACAACATCAAATAATTGTACTAATTGAACAATATGAAAATTGAGTTTAGACGTTGAGGATTGTCACACAAATTTAATGTCCCTAAATTTTTTAAAAGGAATCTTGTTTGGTGGTGTATCATCAGTCTAGTTTCCAGCTACATTGACTCCCTACTTGGTATTATACTAAAATATACACTCCAGGAACCAGACTAATCAATAAACACAAAAAACAGTGACATAATATGCAGATGTTTTTTTGTACATGGGATGGTTTTTTAAACCAATTGGACATTTTGAAAATAAATGTTATTTATACAGAAAAGCTAACAGTTTCATTAGCAAAAGCGTGTTATTAACAAATATTATCAATATGATTGTTAAACGAGGATTCAGTCATTAAAAAGCCATGTTCCAAAAACACCTTCCCCTGCGGTTTTCTCAATGTCTAAATTGATTTTTCTTCTGCAGTTTTTGAAAGTCACTCAGTAACTCCCGTCCTTGCTTATACTGTGATCTTTGGACCCCATTGTATGCGAGTAATTGAGGGGGAGGTGTATCATCACCACACACATATGCCCATGTAGTATGTGCTCACATTGATGTAATCATAACCATACAATGTTAGATATCATCAACACACACATATGTCCACATATTACGTACTCACACTGATGTAATCACAACCATATATTGTCTGATATCATCACCACATGTATGCCCAGTACATAATATGTGCTCACACTGATGTAATTATTACAACCATGCATTGTCAGATATCACCACACACACATATGCCCACACAGTATGTGCTCACACTGATGAAATAATAACCATGCAATGTTAGATATCATTACCACACTTATGCCCAGTACATAGTATGTGCTCACACTGATGTAATCACAACCATACATTGTCAGATATCATCACCACATATATGCCCAGTATATAATAGTTGCTCACACTCATGTAATTATTACAACCATGCATTGTCAGATATCACCACACACACATATGCCCACACAGTATGTGCTCACACTGATGAAATAATAACCATGCAATGTTAGATATCATTACCACACATATATGCCCACATATTATGTGTTTACACTCATGTAATCACATGCACTCACACATAATGTAAAACAAAAACAAGTTTCTGTATTTAAAATTGTTTATACACTGGACAGTAACCTAATTCAATGAAGGCTTTTCTACTCTCAGCAGTTTTAGTAGGTTCAAAGGTCATCCAAGTGTCATTTGTATTCCGCTTTATACTCATGAGAGACTTGATGGTGATGTTGTTTTTTCACTTCCCCAATCTCTTCCTCAAGTTTTCAAACCATAGAAAATAATCTTTCTGCATCTGAAGTGCTGTGAGGGAGTGTCAAATACAGAGGTCTGAAAAACGAACTGCAGTCAGAAATGGCAGATTGAAATAATTTTGTTTTCTTCATCCTTTTTAACCATACCTCATTCTTCCTGATTACATATTAGCAACTGGTCCATTGATACTTGATTTTCTAGTATATTGTTGGATATACATGTGCGATTACCGGCATAACTTTTTCATTGATCTACAATGGGATGTAATCCATATTAACTCAAGCATTCTACAATTATTTATAAAATACCATAGATTATGCTTTCGACTGAATCCCCCAAATCATATGTTTAAAATTATATTTGACAAAGTTCTCAAATAAATATGGTTTAAACTAAACTAAAGTCAGATATAAAAAAATTATTACTCGTAGATCATCAATGCACCAGTTTTAGCTTTGCATTTCAGTTTAAAGCAAATTATAATGTCAACACATCACCTACATTAATTCTTAACCAGTTATTGTTTCGGTGTCTCTCTTTAATTATACCAGTAGTTAATAAATTGGTCTTTGGTTTCCATCAACAGTCAAAGCCAGTTGCAGCAACTGTTTAAACTGATATTGGCTTTGGCTACCGATACTAGTTAACGTATTGCCGGTACCCCATTGTTCTTTGTCAATAATCCACATCAATTACACTACCAGTTTTTAATATCAAATGGATTAAGAACCAGAGGAAATGATGCCCACTCCCTTCTTTGGATTTAAATAATGAATTTAGCTGTGGGCATTGTTTTCATTGCTATAGTAGTATAGTTTCAATTATAATTGACATGTTAAATAATATGTATTATAAAACTGTTCATTTATGTAATACTGCATTTTACAGATATGTTAAAGTATAATAAAAAGTATGTTTATTTAATTTTCGTTTGTAACTTTTCTGTTTTCTATCTCTTAATTTTCTTCACATTTCTTTATTTCCCTATGGAAAGCCACATTTCCCTAATAATAGCCTCAGTGAGTTTATCTCATCTGTTGAATCTTGCACTCAAGACTGGTTTTGACTAGAATATTCAGCTTTAGACCTTTAACTTACATGTACACTGTACATAGCGTGCACAGCTATGTGGCTCTTGTTGCAATGGATATCATAATTAAAAGATGCATGGGCTGTTTATTCAGCTTTGTCAATTTGATAACAGAACATAGTGGTGCCTTGTACAGGAGTAAAATCACAAGCATGTTAGCATCGGTGATGCAATTTCATGATTGCCGGTAATATGGAATGTCAGTGATATCATTAATATTCATGAAACTGGAAGTTACTAGTGTAAAATATGAAGCCAAGTTATTAACCTGACCTCGTCTTATATTTCGAATCGACTTATATATGGACAAAGGATGGAAAATTTCAGCTTATTCTCCACATTGACTTATAGGCTGGAAAAAACGGTACTCAGAAGGGAACTTTCAGTACTGTGGCAAGGACAGTGTGCAGACTGTACATTGCTAAAAAGACTGTTTGAATTCAGATAAGATACAGGTTGGGATATAACATTTTTTTCTAAGAACTTAGACGTGAATGAGAAGTTAGAAACAGCACAGTAGTTCTTTAAATTGTTGTGATCACATGTCAATTTATTGAACCAAGGTTTTGAAAAATGATGGAAATATGGACAAAAAGTATTAGTAACATTGGTTCGTGAATGCAGTATTGAATCTAAGCATTCAAGCATCACATGATTTTGGAGCACTCTTCATCACAAATATGTGTACCAAATCCACAGAGATAGGCTCAAATACAGTTAAAGAAAAATTGAACTTTGTTCTAGAAGAAATTTGCAAATTGATGCAGAAGGGCCAACAGAAATAAGGTCACTGAAAGTGGTGTGCATTTATTACTTGACATTAGCTTGTTTGTAATCTTGAAAAAATTTCTGGAGGCATAGATTGCAGTGAGATACAAATTGTGTGATCTTTATTGTTAAGCTGATACTTGTTACTTAAAATGTTACCTGTTACCTTTGTCCAATACTTTAATGATACAATTTCCTAATGATACATATTCTTTACTGCACAAACATCCTGAGCACAATAAATCCATTTCTGAACACTGGACTGATTCGTCTGTTTCTATGAACCCAAGATTAGTTATGTAACATGTCCACCTGAATATCCACTCAGCTATTAATTAAATGTTTTAGCTTCTGCACAATAACTTTAGTTATGTCATGTTCCTTTCTCGGACTTCATGAAAATGGCTTGTACCTGGGTCAACTGACAGAATAAAAATGGTATCTGTTCAGTATCTTCAGTTCTACATGACATAGCTGGCTCAGATTTTGTGGATTTCTTCCATATGGGAAACCTATAAATGTCATTGCCAAGGTCAAGATTAAGGTCACGGTGACTGAAAAAAGACAAATGGTTTCTGTACAATAACATTAGTTCTACATCACAGACTGGGATTAAACATCATGGACAGCTTAAAAATGGAGTAAGGAAAAAGCCTATATTTTTTTTATCAGAAGGTCAAAGGTTAAGATAAATGACAGAAAGAAGAAAGATTTGCTTTTCTGTGTACAGAATAAATGTATTCCTTTTGGGGTCTCTAAGATCACAGGATGGTTTTCATATTGGGCAAGAAAGAAGCCTACTGAGTTTGGGGTCCAAAGGTCAGAGTTTCTGTGACTGAAGGAAGAAAAACAGTGTCTGCATAATAGGTTTAGTTCTAGATTACTTACCTTCACCAAATTTGGTGGTGAAAGAAATCATGAGAAACAGGAACCTCTTTTTAATTGAGGAGTCAGAAAGACAAAGTTCATGATCTATTTGACTTGAATGAAAAAGTGGCTTTTGTCCAATATATTTTTATCTCCAGTGAGTTCATGGGTGCCATGCACTTATTGTAAGAAAGATCTGTATATTTGAATGTCAAGGTCAGTGGTCAAGATCATGGTAAGTCTAAGAAGACTAATGGTTTGTGCATAGTAAGTTCAGTTTTGGACTGCAAAGGTTAAGGTCATTTAAGGTCAGTAGTCTTCAGAGTGTACCTTACTGTAATAATGCCTACATCAGAGTTTTACAAATCAAGTTCCATGGATCCTGGGACAAACTCAAATTCAGCTTGGGCAAACTCATTTTTACAACTTGCAGGCACCTCATGTGCAAATTGAACAAACTATGCATGTGAGAGGTTGTGTTTGGTTTGTAATGTTGTATGTTCTTTAAGTTTTATACTCAGTAATCTTACCAGAGTACATATATCAGCACCGTTATTTGTATCTTTTTGTTTAAGTAGCCTTGTGGGCTAATATACAGAATCAAGACATATGTATATGTATATAGACACATGTTTCTGACCCTGTTCAGACCCTGTTAATGCATAATTGGATATTTTCATTTTAGAATGAGAGGAATCCAGGAAGAGATAAATGAAGTCCTGGAGGAGATCAAATATGAATCAGAGGATCTTGAAGAGGATGAAGGAGCAGAAAGATAGCAGACCTTTGACAGTCATATTTGACTGATGGCATCACTGACCAGTTGAATGACGAAATGTGGGAAATTAAAGATTAAACAAAATAAACCTATGGATATTAAAGTATGGATTAATACAGTGACACCTATATGTGAAGGATACTCAGGGGAACATTAAAGGTGCCATTGTAGATGGATGTTCTTAATGAAAAGGCATGCATGATAATGGAAACATAAGAGACCCATAGTGAGTCCTTTATGTTGGGATATTCACTATGAAAGGTTTCACTGTGCAGAGCTATCTTTAAGTATTGATTATTTGTCAAGAAATAATAATTTAGTTATATTGCTGTAAGCTTAATTACACATTGCTAAAATCCCAGTTAAACAAATATATACAACACGTTGATAAAATCCCAGTTAAACAAACATATACAACACATTGCTAAAATCCCAGTTAAACAAACATATACAACACATTGATAAAATACCAGTTATTATGCCAAAGAAACATATACTGGTAATCATTCATATTTGATTGTTATGTCTTGACATCCTAAAAACTGTATTTCTGTCTCTCACAATTGAATGCTTATTCTTAAGTCTCAAAAGTTTTTCCATTTTCATCAGACAAATAATAATACATACTTCATAATATATACTTTTTCAGTTAGTATTGTCCTTGATTAATTGTTACCTATTTGTGGGGGCCTTGAGTGGCTGAGTGGTCTAAAGTGCTCTCCGTTACAGATCACTGCCATTTCACCTCTGTCTGCATGGATTCAAGTCTCACATTCAGCTAATTTGGGTATGTGAGAAAGTTTGCCAGTAGTTTCTCATTGGTTGATGGTTCTTTCCAGTGGTTTTCCCGAGTTCTTCCTCCACCATTAATACTGGCTGCCATGTATAGCCTATCTTGTGCTGAAAAATGGCGTTAAACCATACTACAACAACTGCAACAATAACAACCCATTTGTGATTTATTCTGTTTTATCTTTTGTACTTCAATTTTTCTGACATATTTAAACAACTCTCAGCTCCTAATTGTTAACTTATCAGCTTCGCTTTACAGCCCCCAGAAAGGTCTTGGTCACAAATTACTCTACTATGGTAGCATTATAAATGCTTGTGAATTTTTTAGAAACACATAGGACTAGAACTGTAATATCTCTTGGAATGAAATTATCAGTATTTTATGTTTGTATTATCCTTGCATTAAGTACATTTAAAAAATTTGACATGTCTGATTTTATTAGCACCATTTGGTGAAATAATTGTTTTTCAGCATCATCTCTCATTTTGATTGTCTGAGCAAGTCAGCTTCCTCTAAACAGTTGATAAAATATAAATTTCAGTTCAGAATTTGTTAAAGTTAAGTTGTAATACATTTTGTAAAATAAAGTTGTAATACATTTTGTAAAATATAGTTTTGACTTTTTGCTTCATTGCTGCTGGAAATATGTGTGCACATAACCAATATTGATTCTATTGAGAATTAACATTTATGCTGGCTTATAAGCAACTCCAAACAAAGCCCCAGATCTGCCATTACATAATTTGCCAGTAATCGGGGTCTGTTTATTCATTCTGTTGATTTCCCCTAACAAACTGAATAGACTCTGATCTCCCAGCACAGCATACTATAGCAGATCTGGGTCTGAACAGTTGGACCAGATTTTTAAGTGAGTATATATGGTATCTCCAATAGAAGATATGCTTGCAAGGGTTCTTTTTTATTTCCTTATTTGAATCAGTGGAATCAATGTTAGAAGTAGTAATCTTGCACACAGTTCTTTTTCACTCATCTTTGTATACACTGGGTGCTGTAAGGGATTGGCTGTATATATTATGTTATTATAAATTCATTTCAGTGTACATTGTTTATGATGAAGATCTAATAATTGTTATATTTGCTGGGTGTCCATGGACAAGGCTAGTCATTTCTTCCAGAAATACATTACCCAGTCATATTGTTTGGAGAACTTCCACTACCTTGCCAATCCAGCACTCCCAAGCTATAAAAGAAGAGACTTTTACCACATCTTTTGCCTTGTTTTATCAGTAAAGTTTTCCACCAATATTCTGGTCATGCTAACTGAACATCTAGACTTTTACAAAATCCTCCAACCGGTATAGCTGCTGCACAATTACAATCACAAGTGGCAGCTGCTGGTCCTATCGGCAAAGAAACACCTAAAGAAAAAGAATCGGAAGAAGTTACACTGTTTAAAAAATTTACTGATGATTTGATTAGTGTGATTTTAAAAAAAATGAATAATCTGAATGGTCTAGCTGGTTTTGCATTTGCAGGTTTTAGTCATAAAGAAAACTACTTAAAACCGGAACATAATAAATCTGTAGGCAGAGAAAAGTGGATATATCACATAAAATTTAACAAAGAACGAATTTCAGAGACTGATACAACATATATGTTATACAGGAAAAAATAGAAGGTTTTGAAATAGATGTTCGGAGAAACAACAGAGCTCGTAACCTAAACGTCCTCCGCTGCTGCCATTTGAATTTCCTCCACCGCAGTAAGAAATAGAAAAACAAGAACAGCAAAAGAAAAAAAAAACAGAACAACAAAAGTTTGTTTGTTTGTTTGTTTGAAACAACAAAAGAGCATCAAAATCTTCAAAGCAAGAGCCTTCCTATCAACTTTCTCTACCTCAACAAGAAAGAATAACAGATGAGGATAATGAATTCTTTTTAAAGTTTGGGAATAATGAAACTTTTAAAAGAAGAATCTTATGATGCGCAAGGTGCTACTGGTAGTGGATTTTCTCGAGGAAGTGGTCTTGTTACCTGCCCTAATAATATTCTCTCCAACATAGCACGATTAGAAATTATCATAGGGGCTGCACGGGTTGGAAATAATTCTCCAGAAATGATTAATGAAGCAGCTGATATTTGTTGATTATTTCAAGGTGGTATTACGGATATCGGCGTATATCGAAAATTTATCGATGAACTCGTTGATGGTTATCATATTGACTAATTGTCACCACGATTAGATATAACGATAAAAAATAAGATGATCATACACTAGCATCATTATAAACCAACCGTGGTCAGAGTAGTAAACTCTCGATTACCCGTTTATAGAACGATTTATGGAGACGGTCTTGGTAATGTTATTCAAGAGTTATTTGCAAGGATGGCTCCCAAAATAGCACCAATCGCAAAACAATTATCAATGAAAGCTGTTAATGTTATTGGTGAAAAAGCTCCTTGTGCTCTTGGTAATATTGCCAGTGAGGCATTTTCTGCAGCCAAAGAAAGACTAACACGATTAATACGATGAAAACCGCAGCCACTAGTAAAACTGGCATCCACGGAAATCATGCCTGCGAATGTCAGTAAAATAATAAAACCAAGCTGCGGATAAAAAAAACTAGCAGCCATGCTGAATCAAGGATCTGAACAATGACTAAGAAATATTGCCACAAATTTAAAAGCAGAAAGCGGTTTGAGATCGCGATTTAGATCGAGAAATATATAATAAAATGTTCAAATCTTCACCCGACCCAGGATTTGATAAAGACGCACCTGTTATCAAAGATGAATGAGTACGCGATTATCAGTTTTATTTTGATAACGCGACACAACCAAATAGTCGATCAAGAATCGAACTTCAAGTCTATGTCGTAGGCGCGTTGTCATAGTTGATTTAGTTGTATACTTGGTTATATCTGTTATTGCTGGAACTTGTTTGTTGCTATCAACGTTAACACCATTAGTGAGTACCCTAGTGATGTTAGCAATGTGTTTTAGCGACAGCAACAATAGCTAGTGTTGCTAATATAATTGGAAAAAAATATCCACATGCAGTCAGAATAAACTAAACGAGTATATAATTAAATTACATACCACGACGACTGCATATTCCCAATTATCATCATCACCGCTCCGGTGGCCTAGTGGTTAGAGCGTCCGCCCCGGAAGCGGGAGGTCGTCGGTTCGATCCCCGGCCGAGTCATACTAAAGACTTACAAAAATGGTACTAACAGCTGCCTCGCTTGACGCTCAGCATTAAGAGGTTAGTGTTAGGACTGGTCGGCCTGGTGTCAGGATAATGTGACTGGGTGAGACATCATGCTACATGTCTGCAGCATGATGTCTCAGTGCTAGACATCACTATAAACTGCCTCACTGCAGACATCGTAGCGATATGACTGAAAAATTGTTAAAGTTACGTTAAAAATCCTAATCAAACAAACAAACCAATTATCATCATTGCTGACAAAGAGTCTTAACGACGATATAATATCTGATGAGTTCACAGCGATGATTAGGATTTAAGAATCCACGATGACAAACCACAGTTTGAAAGAGAATGAAAATAATAATGTCCTTGACAGAATCGAGGGCGCTACTGCAACAGGTAGCCGCGAATACATCCTCGGCAAGAACAACAATGATATCAGTATCCTCATCCAACCCTGAATTCGGCGTGAACTTTCCCACTGCGATTCCAGTTAAACAAATCGCGCTTGCCCAATTACGAGTATACTACAGCTGGCCAAATATCTGGTCAAAATCATTGAGGGGGGCCAACAGCCAAATAATTCGCTGATATTTGCAAATAAAAAGAAACCAGATTGAACCCTTGATTGGAACGTTGTTTCTATTCCAAAGGGGAATTATGATGTCGAGGATATCAATAATTAATTCCAGCATAAAATAAAATCCATAACAGGAAAGAAATCAGCCGCAATAGAGATATTATCCCGATTATGTCGTGGATATATATCAATCATGGATTAGAACAGTGCTATGATGGCCTGAAATTCCTCCTTAGGCACCACCACCACCACCACCAGAACCAAATAAGTCTGATTATACGACAAATTCAGTCATATCACGAAATGACCCCATCATACAAAAGAGACTTACTCGATATAAAAAATGCAACAGGTGGCTATCTTCTTTCTATTAAAGTGAATTAGTAATTCACCCATGATGAAATATATACATGGAGATTTATTTTTCAATAAACTCCAGAAAAACTACATATATATCCATTTATCTACCTGAAATTATTGCTTATTTTAAAGAAATCAATCAAGAACACAAAATACAACTACAGCGACTACAGCAGGGTTTCCAAGAATCTAATCACGGTGAAATCATCACGCGAATTATATTATTTTTTAAATCGGCTTGTATCCGACATGATATATATCAACCAGCGTGTAATCCATGCAACAATTGATACCCCTGACGCATATTACCTTAAACAACCATGTTTAAGGTATTACTAAATAACAAGCTGATCTACCGCATTTCGAGTTTCCCGGGTATAACGCAGACGAACTAAAAAAATCAACCAATGATCTTATATATACATTCTTTTCTGAAATGCACGAATTGTGGGGGGAAAAAAACACTACCACCGGCAACTATTATCCGTTACAACAATGATCCACAATGTGGTAGTAGACATATATCACCCGGGAACGTTCACATAACTTCAGTGATTGCAGTCAATCTCGTTTGTGATGCAATCAATGGAAGTTATCAGACAAACACAAACATATCAAATCAGGCACAGCAGAGATATATTCTGTATACTTTCACTCCTCAAGTATCTCCTGGAAGTTTAATTATACAAATACCAGTTAACCTCGTGTATTTACGATGCCATATTTCACTACTAACTTGAGTGAATTTCAAACTTACGGACCAAAGCGTTAACTTAATTGATTTATCTCAAGAAAAATTACAAATAAGTCTGTAAATAAAATCCTGATTCAGAATAATAATATTTTTGAAAAACTTCCACACAAAAATTGGTCGATATGGTTGGTCTTGTAGGTAAATACCCCTTCAGAATTAGCAAATCGGACGATTTTCGTGATTTTTAATAGTAAATACACTTTCAGAATTAGCAAATCAATCCAAGTGCACAGATCATATATAAATACTTCAGTCGCATAAAAAATATTATTATATATTATTGTAAAATCAATCGATTTGCACGATTTTTACTATTAAATACCCTTTCAGAATTAGCAAATCGGTCGGTGTGGTTGGTTTTGTAGGGATAATACCCCCATCAGAATGTGTCAATCAGACGATTTTCGTGATTTTTACTAGTAATTACCCCTCTCAAAATCAAGCGCGATGATAGATTTCTCGATAAAAACGACCAAAATAGATGACAATCTGACAGAAATTAACGAAATCTGACAAGAAATTCACAAAATCATAACAAAAAAATACTTTTAGTATCAACACGCACGAAAGCGTGTAGTGTACTTTTGTCTACTTTCGTTTTCGTTACTTAGAACTCGCTTCTATTCTCGGAACTAGTTTCTTTAATCTTTTTTTAGCTGCCTTACACGTGAATTAAAAATTTTCTTTGTTTCATATTCCTTTGATAATTCCGATTTAATTGTTTCTGCTGCGGTAAAGACGGGTACGAATTTACTTACCGTAATTCACTGTTAACCGCTAATGAACCGTGAACAGCCTGCTGGATTAGTTTGATAAATCAATATTCCGACGGTAACGTATACCTATTTACGGATTTTAACTCTAAATCAAAAATGATTTTGTCACAATTTAGTTTATCGGATAATTGTAATCTCTCATTTGTCAAATTTGTAATAGCATAAACTATATCATTGATATTTTCATAGTTCATTATATAATTATTATACCTTTAAATAAAAATAAATTTAAAAAAAATAAAAAGTAGCATGATGAGCGGTTATCATTCACTGGATCCCCTTTATTGGCCTTGTGTCTTTCATATAGGATCCTTTTCTTCTATGAGACTTTTGTGTCTTTGACCCTATGACCGTTTCTTTTGGCCGATGCCCCCATAAACAAACCTCCAGCGAATTTTCTAAGCGAAACAAAATGTTAGAATAATCACAAGGCTGTCTATGTATTTAAATTTCATGCACACATACCCCTCAAGATCAAATCCTGGGGTAGGTGCGAAACCGCACCCACCACGTTATTCGAATGTGATGGGAGATGTGCTCCCCCACTTATATAGAAAAACCGCTATTACGCAACCGTCGATAATATGCCGGTTACAGGATTCAAACATTTGAATTTCGGCACTATAAACGGACGCTCTACCATTGCACCAACAAACTTTCTTCTTTGAGATATATATTTCAGAATTGTTATATAGTGAAGGAACCCTTAACACATAGGTGGTTTTAGATTGCAAAAAAAAAACAACTTTAATCTAGTTCTATTTAAATAAAAATAATACTACTTGAATCTTGTTCTATTTTTAAAAAAGTTGATACAACTTTAATCTAATTCTACTTGTAAGTCTGATTATTTCAGGTATACATGAATAGTGATTTCACATCGTTGTAGTCAAGGGAGGTAGCCCTATTAATTTCTTACACCTCCGTGGCGGAGTTATTTCCCTTCGATTTAGATATATTAAAACCGATTTTTTTTTAATGAAAATTTTTCGAAAAAGCCGATTTATATACATTTTCTGCTACATATCAAACAAAAGGCATGCAAATATCAAAATACCTGCTGCGTTCCTTCATTGATTAAAATATTCTTTCCTCACCGGTCTCAATATTTATTGATTTTATAGGTCTCGCATGTTTTTGTTGCATTCCTGTACAAACACGTTCAGAATTCTGACTTTGTGTGATAGCTTGAAGGTTAGATAAAGAATTATTTTTAGGATCTGTGTCAATGCAATCAATCACAAAACCATCCGGGATTTCTCAATTGAAACATTCAAAAAAAATCCGATAACAAAGATATTTTTTCTTCCAGCAGTAAATATTAAATAATCAAGATTATTGACAAATCCCACCTGTTTTTTTTTTCCAACTGAATGAGTCTGACTACACCATCACGAGATACTTCATAATTCTTAATTGTGGAATCCTTTACAAATTCCTGGTTCATATATATATATATATATATATATATATATATATATATATATATATATATATATATATATATATATATATATATATTGTTTAAATTATTATTGGTCTAGATTGTTACATGAGAATCTAGCAATATAACAATATACCGCTAATCCTCCGGGGTTCTTATAAACCTACCCCTGACTTTGTCCGGGACTCACGTCGTTGTTTCTTTTATCATAATACCATATAAGTTCTCTGTATCCCTTACCACCACATTGGAGACACAACTGTATTTATTCTCTGACTCCAACACCACATCGTATACAATATTTTGGACCTTGGCAACCCATTTCACACACTCTGTGAATGATATCCGCAAAATCCATTTACGCACAATCTGTTACAAGGAATTACAGATCATATCATCAGCCATTTGCACTGGTTTTTTGTTTGGGTGCATTGTGTATGTATGTATGTATGTATGTATGTATGTATGTATGTATGTATATATATATATATATATATATATATATATATATATATATATATATATATATATATATATATATATATATATATATATATATATATATATATAATATACACACACGCGCGCGCACACAATGCCCCCAAACATCTTTTATTTAAATACTTGTCTTAATTGTAGTATGGAGGAGTTTGAGATATTATCCAAAATCAAACCCTGGAAAACTTCAAAACTTAATCTCGATAGAATCTCTGTCAACTTACCAATAAAAACTCTGGCGGAGAATATAGCGCGATTAATAACATTTATGATGCTAAGAACGAATTTAAGAAAGATGGCACATCTCACACCTGGTCAACATTTTGAATCAAAAATAGTGTTGATGCTACAATGAACGATAAACGAGCAGCGGGTATAATCGCGTATCTCGATAATTAAAAGTATTTTCTGAGAGTTAAATTTATTATAATAGCAGAAACAGGAAATTGGATTATTCTTGTTAAATACGACCATGTATTCGCTAATTTAAAAAACCGTCATTGTGAGGCAAAGTTCCAGACCAGGAATATTGACCGGAATTGACAAACCGTATTATGAGCGAGCGTATCCTGCGACCACGGTTAATTATGGAATTTATTCGATAAATGAAAAGGCTAGTATTGAGAATCTGAATCCGACAAAACTGTCAAGGATAAATTGTGTAGCCGAACGAGTAGCAGAGCATTTTACAAATGCGATGCGTGGAAACGGTCTGACAGATCTAAGACGTAAAAAGATAAACGAATGGGCTGAATCAATCAAGAATATCGGTACTCAATAAAAGATGTTACTGAGCTAGAAAAAAACATTAGATTCACAATAACCGTGGCAAAAAATAACAGGAGAAATATTATACGAATCGAAATATTAATAATAAAACGGAACTCCAATATATATTATTGATCATAATGCTTACACGTGGACTAAGGCAGTAAAAATATTTCTACGAGATCGAATTGTAGAATATTACCCTGAAGAAATTTCTTGCAGGAATATGTTTGATTTTATTTACGAGTTAAGTAAAAACGATCCTGTATCGGTGTGGTTATTTTAGAGTTTTGAAAATGAAAAAGGTTCATTTTATCAATTTGAAAACCTAATGGTGAAATATATCGCACGGAATCTCTTCATGAAACGACGAGGAAACTCTGAGAAATTTGCAAGGGATAATAACGAGCAATTATTAGCAAACTGTTTTACAGTCTCGTCAGTTGCAGCCGACTTTGCCAGAGAGATGGAAATCTGGAAGCCAACACGATTTTAATTTCTCTCGCATGTTCAAGCTAGTTGTGTTAAATACGGACACGACTGATTATGGAATACCAGGTATGATTCTAAAAATGTTATCTCGGTTGATATGGTTGCGTATTATCCAGGAAGTTTCCTCGGGTATGGAGAGTGTGCTGGGTATTTTCAACCGATTTGGACGTTCCACGCACGATATGACACGAGTTGCAATAAATGGATCACTACCCGATTTTGATTTAACCGGATTCGCTTGTGTAATATCATTCGAGTTTGCTAAGGAACTCCATCCGATTTCTTATGTTTGGTTTGGTAGACATTTGTCTGAAAAATACTGGGCACCAATAGTGTTATTACGATACATGATTTATTGTAAAATACTGATATCGCTGATTGTCGGCGACGCAATTATATCATATAAAAAATAGACTGATGTTTGGTTACAACAACCTAATGATGATAGCGTTGATAAAATTATTAACGATTACAAGGAAAATTTTCCTGATCTCGCCGAAGACTATATTGTTAAACGATCTAAGGAGATCTTTGACAACAGGTGTGAAATCAATGATAAAAACGGTAGAAGAATAAGCGGTAAATTTACTCAAGGAGACGCATACGATCACAAACAACATTAAAAACGGCTGATTCTAGATGACGCTGAGTACGATTTTATAATCCCAGATGCAACAGCGAAAAATATATTTGTCATTCGTGAAAACGCTTACTTGTCTGACGGAACACGGTTTGGTACAATTGTCAGTTACATTGATGGTGAATCTCCTCAGTATAATCATCTAAGATCATATATGCTGGCTTATGGTTCTATAAACCTGCTATCGATGATAAATATATTTCCTGACACCGCAGTCAGACTCGCCACGAATTCATTTTATTATATAGATAGCAAGCATATAGAAGCAGTGGCTAGTTTTACAAATTCTGATGCGCCATGGGGATCAATAAAACAGGAAATGTTACACGATTATTCTGAATCCGCAAATGTTACGGTTGAAGATAATAACCTGAAAAGTAATCAAATATCAGAATCATTGAGGGCACCTTCGTTATCAGATCCAATATGTAGATATAAGACCGTTTACTTCAACGAATGTGGCGAGTCTGGGAAGACTTCTCGTGTTATCGAATTATTTCGGGAGAAGTCAGATTTAGTCCTCTTTACACCTACACACAGACTTGCCAGAGAGATGAAACAACGAGGAGTTAATTCCTGCACTTATCACAGTTTCTTTCGGTATAATGGTGACGCATGGACTCCTGATCGAATGGGTGAGAAATATATTCCAAAGATCATTTTTGGGGGATGAGATATGCAGTGTCGCTGGATATATTAAAAATGTTTCTTGATTGGCTATTATTTAAAAATACAGCCGTGATAATGAGTGGCGATCATGGTCAACCATTGCCATGTGTTGGTTTGTCTCCGCATGATTGGCTAAAGTAAGTTGTAGATTATTATGAAAAAATTAATACTGATCATAGAGCGCTTGATCCAGAATTAAGCGAGTTCAAGAAATTAATCAGATTACAGTCGGAAAAAATCCAGTGCGAAATAGCGCGTAAAATAATTCCAGAAACCTCGTTAAATGATTTTTGGGAAGCGTGGAGACCAAACGATTTGATAGTGGCAAGTGGAAAGATAGTCAGAGACACACTTCAGCGACAATTATTTGAAGCGCATAAAGAAAAGTTTCCAATGCTACCAGTACCGTTATGTTATAGACCAGCTGATACACAAAGACAAAATATTGAAGTTGATATTCCTGGAGAAACAGAAAAACAGAATCTCGTATTGAATGATATTGTTCTGGTCAATATGGATGTTATCGAAGATGCATTGCGCGCTGACAAATCTCCCTGGACGCTAGAATATGCATTGACGATACACTCATCTCAGGGGATAACCATCTCTGATACAATTGTTTGGATCATAGATCAACTTCGGAGAGTTATTTTAAATTCTAATGACGACGCAAACAATGAAATTGTCAGCGAGATAAAACTCCCTGGTTATAAACAAAGTGACCAAAAAATAGTGTCTTTGATATTGATGTTGAATTTATAATAATGCTGAAACAACAGCAGAATAATCATTGTGCGAGCTGTAATTGTATAATGTTATGGTCCTGGCCTAAAGACAAAAACCCACGCCAGTTTACCGTAGATAGGAAAGACCGCAGTCGTGGCCATACACGAGAAAATACGATGCTGTCCTGTCTTGAGTGCAATATAGTCGCAAAGGTGCTAGTCAAGTGATCGCGGTGGTAATTGTTTATCCTCAGGTATCACTTGCAACTAACTGTTCACGTGTAAATCCACGCTGAGGGTAAATCCAATCTGTAGATAGTAACGGTCTACCAGTGGATCTTGTTATGTTAGAAAGTTTTTTTAGATCTATCACTCCAGATAGGATCAGAAGCCCTCATTTTACTTCCCTCGAGCTCACCTGGTTCATATAAATATTGGACAGTCATCACTTTACCAAGTATTTTTTGTTTTGAAAAATAATTTCGTGCGGGTATATATTTTATGTGATCGCGCTATTAAGTTTCATATTGGTTGTCCGAGTAATTTCAATTTTAATGCATTTATCACACTTGGTAATCTTGCAACCCATTCACGAGATCTCTTGTCTTGAATAAATTCCTTCGCGTATTGATATTCAAACCTCTCTGCAAGTGTTTGATTACATCGTTCAACAATTGCCTGATCACGGTGTATTGCAGTATGTCTTCTTCTGATGGTGACATTACGTTGCTTCATTATTGATAACACTGCATCTTGAAATTCCTTGCCAGGATAAACCTGTAATAGATTAGGCCATTGCAAAGGTCCTCGACGATAAATTCGTTCAAACGCAGATGCAACTTCTCTCACCGTCTTTGTAGATAATGGCTCAGCTTCATTGTATCTACTCGCAACATCAACTACAGTTAACGCTTACTTGTATGTTACTCAACGTCTAGTATCAAGTGGTAAGAACAATATATCCGTCTGATGAACTTTATTTGGAACACCGACATCAAAATGAGCATACTCGATTCTTTTAGGCGGTGGTAGATAAATCTGCCATATTGGCTGTCTTGATAACCAATCTACTGCAGTAACCTTTTGTTCTTTGCTGCTTTGGCGAGTTTATTAATAGCTGTGTTACCTCTCCAGTATCCTCTTGGGGAATAATAAATAGATTTCATAATATTAATTACCGACCCTTAATACTAGTTTACCCTTCAACGCAGATCTTGCTAACAAGTTAGCTAATGATTCCTTGAAAAATTTATTCGTAATAGAATTTAACTCGTGAATCAATTTCACATCTGTGAGATGTCTATGCTGCAGATTGTTACTTTTATAAGCAACATCACGGGTGTGACATGCCTTATCAATAGCGTTTATAGGATATTCACCTGCTTTTGGTTGGTCTTGGCTGTCAAGTCTGATATCAAGTCTGGTTCCAGGGCCGCAGTAATTATATCCTGGAAGATGTTTTTCTCCTGGGTATTTAACCCAAGGAGTGTCTGGTAATTTTGTCAATTCTGATGTAATATCACCTCCTCGTTTTTTATAAATTCGATTTGTCACCTGATTTTGCAGAAATAAATCTAAATTTCTTTATTCCACATTGTGCACACTTACCAGCAAGTGCTGATCTGTTATTTGTTGTTGTAATTGCTGTGTTAAGTCGTGTGTGCTAGTACGCGTCTTACATCTCACACAATATAGATCAATAATTTATTTATAATAACATGAATGTAATTGATTTTTAGCGATAAGAACGCGAGAACCTGTTAAGCATATTGCTGCGCTACCAAATTCCATCAGAATAATAATAATTGGACCATCTAGGAGTGGTAAAACGCAATTGCTACTTAATCTGATAATGAGATGGTTAAAATGGGAAACGAAAATGAAGCACCGATTATTGATGAACTTGATGGAAATATTAATAATTTAGTTGTGTATGATGTGATACTGGACAAATAATCAAATCCGACTTGGATATTTTCTCGAGGCAGACATAAAAAAACACGTGTGTGATTTATGTAACCCAGCGGTATACACAAATCCCTAACGTAATCAGAGACAACTGTAATATTCTTGCTGTGTTTAACGGGGTTGATATACATACACTTAAAAAATATTCATCAAACCTGGTGCAGCGATGATATGGATTATAACCTTTTGAAAATTTATTTAGTCATGCTCAGTCAATCCCGCACGGGTTTGTAACAATAAATTTGCATGACCCCAGATCAAGATATCGTATCAGACTTCATAAAATGTTTTGATAAAACCGTGGCAGCAGAGAGTGCGCGACATCGAATATGCGTCAAAAAGTAAACAATCACGCGTCAAATAATTTTTGACGTTATATTTTTCGGTTTTGGAGGAGACCTTAGTTTACCAAATGGACGCCTCTAACAAGTTGTAGGGTTTGCCCTCTCTGTTGCTTATTAATCCTATTAGAGTAGATTAAAATATAGTTGTGTTTTTGTCCCACGTCAAGTTTAAGAATTGTACTATGGTATGCCCATCTCTTTGTCAAACTGATTTGGTTTCTGCTCAGTAGCTTTAGCTGTTAATCGTAGATCTTGACCAAAGGGCTTACACTTTCAGAGTCAAAACTTAATGGTCAAAGTCTCTATAACTAAAAGACAAATTTTTGTACTTTAGTTCAACAGCAAGACCTGTACCAATGTGTCGTAGCTGCTTGTGGGTCGGTGGTTCTTTCCGGGGTTCTTCCTCCACCATTAGTACTGGCCGCCAAGTATAGCCTATCTTGTGCTGAAAAATGGCGTTAAAGAACAACAAATGTGTCTGGAAAATATTATGGTGAAAAGATCTAAGGTCAATATCACTATTGCTGAACGATGAAACATTATTTCCTTACAATTACATGTACTTTAATGTTATACTATATACCTTGAATGAAATTTTTGAATGGCTTGCACTTCAGCTGAGAAATAAGTCCATTAATCTGTTTATGTTTCTTTACAGTAGCCTAATCTGTGGATCACAAACAGTAACTAGAATGTATAAATGGCTTACACTTGGAGTAAGAAAAGCCTGTTGATTTGTAGGTTGACGGTCAAAGTTACTGTATCCAAAAGGTTATTAACTTCAGCTCTAGACCAAATTGTATGGCAAGTGCCTATTTGGGGTAAGAAAAGGTAGATTGAATTTTGGATCAATGGTTAGGGATGCTGTAGTTTGAAAAGGAAAATGGCTTCTGCGCAATAACTTTAGTTATAAACCAAATATCTTGACTGAAATTTGTGCGCACCTTGTTTGCACATAAGGCATGCAAAGAAGCCTGTTGGCTTTGGGCCATTTGATACGGTCATTGTGACTGAAAGAAAAAATTACTTTTGCGCAAGGACTTTTGTTCTATATTTAAGTCCATCACCAAACTTTGTTGATGGTTTGGTATACAATTAATAAGAAAAAAAATTGATTTTGACACTGAAATATCAGGTTGAGTTCAAGTCAAATATGACAATAGTCTTTCTTTGAAGAAAATTTATATATAGATTGTTTTCTCTTGATCAAATCTTGTGTATGGCTTGCACCTATATCATGAAAGAAAACCTAACCTTATTGGGATTGTGATGTTCTAGGATCAAGGTCGGTGTGATAATAACAAGAATAAAAAGCTTGGGTAAAACAACTTTATTTCACCTCAACTAAACAACTAAATGAAAAAAACATTTTCATAGTGCAGCAAGAATATATATATATATATATATATATATATATATATATATATATATATATATATATATATATATATATATATATATATATATATATATGGCTTTCTTGCGCTAAGGTCCTCTGAATGTTTTGCTTCTGCGGGTCACATGCTACTTTAAAAACTTTACCATTAACATTATGCATTATGCCCTGTTTTGGAATTTTCCTGTACTGTGACAGCATTGCCTTTTTCCAAGCAATTGTCTGCCATATGTCCGTATGATGATCCTATTCTTTATAAGATGACACCCTGGATACACTCAAATATGAGCATATGTTTTTAGTGCTGTATCAGATCTAGAAATTCTAACTCTGATGTAATCATTTTGTTTTTGCAAGAATACATTAATCTTTGATATTGCTTCAAGACATCTGGCTTCATAGATATCAAGTCAAAGGTGTGCACTCAGGGTTCTAATATACTACATAATCTCGTATTAGACATTTAAAATCAGAATCCACACGCACAAAAATGGCAAAGGACATACCAAATGGCAAAACAAGATCTCTTGACTTCTCCACAGAAAATCAAACAAAAAGGAGAATATGACTAATTTCATAATCCTGTGTGTGCGTGATTTGGATTTTTTAACGTAGCTTTAACAATTTCAGTCATACTTCTATGATGTAGCATGATGTCCCACCCAGTCATATGATCCTGACACCAGACCAACCAGTCCTAACACAAACCTCTTAATGCTGTGAGCCAAGCGAGACAACTGCTAGAATTATTTTATAAGTCTTTGGTATGACTTAACCGGGGCTCTAACCCATGATCTCACGCATCCAAGGCTGACGCTCTAACCACTTAGGCCAAGAGAGATGTTTAGTCATCTAGAACAACAGAACAAAATAGAGTTTCTGCTAGTGCCTAACGAATTCTCAGCCTTGCACAACTAGTTGAAAAATTCTTGTTTGCCAGAATCGATATTTACAGTGCTGTTTTGTTTTATTGTTATATTTGCCAACTTTGCTGCGCAATTATTCGTCTGTCTTGATTCGGTCTCAAGAAAGGTAAATGCGATTATCTGGCTTGGTTGCATGCAGATGCTCAGTAATATCGTTCATAATGAGGTCGTGAGGGCATTCGAAAATAAAACGATATGTTTGTTCTGCTTTCAACTGCGATGAGGATGTGGCCATTGCTGGATTTTTGTACGAATTGCATGACCCAGGATATCCCTGACATCTTCGTTTTCATTCGATATATATATATATATATATATATATATATATATATATATATATATATATATATATATATATATATATATATATATATATATATATATATATTCCCACTATGAAAACGAAGTCATATGGACAACGTTCTTTTGCATAGCAGGGCCCAGCAACGTGGAACGAATTGAACATTGAACATACACACAAAGACCAGAGGTGTAGCTAGAGTGTTTGGAGCCCGGGGACAAGATTAATTTTTACTATTTAAAAATAAAACTCAACTCTGAAACCCATTATTTCAATATCTCAAAGCCCATTTAACGCCTCCCTCCCCCCACTAGTCTGGCGCCCGGGAACATCTGCCTCCCTCCCCCCAGCTACGCCTCTGACGAAGACAGAGTGATCCCTTTCATGAGTGTTCGTAAGACGCACCTTTTAGGACTGCAAGAGCAAACTTAAAGACCTAATAATGTTTCGTATTTTCAGCATGTTTTTTATGTTTTCTAATTTCATGGTGTTTTCTTTTTGTAGTCATGTCGTTATATATGCTGTAAAGCGCTTAGAGCTTCTAAAGATTAGGCGCTATACAAAGTTATCATGCAAGCAACGGATATATCTTGTGTTAACTCGAAATATAATGCAGGCAGCGGCAGTAACTCGTTTGCCCCTGCCATCATGTTTTGTGAAAAATCATTGTATAAACTGTCACCTCTCGTTCGTTGCATTACTTGTGTGCAATCTCGTTCTCTAAGCATGCTAAGTCATCATCCACTTTTGCGTAAAATTATTATACAGTCCTCATCATTCAGCATAATATTCCATAAATATTTGTCTCAACAAGAATATATGCAGCTCTTTATAAATGGCAGGAGGGATAAAGGTGGCTAGTCTATTTACCCGAACGGTATTACAAGAGCTAAAGCAAATACTTTTTTTCCGATACGCTATCTTGATTCATTTCCTTACGTTAGCTGATAGCGACGCCAGCATCTCTTGATAGAAAATGATAATGTTTGTGCATCTCAGATTGATTATACGAACGACGATTCAAGTGAGCCCAAAATCCCTTTTTTATCCTACTACTGTTCTTTAACTAATTTTCTCGCAATCTTTCTGTCACTCTACATTATATTCATTTTCCTTTTGACATACCAGAGAGAATGCATTTATTCTTTACGTCCAATTGTGATAGCACATCGTGTTAGAAGCCATCAACCGGCTTACTATAGGAAACACACGGTGCACGTGCATTTTTGTATAACCTGTCTATGTTTTCAGACCATCAGCCTCTCTCCTAACTATAACTAAGTAAACCTATTTTAAGTATGTACTACTTACCTGCTGCTACTGCACATACTCCCCCCCTCCCCTCTGTGGTCTTTTTTACTCGGACCAACTCTGAAGAGGAAGATATTCCATGTTCTCTGTTACTAAGGAAATCAGACAGGGATCATATCAGTTTGGACTTTCAGATACTATTTGGAGGAGGGAATATTTAACTTCTACTGGGAACGTAGCCTCCAGGGAAAGGAAGCAATACATTGATGTCAGGTAAGTATTACATAACTAAAATCAATCCCTCCCACAAGAAAAAAATGCACGTTTGGAAATATTTATTTATTTATGTTAAATCAGGTGTCTGTTTTATTTCAAGTGGGTAAAAGCGTGACAAGTGTTTATGTTTCCCCCATCTTGTATGTTAAGCTTGTCTGGCAGAAGGCAGCTTGGCTTTTAGCGAGGATCCTGTATCCACCAACAATTGTTTCTTATTCAGAGATTTTGACTCGGTATTAACATGATTTCAGACGAGTTTGATAATCAGTGAAACCCACTGTTATTGATATGGTGACCTGGACATCATCCTTGATGTATAAACAGGTTTTAATGAAACTTTATGAGATTTACTGGTATTGTGACTACTTGGATAAAGTTTGGGCTTATAAAGTATGTCTGCGGCATGAAGCCCCAGTGTATACATCAATATAAGCTGTTGCACTACAGACATCGTAGCGATATGACTAAAACAAATTGTAAATTACGTTAAAAATCTAAATCACACACACAACTTTAGCCACTAATTCCACAGAATTTACAAACTTAAAGTAGACAAGTACTGGATCAAACCATTTTGAATTTTACCTCTGTTAGTGAATATTTCGTATACAAATGTGTGTAACATAATTCCTCCAATAAAATACAGGCATTGATAATATATATGCAATGTTATTACAAGACTGTACTATTGCTCTACAGTTCAATTAGAAAGGCGAGTCAAGGAGAAAGCAGTTTATTTACAGCTTGAAAGATTCCCTACTGAGAGAAACACTTTGTGCGAATATAAGGCCGGGTTCAGAGGTGCGTTCTTCATAGATACATGTTTGATTCATCCGTCTAATGGTTTCAAACTCATACTGATAAAAGTATTTAAACAGTAATGATTATGCTGAATCATCAAACGTGCTTTTGAAACCATATATCATTTTATTTGCACCAAACTAAAAAAAATGTGAATTAAATCAGTTCAGTGGCTTTCAATAATATTTTAGTAACAACACAAATAATCAATGTCAGTTGGGTAGAATCAAAACCAGGCCCCCTACTAATGTGTGTTATGGCACGGTCAGTAATGTTAACTACAACTAGGGGCCCCAAGTGGTCGAGTGGTCAAAAGCGCTCTCCATTACAGATCACTGCCATTTCACTTCAGTTTGCATGGGTTCCAGTCTCTGATTCGGCCAATGTGGGTATGTGAGAAAGCTTCAATAGCTTTTCGTGGATCGGTGGTTCTTTCCTGGGGGTATTTCGGGTTCTTCCTCCACTATTAATACTGGCCGCCATGTATAGCCTATCGTGTACTGAAAATGACGTTAAATCCTACAACAACAACAATTAACCACAACTGTAAATATCTTTTATATGATGTTGATAGCGTCGGTCCTTTCGCACATAAAGTACACTGAAAATATCTAAAGATTTGAGAGGGAAAAAACCTTAGTCTTTTCAAAGCTTGCTGTAATTACAAACTGTCAATGTACTTAAGAAAAACAGCGCAATTTTTGGGATCAAAGATAAAAGCAAGCAAGCTTCATCTATCATTTTCACTGGCCGCCATGTATAGCCGACCTTGTGCTGAAAAATGGCGTTAAACCCTACAACTAATCCTACGTGTAAGAAGACCTCGACGCTGATATTATTGTTGTGTGCGTCACGAGACAAACTAAAACAAAAATAACGTGTTATGCCTAACGCTGTAGGACAAACAACAAGAAGCTACCGAACTCAAAGTTATGTGCAATGGCCACATCATTAACCCATACAAATCTGTTAAATACCTTGAATCAATATTTATACATTTTTGTCAAGGAAAGATAATATTTATAATATTATTTAGAAGTTAGTTCACGCCTAGTAGTTCTCTACAAACATTACTACCCTTGTCCCTTAAAGAGTATGAAATATTATACTGAGCCTCATGTGTCCCCGGATTTCACCTCTACAAGTTTTGGCCTACATCCGTAAAACTATATAGCTGACCACTACCTGTTTGCCACCCCAACACGTCGAAAATAATTATGCGGGATTATCATTTAATCCCTAATTATCATTTCTTCAGTGTCACTTTCACTGTGACTTAAAAATATTTTTTTTTAAATCAGACCTAACAAAATGACCTAAGTCGATAAATCCAGCATTTGAAAATCCGAGCAGCCAAGTGTCGGCATAATATATGTTGAAAAAGCCATGAAAATAAGACTTCTCAATGTTTTAAAAATTCTTCAAAGGAAATATATGATCCCACATAATTGCTTTGTACACGTATCAGACACGAACATGTATTTAACACAATACTATAAATATGGTATTAGAGCGATAACGGGTCCTGGGATAAGCAACACCCGGGCCTCTCCTAGTTCTTGTTCAATTTTTTTTTTCAATTATAAAATTAAAAAGAGTTATTTGGCCAGCCCCCCCCCCCCCCCCTATTTTTGGTCCTGGTGGTACTATTGCAGTTGTACATACCTGGTAATGGCTTCATATCTAGCAATGTATCTTATCTACGGTGTTATGTTTCTTTCCATGAAATGTAAAAAGTTAAACCTTATATTTCGTCCCTATCCACTAATATTTTTACAAATTAAGGACTTTATTGGATATAAGTCTCTAAGTCTTGATAAGGTCATATAATGATAAGTCAACATATTTCCATGGGTTGTGTTTGTGGGGGTTCACCTTCTTTTATTACACTTTGTTTAATCTGTTTTCATATTACATAATAAGGCATGTTATTAAATTTAATTTTGTATGTTTTATTATAAGAATTGCACGTCATGTCATGAACATATGCAAGGCTGCATATCTTCAGCTGAGACGCATCAGCTCCATTCGCAAATATCTTTCAGTTGATGCCACTAAAACACTTGTGTGTTCATTATTGCTTTCAAGACTGACCTATTTTAACTCGATGATATCTGGTTCGTCTCAATATCTACTCCATAAAACTTCAAGAAGTTAAAAACAGAACTGTTCGAATCATCTTTAGAGTACCACGGTCAGAGCACACCTCTACGCTGCTCTGTACCCTACTCTGGCTATCCATTCGATCCAGAATAAAACACAAAATTTGTTCTCTGTGCTACGTTTCACTGATGGACTCCACTCCAACATAGCGATCTGGCCTCACCCATATGTACACACCAGCAAGATACTTACGCCCCTCTTCTGACAATCGTATACTCATTATTCCCACTATGAAAACGAATTCATATGGACAACGTTCTTTTGCATACCAGGGCCCAGCAACGTGGAACGAATTGCCAATTGAAATAAGACACAAAGACACAGTGATCCCTTTCAAGAGTGCTCTTCAAACTCACCTTCTTCGACTGCAAGAACAAACTTAAAGACCTAATTATCTTTCCTACCTTAAATATTTTCAGCATTTTTTGTTTTCTAATTTCATGTTTTTTTTTGTAGTCATCTCATTATAGATGTTGTAAGCGCGTAGAGCTTCTAAAAATTAGTCCCCATACAAAGTCCTCATTATTATTATTATTAGTAGTAGCAGTAGTAGTAGTAGTAGTAGTAGTAGTAGTACTAGTAGTAGTAGTAGTAGTAGTAGTAGTAGTAGTAGTAGTAGTAGTAGTAGTAGTTAATTATGGTTTAAGACAAAGAAAATTATTGTATTAATAAACATACAATTCTTAGTCTTTAACAAAATAGTTATTTTGATGATGTATTTTTTTTAAAAATGTAATACAGATGTAATTATGTTTATTATTATAAGCATATTTTATTAAATTATATAATAATATTGCACATGTTGATCATTGCAGAATAAGTATTACTACTACTACTATATCGACGGACGCGGTACACTCTTGAATAACGAATGTCGATATGGTAATTGTAGTATGTGCAAAAATTAAGTCTTCCACACCGCGCGCAAAAAAAGTTTTGCATGACATCGTGTTTGATAGAGTGCCTTCAGAACTGAATCAGACAGGTACACAATTTCCAACTACCAAAATAATCCTGTTTTTCAAGTTGCATATGGAGTATAATTCTACTCAACCGAATTGTCGCTGGCCACGAACCAGATAAATAACCCTATAATATAGATGGCATGAACATTCTCGTTGAAGGCAACGATCAGGCCCGCACCTGAGAGGGGGAGGGGGGCAACCATGGCACTTGTCAGGGACCCGAGCTAGATAGACACATATACGCACATATTTGAAACACGAAAGGGGCCCTAACTCTGTCAGCTGTCTGGGGCCCAGAATTTCCTAGGTGCGGGCCTGCAACGATGAGTAATAACTATCCTTTCTTCAGCATGCATCTGTTTGATTTTAGAAAGTAACTAATTGATTCTCTGGTGAGGTCTATAATTGTTTTTGTGGGGTTTTTTCTTCTTCTTGTGATAAACAAAATACATCAATCAAATAGCCTTTTAAAAAAAATCTTGATCTAATTAAAGTGAAAAGAAAATGTTGTTGACATTATATGTGTTGCCCCCCCCCCCCCCAAGAAAAAAATACCATTAGATACGGTCAGGTACAATTATCTAGATTTTAGTTTTAAAAAACCTTCACCTCACCCCATCTCAACCCCAGCGAAAATTAAGTGGTTGAAGCTTCTTGACTAACATCAAATATGTCGTTTCTTTTTTTCTCCACTTTGTGAACTTGGTGGCTGATGGGCTCCCCCACAGCGGTGTTTAGATGGGTCTTATAACAACTCGCCAATGAATGAATCTGGGCAATGATGGTTGTTCACCTCTGACCACTTTTACTCCATCTTTGTGGCAATCAAAGTGAACTCAATAATATTTTCCGTGCTCTCCCAAAGCACAGTTTGAAGGGGTCTTAATGAGAAAAACACGTAAATTAACCAATCTGGGCAATATTGGCCATTGACCTCGAACCGCCTTATCATTGTAATCCCTTCTGTGGAAAAATCAGTAACAAATGTCTCAACCGTTTACTGCAAATACGGGCTACAGGTTACAGACACACATACACATACACATTCATATATATATATATATATATATATATATATATATATATATATATATATATATATATATATATATACACACACACACAGAGGGGGGATAGGACACCGGGAATATATTCTCTCTGCCAAGGCAGGTAAATAAGTTACGTCTTGCACGCGAAGGGAATAAAAAAAATTAAATGTATTACTCTCTTACTAGTGGCACTCGCTCGTTTCTTTTGTAATTAATTCAGAAAAAGTGGAACGCTATGTGAAAAATGTTGCCGACTCCTGATATTTACCTTCTAGCCTACGGACGATGTCCTTTCTGACCAGTACAATCGGAAATAAGAATAATGTTAATTCAGTGGTAATTACTCCATAGTAATGACTATATAGTATATACTGTGATGAATAAGTATATGAATTAGAGGAGTATACTGCATAATTATTTTACCTCAGGCATCATAGGTAGTGGCTAATGAATGTAATTATTGATGCATGAACAATCCATGTGATCAGGACAGGTCTTAGGGTAAGCCAGCAAGGCGGTTTTTTTTTAGACCCGCTCCATCGTGGTCCCGCGCACTAATTGAATGCAAGGTTATACATATTACAGTAACTCTACCGGGAGGCGGCAGGCGGCAGGGCCGCTTTGACAGCGCCTCGCAAACTATAAGTGACGACAGTGGCGTACTAACGTACATGGCGCCCAGGGCCAGTAGTGTTAATGGCACCACCTCCCATCAGCTAGGGCTTTAGGAAAGCGATGTAAGCTCACCCAGCGGGTCCCGGGGCGGAAAACGATTTTCATGCATTTAAGAAGTCAATGCCAATTTGGTGGTTTATTCCTGGCATCTACATTATATCATTTACACCAGTTTTGGCGTCGCATAACCTTTGGCGCCCTAGTCAAACGCCCTTTTTGTCCCAATCCCCCCTCCCCGTTTAATATGCTACTGAAGGTGAAGGCCGGGCATACATCTATTATTTGATGTCACTCTAAGGTACCCAATCCTATGATTTTCAGTAAGTAAAATCAGACCCGGCCCTAGAATGTGTGGGGCCCTGGGTAGTATACGCGGCATAAGGCAGCAAACGATGAGTGGGAACCCAAGCAAAAATTGTTTATTGCGGAAAGCGCGTGTCCCAGGGCGGTTGCCTCGTTCGCCTTTTCTTCGTAAAATCTAGATTCGACGGATGGACAGTGTGTAAGAACATTGCTTGGCTATTTTGTTTTAAAGCATATATACAATAGCAGTCCCGGATTACCCATTAGGCAGAGTAGGCAACTGCCTATGGGCCCCGCGACTTTTATGGGCCCCATCAGGGGCCCCCATGAGACCGTGACCGTGGGTCTGGGGCCCCAAAAGTTTGACTGCCTATGGGTCTCCACGGTGCTTAATCCGGCGCTGTACAATAGTAACGTTAGTCTCTGGCATTTTTCCCTTTAACTCGTTCTATAGCCTCAACTTTGATATGATTGATAAGAATTATATTGATTGTTGTTCTTTGTTGTATTTTATGTCCTGTCACATTACGCCGGTAAGGTGGCTAAACGGTATGTTAGCACAAAGAGTGGTAATAAAGTGAGAGTAAAAATTTAACATTTTAAAATTTCAGGAGATTAAAGGCTAAAATGTTAAAAGAAAACATTTGTTTAAATATTTATTTAATTTAAAAAGTGGTCAAATTATGTTGTAAAGCTTATAGTTTAAACGCACTTTCTGCGCGATGAGTAATTTTTACAATGACTAATGAGGACTACAGTGTGTGGGCTTCCTGGAGTCGCGAACTTTGTATAATCATTGATTGCACTGGTTATTTGTTGATAGCTGTACTTGGTTTTTCTTGTTTCCGCTCATCCGGCGGACTATTAGTGTTCAACCTCTTTCTCTATATACATGTCTTTGTTTGTATCCTCACTGTCGGTCCAGGTAATTAATAGTTTTTCCTTAGCCTTCTTTGCGTAGGCTAGCCGCTTAGATTCTTATAAATAATAGCAATACACAAAGCACATCCAACTTCAAAGACAGAACCGATCGTGTGTGTGTGTGTGTGTGTGTGTGTGTGTGTGTGTGTGAGAGAGAGAGAGAGAGAGAGAGAGAGAGAGAGAGAGAGAGAGAGAGTAACCGTCTTGAGGATTTTCTTTCCCCACTTATTTTAGGTACATGCTTGAACTCGTGCATTTTCTGATATCCAGTCTTTTCTATTATTTTTTGTTGTTGCTGGCATTCTAACGTTTTTTTTTTATGTTGACACAGTTAATAAACTTTTTGAGGGAATGCTGTTTATTTTTATTATTTTAAAAATCAAACAAACTGACCCTCATTTTTTAAGATTTCATAGGTTTACCTTTATTATTAGTTATTTGACCTTGACAGAATTTTAAGAGCTTTAACCTGTAATATCACATCTCATGTGAATGCTTTATCTTTTTCAATGTTTCCTGCTTTTCGCGTTTTTTTTTAAACTTAAGCTTTTATAGAATTTAATTTTAAATCAGCATTACATATCCAGCATTCAATTGACGTGACGTTAAACCATGTACATACATACATACATACATACATACATACATACATACATACATACATACATACATGCATGCATACATACATACATACATACATACATACATACATACATACATACATACATACATATATTAAACGTAAAAACAAAGAAATTAGGTTAGACGTTTCTCGTAGCCACGAGTGTTTTTTACTTTTATTTTAGCGTAGGTTTACAAATTTACAAATAGTGATGTCTACTTGTCTAGCACAGGCGTTTCATGCCGTAAACACGTGGTATCTTTTACATTATCCTGAGACCAGGCCGACCAGTCCTAACACTAACATTTAATGCTCTTAACCTTTTAGGTATCTGATACCACTCGGCTGGGTTTCGAACACACTACCTTCTGCATTCGAGGCGAACGCTCTAACCACTTAGGCCACCAGAGCGTTCTGAGGATACGAAGGCTATTTTACATTTGCATACATAGAACAGGATATATTAAAGTAGCAGGCATTGCACAATCCAATATTTACACTTGAGATTTGGTTCGAGAAAAGTTAACGTAAAATTGTCCATGCTCATTTAAGCGCAACCACTTCAGTTTTACATTTTCAGTTTCATGGTGCGCAGTTTTGCTCGTTGTCTAGCCCTTTATTTCAGAGGTCAGTAAATCGTGCATATAGTCCGCAATATATATATATATATATATATATATATATATATATATATATATATATATATATATATATATATATATATATATATATATATATATATATATATCTTCTTCTTGGCATCCGTCCGTCTACGTGAGACGATGGCGTAGCTCCAGAGTCAGCTGTTTTTTCTTTCTGGCTCTCTTTTGAGCATGCATTCTATTCCTGTCATCCTCAGCTTTGCTAACTCGCTGCCTGACAGCTAGGCGCCAGATGGGACGGTCATTAGCAAAGCTCTCCCAGTTGTTGACATCGATGTTGGTCGTCTTCATGTCCCTCTTGCAAACATCTGTGTAACGCAGGAGTGGGCGTCCAGTCAGTCGTGTACCGTTTGCTAGTTCCCCATATAACAGGTCCTTAGGAATGCAGCCTGGGTCCATTCTCTTGACATGGCCGAGCCAGCGAAGGCGCCTCTCGCTGAGAATGGCGAACATGCTGTTGATGTTGGCGCGTTATAGAACCTCTGTGTTGGGTACTTTGTCCTGCGCAGACATCTCAGGTAGAAGCTGTTGAGCTTTCTCTCGTAACTTGCATAGGTGGTCCATGTTTCGCTGCTGTAGAGGAGTGAGCAGTTTGGTATTCTTGGTGAGGTTGGGGTTGTTCCATAACCTCTGGTTAAGTCTAGCCATCACTGCAGCTGCTTTGGCAATCCTGCCATTCACCTCATAATCAATTGAGAGTGAGCTGGAGATGTTGGACCCGAGGTATGTGAAGTTCTCGACAACTTCCAAATTGTATCCATCGATGGTGACAGAGGGAGGGGAGTCTGCATCTTGCGCCATGACGTTTGTTTTCTTGAAGATGATGGTCAATCCAAATTCCTTGCTAGAGTTGGAGAGGCGGCATACCAGCTGCTGAAGTCCATCTTCTGTGTTGGATGTCAAGGCTGCATCATCGGCGAAAATCAATTCACGGATGAGTACCTTTGTGATTTTAGTCGGGCATTGTTGAACAGCTTTCCGTCAGCCCTGGTATGGATGTACACTCCATCGCTGCAGCCCTTGAAGGCGTACTGGAGAAGCATGGAGAAGAATATGGCAAAGAGCTTCGGCGCAAGCACACAGCCTTGTTTGATTCCGCTGATTACTTGGAAGGCCTCTGATGCTGCCACATTGAAGCACACTGTGCTGTGAATGTTCTCGTGGAACGACATGAGGACAGCGAGTATACGTGGGGGCAGCAGGAAGAGTCCACTCCGACTGACCAGGTCAAATGCCTTCGTCAGGTCTATGAAGACAATGTAGAGGGGCATCTGGTGTTCATGGTACTTCTCCTGCAGCTGACGTATTGAGAAAATCATTTCTACAGTTGATCTGCCGGTTCGAAATCCACACTGGGACTCTGGGTAGACGCGGGAGGCTATGATCTGCAAGCGCGCCTAGGCAACACGGGCTAAAGCCTTTCCGACCACACTGAGGAGAGAGATGCCCAGATAGTTGTTGAAGTCGCTACGGTCTCCCTTGTTCTTGTACAAAGTGACGATGTTGGCATCACGCATGTCCTGTGTGATGTATCCCTGTTCCCAGCAGAGGAGTATGTGTAGTGGCTGGAGCAGAGCTGGTTTCCCACTCTTGAGGACTTCAGGCGGAATGTCATCGCTTTCAGGAACTTTCCCACAGGCAAATAAGTCTGTGGCTTTTCTGAGCTCTTCCAGGGTGGGTTGTGTGTCTAGCTCCTCACTGACAGACAGGTCTGCAATGGCATCCATAGCATTGTCAGTGACGTTGTTTGGGGTTGCATATAGCTCGAGATAGTGTGTGATGTCTTCACCTGTCTTAGACTTGAGGGGACAGTCTTTGAGGTGGAGGGGCCTGTCCACAGATATTACCATATATATATATATATATATATATATATATATATATATATATATATATATATATATATATATATATATATATATATATATATATATGTGTGTGTGTGTGTGTGTGTGTGTGTGAGAGAGAGAGAGAGAGAGAGAGAGAGAGAGAGAGAGAGAGAGAGAGAGAGAGATTACTTTGTTCCAAACGTCAATATCCATTCTTATAAAAGTTAGACCTCTTTTGTAAAATAGTTTCAAATGCTTCTCAACAAAAATCTCTGCGCATGTTTCGTGAATCTCGCGTGCATATTTCTGACAGTTTCAGTATTGATTTGTGTGCGTGGACAGGTGTTTTTTTGCGCCTTCTGTTGTAAAAGCTATAAAGGTGTCGTAACTACCGGATATGAGGATTGACCAGCTAAACGGAAACTGACATTTACGATTCAAGATAAACTTTCAAGTAAGTATATTATTATCTATTTTTACACTAAGGAAATATGGTTACTTTGCAATCTCTTTTCATGTCTCAAATGTGCTGCAGTAGAACCATGCCGAGCAGACGCGATAACATCGAACAAAATAGGCACGGTATCTTGAACAGGAAAACCAAATTACGATAAACTTTTGAGGAGAATGCTGATGTCTAGAGAACTGCATCGGATCTAAGTATTTAATTATAAAGACTAACAAAGCATGAACATCCAGTATAAATTTTGATTTCACTGATAATTTGTATTCATTTAATTTGTATAAACTTGACTGACAACTAAAAACTTGACTGACAACTAACAGCAACATTCTAACCAACCTAGGTAAGTTTCCTTTCGTAATTTCCATCTGCAAGAAGAGGTGATGTGCTTCAAAGGGTTTAACCTGAAATTGATTTGCATTAGAATCCGTGTCAGGCTTTTACAACATCACTTATTATTGTTTTATTTTATTTTCATTTTATTATCTTGTAGATCTTTTGGTGTGAAAATGTCTATACTTAACCTGGATTTAAACAAAAATGAAAATCTTGCATCGTAAAAACACAACAATATATATGAAGTCAATAAATTTAGATTAACTTTATTTCAAATAAAAATAATAATAATAATAATAATAATAATAATAATAATAATAATAATAATAATGTACATTGCCAATGAAACATAATAATATAGCTTATAGAGATTTAGGCAGACTCGAGGTATGAACAAACTGCATTTTGTTTTCTTCTGATAACATGTCTATAATGATCACTAACTAGGTCAAAACTTCATTTTATCATCGCTATCTAAAAACCAACATACAAGTCTTGCACTTTTTATCGGCTAACTCCAACAGTAGTTTAATTCTTGCATTTCTTTATCAGCTGATATCGACCGTCTTGTAATTTTCCGTGCAAATTACTTAATAGCTTTTTCATTCTTGATATTCCCTTTTATCAGTCAACATATCGATTTGCTGAAGAAATCTAAGCCATATGTCGTACGATTGAAAATTGTATCGCTAAAACATTTAGGCTCATAAAAAAAATTAAAAACCCTTTGCATAGGTGCAGGTGCACATCTATTTCACTGCATGATACTGAAGAAAGAAGAAAAAAGGAATAGAATAGAAGTTTGCTTTGTCTTTCCACCAAACTAACTTATAATGATTACGGAGGGAAAAGGGAAACATTGCATCACTCTTAAAATATATTAAGTTAATAGAAAATCTAGTTTGCATAAAGCGATCTCTCACTGGAATAAACTTGTATTGCAAAGAGAATGTACGGCACCGGCCTTAGTAGACCAACAAATTGTTCTCCGCCTCTTTCTTTTTTTTTTTTTTTTTTTTTGGACTGCCGCCAGTCAAAATTAAAAAAAGTCGGAGAACAATTTGTTGCTCTACGGCCTTAGCAACGCGGGGCATAATTTTGATCAATTTGCGGGGCACCCATGTGAGAACGGCATTTGCAAATAAAGTTTTAAATTATATTGAACTTTAAATTTCTCCCATCGCTTTAAAACTACTTTCTCTCTATAGATATGTATTTATTTTTTTTAAATTACTAATGCGAGGTGCCTGATTTTGTCGAATCGGTCAAATCCGTCTAAGGCCATCCCTGAGAGTATATTAGTTTGTTGTACACACTATGCTTGATGTTTAGCGTTTGAAACGTGATTTAAGCAAACTAAAATTACCTAACTTCGACAATGGATTTGTTAGAGTAGCTTCCCCAAAATCTTTATTGTCAGATTACAACCAGTGATCTTACCGCAATTCAAAATCATTGTAATTTTGCCACTCAAAAGAGAATGCCCTATCTGAATGGATGAATTATGCCCAAAGCCAGCTGTAACATAGGTTTTTGTTTTAAATTTATCGGTTTACGTAAGTACGTATTACGTACTCTTGAAATTGTAATAAGTTCTTGGAAAAAGTTAGGGAATTACGTTTTTTAAAGGTTGCAGGAATCCTGCCCAATAACCTCTCTATTTATTTACTGTCATTTACCTCTTCTTCTTTTTTTTTTTACTGTAATTGTATTGATCAATTTGATGTCTCAGCTAAACTGATTAATTTATTTGATTTTTTCTTCTTTTTTTCCAATATTTATGTATCTTTTTTATTAAGCATCTATTCGTTCATTCATTCATTCATTCATTCATTCATTCATTCATTCATTCATTCATTCATTCATTCATTCATTCATTCATTCAAGTAGGAAACGAAGGCACAAAGGACAACTGTAAAAATTAATCATCATATTTTACTTTTATTCTTTAATATTAATAATAATAGATTATATTTTAACAGTTATTTTCATACACAATAATTAAGACATATTTTTTTTAAAAGCCTCCATATACAATTTTCAGCAGTTATACCAATTTTCCTGTAAGAGACGACTGTTTTTTATTTTTATTTTTATGCCATTTACGAAGAAAGCAATATTAAAATTTGTTGTCTAAATGCCTTATATGGTTGAATGTTTGAAACTTTTGCACAAGAAATATTTTTTTTAAAAAACGAAATAATAATCCTATTTTCAGATTGTTTAGAACAACTGTTATCATTTGCCATTTATTCATAGTTTAGACAAAGCAAAAAAAAAAAATTGTCGGGGGTATTACGAGCAAGTTACATTAAAACGGAAAATAAATTAAACAACAATCCAAATTTCATACCCTAACATTTATAGAAGCTTGAAGGGGCCTACTTTTAAAGATTCCGAAGAAATCGTCCCCTCTTGCACAAAAGTACAAACTAATCCGAATGATGTATTAACGAATACAGAAGACGGTTTTCACACAGTGTTGATTGATTGATTGATTGATTGATTGATTGATTGATTGATTGATTGATTATCTCGTTACAATACTTCTTACTCAATTTAAAATTAAAAAAGATCTTTACGAAGAAGTGTCTGATGCAACCCCTATGTAGAACGAAATATTTGCACATTTATTAACTACTGACAGATACGAAAGGTCGGCATGCTAATGAAACAAGGATCATCCATATTCTTAAGTTGAAGCCCGTCACTGTACGGTTTGTCCTTTATTTTTTATTATTAAATTCGCAGTTTGAACACTTCTATTTGCTAATTAAAAGTAGTTCAATTTTACCGATACATAATGTTTCTGTCCACGTGCTTTTCATATCCTTGATATTTCGGGCATTAGCTATATTATTGTTTGGCAATACGGTATCTTTCCAACTGGCGTTATTGTGTTGTTGGGGTACGGATAAAAAGCCCAATAGGAAAAAAGCACCCTAGGACAACAACAACAAAAAAAACCTGACTTAAGTGGAATAAGGCTCACATGACAAAAGTTAAACAGGGAGAGGACACCCCTTTATATTTTTTGAAATAAATAATTGTATTATGATTTTCATTGTTTAATTATTTGCTATGAATTGCAGCAATTTTACACGCAATCATTGTGAGTGTTTGATTAAAATAAAAAAAAATATTGATAATTTTTTTTCTATGTAATTGTTAAAGTAGAATCTTTCATTACATGTTTGATATTTTTAATTATGTCATTCTGCGAGTAGGCATGTTTAAACAGTTAACTGTTTAAAATTGTACTTATCGAGGCTGAAGTGGGTAGTTGGCTGTGTTTGAAAAATGATGTATTGGATCATAACTGCCCAATGAACTGCGATTGAAAATAACAAAATGTATCACTGGGAGTACTTTTGTACGACTCTGAGTAGTACTATGCGATACACTTTTATTCTTTTATCTTTAAAACTGTTAATTTGTATGATTTTGTGGATTTAATTAGGTATTAAAAAGATTATACGAAGTGCGGTACAAAATAGTATGCATGTTGGATTATTCTGAGTAGTCGGGATTTGTATCATAATGTGAGATACACGGATAGGTTAAAAATATTTATTATTTTGTTTCATATTTATTCAAATATACGAATATAGTATCCAAAGAAAAATAATATAATTTTATTCAACTGTTTCGTAGTCATTGCACAAGAAGCACATTGCATTAGATACTATTTTTATTTTAAAAAATTGCTAAAGGGTATAAGGGAGACCATTGTGCATCATATTAAATATGGATACAATAAATAAATAAATAAATAAATAAATAAATAAATAAATAAATCTCAATCATATACATAAAACGTTCTGTAAAAAACTAACAATAAAAATGCATAATATTGTAAATGTCACAGATCAAGGGGTTCTTATCCTAGCCCACCCCAGCCCCAATATATTGTCCTTCGGGGCTTTTGTTTCACCCCTGTCAGGAAGCTTCTGTGTTAGGGGATTTTTGTCATAAGACAAAATATTTAGTTTCTTTTTCAACTTAAAGGCTGAGAGCAGGGAATTTGAACTGTCGACACTGGTCAGATTTTAACGCTTCTTAATATTTTTTAATTTAAAAATTACGGATTGAGACTCTGAATAACAACCTACACCCAAACTCACCTATATACCAACCACTCAAACTCACCTATATACCAACCACCCAAACTCACCTATATACCAACCACCCAAACTCACCTATATACCAACCACCCAAACTCACCTATATACCAACCACCCAAACTTACCTATATACCAACCACCCAAACTCACCTATAAAACCATCAACCGCAAACATCTATATCTATTTTTATATGTGCATAAAATAAAATGCATATAATCAATACCTTTTTTTCTCTTGCAAATTTAAAACAAATAAGCAGGTGGGAAATATGTATAAAAATGGAAAAAGCCATTGTAAGTGTGACCTTCTGACCTCACATCATAGGATGTGTTTAAGATCTTAAAACGTTTTTTTTTTATGATTTCCTCGTCCTACTGCATCGTAATAAAAGTACCGTAACATCCTTCTTAACGTACGTGGACACATACACGTAAGCTTAATTTTTGTTTAAAGACCTATCACAAATGACGCTATTTTTCAAGGCTCATTGTTGATCAGGCCGCCCCGGTGGCCTTAGTGGTTAGAGCATCTACATCAGATGCGTCAGGTCACAGGTCCGAACCACGGCCGAGTGGCACCAAATACTTTTTAAAATGGTACTAACAGCTGCCTCGCTTGTAGACCAACAAATTGTTCTCCACCTTTTTCTTTTTGGACTGCCGCCAGTACAAATTGTAAAAAAGAACAATTTCAATTTGTTGGTCTACGTCGCTTGGCGTTCAGCATGAAGAGGTTAATGTTAAGTCTGGTCGGTCTGGTGTCAGGATAATGTGTTTGGATAGGAAATACGGCTACACGTCTGCGGCATGATACCCCAGTGCTAGATTGTAGCTCAATGACTGATTTATATATGCATATATATATATATATATATATATATATATATATATATATATATATATATATATATATATATATATATATATATATATATATATATATATATATAAGCTATGTTAAAAGTCTAAATCACACACACGCACACATACACACATTTTTGACCTGGGAATATGTGTTTACCTTGATCGCAGTCGACCAACTTCAACCGTTCTCCTCTGTTAGATAACTGAAGCCTCCTTATAACTTTGTAAACCATCACAAATATACATATTTTTGTGCTGGTGTGGGCGATTTCAACTTTTACGTAGGCTTTTCTTAGTAGCTAAAAAGATTTTATAATGTGATTAATAGATCTTAGTAGACTAGGAGACATACATGCCGAAATAATCGTTTCAATGTAAAGCAGGGTTTCTTAACCCAATACAGTGGCGTAGCAAGGATATTTGGCGCCCAGGGCAAAACACCCAAAGTTGTGGCGCTCAGGGCAAAACACCCAAATTTGCGCCACCGGCTGCCATTGTTGCGCAGATATGTTGATACTTTGGGCCCATTTGGCGCCCATTTGGCGCCACCTAGCCACCGGCGCCCGGGGCGAATGCCCCCCCTTAACCCCCTTCACTACGCCACTGACCCAATACTGTGCAGCCGTAATGTTGTGAGTGGGTCGCCGAGATGGACCTTACTAGCTTGTAATTGCTTGCCTTGTGTTAACATTCGATGGGCGCAGGGCAAACACCGCAAATCTAATCTTGCTTGCCGCTATTCTTAAGACTAACTGCGCGAGCATGTGCTTTGTCACCTCTCTTTCACAAGTATTATATTTGACCACTATTGTTCTATTTTAAGAAGTTCTTAAACGCTTTAAGCCATAATATTTACTGGATAAACATTAAAATTACACAGTCGAATTAAATATGGGGTATTTTGATGACATGTCACATTTCTTATTTTATTCCCTCTTAAGGTGTAAGCTCTTCAAAACTAAACAATAATTTAATAATTATCCATCAGATAATTAAATTATATTTGAGATATATTGATCATTTGCTGCAAAATCTCCCCCCCCCCCTTCTTCCATCCCATTTAAAAATCTGCCAGTGTGTTTGTGATGGTTTAAAAACTTAGACTGTGGGCGTGCATTATCATTTTTTTTAAGGGGGGGGGGGGGGCTAGGGGTTTTGTCTTTACCCTCGTATTTATACATGGGTTTAATGATATAGATACCATCGAAATAGTATAGTAAAAGGTGTTCTAGACAAGAGAGATGGTTGTTTTAACTTTCTTCATGTATTACTAACAGTTGTTAACCTCGTTGTATTTTTATCCTTTTTTTGTGTTCTCATATTGCTAAGGGCCCTCTTGTTTTTGTTCATTAAATCTACTATGAAAAAACTAGATATAAACATATCAAAACAGCATATTGGATACATGGTGGTTACAAACATTTCATTTAACATCAAATTGTTCAGCTAAAATGAATTAATAATCATAGGAATTAAATTTAATTTACACAAAAATTCAACTTTTAAACCAATTTCGATATTATAACTCTTATACATTGATATGCTTTGTCTTCTAATGTAGTTTTGTCCTTTCTTTAAGGACAGTTAAGCATGATAGGAAATTGTCTCTTACATCATTTGCGTTGCATAGCTGACAAACTCTTTCGTTCCGTGGAATATTTTGACCACCCGCCAGTTTCAGTTGGAAATTGTGTATTGAAATTCTAAACTGAAAGTGTGTACGTCATTTGGATTTTAAATATAGCTTTAACAATTTGCATCGAGGAAAGTATGTGTAGGGATATAATTTGATCAGAAATGTAAACCTTTTATCGTATCTAATGTCAGAAATAGTAATATCTTCAGGTTTAAGTAGGGTAAAATAGTCAACTTCAATTGCAATTTGCATTTTTATTTACGTAATGAAAAACTGTATGATGTTTTTTTAAACTGTCTAGCAGAAAGACACTAAAATTATTATAATAAACATGTAGGAAACAAATTCACGCTTTTAATGTTGCAGATTTTTACAGGACACAACTGAACTAGTCACACCTTCTTCTCTGAAATGTTATCATTATCAACATTATATCAGCCGTATGAGTTTTTAATATGTTCAAGATATTTTATAGCAGTTTGTAACATAATAATAGTATACGCAGTACTAATAAAATAACCACATTGTTGTAACTGTCTCAACTAATGCGAATTTATTAGTGATTTAATTTAAATTATTAATACAGTCTTTGATAAGTCTTGTTGCACTGTTGTATTACTTGCTAGTCAGGTGTACATAGCAACACATAGGAAATAAACTCTGGAATGGTCCATCCCCGAACCTTTATCAGTTTACCAATGTTTTAGTCTCTTCCGTAGAAGAACTAGGCAGTGTGGTAATCCTAATGCAGCTTGTTGTACTGATGTGGTAACTGTGGCATGTTCGATCTAGTTTATTAGTTTTGTATGTGTGCTGTACGCACCAATTCTTCCATCCCCCACATATGTAGTTGGTAACTCAATTATCCTGAATAATAGTTCCTGTATGTAAACTCCGTATGGTGGGTTGTAGCAATGTTAGTACTATTCGGATTCGTAGAGGACAGTAGCCCTGGTAAGTAATCTCTCTCTCTCTCTCTCTCTCTCTCTCTCTCTCTCTCTCTCTCTCTCTCTCTCTCTCTCTCAGTGGCGTAGAATCGATACAATTTCACAAATTCTCCAGGTTGTGATGTCTTCTATGTCATGATGGTACGGAAGTACGTGCTTTTGCTAGTTTCACTGTTTAGTTGTTTTTTTTTTTTTAAAACAGGACTACCGGACTGGTTTGGAAATGGATTTTAGTACTGTATTTCAAGTCTGTGGACAAACTACTTCTACACCCAGCGCTAGACTTACGTGTGCACTTCCACCATTGCTTGATATTATGTAATTCTTGTTTAAGTAAACATGTAGCCACCAAAACAGATTAGAACCACTTGCGCGCACGCGCGTGTCCGTGTGTGTGTGTGTAATTTCTAAAGGAAAGATGTTAGATAATTATGTGTCAGGATAATGGACAAGAACTATAATAATAATAATAATAATAATAATAATAATAATAATAATAATAATAATAATAATAATAATAATGAGGACTTTGTATAGCACCTAATCTTTAGAAGCTCTAAGCGCTTTACAACATCTCTAATGATAAGACTACACTACAGAAAAATAAATAACAAAAAACATGAAATTGGAAAACATAAAAACGTGCTGAAAACATATAAGATACAAAACATTGATAGGTCTCTAAGTTTGATCCTGCAGTCGAAAAAGGGGAGTTTTAAGAGCACTCTTAAAAGGGACCACTGTGTCTTTGTATCTAATTTCAATGGGCAATTCGTTCCACATCGCCGGGCCCTGGTATGCAAAAGAATGTTATCCATATGACTTCGTTTTTATAGTGGGAACAATGAGTATGCGATTGTCAGAAGAGGAGCGTAAGTATCTTGCTGGTGTATACACATGGAAGAGGCCGGATAGGCATGTTGGACTGGAGTCTGTCATTCAAACATAGCATAGAGAACAAATTTTGTGTTTGATTCTGTATCGAATAGATAGCCAGTGCGGGGTACAGAGCAGTGGTGATGTGTGTTCTGATGGAGGTACTCTAAAAGTGACCCGAGCAGCTGTGTTTTTAACTTTTTGAAGTTTCTGGAGTATATATTGTTGGGTGGCCAGACTTGTATATTTGGGTGTCATAGCATACAATTGCTGAGACACTGGGTGATGATCTATGACACTTGAGAGCGGCTGAGTGTATAAAATGAAGAGAACAGGCCCAAGAACAGACCCCTGTGGAACACCCCAACATACGTCAACTGGGCTGGAATGTATTCCATTTGCAGATACAATGTATGTCCTGTTGACTAAGTAGGACTTGAACCACTGTAATGCTATATTCTGAATGCCAAATACATGCTGGAGACGGTGAAATAATATATCATGGTCTATTGTGTCAAATCCTGCAGACAAATCAAGGAGGGTGAGGACTGTAATCTTTCCACTATCCAAAGCAGAAAGAATGTCATTAAATACTTTCAGAAGAATAGTTTCAGTACTCTGGCAAGGGCGATATGCAGACTGTACATAGCTAAAAAAACGACTGTTTGAATTCAAATAAGATACAAGTTGGGTTAGAACAACTTTCTCTAAGATTTTTTTTTATATGAATGGAAGATTAGAAACTGGGCGGTAGTTCTTTAAATCGTTATGGTCAAGTGTTGGTTTCTGCAGCAGAGGCTTTACGACGGCAGCTTTGAAAAACGATGGGAATTCCCCCGATGAGAGAGAGATATTAATAACATGAGTTAGTGAGGGCAATATTGGGTCTAAGCACTTGGGTCTAACAACTGAAGGACCATAACATCTACAAGTCATTCCAAGCCGCAATTGGAGGAGAATTTGCCCCACTTCTTGTGACACTTTCAATACAGTCATGGCAACAGCTGCCAAGGATATCGTTGGCCTCCATCGCCCAAAGAAAAATCCCTGGGTTACAGAAGACATTCTGAATCTGTGTGATGCCCGAAGAGACCTCAAAAACATCAGACACACAACAGGGGCAGTGGAGTACCGAAAAATAAACAAGAATATCAGGGGGAAAAACTTGAAGAAAGCAAAAGAAGATCGGATTGGACAAAAGTGCACATACATGGAGAGCAATCTGATAAAGAATAACAGCAAAAAGGCATTCCAAATTGCGAGAGACCTCACCAGACAGAAGCAACCAAGGTCAGTACCATTTAAGACGAAAATGGAAAATGCATCACAGAAGCAAGTGACATTGCATAAAGATGGACTGAGTATTGTAAAGAACTCTACAAACATCCGTCTACAGGAGACCCATAGATGCTTTAAGTTCCAAACTCCACAAATGATGATGATTTTCCCATTCTCAAAGAAGTGATGGAGTCAACAATAAGAGCACTGAAGAATGGGAAGGCAGCTGGAGTAGAAAACATCCCAGCTGAACTTATTAAAAATGGTATGGAATCAGTGATAGAGCTAGTAACAAAAATCTGTAACAAGATCTGGCAGACAGGCGAATGGCCAACACAGTGGACCCAGTCACTGATTATAACACTCCCCAAAAACGGCAATCTCCAGCTGTGCCAAAATTACAGAACTATCAGTTTGATCAGCCATGCTAGTACGGTGATGCTGAAGATCATCTTGAACAGACTGAACCCACAAGCAGAGGAAATAATTGCTGAAGAACAGGCAGAGTTCCGGAGTGGAAGAAGCACAACAGAACAAATAATCAATCTTAGGGTTCTGTGTGAAAAGTACTCACAACATCAACAAAATATCTATCATGTGTTCATATATTTCAAAAAGGCTTTTGACAGAGTGTGGCATGAGGCATCGTGTGCCACAATGAAGAAGTACAACATGGGTCAAAAGTTGACTAATACCATCAAGCAAATATACGCCAAGGCTACCAATGCAGTAATTGCTCATGGTTCTGTGGAGGACTGGTTCAAGACAACAGTTGGAGTACGGCAAGGCTGTCTCCTGTCACCCACGCTTTTCAACATCTACTGAGAGCGCATCATGAGTGAAGCCCTGGAAAACCACTGTGGGACAGTCAGCATTGGAGGGCGTAACATCACCAACCTACGCTTTGCAGACGACATTGATGGGCTGGCAGGCAGTGAAGATGAGCTTGCCACCTTAGTGAAGAACATGGATGAAACATCTTCCAGATTTGACATGGAGATAAGCGCCGAGAAGACAAAGCTGATGACAAATAGTGGCAAACACATCTCAACCAAGATTAAAGTCCGAGGACAAGAACTGGAAACAGTGGGCCAATTCAAATATATTGGTTCCATAATCACCGAAGAGGGATAAAGAGCAGACATTATGTCACGAGCAGCACAAACAACGGCAGCTATGTCAAAATTAAGACCCATCTGGAGAGACAAGAATATCTGTCTGAAAACTAAAATCAGACTATTTAGAGCACTAATCATCTCCATCTTTCTTTATTCATGTGAGGTCTGGACCCTGACAGCAGAATTACAACGAAGAATCTAGGCACTTGAAATGAGATGCTACAGAACCATCCTTGGCATCTCTTACATGGACCACATCACAAATGAAGAAGTGCGTAACAACATCAGGCACAAAGTAGGCCATTATGAAGACCTCCTCACCACTGTCAAAAAGAGAAAGCTGAAATGGTATGGTCATATCACTAGAGCCAACAGTCTATCCACAAAAGTACTGCAGGTCAGTGTCCAGGGTGGCAGAAGGAGAGGTATACAGAGAGAAAAGTGGACTGACAACATCACATAATGGACCAGGAAAAGTTTTGCGGAGACAGGCATTGGCAGATGATCGAGACAAGTGGAAGGAATTGGTCAGATGTTCAGCAACACAGTGCCTCAACGACCACACTACCACACTAGGTCAGGAGACTGATGATGATGATGATGATGATGATATATATATATATATGTATATATATATATATATATATATATATATATATATATATATATATATATATATATATATATATATATATATATATCTGTGTGTGTGTGTATATATAGATATATATATATATATATATATGCACACACACACACACACACACACACACACACACACACACAGATATATATATGCTAATTTTTATATTTCATATATTATGACAATAAATAATATTATATCGGTTACCCGGTTTTATATATATATATATATATATATGTATGTATGTATGTATGTATGTTTTTATGTATGTGTGTGTGTATCTCTGTGTGTGTGTGTGTGTGTGTGAGAGAGAGAGAGAGAGAGAGAGAGAGAGAGAGAGAGAGAGAGAGAGAGAGAGAGGGGGGGGGCATTCCTAGATAAAGTGAGGGACAAACATATGGGATTATTAATGCTGATCATTATCAATTATGTACCTGTAGTTGAATAGGCAGGTATTTTAACAATAGTTAAAGGATAAAATATAGGTCAAAGTCGACTGTAAAGTACACATGAGTACACGTGATATAGACACTAAGATAAAGCTGTATGTGAGTATATACGAGTGGAGTTTAACAGCACGTTCCAAAAACGTGGGCATATATTGAGTATTATATGGAAAACTCTTCAAAAGATAAAAGCAAATATTACAAAAGGTAAACCACTCCAAACGTGTGATATTAAGAAAGAAAAAAAAATTAAAATGAACAAATCTAAAATTTCTCGCTTTCTCCAAAGTTTTATAAATTAGATGATAAATTTCTTAAAAATAATAAATTCTTAAAGTAAATGACATCAAGATGGGAAAACATCTTGTGATACGGACTCAAAATTTCCGTCATAAGTAGGTAACAAAAATAGACCCCATAACACGATGCGACTGCTTCGCGCGTAATTCAGTAAGAAAATTACATAGTATTACGTCTGAATCATTTTCGTTCTGATACGAGCCGAAAATGTGTCTCTTAAAACGATATGAAACCGTCTCCGATATTAAAAGTGAAGATTTGTTTAACCGTTTGGTATGAAACATCTCTCGTGTTTCGAATAGAAGATTTTACTAAAATACTAGACATTGAGAACTTTTTTTGGGCGAGACTGTCTTGATCTTTTTCAGACCCGGTAGATGAATGGAGATGAAACCTGTAAAATCATTTGAGTAACAAAGCTGAAGAGGATGGAGGCGAGCGTAAGGGTAAGATAAGATGTGGTCACTAAACTCTTTGTGATTAAAACTGAAACTGAAATTAAATTTTTCGTTGAATAATACATTGCCTAGCTTTTAATATAAATGCGAATGGATGCGGTAAAATAATTTAAGCAGCACACCTGTGGAACCGGTAAAATCATTTAAGTAACAAAGCTGAAATGGATGGATACGATCGTAAGGGTAGGATGAGATGTGGTCACTAAAATATTTGGGATTAAAACTGAAACTGAAATTAAAATTTTAATTGAGTAATATAGATATTTTCCCAGCTATTAAAGTTTCATATTTTAATTATTTGTTTCATAGTTTATTATTTGACATAGATGAATGAAATTCCAGGTATAAACAGTTAACTTAAGTTATATGAAGTCATAGGTATAAAGTTCTATTTATCATTGATGCTCGTATTGTAATTTTTCAGTTACAAATTATTTGTCTTTTTTATTCTATAATATGGGGTTGTTACACAGTAGGTTGATTTTATCGTTATCGAGAGGATAATCAACCACGGTGTTATTGCCCGGATTGAGTAAATAATGAAATATGATATGAAATTAACGGTTAGAATAATCAGAGACCTAAGCAAGGATATATAATAGAACACCACCACCACCACCACCACCACGCACCCCACTTGCAAGATATGACTACTTGAACAGTTGTATAAACAAAGTGAAACTGAAACATGACATTTGAATGAATCACTTTCGCTTTGAAATAAAATTACCAAATTTAGAAAAAGAGTGCAAATAGCGGTTTTGTTTATACCAATAAGACAAACTTCATCTTGAACTCGACTCAAAGATCTAACTAAACTTGCCAAGCATGCCTGCATAACTTGTTTGCTTACTAAATGACGACCGATAGCTATCTTAATGTTAATTCCATTGATTATCGGTTAACAGAATTCGCATCTTAATTATACAAATGAATGAATGAAATCTACTGCATGTCTTAACTTGAATATTTGCTAACTGACAATTCATGGGCTAAACATGTCCAGGCATCAATTCCTGGCCTACGTGATTCATATAGCTCAACTTGTATCAAACGTAATGCACGAAATTCATATAAGAAACGAGTCGTGTAACATTTAAGACGAATGAATTATCTTCCAAATTCATTGAAAGGAAAATTGATGTATGAACTTAAAACAAGTAAATTCAAACGAATAATTAAAACTCAAAATTGCACGAGTTTGAGACAATTACTGAGTGCTTTCTGATACTCGCTCGTTTCTGTGTAGCAGATTCTCTTTGAGCCTTTTAAGTTCCGTGTCTCTCAAACTTACAAACACCTGTCCCTTGGATCATTTTTAACGGGAGAACAATTTCTACTCCACCGGATTAAAGAACATCCCCTTCCACAGAACTAAACTTGGATTGACAAGTTTCTGAGAGAGAATACTTAAAGCTTTACATTTATTTTGGGAAACACACCCATCCCCATCCATTCTTACTTAGCTTAGCTAATCATAAATAAATGTATCTTACTGCTAAAAAATAGCACATACTGATCTATGTTAGAATAACTGTCTTTTTCTCCCCTTTAAAATAAACGGATTCTTGGAAAATTTCACGTTATGACATTAGTTCAAATGACACAAGATTGTCTCTGGATTGTTTCAACTTTGTGACTTTTTTCCCGATGCTTAAACCCCAATTCACTTTACCTCTCCATCGGTTTGACCGTTATCCAAAAATAAAAATCAATCACGGCGGAAGCCAGGAATATCAAAACCATTGTAGTTTAGATCGAGTAACCCATTAGTAAATTTATGTATAACCTCAAAAGAAAACCCGTTTAAATTGGACATATCATACAGATGTAAAGGGAAAGATTACTTAGTCTACCCTTTCACGTCTCCTTACACACACACACACACACACACACACACACACACACACGTGCGCACGCACACGCACACACACACGCACAAATCTGTTAAAATTATATTATTCTTTGCAGTCGTTATGGAATAGGAACTTACATACGGCCAAAACAATGTAGATTTTAAGTTGTGTGTAGATTGGTTGCTACTATAAAACAATCAGCTCAGTCAGTGTATTTTTAAAAGTGTATTTTGTGTCCAATACAATACGGTGTACGGTAAGTATGAGGAATAAATTATTTGAGATACAAAAGTTATTTGAAGGCATATTGCAATACATGGACAAGTACAGGAATATAGTTTGTGGGTGGGGTGCGTAAATAAGTAGAGAAGTGGGCTCTGTGGGACCGGTGGGGGATCAGGGGGCAAAACCTCTGGAGGTTCATGCATTGTAAATGTTTCCAGGGCATAATTCTAACCATCTTACTGTCAGAGAAAACTTTTTTGCTGGTCAGTTATATAACATAGATTGCATTCTAAATATCATAATTTGTTCACGAGTTTCGTTAACTTAATTTATTTTTTACATAGCAAAATATGTGTATAATTTGTGTATGTTCTCATTATTTCAGACATTCAATCACTAAACCTGACAAAATCTCGTCAGCTGTTTCAGTGTGTTAAATATACATTTTACCGACAAACTTGTCACGGTTATCCAGTTTTAGGCAAGATCAGGCGATATTATAAAAACGGTGTTTCTGTGGAATCTGGTCATCGTAGATCAAAAACGAAATCTAATTTTCCACCTGAAATTAATAATGATACATTCCAAAAGTCTTGGTACAGGGATCGTTTATACTAATGCAACTGCAACTAACGTATACCATGATTTGCCGTCCTTAATGTGCAGGCGTTTTCAATGTCTGTGTTATTTGTCTAATTGATTACTTCCACAAAGTTGCAAAAACTGCTAGGACTAGTCGGCCTGGTGTCAGGATAATGTGATTGGGTGCGGCATCATGCTAAATGTCTGCGGCATGATGCCCCAGTGCTAGACATCACTATAAACTGCATCGTTGCAGGCATCGTAGCGATATGACTGAAAAATTGTTAAAGCTGCGTTAAAAATCCTAATCACACACTCACGCATTTTGTGACGGCGTCAACGCGTATAACCAGTTTTCAGTCAGACTGACATATGAGCGATTAACGAGATTAGAGCTAGTAAAATAACAGTGTAGATAATATGAATAGGAGAGTAGATAGTGTGATTGGATAACTTTCATATTATCACATGCACTTCTTCTGTGCTTTAATTTATGTTTTGTTTGTTTCTTGAGATTCGTTATTATTTGCAGAACTATTTATAATTACAAGAATTCAACTTAACACTTGTGATAATCTGTTTGAAAATATAGTAGACACCATGTCTAAACATCCTTCGCTTCACTGCGTCATTGATGCATTGTATGATAATTTTCAGGCTGCGTAGGTTGCGGATTCACGTAAAAATGAGATTTAATTCTTTTACGACGTTATCGTATAAGAACCGTAGCGAAATTCGCTATGCTTAATTGAGATTTATAGGCGCAGAACAGAAGTCGAATTGGGGGCGTACAGGTGTATGACATAGGTCACTAGGACACACCTGACCGCCAAATCAGATGTTAGTAAGGTGACGTCATGTTAACTATTAAAGTTCATCCAAGTGTAAAAGACCTTGTATTTCATCGAGCATGCCACGTGATAATTTGATGCTATTTGTGAGTATAAAACTTTTATCAACTAATGGTGTAATTGTATGAGCCAAGCAAATGCTCATTAACACACACAGAGACACGCATACTATTTATTGTAGATTGCCTCTAGAGACCAATGCAGGCAACAATGGTATTTTTATATGAACCATTCATCTTTTCGACAAGAGCATTTTCACTATTGCTCACGATTAGATGCAACACACTTTCACTTGATTCTGGGTAAATTAATGTATACACTCACCATATATGGTGAGTGTATACATGTACTTTAATTTACCAAGAATCAAGTGCCTGTGATGGAGCATGATACATACATTAACATTTGAAAGGATGGCGAAGGAATGGGCTATGAGATTTCTTTTAACCAGGATATATATATATATATATATATATATATATATATATATATATATATATATATATATATATATATATATATATATATATATATATAAAAAAAGATATTCGGGGCTGGGTTTTTTAAATTAGGGCATACGCTTTTACCTTTGGAACTTCCGTGTTGCTGGTACCGCGTTCGCCTTTGTGCGTCGTCTGACGTGCGTCCTCCATCAGCATTTGCTGTTTTAAACTTGTCAATAACCACAGCACGACTTTCAATCAAGTCAGGCACAGATCATCCTAGAGTAAATCGTTGTCGATGTAAACAAATGATGTCAATCAGCTGTCAGACATGACCCATGCTATTAAAAATAAACAACATCGTCTCAAATTCTGTTCAGCTGGATCAACCCAAGTTTTCACAGAGAGCATCGTGGCCTGAAGAATTTCGAAATTTAAACAAATAATGCCACCATGTGATAAAATCTGCTAGCCGTTATCCAAAAACTGAATGATATTTAATGTTTGATAGAGGCAACATAACATCAAGGTTATTCACGTTTGTGCAAATTAAACCTATCCTTCAATCAAATATGACCCTATATGGCTATAAAAATAAAACAAAAATGTTTAGACATCTTTTTCTTACCCTTCTTTTTTTCTTTCTTAGCAGTATATATATATATATATATATATATATATATATATATATATATATATATATATATATATATATATATATACATAAACATACATGCATGCAGACAGACAGACAGAGAGAGACAGACAGAGACAGAGACAGAGAGACAGAGACAAAGAAATGTGTGTGCGTTAGGCGCCTTATTTCTGGGGAAGGGTTCAATTTGAAAACAATGTAATAGATTATAAGAATGGCCAAATTTTTCAAAGTAGGCTGATCTTTTAGGATACCTGAATATTTCAGTGATGTGAGTCCTTTAAAAAATTACACATCTCTGCCATTATTCCTGTATATTATTTGCAGGCAAAGCTTGATGTTAATGAGGAGAGACCTATTTAAAAGATTAAGCTTGTTGCTAAGCATTCTATATCTCGATTTTATGTAATTTTATTGATGACTTATATTTTTTTTCAAAATGTTTAAACCACTATTTCTATATACTATAACTTATTAGCACTATATAGGTTTGAGTATATTAACGAATTCCTGTTTAAGTTCTCATATAGGTAGAACTGCATTAATCTCATTGAGGTTAGTCATGATGGTGCCAATGACTCGTAGATGTTAAGGCAGAACAAAGGCATACTGGCACTATATATATATATATATATATATATATATATATATATATATATATATATATATATATATATATATATGCAAACAATTAGTGGTAAGCTCTTAAGTGTTTGCGGATGTATGCCAAAATATGTTTAGAGGTGAAATGGAGGGAGGAGCCCTTGCCCGTATGTACGGCTGACGATGCACTGAAGGGATTTGAGTCACTCATGTTTCACAATATACAAAAATATACACTGTATCTATATATGCACGATTTTAAGGTTGATTCTTCGCGATTTCTCAGTTTAGTTGTACCTCTTCCTATGCAATGGTATGTTCCGTCAAATACAGCTGATAAATATAAACAAAGCCACATGCAAATATTTCTATATTTAAATCAACTGAAAACGTCATACCAATCGATAGGCTGCAAATTTGTCATGTGATCACGATAGTGCGATGATGGCGAAAGGATGCTAGATTTAGTGAGATTTAAGATTGCAAGATGTATGACGTTTATAATTCGACACATTTATATAGATTCCGATCATTTTACGATATATAGAGTAAAAACTGTAAGCTTGATTATTTCTTGCTGACTTTAGCGTCGTTTGTATGATCCATGTTCATACTCGCGACAACACGTCACATCGTACGCAGGGTAACATTATAATAGATCGACAGCTGGTCATAAAGTCTACCGTTGATGTAGATCGTAAACTTTACTCGGTGATAGTTTTGTTCAATAGTATACAAATTTCAGAGTCCGCTGTCTGCCAAAAGCAAGAACAGGATGGGTTTTTGTCACCAGTTGCGACTTCTACTGTGGAAGAACTTTACCCTCAAGAAGCGAAGCCCAGTGAGTACATATATTTTATGTTTCAATGGCTGATCCATGCAAGGATTTCGCCTTAGGATTTATTTCTTTTCGGTTTTCTGTAGATATCCTTATATAAGAAGAGATACCAATAGAAAGACAAACATTAAAAGATACAGAGAATCGATCGAGGCGAAATCTGGAAAGGAATCGCGTGATGCATTGATTGTGTGTGTGTGTGTGTGTGTGTGTATCAACTCATAATGAGGCCTATTCGAAGTTTCATTTATTCTTGTTTTCTTATTTATTTGTTTGTTGAAATCTGACTTTAATTTTCTTACTGTGAGTCAGTTTAAAACAATTGAAATTTAAAAAGTTACTCATTTGGTGTTAAATTTAGGAAGCTAAGAAATTTTGAAAAAAATGTCATCATTACATTAAAAGAAACATAAGAATATCAAATATGCTTGCTTTGCACATTTATGAATGAATAAACACGTTTTTGACGTTGCATATATAATAATTTTCAGACATTCAGTTGCATATACAAAAATAATGGAATACGTTATGTTTATTGAATACGAGCCATCCATGTAGAGTTCAGGGACACTATGATGACAGTTTCATGTCAGCCAGTGTAATGATTGTATTTTTGAGGAATAGACTATGACTTGAACTTGACATTATTTTTTTGTAACCATCTCATGATATACGGGTGTTAAGGCATTTTTAATAACATTCAGTTTACTCGTATTTTTCATAACAGCTGTGACAGAATGTCTTGTATCACTTCGGTAAAAATGTCTTTGTAGAGAATTATATACCTTCACAAAAAGTACAAATTAACATTCTAATTTACATCAAGTTTATATTAGTTTTCTAGTCACCATTGCTGCTAATCTATGACTGATTGTCTCTTCTTTTGATTGATATATATATATATATATATATATATATATATATATATATGTGTGTGTGTGTGTGTGTGTGTGTGTGAGAGAGAGAGAGAGAGAGAGAGAGAGAGAGAGAGATTAACTGTCAGTCACTGTTAACAGTCAGGGCAATGTATGTCAAAATATTAAAAACAAGTAAATCTACATGTATATATTATGATTGTTTTATTGTTTTATGACCCAGACTGTTCTAAAGCACTTTTAATGTATATATTCTTTTATCTGTCTTTTCTCATATTCATCATGGCCTCTGTCCCTCTCCCTAATGGATCATCAACGTTATACTGTATATATGTAACTAGTTAAGCAATTATTATTCAGTTTCTCAACATGATGGGTTGTCAAAAATAAGGCTTTCTTTCAAATTACATAATGAATGCAATGTCAAAAATGGCATAGGACTTAATTTTGACAAACTCAGAAATATTGATTGGTAAGTGCCATTTCATTGGAAGTGACAAATTCTTTTAAAAAAATGGATTAATCTTAATTAGATTTTCCCTCATCCACATATTTAAGATCCAATTACTAACAACTCTGGTAGCAACAAAGCTACTTTCTTGCAGAAACAGACAATATTTTGTACAAAGTGGAATCTCATTTGCATGGTAGATAGAGGACTTTAGGAAACAGAAGCCATAAGAATTTTCTGCTTAACAGGACTTTACAGTTTTCTGCCGAAAATAAAATCCAGCTCATGGCAAAAGAAATATTTATGATAGATTTGTAAGGCTGAATGTTTAGACAGGAGTTTTTCATTACAAAACTATTATATATTAAAAAATTCTGAAGAGGCCCCGAGTGGTTAAGTAGTTTCAAGCACCCACGATTATGGATCACTGCCATCTCACCTCTGTCTTCGTGGGTTCGAGTCACGGGCTCAGCTAATGTGGGTATGTGAAAAAGCTTGCCAGTAGCTTCTCGTGGGATGGTGGTTCTTTCCATGGTTTTTCTGGATTTTTCCTCCACTATTAATACTGGCCGCCATGTATAGCCTACATTGTGCTGAAAATGGCACTAAATCATACAATAACAATTCCTGATTGAAAACAGTTATAACATTGTTATAACAATTAATTACAACTGTAAAATGTGAACGTTTTAGTTAAACTGAAGAAAACATTATTTAGTTCATGTCACCATCAGTATTTCTCAAATTTGATTATTATTGTTAAAGTCTATTAACAATTTAGTGGCATATTATTAGGGTATGCTTGACCTAGCAAGAACCAGCTTGGCATGTAAAAGTAAGGTGATGCCACCTTATTAGTCATGGAAAAGGGTAATTTCATACCTTAAGTGTATAATAAAAGTAATAATATTAATAGAAACTTTGTCATTTAGCCATTTTTTATGATGTATTCCTTAGAATACAAAGTGATAATTTAAAAAGAACTTGCAGTTATGTGATAGTGATAAATTTCATATCACAATCAATTACAGTAGATTCCCAAAACATTACAATATAGAATATGCTGATGTGTCTGTTGTCTTGAATGTTCTAATGTGCCAATGTTCTGGAATGTGGCCATGTGTTAACAGTCTCCTGATGTATTAAAGTAATACACAAGGTCCTTGAATGAATTCACAATAATTCCAAAATTATTACTTTGTCCAAAATCATTATTGAAAACTTTATAATTCTAGTGAATAGTAATTTGAATAAATAATTCCAACCAAATTAACCAGAACACAACAATAAGACTGATTCTGCTTCAGCTGTGAAGGTAGGAATAATTAATTTTGAAGTAAATTTTTTTAAAATCTAAACTCTAAAAATAGAGCCAGGATGTAGCCCAATTTCCTTTCTAAACAATTCAAAAGTTGTCAGCAAGATTAGGAATGTGGAAAAACTGATGTCCTAGATTCATATTCAAATAAAAATGTTGCATCCATTAATAATAATCTGAATATTTAATCAATAATCATAGAGAAATGTTAGCTATGTATTGTGTTGTTTACAAAATGAAACTATTCAGTCAGGTTTACCATTTTCTTGATTTTGGAATCGAGATATCCAGGTACTAAATACCTGTACAGATAAACATAACATGGAGAAAATGCATCAAACAATGCAAATTAAATATATATTAACTTATTATAAAAGAAACACTACAAAAATACACATTGTTTAAATATTCCAAAGTTGAGTCATCTGTTTTCATTACAACCATGGGATAGAATGATACAGGTATCAAAAGTTCTGCCTGTCCTCTATGTAAACATGTTTCTTTTCAGAGCATGACTCTCGCGTTTATTCAAGATATTTCAATCAAACATTGTACTCTAGTCAACCAAGTAATTACCATATATACTCACTTATAAGTCAAGTCCAGCTGTAAAACCTGCACAGACCCAGACCTGCCATTTGATATTGCTCTGTCAGATCTGCATCTGTGTTGTCAGTTTAGAGTACCGTAATCAGTTGAACAAATAATGTATACCCAGATCTTGCAGGCATATTATACTATGGCAGATAAGGATATTTGATGTTTGGTCTTATAGGTGAGGTTATACAGTATATAGACACCTTATCACATTTAGTATTTATATTGTTGTTGTCATGACAACAATTATGCTAATAACGTTTACTATCTTCATCAATTAACTTTATAACTTCATAAATGCGCAAGTTCTAGAACTATGACATTCATTAATGTTGTTAATAGCTAGGAAGAAACATTGATCTTGGGTCAGAGGTCTAGGTTACTGACAGAAAAAAATCAAATTGGTTACTACAGAATAATATTATTTCCTGATAAAACCCGGATAAAACTTTGTGGATAGTTTGCAGTTGGGATAAAGAAGAAAACTAGATAGATCTTTTTTTAATTAAAGAAAAAAAATGGTCTCAGCACATTGAAAAAAGTTTTTCTTCATTGACCTGAACTAATCTTTGGAGCTTGTATTTGGGGTAAGCCTTTTGATTTCAGGGTCACAAGTGAAGGTTATTGTGACTGAATAAAGAAAAGGTTTTTTTGCACGACATTAGTTCTGCCTCACAAACTTATTCTAAGATTTTGCTGATAACTTTTCACTGTAATGAAGGAAAATTTTGATGTAAAAGAGTCAAAGGTCAAGGTAACTGGTTGCAAGAATCAAAATGAATTTTCGCATAATTATTATAGTCCGTAACTAAAGTTGGTAGATTGTTTGCACATAAGGTACATAAGAGGTCTGTTGATTTTGGATTCAAATATGCAAAGGTCAAGGTCATTTGGCTCAAAACAACGTTGGTTTTGCAAGATACATTCTATTCAAGAGGAAGTTACTTTACCAGATCTTTTGGATGGCTTTCACTTAGAGTAATAAAGCATAGTGTATATTTAGAGATCTACTATGTGAAAAAATTGTTTCTTCACAGTAACTTTAGTTTTAAGACCACATAACTTGACCAGAGGTCCAGGTCATAGAGTCCCGTTACTCATTTTCCTGCATTGAGGACTTAATTAAACATAGAGTGGTTGTATATTATGACATTCAGAGAGATATTGTTCTCATAGATTTCTGTGCAATTGCTCCACAGCTAAGTCAGCATAACAATTGTTCAAAAAGTTTGTTGTTGGCATGCTATGATGTTGTTTTCAGCATCATGAACTCAATCTTAGAGTCGTTTTGCACGTCCTTAATAGCAAAATGTGGGTTCTATGGAACTGTTCTACTCGTTATTCATTTCTTATTTATATATACTTTCAGTTTGTCCTCATATTCGAGCTGTTTATCCCACTGGTGTTGTTTGTTATTCTCCTGTCCATAAGAAAGAGGCAGCCAGCTCGTCCTGCAAATTCCAGTAAGTCATCTTGTTCATGGAACATTCCATTTACATTGGTAGCCATGCATTTAATGGCCAGCCTATTTAGCATGTTACTCTCTGCCTGATGGTACACTGGTCAATAATTATAAATCTACAATATATAGTGCTTCTCAAAATGCACATGGATTCCATTAAATTGGGTGAATTGCTTCAAATTATATTTCAGATGAGTTTAGATCTTGTCTGGTGAGAACCAATTCATTGAGGTTTCACATCCTTAAATATCTTTAAGTCTATATTTTTTCATTGGTTGGTGTTTCATGTACACAATGCCCATTTTTGATTGCATTGTACCTTAGACAAAATAGATTGGCTCTCATTTAACAGCATTATTTTGACAAAGCGCTTTAAGCAAGCACATCTTTTGTTGTAAACATTCTGGAGTTCTATAAATACTTACAGCTATGTTACATTTTGGCTTGGTATGTGGGTTTCACACAATTTTTCATCACATTATAGGCTATGTATGGTGGTCTGCATATTTAATGGTGAAAGAACCACTAGTACATGGGAAGATAAATGCAGGCTTCACCACATACCTTTGTTAGCTGAGCCAAGACTCAATTCTGCATGGACACATAAGATTATAAGATAACCCATCATATAAGGCAGTTATGCTGGGGAATGACCTACTACCCCAGCAAAGATGATGTAGGGAAAATCATCCTAAAAATTAAATTTTTAGTTCATCTGTCCCTAAGACTAAGTGAACTTCTGGTATGGCCCTGTGTGTATGATGTACCATCAACCATTGCCATTTTGAAATTATTGTTAATAACTGCTGGATCAGTTTAATCCAACTTGGGTAAAAATGCTGGCATAAAGTGGTTTGTTATTTATACAAAATGTTGGTGATCCACCATCAGACATAATTGCCATTACTAAAAATAATAGCGTCCCTTTAAAGAAATATCTCAGAAGTCTTTCAGTGTTATGTGATCAAATGTATCAACATCATGTAAGGAACACCTTTAATGTTTTTACAGATGATTCTAATCTGTTTTCACGTATGGGCTTTAAATGGCTGCTTATTCAGTATCACAATAGAATTGACCAAACTTGACTGAAAGTGTTTCATATTTTTAACCTATCCATAATCAGATATCGCTGATATGGATAATCAGTAATGTGTACTAAATATTTGACCAATGTTGCCAGAGAGCATCCTGGCATGTTGGAGATCAGTAATCAAATATTGTTGACATTGCTTAAAGCAGAAAATCTTAAGATGATATCATCACCAAAACGTTTACATAAAATTTGACTTATCTTGACAGAAGGCGGCAGTCTGGCATTAAGACCGTTCATATTTATACACATGATAACAATCAGGGTTCAAACATGGCTGCCTTTTGAAAAGTTTAAAACCTTTATTGACTTTCTCCAAACTGCTCAATAGAATATGACCATACAGGAAAGAAAGCATCCAGCATTGTGGTTGTTAGTTTTTGTCCAACAATATTGCCACTGTTACTGAAAACAGGGTTCCCACACTATTGGGAAATCAGGCAAACATTGTGAGAAATGATAACTTTTTTCTGATCTAATTTGGTTAGACTTGGAATATATATTTATTTCATTAGGATGATGGATTTGTTTGATGATAAGTTAGGTACTTACATATTAATGAGGTGATCTTAATCTGCTTGGCCAAACTTTTTACCACTCTGGAGGTTATACTTTTGATTAGATTTTGATAATGTTTGGAATATATACATGCTTGATTTCAGTAAGTAGTGAAATCAATGCAGGAGATATCCATGCATATTATTAACATGATTTTGCATCTGATTAGTTAAACATTTTACCATTCTAAAAGTAAAACCTTAATTTTTATTTTGAGTTTACTCTTTAAGGAAAGTTGAATGATGAAGCTGTTGCACAAAAGGAACAAGAAATGTGGATATTAACAAATTTGAACATTGTTAGAAATAGTTCTCAAATTCTATGCAGCTTATAAAAGGTTACTTTTTGCTTTTAAATTCCTATTTTACTCTCTCTCTCTCTCTCTCTCTCTCTCTCTCTCTCATTATCGCTGTTAAATCAAGAGAGATAACCCATGATATTGACTATTGAGAATCACAGGTTTGGTTCTTCTTGCAAAATTATAAAAACCAGATACATAATTTCAGAATACATTATGTAATTTCAATAGAACAGTTTAAAAAAATTTGGAAATATACATTCTAATTATTAACACAAATAATTAGTTTTTTGTTGCTAAAGAAATTGTATAAATAGAAATGTTTTAAAAATTGTACAATTGCAGGCCAGCATAACAAGGTGCATGTTGTAATGAAGGTTTAGAATTTCCTTAAATAGTAATATATATTTTTTGCAATTAATTTGTTGTTGTTTGGAATGTTGATTTTGCTTCATTAAGAATATATTTCCTGTAAAAAAATGTTGTACATTTATTGTAGATAATTATTTCTTAAAACTTTGCCATAGTTGAAATTCTGAAATAGATATGAAAGCATGTTTATGTTTGGTGAAAGAGTATTTGACAGTTGCTGATAATGCCATGTTAAAATGTCTAAAATGTTGTGTAGTTAAAAAGAGTATTTGACAGTTGATGATAATGCTATGCTAAAGTGCCTGAAATGTTTTGTAATTAAATTTGGACATGTTTTTGGAGAACAGCATATTGAGTTGCTGTTTTTATTTAGGTTAGCTATACAAATTTGTAAACTCCAAACAATTTGAGTAAATTATTGGTTGATAAATGCAGTTAATATTGCTGAGTGAGAATAATATTTGCTTACATGATAACATGAATATTGATTTTTGAATGAAAACAGTTAAGTCAGTTTTATGGAGGCATATCAAAACCTCCTTCGGTGTACATATCATGCAAGTATTAAGAAATTTGTAGAAGAAAAACTGTGTCTCAGCAGTGATGTTTTATCATGGTATAAATCATGACAATTGCCTTTGATACATTATGTATTATGGTGTGTTTCATGAAAATTGACTTTGATACATTATGTATCATGGTATGTATCATGAAAATCGACTTTGATACAGTATGTATCTGTCATAAGAATTGACTTTGATACATTATGTATCTGTCAAAAAAATTGACTTTGATACATTATGTATCATGGTATGTATCATGAAATTGACTGATAGATTATGTATCTGTCATAAAAACATTATGTATCATGGTATGTATCATGAAATTGACTTTGATAGATTATGTATCTGTCATAAAAACATTATGTATCATGGTATGTATCATGAAATTGACTTTGATACATTATGTATCATGGTATGTATCATGAAAATTGACTTTGAAACATTATGTATCATGGTGTGTGTCCTGAAAAATTGACTTTGATACAGTATGTATCATGGTATGTGTCATGAAAATTGACTTTGATACAGTTTGTATCATGGTGTGTCATGAAAATTGCCTTTTATACAGCATGTATCATGGTATGCATCATGAAACTAAATTGCCTTTGATACAGTATGTATCATGGTATGTATCATGAAACTAAATTGCCTTTGATACAGTGTGTATCATGGTATATTCATGACAGTTGCCTTTGATACATTATGTGTCATGCTATATATCATGACAATTGGCTTTGATACATTATGTATCATGGTATATATCATGACTATTGCCTTCTATACATTATTATTCATATTTGCAAAATGAGCATTACTTGTATAATTGAATCTGTCCATTGTAAGATATGTTAAATGTCTGCAAGGAAAGTACACTAAAGTTTCCTTTTCTTTCTGTCTTTCAAATGTTCACCAAATGGCCTTGTTGTGTCCTTCATTCAGCAGGATAGAAAGAAAAGACAATATTTAATTTTGGACAATTCATACCATTAAGTCTCCTTCTGCCCTATCAATTGTTTGAGTTTGTACTGTGATGTTTTTCACCTGAGTAAACATTGTGACTGATCAAGCAATTTTTGATATTGAACCACCTGGTTATTATCCATCTATTGAAATTTTATGCTTACTTTAGGTAATTGATAGTGATTGGAAAGTAAGTGAAAAATTTGACCATATGATCTCTTTCTGAATCACTTGCAACCATACAGTGTAGTTTCTTGAAAGTGTGGCTGACTTTCTAGCTATTTAATATGTTGTATACCATTTCTTTAAACAGATTTTCTCTTTCTATAGAAAAGGTAATTATTGTGTTACCTCACAAGGAGTCATACCCAAACACGTGCTTTGGAATTTTAGTTCCCCATACTGATGGATAGCTGTAATGAAAGTTTGTTTTACCTTTAAAGTGCAGGATAAGTTTGCAATAAGATAGTATTAGATCAATTAATCAAAACATTATTGTAAAAAGATCTTATTAAATTAGTTATCCACACTGAATAACTACAGTATAGATACTTCTTAGATATGACCAATCTTGGAAACTTATTTTTTATTTATACATTTTCCACATAATTATATAATCTTAAACTCGTTAGTGACATTTAAGACATACATGCATTACCAGTATGTGAATGACAATGAAATCATAGTAACTTTACCCAATTATACATTATCCTTCCTCCTTAGTTAACTCAAATTAATAATTAATACAAGAAATCTTGAATTCATAGCCTAATTGCTGGTAAAAGTTGGAGAATAGCCAGTGTTAGGTCTATTTTGGCATCAAAGAATGTGCAAAGAACATTTGATAAATGTGTGCATAGATGTGCACTGTTCTTATCATGCAGGTGGCACCCAGCTCTCCATGTCTGGAGGAGTAATCAGTGGTCTAAAATCCTTTATGCACAATACTACATTAGCCTAATGATGTTGACTTGCAGCTTTGCTGTTTACATTATTATTGTGCTGAACAATTTTGAGTAGTAATTTAAAATACTCGAACAAGGAAACAACATTCTGTACTGTCTTTTGGCATGAGGGAAGCATTGATTTACTTGTGCCCAGAGAAGGAAACAGCATCCTGTACTGGCTTTTGGTGTGTGGCAATATTGATTTAGTAGTGCCCTGACAAGGAAAGAACACCCTGTACTCATTTATGTCCTGGTGGCAACACTGAGTTTATTAGTGCACCAAGAAGAAAACATCACCTTGTACTGGCTTATGGCCTGGGGGCAACACTAATTTTAGTAGTGCCCTGACAAGAAAACAACACCAAGTATAGTTTTTGGTCTGGGAGCAACATTGATTTTCATAGTGCTCTGATTTGAAAACAAAACCCTGTACTGGCATTTGGTCAGGGGGCAACATATCATTTGTTATAGTAGTACCCTGACAAGACCACATCACATTGCACTTGCCATGGACAACACGTGTAGTAGAACCCTCATGTATGTGTATTATAAAGAAGAATAGCCTGCGGATAATATTGATTTAGCAGTGCTCTCTCTTAAATTAAAGGAAGCAACACTCAGTCTCTGTCATTTGCTGCTGGACAATACCCTCATTTTAAAATGCCATGACCAGGAAAAATACCATGTATTAGTCCTTGGACTATGTTGATTTAGTTGTGCCTTCCCTTAATGTACCTAGTTAGTCAATACCCTGCCCAAGTGATTGCCCTAAGGACCACAGTGAATTAGTTGTGCCTGCATTTCATATGCCTAGTGAAACAACATCCTTCCTATGTCATTATGCAGGTGAACAACACTGATTTACATCATTTTATAATGAAGTTATTTATATTAATTTGAAATAATATGTGCATCAGCAGCACAATTGATTCAACTTAATTAATACCTATTAATTAATAATCACAACCAGCAAGAGGCAGATGAAACTGGGGACTGTCAATTAATAAAAAGCAGTTAAAATTGTTGATTGCCTCAACATCACACTGTAACTGGGCACAAAGATTAAATTATTGATTTGAATAAAGCCATAACCATAAGGGCTTGAGTCATAGGAAAGCTATTTCAGTTTTGATAATGAACTACACAGTGCAGAAGAAATAGAACATAATTTTCACAAGTACAGACAGTGTAGCTTTAGTAAGAAGTTTCATAAATGTAACATATTATATCTGCCTTAATATACCTCTCTGAGTCTATTTGACTTGACCCTATTTTGATTATTTATGTTATTAATTTTATATAAAAAAAGATAAATATATAATTTGTTGTAAGCTATATATTATTCTACCTATGAAGAAAACTTGTTGACATTTGCCCCACAGCTTGATAACAGGGAATACACCTTTATTTGGGAGTTTATTTTTCTTTCCAGGCTGCAAGACAGTTATTTTTATCCAGTATTGCACTAGCTTTACAACTGCAGTGGTTGCACTTTTACATGGGAGTCATTTTATAGGTTGATAGATAACACTATTTGTTTTTATTAATAGCTTTACAAGTGCATTGAAGAAACATTTTTTTGGGAGTCATTTCTCAGGCTGCTAGACAGTGGGTTTATTTCCCAGCCCAGCAATAACATAATTACAGTTGCAGTAAACGAACCTTTATGCAGGAAGATTTTTTTTACCAAGTTGTATGATATTGTACATTAGTTGTATAACCTTGAGAATAAACATTTACCCAGGTAGTGTGACAAGGCTATTTATTTACAGCCCAGCAATAGCTTTTTGTAACAGCTGTGAATAAACATTTACCTGGGAGTTTTCCCAGGCTGTGTGGCATGTTGTTTATATTTATATTATTTAGAAGTTCAATGAAAACTATGTTTTTTTGCCTGCCCAGTTGTATAGTTGTTTACAGCAGCAGTGATATCACCTTTACTCAGATGAACTTGTTTTTGTCGATTTTGTTGTTGTTGTTGTAGACCACTGATTTCATGTTGCAATAAATTATTATTGATTTGTGAAGACAAAAAGATCTCTTTCCCCATTCAATGAATTTAAGTACATGTTCTGACAAAAAATGTATTTTTATTTGCAAAACCATGAAGAGTAATGATGATTATTTAATATTAATTCATAAAGTGCCATATTTCTTTTTTACTACAATCATTGATGTCAGTCAGTTTAGAAAGTTGCTGATGGCAGGAGTGAGAGCATTACACTCTTTTTAGTTTGATACAAGTTGGTAACTTAAGGATCTCATAACATCTCCCAGCAGTCACACAGATTCAGTGTTTATTAGCAATTTTTTTTAAAAAAACCTAGAAAGTAGGTTACACTGATGCAGTTTTTGTGTGACATTTTCAACCCTAAATTGTTGAAGTTGAGTTTTTGGCAAATTTTACATGTAAACAAAATTAACATGTTATTGAAGTTCTGCATTTCTCAATGTTTTTCAAGTGACATGGTCAAGCCAGCCCCTCCCATCTTCTGGTGTGTTACCCATACTCCAATCCTTCTGTGAGAGTAACCATAATGAACCAGGAAACCAGACTCATCACCATCATACCAAGCAAGAAAGGTAACATGCATTTATCTTTATGCAGGAAGACAAGCCCAACAACAGACTGGTTCTAGGACAGTTGTACCATTTATGTAGATTTCTTTAATATTCAAGGAATTTTCCAAAAGTTCATTACAATTATACATTATTTTAGTAGATTTTAAATGCATAGATTTTAGCTCTATTTACTTAACATAGAATGGAAACCAGACTCATCACCATCATACCAAGCAAGAAAGGTAACATGCATTTATCTTTATGCAGGAAGACTTAAACTGACAGTTTCAGTGATGTTAAACACATCTCATTTGCATTGTTATTTTGTTCAAACCACATGATGTCCCCCCTCGACCCATATCTGGTCAAATGTTGACTTGTTCGTCAGAATTTTCATCTGCAGTGTTCTTACCAGAAATGTCAAAGTGGGGCTGAAGAGATGTTACTAGGTCAAAAAGTGGTGGTTTAGAAACAAATGTGGTTCACAGATATCATTTATCTGTTTGTTTATTAAATAAAATTAGAACATATACGAGGGGCCCCGAGTGGTCTAAAGCGCTGTCCGTTATGGATCACTGCCATCTCACCTCTGTCTGCGTGGGTTTGAGTCTAAGATTCCACTAATGTAGTTATGTGGGAAAGCTTGCCAGTAGCTTCTCGTGGGTTGGTGGTTCTTTCCGGGGGTTTTCTGGGTTCTTCCTCCACCATTAATACTGGCCGCCATGTATAGCCTATATTGTGCTGAAAAATGGTGTTAAACCATAAAAAGAAAGAACATATATGATCAATATATTGGCCTCCGCCATCCACTTCAGCAACAGCTTTTTCAAATGGGTCTGAGTAACAATTCTCCTCCAGCATTTATTTTTAATGTTTAAGTCTACATTGTTTTCCACCTATTTATTACTTTGGAAATAAATTCAGCAGTGTTTTGCAGAAGATTACATCTTCTGTTTTTTTACAGTTATTATCAGTGTTCACCATTGATGTGTCTGTTAAGTTGATGCCCAAGCTAATCAAAATCAGTAAGAGAATTCTTTCCGCCAATGCAGTTCATTGTCTTATGCATCTTTGGCGATCAGTGTACTTGATTCAGTAAACTTTCTTGGGGTGCATTTGATTTAGTTTTAAATCAACTACTGTAGAGATCTTTTATCTTTATTTTTTGGGTCCTTTTTATGTACCCAATGGTGCCATAGATTAAAAGGGACAGTGGCACAAAAGTACAGCCTAAAATGAACACTACTTTAATTTTCTTTTCAAATTTCAGGAATGTTTTATAAATGAGATCATTGTCAGTGCATTTATATTAATGAATCCTGAACAGGTCCTCTGTGTACATCAGTGCTATAGCAGTGTCCTTTCATACAGGTTTCATAGTACACGTAGTTTCCATGATTAAATTTTTAAATTATTTTTTAATTTTAAAGGAATTAGGATTATTCTTTGCATTTTACAGGGCTTTTATGTAAAACCACATAAATCCAAGAATTAGGCATTGTGGTGGCTCACAGGTTAGTGTGCTGAAGTTGTGACCAAAAGGGTAGGGGTTAGAATCTACCATAAGAGCAGCCTGGGTCAGTTACCTTTGTGACTGTCAGCAAGGGACTTTTCTCGAATTGCCTCAGCACTAAATAATCTACTTATGTTGCTGTGCCTTTATGCAAAAAATCAGATCAAACCGAAGTGGTCACAGGATTTAAGATATTCTTTATTTTACCAACTTACATGTAGTATAAGTTGATGAATGGCATAAGAATAATAAAAGAATATTTCTGTTGATTTTTAAGAAAAAACACCTATGGTATATACTCACTTTTAATCAGGTCAACATGCAGATGATTTCAACACAGATCTTCTGTCATGTGGCAACATATCAGGGTCTTTGTTGTTTGTTTTACTTATTAATCCTATGAAGCTGCATAGATCCAGATCTGGTGCATTATGAGAGAGCACATCTGGATCTATATGGTTTATAGTTGCTTCTGACTTATAGGTGAGTATATATGGTATCTGTATATTTAGTCCATTTTGCAAATTTGTTATATACAAGAATTTAGATTAACTAGAATCTTGAGAAGTTCAGGGGATATTTAATTTTGTTTTTCAGTATTAAATTTTTAAAAAATATTTTTCATTACATGTTATCATAATGTAAATTTATTCACTAGAGATGGTGTCTTTTTTCAGAAAATCAGACGGCATGAATTATTCTTAACTGATTAACAGTTAATGTTGACCTAGTTCTGACTTTGATTCTAGGTTAGTGGCAACCACATAAACTAGTTTTATTTTAATTTTAAAATGATTTGCTGTTGTCAAGATCAAGATGGGACTAGTGAAGAAGTAAACAACTTTTTATTCTTAAAGTAAAAATGATTGGTTCAGTCAGGGTCATGATTGGAGTATGTGATATAAATGATCACAAGACTCCATTTCCCCTTTCGTGATTATGCAATTTAGGAATTTTTTTCAAAACTGTGTATAATAATGAATATAATCTTTGTTTTAGTGTAAATATTGTTAGTTTTGGGTTTTTACATGTGATGTTAAGTCATTTTCTTTTGTTGTAGCCAGGTTTTGAATCCATGTTAACTTTTCTTCAATTCATTTGGATTTTAAAGGATTAATTCATATTTCTGGAAATATTTGATGTACTCGTACAGAATTCTTGGACAAAGACAGTTTATCAGAATTATTCAGATTTCCATCACTGGAGTTTTAAATATTGTGTTTCTGCAAGAAACTGTAGTTAAGCACAAAACAGACTTCAGCATTGTCTTCCATTTTAAATTTTCCAATAGGACTCGAACTTGAATCTATTAGAACATTTCATTACTAGGACTTTTTAAATTTAATTCATGCATTAGTCTTGGATTATTTTGGATTTGATTCTTAAAACTGTAAGTTCCTTTTCCATTTTTACAATCTTTTCCAGGGAAATAAATCGTTTGTTAAATTTTACTAAGCTTTTTGTTTTTTTTAAATTTTTTTCTGTGTTGCTGTTTATTAAAGTCAAAATATGTAACAAAATATGCACAAAATTTGCCGTTAGCCAAAAATTGTATTTATCAGCAAAATTTGAACTTTTCTGGGATATTGGAAAAGGCTTTTTTATTTGCAGCCATATCAATTTGAAGTAGTCAGCAACCACAAAAAAACACGTATATATTATTACATGTATCTCAATTTTCAGTTCAGGTCCCAGGAAGTATATAAGTTAAAAGTGAGAAGAATATTATAAACATGGTCACATTTATCTTGGAATGAAAGAGATCAATGATAAAGCGCTGACAAAATAATTATTTGACTTTATGTTCTTAAAAATGCATGCATATATGTATTTTATTAGATAGAACTGAATTTTGTAGAATATTAAATGTTATACACAAAATCTTGCCAGAATGCTTGTATAATGGAAAGTGTACATGCTCGGATTAGTGAGCACATGATTGAAGTGATTCTGCAAGTCTGGACTTAACACAGATGTAAGATTCTATTTATCAGGTGTCTTTTAAACTGATTTTACACCCAGAAGTGGTAGGAAAAAATTGCAGCAGTTTTTAACTCGGCTGTCAGAAACTGTTACACATTTACCTTGTAACATTTGCTCATGAGATTTCATAATTTCTGATATTTCGTATGTACATATTTTGCAGCTCTACGGCTTTTCTAACAAGAATTCAACAACTGGCCAAGTCCCACAATTTTTTCTACCCAGGGTATACCCCTACTGAAATGGAACAGTTACCTGTGATATATAAGAGCATTATTGACAGTCCAGCCACACTCCATGACTCATTTGAGGAAGCACATAGTAAGAATTAACTAAGTATATACAGTGAAACCTGTCTTTTTGGTCCCATGCTTATAAAGGACAACTAATAAAACCTTTTCTTAATTTCATTTTAATCTGTAACCTCTTTTTAAAGACACTTTTCCATAAAGAACCATGTTTTATGGGCCCTCAAGAGTCTATTATAGAAAGGTTTCAGTATACCAATACCTCCCTGAGCAGACACTTTTATTTGAAGGAATCTATTTCTAGAGGAGATTATTTATGACCATTTAAATTTAATTACATATTTTACTTCTCTATAAATGACACTTAGTCATAAAGGAAAAAAAAATGTTTTGGTCTCTTGGGTGTCCTTTATAAACAGATTTTACCTTGTATTTATTATATGACTTTAATATTTTATGCAGCAGCCGTATGTATGAAGCATGCATCAAGTATTTCCATGTTCTTCTGATCCAGGTGTTCCTGTTTTGATGTTCATACACAATTTCTTTCGACTTACACTTCCCCATTTTAATGTTTGAGGCACTGCTTAGTGTTTTTTAATGCTCGAATCAGGGAAGTAATTTAAAATGGTCTATTTTCTATTATACCAGCTTAGTAGTGGTTTATTGTTTATGGGTACCATTCTAGTAATCTTGATTATTCATATCTTGGTGACATGAGATAACAATGTAGAAACACAACAGATTTGTACAAGCGTATCTACTGCACAATATAATTTTAAAGTAAAAAAAAAAAGACATGAATTTCTTGATACAGTAAAACCTGTCTTGAGAGATCACTGCTATGATAGACCACCTGTTTTGGGAGACCAGAATTTCAGTGCACAGATTTATTGATTATATAGTGTTATGACCTGTTATGAGAGACCACCTGTCTTGAGAGACCATTATTTCTTGGCAGAAGGGGTGGTCTTTCAAGATAGGTTCTACTGTATCACCTTTTTACTTAGGTTCTTATTGCCTTTAGCTTGCATATTTTAAGCATATTTATTGTACATTTTTTATCAATAACCTCTTGGTAATATTTGAGTGGGTTAGGGTTCGTGCCTTTACCTTTTTCTATTTGTAAACAATGTAACATAGTTGTAAAGATCATTCATAGAAACCATTTTCAGCATACTTTAATAACATGAAAAACAATTAATATTCATCCAAATTATGGATTTATTATATGTAATTGTGATTTTTTAAAACCTACTGTTTATACTATGTTTCTATGTTGCAAAAACATTGATGTTGATGTCAGTTTATCTTCTTTTGCTTCAGATTTTGAACTTGGAAGTGTTCTTCAGACAAACAAGTCATTGATGAATTTCATGGAATGGAATTTATCCATGCCTGCGAAGGATTCTCAAGCATTGCTACATTCCTCTGTCAATGTCATGGAGGTATGTTACATTAACTTCAGCATTCTGTGCCTAGGCCATATTCCTCTGTCAATGTCAAGGAGGTATGTTACATTCAACATTCTATATCTAAACCATACCACACAATACTTTTATGTCAGCTTGCTAGGGAAGCTACATCATCATATTACTCAATAAACCCAAATGTGATGGAAGTCGATATGCAGGCAGATGAATTGTATAATTCTTTTGTAATAGGCCTTTGCTTAATGGTTTTCCTTTCCCCCACATTAAAATTTTTGCCAACATAATTTGAAGTTTTCCAGCAAAAGCCCACTCTAATTTGTCCAGTGAGTTTTCCCCCCCCCCCCTCCCCCTTTAAAGGCTGATTGAAGAAGAAATATTGTAACAGTAACAGTATAAAATTGCCACCATTGGGATGCTCAGGAAAAGTGGGCCTACAGACCTGCCAGTCCATATGACTGTACCATAAGATTGACTGAAATTCAACAGGTTTTTTTTATCCTCATTTGTGCATAGTGCTCCCCTCCCCCCGATTTTTAATTTAACCTACAGTTTTGTTACCAAAGTTTGTTTTTTACTCAGTCTGACCCCAGATTTTAACACTAAGGGGATTTTTTACTCAGTCTTGCATCCTTAGGGGAAACACTGAATTTAGAACTTAACAGAACAGTAACAAAATATAAGGAATATGATTGATGTGGTCAGATACAGATAATGGCCTGGGTTTCATTTTAGCTGCATTGGAGTTGCTTAGGGAACTTTAGATGGGGTACCATATAAAACCCTTTTTTTTCACACTTTAGTGTTGTCTTTGAAAATTGTCTAACACAACACATTGAAGGCAATAGGGAAAACCAGTTTCTTAAAGAAATCAGAAGTCAAATAATTTTGCCAGTGGTATAGGTTGGATGCTCATACATTTCGTACCCCACTTAACTATTCTTCTGATAGACAATGATTTTAATGAAGAAAGTAGTTTTCTTAGCAAATTATGTTTTTCAACATAAATACTTACCCTATCACCTGGGCTTCTGTTAGCATGATATTTTATGGAGTCCAGATTACTCATGTATTTAAATGTTATTGAGTCCTTGCAAAATGTTTAAGAGTCCCACTTCCAAGCTTCTAGGCTGTGTGTATGTTTTTTATATGAGTGTTAGTGATTATGACGCTTGATCACAGTAAACAAAGTATAACCAGTTTAATAAACTCACCAAGTTTTATTTTACATGGAACGTATTTAGATTAAATCAGTAAAATCAAGTTACAGATGCTCAAATGGCTCAATTGAAAAAGAATTATAAAAATTAAAATTAATGTGGGGGAAAGGAAAAGCATTAAGTATGTAGTAGTTGTTCATGGAAAATTAAATATATGCAAGTGCACTGCACTGAATAGGATACTGCACCCTTATTGGTTGACTTAAAATCAAGTTATCAGTTGATGTAGTACTACATCTGTAACAAAGATATAGAATCCACCATATATACAAGCATGGCTTAAATGTTAACTAACAGAAGTAAATAAACTCACCTCTTCGCAGAATAATTTTGACATAAATAGGTCTCCTTACTGACAGAACTTTATCCAACCACAGCATCTTTGTGCAGCATATATGGGATGCAAATCTGACTCAAAATGAAATTTGTTTTTGTCTTCTATGCAGTCTATTGTTCTAGTTAAATACTGCAAATATCTGGTCACAAATGCTTTGCAATAAATGTGGGAATTTCTGCATACTGTAATCCTATTTCACATAAAAATAGTAACAGGATAATGTTTAGTTGTGAAAGTGACATTTAGGGTAAACATGTACTTTAGGCCTACTGTTTATAATATCAAACAATATGGCATCACATCGCATTGATCATTCTGTTTTGAAAAATGATTTTGTCATTATAAAATGTTCTGTGAAATTGGATGGAAGCTTCTTCTTTGCTTTATAGTTTGTTAAAAAGTACAATCTACTTTTACTAGTTCAACTTTGTTTGGGACTATATTTTATGCATAATCAGTGAAAGGTGTACTGTCTGTTGGAATGAATGAAATTATTCATTCTTCTTTCTGTATAAATATTTCCACTGAAATAAAAAAATATATGATAAAAAGAATCTCATGTGGGTAATGATTTAATATTAAATTTATGAAACTCAAAAAAGCTGGCCATTATTCAACTCACTGCATAAATTCAATATTAAATCATTTCCCGTTTGAGATCCTTTTTAAATACACAGTACTGGAGGGCACCACCTAGTATAAAGTATAAATATTTAATAGATCTTTAGAATAGTTGACACGAGTTCAGATTTACATGTTTTGAATTAGCAGCAGAGAGGGTGAATCAGACAACTTTTTTTTGTTTTTATTTTTGATTATACCCCCTCCAAAATAACACTGGACCCTTCTCGCGAAAAAATAAGTCTCTGACCCTTGTCTGAAAACATTCGCGTCGCAACGTCGTTGTCACTCACCCCCTCTGCTGCTAGAACTTTCAGTTGGGGTTAACCGAATATTTTATCCAGTCCTTAGGACGAAAATCATTTATGATTTCACAAATAGACTAATTTGTAAAACCTCCTCTTGTAAATCAATCAGATTATTAGACTGATCTGTGAGTTTGAAATTAATTCTGGTTAATGAATTATTATGACATCGCATATAGACTGGATTCACCGGAGACTCAATTATTAAAAACCCTGGAGGAGCTGTTGGTGCAAATGAATACAAAATATATCCTTGCTGAGCTTGATTTGATCGTTCTAGATTAATTTGATAGCTTCCTTCGATCACATCACATACTAAATTGAGCGCAATCACCGTTGAAATATTCACATTGAACGGAGCAATATGCCTGCCACCACCATCTGGGTCATTATTATGGGTCAGGATAGTTGTTTGTGGTTGTGGTTGTGTTTTTTTCCACGTATCATGGATTTTTTTTAAACCTTCATCGATGGCATCACTGAGAGATTTTTGTCCGGCTCGCCTCCTCTGCTGGGCTCAATTTAACCTGTTTCTCACGAAAAGTTTTTAAAAACTCTTCTGGAGTCGGTATTGGTTTATTTTTTCGTTTTAGATATTCTATTGCGGAACGATATTGTGGACAACCACACGCTATGCAAATCTGATATTTTCCTCTGACACCCTTTCCACAACCTAGACAGGGTTTTGGTCCCTCGGGACAACCTTGTTTTGCAGTACAATTATGTACCCCACAGAATTCTCCGTAGGAATTTTTCCCACATCGCTGTGTAGATCCTAAAAACAACCACGAGCATTTATTCACCGCCAGTGCTGGATTCACCATTATTATTAATTGTTAATCAACATTCAATTAGACGTTAAAAAGTATATAGTATAATGATTAGTGATTACTCTGATAACGATGAAGAATTTTTTCAGTGTCCTGAAAATCATCATGATCTTCAAGAATACTACAAAAGGAGTTTAGGACCATCATGGAGTGTTTCTAGTAAAAAATCCGCCATTGAATTACTAACCGAAGATAGTTATCTGCTCCGTGGTGTAATCATTCAACAAATGGGACAATTTTACGTTTTCGTGAATGATCCGGACATCACAGAATTTCAAGGAGGTTCTGCGGTAAATGAAATAATTCCGAAACAACGATTGAGATATCCCACAATCGATATTGATTCTAAAAACCCATCGTTGGAGGAGTTGTTATTGTACTTCAATGACTTAGTTGACTCTGTCAATGATGTTTTGGTTTTTGAAACCAGTGGTGGTTATCACATTTTATTGAAAACGATTCCAATCGATTTTGATGATCATCGAGAATTATTAAAAAAAATCGCCACAGACAGACCATCATGGAATGTTGATATACAAGCTGGACTTCATAGCATCAAATTACCCGGGACAAGATCAGCAAAACAAAACAGCATTGATAAGCGATTAATTTATCCTGAAAATCTGAAGGATACTAGTTTGTTATTGTCCTGTCCTGTTGCTGTACAACCATGCTACGAAAAACTCACTGGCGACGATGATAGTATTTTTGACGAAGATGATAATCTCACTAGTGAACAAATTCAAAAGATTTCAATAGCGCTGACAGGACAATCCGATCAAATCACTGGAATTACAAATCAAACCAGTAATATGATTTCGCTAGGAAGGGTTTCAGGATCATTTTGTAATATTTGCCAACGGCGACATGGATACAATGAGATTGGTGGATACAATGAGGGAAAAGCCATTGATGCATTTGTGTGTATTTATTCAGATCGATTTGTGATAGGTTGTTTCCGTACTACAAAAAATAAAATCATAATTGACAGAACTGATGCTAGTATTTCCAATGATTACGAAAAATATCTAAAATCGTATCATTATCGTCGTGAAGATCACAGTGGAGAATTTCCTCTAAGGGTTCCAGATTATACTTACTGTGAGCCTCCCGTTCATGAAAACGGCCAAGGATGTAAAATCATCCTCAACGATGACTATATGGATGGTTCTGCTTGTGGGATGGGAAAATCAAAATCGGCATGGGAATCAATACGAGATGATCAATCTGTGCTCTATTTGTCATACAGAAAAACATTTACAAGAAAGACTACCATCGACTATAATCTAGAATCCTATGAACAAATTCATGGAACCATTATTTTTGATACAAGAACTCATCGAAGGGTTATTTCGCAGATTGAATCCATTGTACGAGTGAAGGGAATTCCTGATGTGTTATTGTTAGATGAATGGCATGGCATTCTTCGTCAAATAATTTCATCGGGTCGTGGAAAACAGATTTGGGAAACACTGACATGGTTGATTTCTTCAGCAAAACGAGTTATTGTGTTAGATGCTGATGCCAACAATGATGATCTAGAATTATTTAGAAATTTCTTAAACCGTCCGGACATGAAATTCATTATTAATGAGTATCAACCTGATCATGGAAAGAAATTTATTGTGGAACCGTCCCATCATGACAATTACATCAAATTGTTGGATACACTTCAGCAGGGAAATCGTGCAGTAGTCTTCACACAAAACAAACGACACGGAAATTATTCTGTAGAAGCCCTTGCTAAATTATTACAGCATTTAGGATACCGAGTGAAATACTATCACGCTGATACCGATTCTGCAGAAAAACAAAGAGATTTTGCTGATCCAGTTAACGCGTTTAACACCATCGATGTGGTGATTTATAATTGCACCGTAGAAGCGGGAATATCAATCGTGGATGAACGATTCAAGTACATGACGGTGTTTTCTGAGCAACTAGGGTCTGTAGAAGCCATTAAACAAGCAATTCATCGGTTTAGAAATATTACTGAAATTCATTATTCAGCCACTAAACGATCTTCACACACAGTGCCACTCACACGTGATGACATTATTTCTGCCATTGAATCCCATGAAAGGGATTTATCATCTACGGAATTATTATTCAGAACACCCAATCTCAATGATGTGAATTCTAGTTACGGGTATGCATTTATCAGTGCCATTATTGACGAGAATAATTCCAAGTGTTATTTTACTGGCAGACTTGTTACGATGATGAAGAGAACCGGGTATGAAGTCACGTGGGAATTACCAGATGAGTATGATGTGTGGTGTGAAAAAAATAAACTCAACAAAATTGATGCCGCGGCTATTCACAATAATCCCGTCGTAGATGATTTTTTGAAATCTACCATCGGAGAAAGAATTGCTAATGCGGGAAATATTGACAGTGAACAACAAAAATATCATCGATATGATCCTAAAAATCCAGAGGATTTTCAAGAGCAGCTGGAACCTTACAAGAAAAAATTGATGTATCTCAATCATGTATTTCAAACTGATGTGGGAAAATTGGACACACATCAAATAGAACAACTTGAGAAAAATGTGAATAGATTACAGCGATATCAGCGAGTCCTTGTTGATAAATTCAATCAGGGAAATGCTATAACAACTACACCATGCCGATCTGATAGAATCAATCCACGGCAACAACTCGACATTGTTAGAAGTGTCCTTGGAGTATTAAAACTCCCTGATGTGGTTCCAGATGATTTATCAGTGAAAAGCGTCTCTGTTAACCGCGCTGGGTTAATCGAAAATATCAATCACATGTTAAAAAACCCGGACCAACTCGATAAATATCAAGCGTTATTAAAACACTTCAATGAGATATTTCCAAACGAAAGATTACAAACAACTACTATGACACTGAAAAATATCATTGAGAAAATTAAATTGATTTATAAAGGGTTTGGTGGGAGATTACAATCTGATGATAAAATAAATCCCAATCGATCTAATCTCACATTGTTTTATCCTGAGTGGCCTAAATCGGACTTTATAGATGATCTAACATGGATTAATGAAACCGTTGACGATGTAGGGTTTGCTGGAAAAGATGTAGCTGCAACAGATACACACACTACGATGTTACGATTCCATGTATGGACCGTTAATGGATGGTTTAGTCGATATGATATGTCAGATTGATCAAAACTAGAATGTTGAAACTATCAGTATTATTTATTTTATATACAATTATGATACTTTCAACATCACTGATAACGCCGTTAAAACATCAAAATGAAACTCCCATGGTGGTGTTAAAAATCATCTATGATATCAAAAAAGGTCTCATTGACCATCATGTTGGTTGGGAAAGTGTTAACACTTCCGTTTTTTATCGAGATGATGTAGGAACTTTACTGCCAGGGGTTAAATCTCACCAGAGAAGGATTTTCTTTTATCATCGTTATGATTTTGACAGCCTCTTCTTCTTCCAAAGTCAGTGGTCTTCTTAAAAATTCAGAAATATATTCACGAGGTAACGATAAAAAGTGAAATCTTCTCATAAATTCTCTACTAAATGATTCCATTATTGCTATTGTCGAAAACGATGTTAGATTTGTTGGTATTTTTCCTAACAGTGGAATTATTTCATTGTTATCCAGTCTAAACGATAGTTTTGTGTTAAGCGGTGGCATGTAGTGTTTTTTATCGGTTACCGGATCTATTATCATTTTATCCCGAAAATATCCCGGGTGAATGATTTTCAACGCGGACATATCTTCGATAGTACACATTATTCTGATATCATTTTAGGGTTTAATTAAATAATAGTATTATATAATGTCATTGTTTGAAACCGCATTAAACGATTATAGACGCGCTTATCCCACAGTGACCATTCGTGATAAAATCACTAGTTCTGGTAGAAGGATAATTACGGAGAAGTGCCCTGATGGTGTCACTCACATCTGTCATATCCATGAAAATAGAAATTCTGCCGCACGTATTCGTCTCCAACAGAAATACCGTCAACGGAACCAACACATGTTGGAGGTCATTGAAAAATTTCTTAAACAAAAATAACACTTCTGATTAATCATCAATAAAATGAGCTACATGAAATGCAGTATAGAAATCATTCAGGGACAACCTCATTCAGCCGTAAAAGTGAAATATCATAATGGAGGGTTTAGAACTATCAACAGGAGGGAAATTTGTAACTAAAATGGTTGAACATCGATCGGATACGGTAACAACAAAAACGTCTCAACAGGAGTCTCCGATGAAGAAATCAATCGACTTGGTCAAAAATGCTAGCATTTTCGATGATAAACTACAATTTTCCGGTTAGTTTTCTTCGGGTCTGTTCTTGCAGTTCTTCATATTTCTGTGTTGCAAGGATTTTTTCACGATTAAATTGTTCATGATCTATTTCTCTGGTATCACTGTCATTAGGTTCTATTTGTTTTCGTTTTCCAAGGGCTTCTTCAATTTCATTTACAAACTCACGGTCTTGGTCAGGGATATATTGCTTCCATGAATCATCGTCATCACGTGATTTTCGTTTTCGTTTTCGTTTGCTACTAATGACTTTACCATCATTGCCATTGTTGTTGACTTTGTCATTGGTAGGAATCCTTGAGTATATTTCATTGATTTCCGCAGCAATAGAATTATACTCAGACAATAATGAATTGTATTTATTAGTGAGCGATGAGTAGTCTTCAGTGAGAGATTTTAATTCATATCGCACTTCATTGAGTTCAGTCCTTAGCCGTTCACGGTCCTGAATCACTTCATTACGACGTTGTATTGTGTGATCTAACCGATACTGTAGATCATTGTCTGTAATTTTCTGATGCTGAATAGTTAATAGTTTTCCGTGCAATGATTTGTTTTCATTGGTCAGATTGGATACTTGTTGTTGTAGACACCGAATGGTTTCTTTATCCATAATGCTGTCAGTGACAACATCAACAGTATTTGTTTTTCCATCTAGAAAATTCATGACTTCGTTTTCAACTTCAGTATCAATAATTCTTTCCACAGGAATGTCATTTCCATCATCAGATGATTTCCATATTTTGTAGATGCGCTGGTAACCGATTTTATACTTATCAGCGAGTTCAGATAACGGGATTATGCCTTTGGAGGCTCTTATAGCGGATATATCATCATGGGTTAGTGTTCTGCGAAGAGGCATGATATATAACTATAGAAAATAATGATAATGATAATGATAATGATAATGATAATAGCAACAAGACTGAATAGAATGTTGAAAGTGGGGAAACTCACAGTATTATTTATTTTATATACAATTATGTGACTTTCCCCATCATTGATAGAAGCTATCTCACAATGAAATAACACTTCCACGGTGACTTTGTCACTAGTGTTGAGGTTGGAAACGGTACCTTTTCATATAATGTGTCAATTCCGCACTCAACAAATTGACTTCCATGTGGTGATGAAAAATCAATCCTAACAGCTTTTCTCTACGAGAATTTCCATACAAAATCGACTACTTGACCCTACGAGGTTTTTTGATGAAAATCGATGAAAAATGACCAAAAATCGCTGAAAACAAGCAGAAATTGATGAAAATTGGCTCAAAATCATTGAAAATCAATCCTAACAGCTTTTCTCTACGAGAATTTCCATGCAAAATTGACCACTTGACTGTAAAATCTCTTTGACCTTTTCAACTGAAACCCATCAAAAACCACCAAAAATGACATAAAATCAGTGAAAAACAGATAAAACCAGTGAAAAAACTACCAATGGCACTAGAATATTTCACTAGCACTATAAATAAAAATATTTCAATGACACTATAAATAAAAATATTTCACTAGCACTATAAATAAAAATATTTCAATGTCACTATAAATAAAAATATTTCAATGACACTATTTCACTGACTCTGTTGCAATAATCAATAATTGTATCACAATCATTCATCTTAGAAGCCTCAGATGATGAATTAACAACTCTGACACAATCTCATCTCAGATGATAAATCTAACAGCATTGAGATTTTTTCAAGATTATTATTTTTTCTGCACTAATAATATGTCACGACTTTTTATTGTTGTTATTGTTATCGGTACTACTAACTGTTATTACTTACTAAAGCAATTTCGCGATAACAATAACAACAATAAAAAGTCGTGACATATTATTAGTGCAGAAAAAATAATAATCTTGAAAAAATCTCAATGCTGTTAGATTTATCATCTGAGATGAGATTGTGTCAGAGTTGTTAATTCATCATCTGAGGCTTCTAAGATGAATGATTGTGATACAATTATTGATTATTGCAACAGAGTCAGTGAAATAGTGTCATTGAAATATTTTTATTTATAGTGACATTGAAATATTTTTATTTATAGTGCTAGTGAAATATTTTTATTTATAGTGTCATTGAAATATTTTTATTTATAGTGCTAGTGAAATATTCTAGTGCCATTGGTAGTTTTTTCACTGGTTTTATCTGTTTTTCACTGATTTTATGTCATTTTTGGTGGTTTTTGATGGGTTTCAGTTGAAAAGGTCAAAGAGATTTTACAGTCAAGTGGTCAATTTTGCATGGAAATTCTCGTAGAGAAAAGCTGTTAGGATTGATTTTCAATGATTTTGAGCCAATTTTCATCAATTTCTGCTTGTTTTCAGCGATTTTTGGTCATTTTTCATCGATTTTCATCAAAAAACCTCGTAGGGTCAAGTAGTCGATTTTGTATGGAAATTCTCGTAGAGAAAAGCTGTTAGGATTGATTTTTCATCACCACATGGAAGTCAATTTGTTGAGTGCGGAATTGACACATTATATGAAAAGGTACCGTTTCCAACCTCAACACTAGTGACAAAGTCACCGTGGAAGTGTTATTTCATTGTGAGATAGCTTCTATCAATGATGGGGAAAGTCACATAATTGTATATAAAATAAATAATACTGTGAGTTTCCCCACTTTCAACATTCTATTCAGTCTTGTTGCTATTATCATTATCATTATCATTATCATTATCATTATTTTCTATAGTTATATATCATGCCTCTTCGCAGAACACTAACCCATGATGATATATCCGCTATAAGAGCCTCCAAAGGCATAATCCCGTTATCTGAACTCGCTGATAAGTATAAAATCGGTTACCAGCGCATCTACAAAATATGGAAATCATCTGATGATGGAAATGACATTCCTGTGGAAAGAATTATTGATACTGAAGTTGAAAACGAAGTCATGAATTTTCTAGATGGAAAAACAAATACTGTTGATGTTGTCACTGACAGCATTATGGATAAAGAAACCATTCGGTGTCTACAACAACAAGTATCCAATCTGACCAATGAAAACAAATCATTGCACGGAAAACTATTAACTATTCAGCATCAGAAAATTACAGACAATGATCTACAGTATCGGTTAGATCACACAATACAACGTCGTAATGAAGTGATTCAGGACCGTGAACGGCTAAGGACTGAACTCAATGAAGTGCGATATGAATTAAAATCTCTCACTGAAGACTACTCATCGCTCACTAATAAATACAATTCATTATTGTCTGAGTATAATTCTATTGCTGCGGAAATCAATGAAATATACTCAAGGATTCCTACCAATGACAAAGTCAACAACAATGGCAATGATGGTAAAGTCATTAGTAGCAAACGAAAACGAAAACGAAAATCACGTGATGACGATGATTCATGGAAGCAATATATCCCTGACCAAGACCGTGAGTTTGTAAATGAAATTGAAGAAGCCCTTGGAAAACGAAAACAAATAGAACCTAATGACAGTGATACCAGAGAAATAGATCATGAACAATTTAATCGTGAAAAAATCCTTGCAACACAGAAATATGAAGAACTGCAAGAACAGACCCGAAGAAAACTAACCGGAAAATTGTAGTTTATCATCGAAAATGCTAGCATTTTTGACCAAGTCGATTGATTTCTTCATCGGAGACTCCTGTTGAGACGTTTTTGTTGTTACCGTATCCGATCGATGTTCAACCATTTTAGTTACAAATTTCCCTCCTGTTGATAGTTCTAAACCCTCCATTATGATATTTCACTTTTACGGCTGAATGAGGTTGTCCCTGAATGATTTCTATACTGCATTTCATGTAGCTCATTTTATTGATGATTAATCAGAAGTGTTATTTTTGTTTAAGAAATTTTTCAATGACCTCCAACATGTGTTGGTTCCGTTGACGGTATTTCTGTTGGAGACGAATACGTGCGGCAGAATTTCTATTTTCATGGATATGACAGATGTGAGTGACACCATCAGGGCACTTCTCCGTAATTATCCTTCTACCAGAACTAGTGATTTTATCACGAATGGTCACTGTGGGATAAGCGCGTCTATAATCGTTTAATGCGGTTTCAAACAATGACATTATATAATACTATTATTTAATTAAACCCTAAAATGATATCAGAATAATGTGTACTATCGAAGATATGTCCGCGTTGAAAATCATTCACCCGGGATATTTTCGGGATAAAATGATAATAGATCCGGTAACCGATAAAAAACACTACATGCCACCGCTTAACACAAAACTATCGTTTAGACTGGATAACAATGAAATAATTCCACTGTTAGGAAAAATACCAACAAATCTAACATCGTTTTCGACAATAGCAATAATGGAATCATTTAGTAGAGAATTTATGAGAAGATTTCACTTTTTATCGTTACCTCGTGAATATATTTCTGAATTTTTAAGAAGACCACTGACTTTGGAAGAAGAAGAGGCTGTCAAAATCATAACGATGATAAAAGAAAATCCTTCTCTGGTGAGATTTAACCCCTGGCAGTAAAGTTCCTACATCATCTCGATAAAAAACGGAAGTGTTAACACTTTCCCAACCAACATGATGGTCAATGAGACCTTTTTTGATATCATAGATGATTTTTAACACCACCATGGGAGTTTCATTTTGATGTTTTAACGGCGTTATCAGTGATGTTGAAAGTATCATAATTGTATATAAAATAAATAATACTGATAGTTTCAACATTCTAGTTTTGATCAATCTGACATATCATATCGACTAAACCATCCATTAACGGTCCATACATGGAATCGTAACATCGTAGTGTGTGTATCTGTTGCAGCTACATCTTTTCCAGCAAACCCTACATCGTCAACGGTTTCATTAATCCATGTTAGATCATCTATAAAGTCCGATTTAGGCCACTCAGGATAAAACAATGTGAGATTAGATCGATTGGGATTTATTTTATCATCAGATTGTAATCTCCCACCAAACCCTTTATAAATCAATTTAATTTTCTCAATGATATTTTTCAGTGTCATAGTAGTTGTTTGTAATCTTTCGTTTGGAAATATCTCATTGAAGTGTTTTAATAACGCTTGATATTTATCGAGTTGGTCCGGGTTTTTTAACATGTGATTGATATTTTCGATTAACCCAGCGCGGTTAACAGAGACGCTTTTCACTGATAAATCATCTGGAACCACATCAGGGAGTTTTAATACTCCAAGGACACTTCTAACAATGTCGAGTTGTTGCCGTGGATTGATTCTATCAGATCGGCATGGTGTAGTTGTTATAGCATTTCCCTGATTGAATTTATCAACAAGGACTCGCTGATATCGCTGTAATCTATTCACATTTTTCTCAAGTTGTTCTATTTGATGTGTGTCCAATTTTCCCACATCAGTTTGAAATACATGATTGAGATACATCAATTTTTTCTTGTAAGGTTCCAGCTGCTCTTGAAAATCCTCTGGATTTTTAGGATCATATCGATGATATTTTTGTTGTTCACTGTCAATATTTCCCGCATTAGCAATTCTTTCTCCGATGGTAGATTTCAAAAAATCATCTACGACGGGATTATTGTGAATAGCCGCGGCATCAATTTTGTTGAGTTTATTTTTTTCACACCACACATCATACTCATCTGGTAATTCCCACGTGACTTCATACCCGGTTCTCTTCATCATCGTAACAAGTCTGCCAGTAAAATAACACTTGGAATTATTCTCGTCAATAATGGCACTGATAAATGCATACCCGTAACTAGAATTCACATCATTGAGATTGGGTGTTCTGAATAATAATTCCGTAGATGATAAATCCCTTTCATGGGATTCAATGGCAGAAATAATGTCATCACGTGTGAGTGGCACTGTGTGTGAAGATCGTTTAGTGGCTGAATAATGAATTTCAGTAATATTTCTAAACCGATGAATTGCTTGTTTAGTGGCTTCTACAGACCCTAGTTGCTCAGAAAACACCGTCATGTACTTGAATCGTTCATCCACGATTGATATTCCCGCTTCTACGGTGCAATTATAAATCACCACATCGATGGTGTTAAACGCGTTAACTGGATCAGCAAAATCTCTTTGTTTTTCTGCAGAATCGGTATCAGCGTGATAGTATTTCACTCGGTATCCTAAATGCTGTAATAATTTAGCAAGGGCTTCTACAGAATAATTTCCGTGTCGTTTGTTTTGTGTGAAGACTACTGCACGATTTCCCTGCTGAAGTGTATCCAACAATTTGATGTAATTGTCATGATGGGACGGTTCCACAATAAATTTCTTTCCATGATCAGGTTGATACTCATTAATAATGAATTTCATGTCCGGACGGTTTAAGAAATTTCTAAATAATTCTAGATCATCATTGTTGGCATCAGCATCTAACACAATAACTCGTTTTGCTGAAGAAATCAACCATGTCAGTGTTTCCCAAATCTGTTTTCCACGACCCGATGAAATTATTTGACGAAGAATGCCATGCCATTCATCTAACAATAACACATCAGGAATTCCCTTCACTCGTACAATGGATTCAATCTGCGAAATAACCCTTCGATGAGTTCTTGTATCAAAAATAATGGTTCCATGAATTTGTTCATAGGATTCTAGATTATAGTCGATGGTAGTCTTTCTTGTAAATGTTTTTCTGTATGACAAATAGAGCACAGATTGATCATCTCGTATTGATTCCCATGCCGATTTTGATTTTCCCATCCCACAAGCAGAACCATCCATATAGTCATCGTTGAGGATGATTTTACATCCTTGGCCGTTTTCATGAACGGGAGGCTCACAGTAAGTATAATCTGGAACCCTTAGAGGAAATTCTCCACTGTGATCTTCACGACGATAATGATACGATTTTAGATATTTTTCGTAATCATTGGAAATACTAGCATCAGTTCTGTCAATTATGATTTTATTTTTTGTAGTACGGAAACAACCTATCACAAATCGATCTGAATAAATACACACAAATGCATCAATGGCTTTTCCCTCATTGTATCCACCAATCTCATTGTATCCATGTCGCCGTTGGCAAATATTACAAAATGATCCTGAAACCCTTCCTAGCGAAATCATATTACTGGTTTGATTTGTAATTCCAGTGATTTGATCGGATTGTCCTGTCAGCGCTATTGAAATCTTTTGAATTTGTTCACTAGTGAGATTATCATCTTCGTCAAAAATACTATCATCGTCGCCAGTGAGTTTTTCGTAGCATGGTTGTACAGCAACAGGACAGGACAATAACAAACTAGTATCCTTCAGATTTTCAGGATAAATTAATCGCTTATCAATGCTGTTTTGTTTTGCTGATCTTGTCCCGGGTAATTTGATGCTATGAAGTCCAGCTTGTATATCAACATTCCATGATGGTCTGTCTGTGGCGATTTTTTTTAATAATTCTCGATGATCATCAAAATCGATTGGAATCGTTTTCAATAAAATGTGATAACCACCACTGGTTTCAAAAACCAAAACATCATTGACAGAGTCAACTAAGTCATTGAAGTACAATAACAACTCCTCCAACGATGGGTTTTTAGAATCAATATCGATTGTGGGATATCTCAATCGTTTCGGAATTATTTCATTTACCGCAGAACCTCCTTGAAATTCTGTGATGTCCGGATCATTCACGAAAACGTAAAATTGTCCCATTTATTGAATGATTACACCACGGAGCAGATAACTATCTTCGGTTAGTAATTCAATGGCGGATTTTTTACTAGAAACACTCCATGATGGTCCTAAACTCCTTTTGTAGTATTCTTGAAGATCATGATGATTTTCAGGACACTGAAAAAATTCTTCATCGTTATCAGAGTAATCACTAATCATTATACTATATACTTTTTAACGTCTAATTGAATGTTGATTAACAATTAATAATAATGGTGAATCCAGCACTGGCGGTGAATAAATGCTCGTGGTTGTTTTTAGGATCTACACAGCGATGTGGGAAAAATTCCTATGGAGAATTCTGTGGGGTACATAATTGTACTGCAAAACAAGGTTGTCCCGAGGGACCAAAACCCTGTCTAGGTTGTGGAAAGGGTGTCAGAGGAAAATATCAGATTTGCATAGCGTGTGGTTGTCCACAATATCGTTCCGCAATAGAATATCTAAAACGAAAAAATAAACCAATACCGACTCCAGAAGAGTTTTTAAAAACTTTTCGTGAGAAACAGGTTAAATTGAGCCCAGCAGAGGAGGCGAGCCGGACAAAAATCTCTCAGTGATGCCATCGATGAAGGTTTCAAAAAAATCCATGATACGTGGAAAAAAACACAACCACAACCACAAACAACTATCCTGACCCATAATAATGACCCAGATGGTGGTGGCAGGCATATTGCTCCGTTCAATGTGAATATTTCAACGGTGATTGCGCTCAATTTAGTATGTGATGTGATCGAAGGAAGCTATCAAATTAATCTAGAACGATCAAATCAAGCTCAGCAAGGATATATTTTGTATTCATTTGCACCAACAGCTCCTCCAGGGTTTTTAATAATTGAGTCTCCGGTGAATCCAGTCTATATGCGATGTCATAATAATTCATTAACCAGAATTAATTTCAAACTCACAGATCAGTCTAATAATCTGATTGATTTACAAGAGGAGGTTTTACAAATTAGTCTATTTGTGAAATCATAAATGATTTTCGTCCTAAGGACTGGATAAAATATTCGGTTAACCCCAACTGAAAGTTCTAGCAGCAGAGGGGGTGAGTGACAACGACGTTGCGACGCGAATGTTTTCAGACAAGGGTCAGAGACTTATTTTTTCGCGAGAAGGGTCCAGTGTTATTTTGGAGGGGGTATAATCAAAAATAAAAACAAAAAAAAGTTGTCTGATTCGCCCCCTCTGCTGCTGAATTAGTGTAATAACAAAATTTCTATATTATTTTTATTGTAGTTGTACAAGTTGTTGTTTGGATCCAACCTCAACCAGATTATGAAGACTCGATTAAAACGGGGTATTGCAAACAGCACACTGCACCATGACATTCACGAGTATCTCCATGGCAACCAAATGCGTGACCTTCTAAATGGCATTAATCATTTAACCAGTATATCACAAGATCTTCTTCTGATTCTCAGCAGTGAGGAAGTTATTGCTGATCCAGCAGTTTTCAAGTCTGTGATAGGAAACTATATCCCTTATCTTAAGCAGGGAATTCTTTTCAAGGTCATAGAGGACAGTGATTTTTGGACACGTGCAACTGTGATAAAGTTTTTACACCATATTCTTAATCAGGTGACAGGAGAGGATGTAAATGATTTGATCACGCCACAGGAAATTGCCGAAGTCCTCAAGGTATGAATAATTTGTTGATCTCTATTGTTTGTACTCTTTGTTTGTCTTTTTAATTGCTTGTAAGTGTCATGCTAAAGTTTATTTAATTAAACCTTCAATGTTGTGTTAGTAGCATGTTTAAGTAGCTTTTATTGCAGTGTTCATTACTACCAGATGTTTATATGCATTGATGAACTAAAACAGTAGTAGGTCATTCTGGGTATCTATATATATATATATATATATATATAATTATATTTAGATGGAATGTCAACAGTTAGTGGAGAAATAATGCATCACAGTTCAGGTTAACATTTCTTTTATGTAAAAAAAAATAAATTGGGATATAAATTCTTGCATTGGTCGGTGCTGATGTGATTTTTAGGATGGATTTACATGTGCTATATGTTTTTATCCAAAACACAAAGAAATCTCAGGGCTTTTCCATTTTAACATACATGGTACCCAAGGAAGGCAGTTTTTTGAAAAATATATGCCAGGGTACTTTGATTTCACAGTGTTAATTTTAAAATGATAAGAAAAATCTAAATTGCACCTATGGATAAGTACCCCACTTAAAAAGTGCCTTCACTGGGTTCCATGTGTGTTTAAATAGAACAGCCCTGACTCATATCTGCCATTTGAGAAAATTAGATTGGTATTTTGGAATTAGTGCCAAGGCAGTTTTTCCAGTTTGGTATTTGTTTTAGCTAATTTTGAAATGATCATGTACCCTGATCGGCCAGCATATTATGTGGTGGAAAACCTGAGATTCAGGGTTCATATTTCTTTTGCATACAGTGTCTAAGATATAGCGGTAAGTTGATCATGACAAACGGGTGGAAAATGACTACTTCTATTTTTGCCTTTTTGCAAACTACTTTTTGCACATTGTAAATTGTTACCATCTATACTTGCTTCTAAGTCAAGTCAAACAGCAAACTGCATAGACCCTGTTTAGTTAGGAGTTGTCAGTTGAATGAACAGCATAGACCCTGATCTACAAGTATATTATGTGATGATGATCATGGTAAAATTTATTTGCTGTTGGACTCTTTAACTTGTCATCAAGCATAGAATCTAAATATATATTAAACTTCTCAAGGGGAGGTAATTAATGTCTTTCTGCATATGTCAAAATATTACACTAAACAGCCTTGTACCCTCTGCATGTTAAATTATGTTCATTTTGTTTAGTGAAAGAATAAGAACAGGTGGCAAGCATTCTTGCTTTCCATATGCTTTTTAAATATTATTGTGCAAATGCAAATATAAATTAGTTTTATTTCAGATAGTTCTCGTGTCACCTGTGACCATTAAGGAAGCTGTCTGTGATAAGAATGAAATGCTTCATTTACTTATTCCTGAACCTCCATACACCGAGAAAGATCTGGTAAGAATGCATCTTTTTGTTAAAGAGTGGCATATTTATTTGATCTCACATGACTGGTAATGAGATGAGAAATTTATGAAATTATTAAGAGTGGCATATTTAGAGTTGTCACATGAGTGGTCATGAGCTGGGAAATTTATGAAATGAGTTGAATAGTTTGGTATATAATTGTTATATTACCATATATACTCACATACAAATCAGATTCAAACACAAAATGGATAAACATAGATCTATTATCACATATTGTGCCAATAGATCAAGATCTATGCAGTTTTCATTGGAGTAATCAGTAGATCAAACAAAATAGATTCTGATCTGCCATTGCATTATGTAACAGCAGCTCAGGGTCTGTGTTGTTTGTAGTTAGACTATATATAGTATATATAGTACATTTAATCACAATGGTTTACTACAGTTTGTTATAATTATGATTGATAAAAACATTGCAGATGACATGTAAAACAGAGAATCAGTCTACCAGTTAAATGAATTAACCACGTGATCCAGCCAAGCTTATTACATTGGAATGTTGCCACTGATATAAGGATATAAAGCTTGAAATTTTCAACTCAATTAGTTACTGTTAACACATTAACCCCTGGAGGTTTTTGCTCTTTTCGCATGAAATGCGAGTAGGAAACACATTTGGGGGACTATTTCTGAATACATCCTAATACATCGACTTCCAAGTAATTTTCCATTAGCCCAATGCCTAGTTGTGCTTAACTAAACATTTTCAATTGGCTTGATTGCTCACTCATGAGCAAAAGGTGAAAAGTTGGATTTTTTAATAAATTTTTTTTTGTTGAACAGACCCATAATTTTCGTATGGAGAAGACTCTTTATTAAAAATGTCCACTTTATCCTACTTCTTACACAGGTTCTCCTGTCTGTGTGCACTTCAGACCAGTCTGCCTAAAATCTGAGGTTATAAAGTTTAAAATCTGGACACAAAATCGAATTCCAACCATGGGCGAATTTTGGGTGAAAAAAAAAACAGGTCCAAAAGATTAGGTTTTTTCCTCTGTATTTTGTAGTGTAAATTGAATGTCCAGATTATTTGGTATCATTGTAGAGCTAAATCTGTCTACCTTTCTATAATACCACCCACTTAAGTGTATCATGCATGACCTCGATGTTACAGACCTTGGCAGTAGGCTACTACCTCCTGCCCTGTAAATGCGGCACTATGGGATTAATGTGTTAAGAAAAGCTGACTTAAATTGAGAGATAGATTTGATATATATTTAGTACAACTATGCAGAGTAAGGTGGGAATTCATACATTGTTTAATACATTTATAAAAATATCTTGTCTCTATAATTTTTTCACAGGAATGAACTGAAAATTTCACCTTATATTTAATCTTTTTTTATTTTTTATACATCTTACAAACATAATATATTGTACAAGAAGTTTAAAATAGTGTGGTACTTAGTTTGTGGCTCATTGTTGGAATAGATCATTTCTTTCTCACCACGGAAGCGGAGAAGTCATGGGTTCGATCCCCGGCCAAGTCATACCAGTGACTTACAAAAATGGTACTAACAGCTGCCTCGCTTGGCGCTCAGCATTAATAGGTTAGTATTAGGACTGGTGGCCCTGGTGTCAGGATAATGTGACTGGGTGGGACATCATGCTACATGTCTGCGGCATGATGCCCAGTGCTAGACATCACTATAAACTGCCTCACTGCAGACATCATAGTGATATGACTGAAAAATTGTTAAAGCTAATGTATTTAATGGTACTTACAGACTTTCATTGTAATCTTGCCTTTTGCTTACAGGTTGAAGCAGGAGAGCGCCTGTGTAACATGACAGATGCAGAGACAAAGGAATTTTCTAAGTTACTCAACTCTTCCATTGATTTGCAGACCATTATTAATGTGGTATGAACTGTATTTTCTTGCCTATATTTTTCAAAATGCATGATGGAGTCATATTATCTTTCATTAATACTTGTAGTTTTGACACATCATAATTTATAAATATATCAATTTGCATTTTGCATGTTTACATTTTCTTGTCAATGAACTTAGCACTTAAAGTCGAAATAAAATGGGAGTATTGGTTTCCACATTAGATATATGTTTTTATATTGTGTCCAATTTGGTTAAATATCCAATTTTCTTTGAAATGATTTTAATAAAAGCAAATTTCATAAGTAAGGCTGTTAATATAAGACTCAATACTTGATATTTTGTTAAAATATTTTTGTTTCCTTTAACCTGTCAATAAATTTAATAAATGATCTGCAGTTGCACATATTTACATATGATTTAGCAATGACAAATCTGTTGCAGGAGGAGAATAAATCTGCTATTGTTCAAAGACCATACTGTTAAATCATTAAATAGTAACTGTTATTATTCGTACTGTTAAATCATTGGATAGTAACTGTTATTATTTGTACTTTTAAATCATTAGATAGTAACTGTTATTATTCATACTGTTAAAACATTAGATAGTAACTGTTATTATTCGTAACTACTAATTGTATTTTACTATATACACGCCTGTAGGTCAAGTCCATCTGCAAAATGCACAGACCCTGATTTGTCATCACATAATGTGCAGGAAGATCTGAGTCAATGCAGTTCTTTTTAGGAGTAATCAGTGGAACAAATATCATAGAGACACTGTTCTGCTGAAGATTAAAACCACAGCAGATCAGGGAATATATTATTTGTCTGCAGTTGGACTTGACTTATAAGTGAGTACATCAATCTGATCAGGACATTACTTATAAGCGAGTACATCAGTTTGATCAGGACAACTTAATAAGTGAGTACATTAGTCTGATCAGGACGACTTAATAAGTGAGTACATCAGTCTGATCAGTCATCATTATTACTTTTTCAGCTTCATCTGCATGCAGTAAACATCTCAGAGCTGACTTCGCAGGTCAATGAATTGTTAGAAAGTGTAAGTATTAAATTGGAAGATAAGTAAAACAGCGTCTTGTTCTTGCTGATATTTAATGGATTTGTAACCTTTTTTCACAATACTCTTTAATACTGGCACTAGTGCATGAATGCATAAGCAGGATGATGATGTCCTCATGTTCTCCTTTGAGTCAGTAAGACATGTTGACAAAGAAAACTTGTAATAGCTACTTTATAAAATCAGCATATTGTCCATGCATGCTTAATATGAAGAATTACACTACTTGCCCTCTAATTGACTTCATGGACAATTTTGTCTGAATAGAGTGATAAACTTATAATGCTATAGTATTCAAGATTCACTGTTTCTTCATATGGGGAATTTTTGTTAAACCATTTAAAGAGGTAAATTTGAGATTATGGAATGAAAAGATGAAATAAGCAGATGCAAAAATTAACTCAGTACAGTGTGAAGGCATTTACTTGGGTAGGAAGTTAAAATATATATTTTATGCATTTTTTAAAATCCATATGTAGGTTGAAAAGTTCTACCAGTTCCAGACAACGCTGTATGAATTAAGTGTACTTGCCGAAGACCTTCCCCAGACAGATTGTGATTACATGCAGGACAATAATACAACAGAAAACCCATCTACCTCAGAAAAGGTAATAGAATATAAGTGACTGATTTAAAAATTCACATCACCAGTTTCAATGCAGGCTCTTTGGTAGGTCAGGAGACAAAACGTTTGAATTGTCTCCCCCTGCTTGAGGTATACTAAAGTCTGCTTCCAATGAATTGTAAATCGTACTTCCATCTTCATTTTATTAAATATTTATTGGCACAGTTACAGTCTAGCTGAGAACTGTTTGGCCCTTTCACATCTTACAAAGTTCAAGTAATACCTTTCTCCAACCATGCAAAGTTTTGTAATTTGGAATAATATTAGTTGATGATGAATGCAGTGTTAGATCCAAGCTATTTTTAGGAGATGGAGCAGATTCATGACTATATATGTTTCTACAGCTGTCCATGATTTCAGAGAATCTTGATCGGAAGGCTGCAATAAGTCCACACAGTATGGACACATTTGTTTAGCCAGTTGGACATTGTCATACATTTGGGCCATTACATCAATTTTTCAAATTTAGTTATAAAGATTCTTAAATTTTTGGTGACTTGAGTTTTTATTGAAATGTCTTTGTTAACATGCTTTAAATAAAAAGAAGTAGATTTGGGCAAATAAAATATTATTGGTTTATTTTTATTCATATGTATATGAGTAAATTAGATTTATACACTATTCCGGCTGATTTTTCACTTTATATTTTTTTTTAAAATAATTTTTGACCTGCTACTTTTTTGGCATAAAACTTTAAAAGTTTAAAAGTATGATTAAACAAAACATCACTTGATAAATGATATTATTTAATTGGTATATTTCTATTTATATGCAAACACATTCGATTTTAAGCAATTTTTGTGTAAATAACCTGATAAGATGTTGGGCTGTTAACCATTTTTCAATCTTATTATCACATTTTTTTTATTACTGTTAAGCAAAATCCATCTGAGGTAGGCAAAGTAAATTGATATCTTTGTATGTGTGGATGATCTGATTAGATTTGAATCAAATTATAACAGTATTTCCAATCTTTTTGATTAAGTTTTTAATTTTGGGGACAGTTTTCTCTTCATTGGGGAAATGATTAGAAACAAAGTGAAAACCGGTTCAGGATGACAAATAATTTTTGAACTATTTATCTTAATGACTGTTATCCGGGCGGTGGGAGGGTGGTTGAGGTTGCTATCATCCTGTCTGTCCATCCATCTTTCCATAAATATGTTGTTTCTGGAGCATCAAACTGTTTAAGGTTCTTCAGCTGGACTTGTTACACATCACGCAAGTTGACTAGACATTCTTTTTTATATTTAGTAGTTTTCATATTCAATACTTGTGTTGCCATGGAAACAAAGTGTGGCATAAATTGAGATAGCTTAACTATAGGGCACTTTTGTGGGGAATATAATTTGAAAATTACTTTTTGTTTCATTATGTGCTATATAAAGTTAAAAATTCTTATATCATGAGATTGCATCTCTTAGCATCTCAGATCCTGCAGTGATTGTAATACAGCATTGACATTTATTAATAATTTAATAATGTTTGAGAACATCAAGTGAATAACATCCCACTGGTAACATGAACATAGGACCTGACATAGGAATGGGAAGTAGATGATTTCACATGTTAATTTATGATGTCATTCACTTGTCATCAGCAATGCACATTTTCTGACTTGTAAATTGTATACAGATGTTATGTTATGCAATGGCTTTGTCAAATATAATGTATTATTGGATGACGGAACAAATCTTTTTTGTGTGTTTGGAGAAAATAGTGATTGAGATTTGTTATCATCTTTGATACAGTTAAACTTTCCTGTCTACATGGGCTATGGTCTTTTAATTTTGTTATTGTTTGACCTTTTACAGACAACTCCATCTCCCATGACAGGCACAGGAGAAACAAAGAAAAATAAATTTGCAGGTCTGCTGAAATTTTGGGATGGTATGCAGAGGACCATATGTGGTTACGAACACCCCCCTCGCCACAGACGAAATAAACGAGACACACAGAAGGACATGGAGAATATTAATTTAGGTAATAGGTTTTAAACTTACGATCTGATCATAGTTTACATGGGAAATGGGGTGTGAAAGGAATTTCTTAAGACTGTTTCTTTTTTACCAATTTCTTTTTATTTTACAATACAGACCTGAATATAGAAGTAGATCATATCAACAGTGTTAAATATTACAAATCCCATCCTCATCTTTATTTTAAAGGTCAAAGTGTTGATAAGGTCTCGGTTTGTGATTGAAAGTTGTGTGTGTGTGATTTGGATTTTTAACGTAGCTTTAACAATTTTTCAGTCATATCACTACACTGTCTGCAGTGTGACAGTTGATAGTGATGTCTAGCATTGGGGCATCATACTGCAGACATTAGCTTGACGTCCCATCCAGTCACATTATCCTGACAACAGGCTGACCAGTCCGAACACTAACCTCTTAATACTGAACACCGAGTGAGGCAGGTGTTAGTATTTTTATAAGACTTTGGTATGATTTGGCAATGGTTCAAACCCATGACCTCCCATATATTAGACAGATGCTCTAACCGCTATGCCACTGGAACAGTCTGATTGAAAGTTAGAGTAATCTTGTTCCTATAGTTTGTTGCAGGTATTTTGTGTATTATTTGTTACTTATACATTCACTTGATTCTTATCTGTCCATCCACCTTTCCATTTGATTGTCTTTGCATCCATTTGTATTTACAGTGTGTATGTGTCCATCCTGAAATACATTCAACATGAATACACAAAATGCAGTACATTTTTAAAATTTTGTTAAAGGTACTTAATATCCTGATCATGTGATTTTTTTTCGCATTAAGATATTTTCAACACCTTAAGATTATTGCTTCAGTCAACCTCATTACCTCAGAAAAGTCAGTTTTTGTTTGTAAAAATGAAAATCACTTCATATTTACTCTGGTTTTTTTCGTTACTACGAACTGTTACAGAACAATTTACTGGCTTTCACTTCAAAGAAGAATATTTCTTCTAATGAAAAACTATCCATCTTGATTTTTAGATGACCTTGGCCTATCTTGGAATCAGCAACAGAACCTGAAGATTCTAATCCACGTCCTGTACAGTAATCCCAAAGTTTTGTATGCCCCCAATAATACTGCTGCCAACAGTATTATAAAAAAGGTAAGTCTTGGACACATTTTTTCATTGATACCTGTAATTAAAATTAGGAAGCATATGTTATCCTTTATTCTTTATGAAGGTATAATCTTGATTTTACATCAGACAATGGATGATCCATTCTAAAGCTTCAATACGAAGAAATTGTTTTGTTGCTTTTATGTTTAATAGCATTTTTGATATGTTATTGGGGATATCCCGTAGAGGAAAAGGTAAGTTAAGCGCATTTCCCAAAGACACAATGACACAATCAGCTCAGCTGGCTTTTGCCGTTATTGAACTCGCAACCTGGGTATTAGGAGTCTGATGCCTTACTAACATCGCTATCGTGTCTTCAGATAAAAAGTCATTACATAAGTTCATGGTGGAAATGTTTGTATTGGATTTACATTAATTTTTTAAAACTGATTGGAATACACTGAATCTTCTCAATGAAATCCCCATAAAACTGAATCATGTTGCAGTTCTCCATTCTTGAATCAATTGAAATTCATTGAGCTGAAACCCCTATACTCTGTTAACTGAGAAGGTTTCAGTCCCAAATGTCGGTTGGACAAGATGAACTGAATAAAAGTCAATTGTTTCTCCAAACAGCCCAAACCATGCAGACTGGTAGAAACAGACAAAAATAATGAAATGCCAATTACTACAAATAACCTTTTTACAAATTGACTGGATATTGAGTTTCCGTCAAAATATTACTTTATATGTCAGGACACCTGGTGTTTGCGTCAATGTATTTCACCCGGCATTTCATATATTAAGAAATGCTAAAACTCCATACCTTTGAAATCTTACTCAAACTTAATAAATCTAGCCTTTTGAATGATAAAAATATTGTGAGTAAGAGTGAGAGTTGAGTCAAGTTTTATGACAGAAGGGCAAGGCTACATTTAATTTTTTGACATAAACTAAATGGACGCCTTTTAAGAGGAGGACAAATTTAAATTCTAAACCCAAGCATTTTTGCAAAATAGATCAACACTAAAAACCATGTACAGTTGTCACTTGTACATAATCATGAACCAAATTTATTCATGCAAATGGAGTTTAACTAAAATAATTCTTTTTATTGTGTGGAATTATGAAATTTGAGACTGAACTTACAACATACTTATAATGACATGGGTGAAGATCCACTAAATCATTATGGCTGCCAGCAATGAGATTTGCTCAGATGTTTTATAGATGTGGAAATCAGCTTAACTACCATTGACCCATGACCTTTCATGTTGACTGAGTGAACCAATCAGATTTCTTCTTTGAAGCACATTCACTCATTAATGGATCAGAGGCATTTCCAATGATATATAAGAGTTTATTTTTATTGGCTCAATGTTGCCACTTTTTTTCATGCATATCCGTGAGAAAGGATTAAATCTTAATACAGAAAATAGAACAAAGTGGATCTTTGCCTGTGGCATGTAACAATGACTTTGCAAACAAATTCTTCAAAGTGACTTAAAGCAAAGTAAGTTGGATTTTTTAAATTCTTCAGCTTTTTTGCTGAGCTCACTTTAATATTATCAAGTTTTGTTTTGCAATCACAGGCCAATGAATCCTTTGAGTTTGTGGACAGAGTCAGCGAATATGCCAGGAAATGGTTGAATGTTTCAGCAGATCTCCGCACTTATCTCCTACAAAACTCCACAGAGGACAATCTTAAAGCTATCAAAAAGGTATTTGCACGTATAGCTGAACTCCATGACTGAAGGCTAAAAAAAAAGTACCCTTTATGTTCAAGTTTAAGAACTCTACAGCTAACAGTCTTAAGGCAGTCAGAAAGTTATAGTATATGCTGATGTAGCCTAAATATAATCATGACAGTTTTAAGGCTGTCAAAAGGTACAGTATATGCTTATGCATCCTAACTACAATGCTGAGTTTTAAGGTTGTCAAAAAGGTACAGTATATGCTCATGTAGTCTAACTACAATGCTGACAGTATTAAGGCTGTCAAAATAGTACAGTTTATTCTCCCATACAGTATATGCTTATGTAGCCTGACTGCAATACTGATTGTCTTAAGGCTATAAAAAATGTACAGTATATGCTCATGTAGCCTAAATATAATGATGAGCCAAAAGGTACAGTGTATGCTCATGTAGCCTGACTACAATGCTGACAGTTTTAAAGCTGTCAAAAAGGTACAGTATATGTTCATGTACCCTAACTACAATGCTGACAGTTTTAAGGCTGTCAAAAGGTACAGTATATGCTTATGCATCCTAACTATAATTCTGACAGTTTTAAGGTTGTCAAAAAGGTACAGTATATGCTCATTTAGTCTAACTACAATGCTGACAGTATTAAGGCTGTCAAAAAGGTACAGTTTATGCTCACATACAGTATATGCTTATGTAGCCTGACTACAAAACTGGCAGTCTTAGGGCTGTCAAAAATGTACAGTATATGCTCATGTAGCCTGACTACAAAACTGGCAGTCTTAGGGCTGTCAAAAAGGTACAGTATATGCTCATGTAGCCTGACTACAAAACTGGCAGTCTTAGGGCTGTCAAAAAGGTACAGTATATGCTCATGTAGCCTGAGTACAAAACTGGCAGTCTTAGGGCTGTCAAAAAGGTACAGTATATGCTCATGTAGCCTGACTACAAAACTGGCAGTCTTAGGGCTGTCAAAAAGGTACAGTATATGCTCATGTAGCCTGACTACAAAACTGGCAGTCTTAGGGCTGTCAAAAAGGTACAGTATATGCTGCACATGTAGCTAAGTATACTGATTACAGAAGACTTGGGATGGGTTTAGTGATGAATCCTCGAGTCAGTTTAAAATCTGAATCAAAGCATTGCTCAGGTTTTGCACAGTCTTAAAATGTTCATGCATTCTAGTGATTAACTTGAAAAGTACTTGAATTTCAGGTCAGCTCAGAAAGTATTGTAAAAGTATTTGAAAACAGTCAGTAGTCCTGAAAATGGCTTTAAATTCAGAAATTAATGTTTTTCATATAAAAACATTAACTTACTGATATAAATCTCAGTAAATAAAATCATAGTTCATGTAAAAGTTAGAAATTTGATCTTTATGGGATCTGAATTCCATATTGGGTCACTTTAGGTATATAAAGTAAGATATTTGGGTTGTTACTTAATAGTAATCAGTCTTGCTTGGGATTGCAGCCACCACATGATGAGAAATGAATGGATGCTGTTTTGACTTGCTTGGTAAGGTTAACTTTAAAAAATGTGAGTCGGGTGCCCTGCAATGAGAAGCATACTTTCATCTAAGATTGTCTTAACTCACATTTTTAGGAGAAAGAGCTATTTTATCAAGATCCGTCCTTTAATAACCCTGTTAGGTGATGACCTATTAATCCAAAGAGGAAATTCATGCAACTCCATCATCATCATTCAGACATGAAATGTTCAAGCATTCACATTCTAAATCTAAGGATACATTTTCAGTTCAAATTCCTTCAAGACACTTTTTTTCACACATGTAAAAATTTTCTACTTTTTGGACTTGTGTACCTCATTAATCTCACAGAAGCCATTGTTTATCTGGAACATTTGACATCTGATAGGAATGATTTATGTCTTAATGATATAGTTGACGCTTTTTACTTGTATATTGTACTGCACCAAAATTCTTTGGTGTCAGATCGATCTGGAGGGAGGGTGTGAGCGGGAATTAAATCTAGACATGGCTGTTTATATTTTCGTAAATCTCTTACCCATTCATTCAAATGGACAGGCATTGCGTATATAATGTCAGTTGTTTTAGAGTAAGGGAATTTTATAATAGCTAAATATGGAAATTTGGGACACCAGTCAATAAGAATGGATAATTTACTACAAATAGACTTTTATGACAAGTATAGAAATCTACTGTGAATCCTCTTTATGAAAGTCATACAATGGATTGCAAATAGACTTTTATGACAAGCAAGTATAGAACTCGCCTATGAAAACTGTCCATAAAGACAGATAAGGGACTACACAGAGACTTTTATGACAAGCAAGTATAGAACTCGCCTATGAAAACTGTCCATAAAGACAGATAAGGGACTACACAGAGACTTTTATGACAAGCAAGTATAGAACTCGCCTATGAAAACTGTCCATAAAGACAGATAAGGGACTACACAGAGACTTTTATAACAAGCAAGTATAGAACTCGCCTATGAAAACTGTCCATAAAGACAGATAAGGGACTACACAGAGACTTTTATGACAAGCAAGTATAGAACTCGCCTATGAAAACTGTCCATAAAGACAGATAAGGGACTACACAGAGACTTTTATAACATCTATAAATTACTGAATAGTGACTGCACAGGGACTTCTATAAATTACTGATTAGTGACTGCACAGGGACTTCTATAAATTACTGATTAGTGACTGCACAGGGACTTCTATAAATTACTGATTAGTGACTGCGCAGGGACTTCTATAAATTACTGATTAGTGACTGCACAGGGACTTATATAAATTACTGATTAGTGACTGCACAGGGACTTATATAAATTACTGATTAGTGACTGCACAGGGACTTCTATAAATTACTGATTAGTGACTGCACAGGGACTTATATAAATTACTGATTAGTGACTGCACAGGGACTTCTATAAATTACTGATTAGTGACTGCACAGGGACTTATATAAATTACTGATTAGTGACTGCACAGGGACTTCTATAAATTACTGATTAATGACTGCACAGGGACTTTTATGACAGCAATATATAGAGATCTTGTTTTAAAGCAAGTCTACGATGGACACAAAATGGACTGCAAACAAGATATTTATCACTACATACATAAAGACATCACCTTGAAACCTGTCCATAAAAAATATTTAAAGGAGGAGATTGCAAAGAAATATTTGTGACAGCTACATGAAAAAAATCACTTGAAACCTGTCAATAAGGGAAACATAAGGAATTGTTGAATTTAGCCCTCTTTGGACAGGTGTGCATTATATAGAGGTCAAGCATGCAATTCTTATTGATTTTTTAGAGCTGGTATTTTTGCTCAATCCATAATGCAATTTGACACTTTTTTTTACATGCATAGCCATAGATTGGCAGATCTGTATTATAGTGTTTTATTCAGATATATATGGTATTTTTACAGTATTATTGTAGCAGTGATGGATGAAAATGATATCATACTGAAAGTTTCTGGCTTATTTTTTAAAGGTTCTTTAAGTTAATGGCTGATAGCAACATTCTGCTAATTAAAGAGTAATGCTGAGTACATAAACCAGAAAATGGTAATAATGTAAAAATTTGCATTTAAAGTCATCCTTTTGATTTATTGAGCTCTCTTTTAATTTGTACAGATGCAAGAGGATATTCGAACAAATCATGGACTCCTAATGTTTATTTCCCTGGACCCTCGAGTAACCAAGTTTCTAAATCTCAGTATTCCAAACCTGCAATCTTTATTGCATGAAATTGATACCATTGACAATGCAGCTTGCAGCTGGTCAACATTACTGTCAGGCATAAATCTCAGTGTTTTCAAGGGATTTTCAACAGAGCAGGAGCTTGTCAACTATTTCCTCACTCAACAGTATGCAGAAAATATCAGTGCCATTGCAGGTGAGAACTTAAATGACTTTTTTTGCTTATAATATGTTCTTTATTGGTCATGTTCAAGCAAAAAGAGAATTTTTATGATACACCAGCTTTTATCCAGATGGCGTCATATTATGATGTTCCCATCCAGCTGTCTGTATGTTTGTCTATTACCAATTTCATTTCTGTACAATGGATTGAGTTGTCCATTATTTAGTTACCAGACTGGGGGAATGAATTGCACTAGAGGTAAGGGCACACACATTTATTTCAGGTCATAGTCACTGAGACTGAAGGAAGAAAAATGTCTTTTGGACAATGCCTTAAATTATCCATCTTGTACAGTTACCAGTCTGTACAGACAGTTTGCACTTAGGACCAGTCTGTACAGATAGTTTGCCCTTAGGACCAGTCTGTACAGATAGTTTGCACTTAGGGTAAGGAAGCATTCTAATGATCTCAGAGTGAGAAGTTCATTGTGACTGAAGGAAGAAATATGTTTTTTTTATTCATAATGGCTCAAGTTCCACCATCTACAATTGTGAAGCATTGTTGATGGCATGTAAGGAAGAACTCTGTTGATTTCATGGTGAAATTGTCAAAAGTAATGGTCACTTTGAAAGTAATAAATAGTTTCCAAACAATAACATTAGTTCTTCATTACATTCCTGGACCATACTTTACAGACAACTTGTACTTTGAGAAGTGGAGAAGACTGTTGATTTGGGTCAAAGGTCAATATTACTGTGAAAGTGGAAAAATGTTTTTTTGCAGAATATTATAACTTTTAGGTTATAGAAAAACCCTAATTTGTTCAGGTCAAAAGGTTTTGGTTACCATGACTGAAGGACAAAAAATGGTTTCTGCACATAAATTTTGAGTTAAGTGTCTTGGTAAGAAAAATGTCTATTGATTTGAGGGTCAAATGGTACAAGGTCAAGATCGGTAAAATGATGAACCCAAAATTACCATAAAATTTATGAACTATGGCACAAAGCTTTTGGCAAGTTTGCACTTTAGCTGTGGAAGAAGTATTTTGATTTCTAGAGGAAGTTCTTTTGACCAAACTTTGTGGATGTTTGGCATTAAAGGAAAACTATTGATTCTGGAATCTAAAGATCAAAGGTCTCAGTCATGGTAAGTTTAATTAGAAAATAATGTTTCTGTGCTTTAAGCTTTGTTATAGACATAATACCTTGACAAAAGGTCAAGGTCATTGACAACCCATGGCCAGAAATCACCTAAATCAAACAGTACTATGCTAATGTCTACATAGAGGACTGTTAAAACACAAGGCAAGTATATAATGTGCTGTTCACTGTAATATTTTGTTCATGCTGGGAAATATCATGGTTTGTATGGCTTGAAATTGCCTGATTATCATAGTGAATCTATTCAGAGATCGTTCTATGGAGATTACCATTGATTAAATGTAATGGATTTTTTAAGCCAATCTGTTTCTAAGGATTCTGAAGAAAACTGCTTTAGGATATGTTTTGATGCTGTTAATTTCTTCATCTAAAACATAACAAAAATATATTAACAATAGGAATAAACTCCACTACCACTGAATTAAGACCTCTTGAAAAGAAGAAAAAAATTATTTTTTCTTCTGCCTATGCATATGATTGAAGGAAACAACTATTAATTACCTCACCTTAGTACCATTTTGTGGCTACGCAAGAAATCTGGTAGCAGGTTAGTGCTGTATCAGCTAGGTTGTCAATAGAGCTACACATCTCTCTCTACACCTGGCGACCCTTCGGTGGGCATTAGACTCCTACCCTTTTTTTAGACTTGGGATTAGGCTCTTCCAGAACAATTATTGGGTGATCCAAGTTGTTTCAGAGTGGCTGCAGATCTCATTTATTTGGTCCTACCCCATTTGTCATTTAATTTGTTTTCAGTATTCCTGGATGTTATACAGAAAGAGATGGAGCTTGTTCTTTTTAGTGGGGGGTGGAAATAGTTTAGAATCTGAACTTCTTGAGATTTTTTCCCATGCTATTTCTGGTGACAAAAACAGGCTCAGTCAGTTCATATGCCATTGTAAAGTTCAGAATGGAGACAGCCAGGTCAGTGTGATCTACCTTGACCTGACTAATATGTATTTCCATAGAGTATCTTGGAAGTACCTTCACTGTGGCTACTATCGGTTGGTGGACAGTTCTAGAGTTATATTTTATAGTGTGCTGTTGCTATGTTATGATAAATGTATCCCATTTCTGTGGCTACGGTTGATAAAATGCTCTTTTATCACATACCCATTTAATCGTACAAGTTTGATCTGATGTTCGATTCAACTGTTGAACAATATTTACATTTTATTATAAAGAATTTATGTTTGTATTGCCTACTCATATTACACATTATCCAGATGTTAATATGATTGGGTTATATATTTGATGGATACGGGATTAATATATGATCAGATTACTATCAATACCTTGCACCCTTCCCAGCATCCCATTGTTGGTTTTGCTCAAGCTTAATACTTGTAAACATTTGGCATGTGGGTGGCCAACTAACATGACCAAGGATGGGTAATTTGTAAGAATTGCTTCCCTTTGTCCCTGTGCAGAAAGACTTCTTTACTTGTTCATATCAGGGCTGTGTTCAAGAAATAGTGGAAATTATTTATAGTGTTAATGTGAATGGGTAATTATTAATCTGAGAAGCACAGTTTACTGCAAAATGCTCTTTTCATTAATATCAAGCTCAGTAGTCAGGGTTGTACTAAAAATGAAATGTTTTTGGAATAGAGACTGTGGGCCTATTTTATTCAGCAATGACATTTTTTTTATTTGTTGGTCTTTATAAAAATTATGAATTTCACAAAAATTGGTATCCTGCAACAAAATATAAATTTATAGCATTGTATTATTTTCTGTTGATTTTATTTACATGATAACTTAATTTTTTTAAAGTGCTCAAGCACCTGCAGTATTATTATACAAAATCCTTTTTGTAAATTTTGTGACAGAAATACTAAATTTACATGTTGGGTATTATTATTTTTTATACAGGTGTGGTTTTTGAGAACATTAACAAGAATGGAAGCTTGCCAGCTCACATTCGATATAAGATACGACAGAATGCGACCTTCACACCTACTACTAAGCGTGTACGAGACCGTTACTGGTACCCTGGACCTGGAGGATCTCAATATCCATACTATTCATTTGGATTTGTCTGGATCCAGGTTGGTGACTTATTTTGCCTTGAAGTGATTGAAGGAAAACTTTATTTTTAGTGGGAATTTATTTTTAAACAAGTATGCTGACATTCTGATCTGCAAGTTAAGATTCCTTATGGTCACGGTTTTGCTTATTTTAGATTATTTATCTTTTTAGATGTTATAGGAAATAAACTTGCTGATAAAAACATTTATCTGTATAATGTGTTTGTGTCCTTTATTCTCAGGTAGATCGTTCTTCATTGGGTCCTCAGATTCAAGTCACCATAAGTCTCATTAGGATCCTACCTATCTCATATTAATGTGTTGAAAATTTGCATGCATAAGTTATTTTTAGTACTCATTATTGTTTGACTATACTGTGTGAAATAGAATCATCGTGTCATTATTCTACTTTCTTAACTTTTTTTCGGAATTGCCTTTTTTTCTAGGATATTATTGAGAGAGCAATCATTGATGTCCAGGTTGGGCATGATGTGGTTGAGCCAGGAACATATCTACGCAGATTTCCATATCCCTGCTGGCTGTATGACCAGTAAGTTGATATATTTATCATGTCTTATTTTTTGCCAACATCATCAAATGGTAAGATACAGGTATGGTGCTTTCTTATTATAACATTATTCAAAGTATACCACATTGTAAATGAGGTCATGTTCAAGATGGGATGTTGTATGCGAAACCACCAGAAACTTGGATGTAAAATGATGTGAAACCACATCAGTTCAGATCAGCCAGCAATTAAAATGAAAAAAGTATCAGTGATGAAACTACATGTTAATTTAAGCTGGATTTATTGGATAAATGACCATTTCTGTATTGTATGAGAAGAACATTATATTGAGGGTCTTTTTAGTAACAGATGGTATAATCACTTAAGATTTTGTCATTGTCATTAATGTCATGTCTTTATTGGAAGACATGTAACATGTAAAGACATGAATTTATTTATTTTCTCACCTAGACTATTCCCAGTCAATTAGTAATCTTTGATAATCAATTTAATTTTTCAATTTATGAAGTATCTTTTATATCTGTAAGCAAAACATGTCATGTCATTGTCTTTTTCTCTTACACATGACCACTATAATGGCCATGTGGTTAGAGCGTCCACTGCAGAAGCGTGAGGTCGTGGGTTCGATCCCTGACCGAGTCATACCAAAGAATTACAAAAATGGTAATAACAGCTGCCTCGCTTGGCTGTCAGCATTAAGAGGTTAGTGTTAGGACTGGTCAGCCTGGTGTCAGGATAATGTGCATGAGTGGGATATCATGCTACATGTCTGCGGCATGATGCCCTGTGCTAGACATCACTATACACTGTCACACGGCAGACAATGTAGCAATATGACTGAAAAATTATTGAAGCTACATTAAAAATCTTAATGAAACAAACAAACAAATTAGAAATTAGTTCTGATTTTGCTTCAGTTGGTTTCAATTGCTTTTGCTTGTTTGGAACAAACTTCCAATGCTTTGACTGAAGTAAGTTTTTCTGTGTTTTTGACTGTTGAATGTTGAGGAACGTTACAGTATTTTGTATCTTGTCTTAATGATGTGTTTTAATAAAACACCAGATACATATTATGAAAAAGACAGCACTTAATACATGGCAAAATTAAAATATATATATATTCTTAAAGTATCATTGTAGAGTTAATTGTCAGCAAATTTTATTCCATTGCATCTTGTTCAGGTACAGTCATTGGTGATGCTGTGATGACATCATTGTCAGTTTAAAGCTGACAGTCTTAATGAGAACAATGTTATGGCATGTATACAGTGAATATTTGTCATGGCATGTATGGTGTGAATATTTGTCAAGACATGTATGTAGTGAATATTTGTCATGGCATGTATGGAGTGAATCTTTGTCAAGGCATGTATGCAGTGAATCTTTGTCATGGAATATATGCAGTGAACATTTGTCAAGGTATGTATGGAGTGAACCTTTGTCATGGCATGTATGCAGTGAACATTTGTCAAGGCATGTATGCAGTGAACATTTGTCATGGCATGTATGGAGTGAATATTTGTCATGTCATGTATGAAGTGAATATTTTTCAAGGCATGTATGGTGTGAATATTTGTCATGGCATGTGTGGAGTGAACATTTGTCAAGGCATGTATGGAGTGAACATTTGTCATGGCATGTATGCAGTGAACACTTGTCGAGGTATGTATGGAGTGAAAATTTACCAATCATGGTAATGAGTCATACCTAGAATTATCATGCAAAAGGACTTTTGAACATAAAATGTTTATCACAGCTTCAAACTAATACATTCTGAAATCTCTTCATATATGCATTTGTTTCACTGTTTTATCATTCATTGTTCTTTATTTTACATTTGCATTCCCCACTTCAAAGACATTCATCATTTTGATTGCATTTATTCTGGATTTCATTTCATTGATACATGTATTCATTTAACATTCTGTTTGCATTCATTCTGCATTTCATTTCATTGTTATTTATTTAACATTCTGTTTGCATTCATTCTGCATTCCATTTGCATTCATTTAGCATTCCAATTGATTTCACTTGGTTCTTCATTTGTATTCCATTTTTGTTTCGCCAGTAAAATTACCCATTTCAGGGTCTTATAATTTTCACATGATCATTTGTCATTTATGATAGTATTTGACATTGTTAAAGTTTTAATTCCAATTTATTTGTTCAAAGTCACTTTTTTTAAGACATGGGATGAAACTAAGATTGCATTGACTTGAAAACATTTTTCTTCTGTATAGGTTTGTCTTCATGATAGAGCATGTGATGCCACTGTGCCTCACGATATCCTGGGTATACTCCGTTGCCATGCTGGTCCAGAGCATTGTCTATGAGAAGGAGCAAAGACTTAAAGAGGTGAGCACAGTGCATAAGCAACATTTTAGCTTTCATAAGCCCAGGAACAAGATAAAGACATTTTTGTAATACAAGGGTGATTATTTGCCACAATATATGAAAGTGGATGATTGACTTTGGCCTTTTCAGCTAGCGCACAAACTAGACTGTTATTGTCTCCAAGGTATTTGTGTATTTCTTCTTTTTAAATTGTATTTTCTTTATGTTTTGAAATATTATCAGCATCACATAGTCATTATTGTGCTGATGTGTCATAACATGCTACTACATGCATATTATACAATAATATATGACTTAGTGATCTTAAGATTACATCACTTTCATTGGTACATTCATTTCTGTACTTGCAGCAATGCATTGTCTGTTGGACCAGCAAATAGGCTAACAATTTTTTTTTTTAAAATATGAAAATCTGCAACATTATGTGAGACAGGATAATTGACTGGTTTATATATTAGCTTATTCATGGAGTTCACAAACTACTGTGATACCATTCTAAAGATTTTTGTGTATTTCTTTTCTTTATGTACATATTTTGAATATTAATCTGCATCATATAGTCATTATTGTGCTTATGTGTCATTAAATGCTAATGTGGGTATATTATACAAAAATATATTACTTCAAATTATAGCACTTTAAGTTTGTACTTTCGTTACTCTACTTGCAGCATTGCACTGTCTGTTTGACCAATAAATGTGCCAACATTTTAGGATTATTGGTATTTATTTTCCAACCCCTTTATTTGCTCAGGTGATGAAAATGATGGGTCTGAATAATGCTGTACATTGGTGTGCCTGGTTCTTAACTGCCTTCCTGCAGATGACTGTTACCATGGGAATCCTGACAGCGATGTTGAAATTTGGGAAGGTTTTAAACTACAGCAATCCTTTACTTGTGTTCACTGTACTGGAAGTGTTTGCCATAGCGACAATATCATTCTCGTAAGTCAAGTCAGACAGTTGTAGAGTGTTTTTAGTGTACCTCATTGCCCTTCATAGTATTTGATAGGATGCATTTTGGTATTAAATATTTTGAAGTATGTGAAGTGTTACAAATAAATCCTTGTTTGTTTGTTTGTTTGATTAGGATTTTTAACGTAGCTTTAACAATTTTTCAGTCATATCGCTACGATGTCTGCAGTGAGGCAGTTTATAGTGATGTCTACCACTGGGGCATCATGCCGCAGACATGTAGCATGATGTCCCATCCAGTCACATTATCCTGACACCAGGCTGACCAGTCCTAACACAAGCCTCTTAATGCTGAACGTCAAGCGAGGCAGCTGTTAGTACCATTTTTTTAAAAGTCTTTTGGTATGACTTGGATGGGGATCGAACCCACAACCTCCTGTTTCCGCAGTGGACACTCTAATCACTAGGCCACTGGAGCGGTTAATAAATCCTTGAGATGGGCAGTGATGAATTGCTGCATAAAAGTGTTACTGACCTGCTATCTGCAGTCTGACTACTTGTACAGACTAGGCATACATATATTATTCCATTCTAACTCTAAATATACTCTGTTATAAGTAGAGCCCAACCGCATTTCACACAGACCCAGATCGGCTATTGTATAATGCACTGTCTGTTCATTTTGTTAGCAATAATCAGTAGAACAAATAAAACAAGAGATCCTGATCTGCTTCTGCATGATGCAATGGTAGGTCAGGTTCTGTGTTTTTTGCAGTTGGACTGAACTTATAAACAAGTGTATACTGTATTAATTGAATCTTCATAAAGTCTCCACGTCATGGCTAATTGTTTAAAACGTGTTGTTATGCAAGATACATTGACAGTGTAAGTGTGATGCATGTTTTGTGTTTAAAAATCTGTTTATAATTAGGTTTATTTCTTTTCCCTAATTTCTGAGTTTTGTTGGCTGGGGTAATTTTACTGCACTGATATTTTATAGATGTAACTTCGAGAAATACTAAATGCGAGTTAAAGTGAATCCAGGATGCATTTATGCCTCTGTACACCTTGTGTCATGTGACCATACCCATGTCAAAATGGCAATTAATGAAGAAGATGCCACTGATTGTGGGATTGTGATCAAAGTTGAAGCTTACTCCCAATGATGTTTTGACTGCATCACTGGGTTTAATTAATTAACATGGCTGCAGTTTGCTCATTACCATGTTAAACAGTTTGAAATTATTTATCATGACCATTGATCAAATGATTTCTCATGTAAATTAGTAAATAAATATATTGGATCCATAAATATACAACACTACATTTCATAATGAATATACTTGCTTATAAGATGAGTCCAATCGCAAACTGCCCAAATATGCCATTGCATAATGTGTAGGCAGATCTGGGTCTATGCAAGTTGTTTTAATCCATAGTGCAAACAAAATAGAAACCAATCTGCAAGTGTATTATGAAGCTACAAATCAGGTCTATATTGATTTCCATTGAAATCGACTTACAGGAGAGTATATATTGTACCATGTTTCAATGAACTGCTATGTGTGGGAGGAAAATAGGGTAAATGAGTTTTTACAGACAAAATGGGCGGGGAACTGTAAGTATGGGCATTGAATTAACATCTGATGATCAACAGAATTTCCCAGAATTGAGAAAGACGCTGATTGATTTTTGCATCAAAAAAGATATCTGTATGTCCAGACCTTCATTTGAGTTTAAATTTTCATTGCGGTGGAGGGGAAATTGAATATCATTGATACATTTCTTGTTTTTGTTTCTTTTTTAAAAAACAACAAAAAACCAACAGGTTTCTTGTGAGTTCTCTGTACTCCAAAGCCAAAGTTGCTGCAGCCTGTGCTGGCATCGTGTACTTCCTGACTTATGTACCGTACATGTATGTGGCTATCAAAGAGGATGTGGCAGGGGATGACATCTCCTCTGTTGTCAAGACACTTGTGGTGAGTGTTCTCTTTAGCTCTCTACTTGAACACTGTCCATTAGATTATATTTCTCTAAGTTGCCTGAAATGAAAAAGACATGGACTTGACCTAAAGTCCATGGAATATTTAGTCTTCAGAAATAAAAACAATCAGAGACAGTATTCAAGAACAATTAGACCTGTTAGTAGCAGCTACCTGTGGGAAAAGGCCTTATTGGCCACTATATGCAGGTGACCTTTGAATGCAGGTTCACCTTTCAGACTTATTCTGGAATGAATGCCATGCACCAGATACCACTATCTTCCTTATTATTATTATTATTATTATTATTATTATTATTATTATTATTATTATTATTATTAGTTTATAAATACATTTGTTATTGATTGTTTTGTTTAAATTCAGCTAATTAAATTCCTATGGTTAATATTTGATTAAAAGATTTGATCTGCAAAAGGAGCTCTACTCACATCCAGGGTAATTTGTCTATTTAGTGGAAATTCCAGTTTCTCAAGTTATAATTTGGTTTTCAAGTGAATGTTCCCATTGGCGAGTGATGTGTCCCACTGGATTTGGAATAAAGTGAACTTATATTGTGCCAAGTGCAAAAGATGCAAGTAAAGACGGATATATGAACAACTTTTTGTATTTTTGTTTTCTTCTTGCTAAATACTGCATGAATAGTGTAGAATGAAATGGTATATGCATAGCTGAGATGGAGTTCACACTTTTTCTTAAAGACCACTATAATATTGCAATCAAATCGGAAAAGAAAGAAGTATTTATGCTGATTTGGGAACTGTTAGAACTTTATTCCAACAGTAATTGAGAAAGATGTTTAATAATTAAAAAGCATGTTTAATAGCACCATGTTATAATTTATATGTTTGTAAAATAAGCTAAATACTAACAACAAATATTTGGGTCTGATTTGATGGTAAACAAGAACAACAATATCACAAAGTCTGTGTCACCTGGACACTGTATATTTGTGTATCTAAATAATTAATTAAAAGATATTGTTTATTATATGAAGGAAGCAAGAAGGAAACATAAATACAAAAAGTTGTTCATATATTACATCTCTACGTGCATCTCTAAATTTTGTATTTAGCTTATATTACAAATACATTACAAAGTCATATGGACAACGTTCGTTTGCATACCAGGACCTGGCGACGTGGAACAAATTGCCCTTTGAAATTGACACAAAGACACAGTGGTCCCTTTTAAGAGTGCTCTTAAAACTCACCTGTTTTGATTGCAGGAACAAACTTAGAGACCTAATTGTGTTTTGTATCTTATATGTTTTCAGCATGTTTTTATGTTTTCCAATTTCATTGTTTTTGTCATTTGTTTTTCTGTAGTGTAGTCATATCATTATTGGTGGTGTAAAGCACTTAGAGCTTCGAAAGATTAGGCGTTATCTAAAATCCTCATTATTATTATTATAATTATTATTATTATTATTATTAATATTATTATAATTTTGTGTGCATGTATGTGTTTTAATATTCCTATTTTTCCTTCTTCACTACATTTATTGTCCCCCAATTAAAAAAAGTACACACACCATTTTTCATAACACATAATTTCATCACACTTGGCAGATGGATTGCTCAGAGAAAGATGTTATTGAAAAAGGTCAAAGGGTAAAAATCAATGTCACTGTATTTGTATGATCAACCCAATTGAACCACTTATGTTTTGTTAACCTATACAAAATATTACCTCATTTAATTACATAATTCCCATGAGATATGGTTTTGGTTTTTCAGTTGATGGTACAGTGTGATATGCAGCATTTTTCTCATGTTGCATGGTCCTTCTTCATATGACATCAGAACATTAAGTTCGTAGCATTATACAGTTGAAATGGCATTTGTATTTTCTAAAACAAAAATTAAGATTCATAAAATCATTTAACAAATGATTCAATACCTTTGTTTTGATGAATTTGAGTTCTGATGAACTAGTAAACCATTAATATTGAACTTTGCTTCATGTTGTTCATATTTGCCTCCACAAAGATTTATAATTGTATGATATTGTACTCTGGAGTATGCAATACACAATATTGTACTTTGGAGTATGCAATACACAGTATTGTACTTGGGAGTATGTAGACACCATATTGTACTTGGGAGTATGCAAGAAACAATATTGTACTCTGTAGTATGTAAGACAGATTATTGTACTTTGGAGTATGTAAGGCAGAGTATTGTACTTTGGAGTATGTAAAACACAGTATTGTAGTCTGGAGTATGTAAGGCAGAGTATTGTACTCCATGGTATACAAAGCACAATATTTAGATTTTGAGTATGCATACTATTGTACTCTGGAGCATATGTATGAATGAATGCATGCATGTATGCATATCACTTTCTCTTTCATTTGTATAAATAAAATACTATTAGCTTTTTTAATTTGGAACATTTGTAAAATTGCATTCTGTCGTTTCCTTTTAGTCCCTGTTTTCCACCACTGCTTTTGGCCTAGGTGGGAAGTACTTTGCATTCTATGAAGAAGCTGGTGTTGGAGTTCAGTGGAATAATGTTTATATCTCACCCATGGAAGATGATGACTTTAACCTGCTTATGGTGGTGTTAATGATGATTTTTGATGCCTTTCTGTACTGTATCCTGGCTTGGTACATTGAGAATGTCTTCCCAGGTAAAGTCATTGGAACTAATAGTTTGGTTGGGAATTGTGAGTTTGGATGTTATAACAGTATAGCCCTTGGTTTTCTGCATGTGATGATCTGAGCTGAATCATATTGCTGTAATTAGCAAGGTTTGCTCATCTTATGTTCTTTAGCCATGTCTTGAGTCAGCAGATAGACATATAGAATCCATCAAATGCATTGGTGTGGGAAAGGCAGATCACACTGGGGGTGGGTGGGCATGATTGGTTGGCAGCAATGATACACCTGCTGAGTTTTCACACATATTGAATCCTTGTGTGGGTTTTCTCTCTCTCACTTTGATGAAGTTATTTTTTGTTTATTTTCTAACTCTAAAACAGAAGTAGAAGAAATATGGTAAGATGACTTCTGGGGTATTATATGAAAGTTCCTTAGTCATTAAATAAGGCATATAAAGTTAAATTTACCAAGAAAACATATAAAGTTAAATTTACCAAGAAAGCATATAAAGTTAAATTTACCAAGAAAGAATTTGTAATAAAGCATAAATACCATTTATAAGCCAGCAGAACCTTTCTTTTGAAAATTAAAACCATTTTAAACATTTTAGTTATTCATAACATTATAAACATAATGACTTCATCTAAAGTGTCACCAAGTGCATACTATCCCAGACCTCACCAGGTCAAGCTGTGTCAGTTGTATAAAGGAATTTGAGCTAATGTGTATCATTTTTGTCAGTGGTGAAAACAGGATCTTTAAATCTTTAAAGTTTTTGACTTTTTTTTTTACAAACAAGTAATTCATAAACTCTGAGATGTTCCTTCCTTCCTTCACTCACTCACTCACACTCACTCACTTACATGGGGCTCTGAGTGGCAGAGTGGTCTAAAGCGTTCTCCATTACAGATCACTGCCATCTCTTCTCTGTCTGCGTGGGTTCAAGTCGAAGATTCGGCTAATGTAGTAAATGTGAGAAAGCTCGCCAGTAGCTTCTTGTGAGTCCGTGGTTCTTTCCAGGGGTTTCCTGGGTTCTTCCTCCACCAATAATACTTGCCGCCATGTATAGCCTTTAGTGTGCTGAAAAATGGCATTAAACCCTACAACAACTTACTTACTTACTTACTTACTTTCTTACTTACTCACTTCACATTCATTCATTCCAGGATCCTATGGCTTGCCAAAGCCTTGGTATTTCCCATTCACAAAGTCATATTGGTGTGGAAGCCATGCTAAAGTCCAGGAACATGAATGTCCCAACCTCCTTGACTGGTGTCGGCGGAGCAGGGCAGGATACCTATCTGTCATGGAGGAGGATCAAGCTTGTGCTATGGAAAGGGAGCCAGGTAAGTTGCAAATGATATTCAGTGGATTATTGATATATACACATTTGTACTGTAGCAAACATTTAGTCAAGAATTGCTAAAGATTTCCTGATGTCATACTATTTTAAGATTTTTAAATTTTGCATTTCTTCAGACACTCATATTTTTAACTCCTGAGAGAAAGATTAAAAGAAATTCACAATTATTTAATTTTAGGGGTGTTCCATTTATACATAAACATAAATGGTACCCATGGAATCTATTATAAATGCCATCCCAGGGTCCCATGTGCATATTACTGTATCAGCCATTTTGTGATGGATTCTTTGTTTTCAATGCCACAAAAATGCAAATCTATATAGCAGCATGTGGAATTTTCTATTTTGTTCACATAAATTATAATGGTTATTGGTTTCTTGCACCATAGACCATGTTTTCAATTTCTGCTAATTACACACAGAAAAAGTTGCATGGTCAAGGTCACTAAATTCAATGAAAGATATAAAGAAACCAACATCTGTAGGACATGTGTTGCTTTTATCATTATCACTATATGGTATTTGTGAGCTTGTCTGTCCCAAGGTCCCAAGGATTAGCTTGTTTTCAGTTTGAACGTTTCACCAAACAATGAGATGTTATTAAGTGCCATGGTAATTGGAGTAAAATGCCTTGACCAATAGCACAGCAAGCGCTGACTCAGATTAGTCCATTGGTTGGATTTGAATCTGAACCCTTTTTTTTTTCATGCATATTGACCAATGAGTTTTCATGGCTCCCATCAGTTGTCTTTTATGACATGCAGAAGGGGACCTTTTCTACATCCCCTGAATCTGCAGGGATCTCAAAGAAGCAAAAGGGGTAGGATATATGGTGGACGAAAGTTTGTGCATCACCTTGTTATTTACTTCATTTTCCCCAAAAGTAATTTCAAGATAAATTGATGTAAAATGAAATTATGTTTAATTTGACTTTGTTCCTTTTTGACTTTCAGAGTATGCAAACAGTTTTGAGATGGAACCATCTCATCTGTCCCTTGGTGTGAAGATTGAAAATTTAACAAAGGTAAGACAACTAAACATCTTAGTTTGGTTTTATGTCCATTTACTTTATATCTGGTTATAAGGTGTGTATCTTAATAGTCTCCAAGTTGTGATCCATTGAACTACATTTAAAATCCAGTCTGATTGACCTTGACACTTCTATCAGTAATCAATATACCATTTCTTATACTTTAAGAGGAAGAGCTCAATAGTTATTTTGGTTTCATGTACCCCTGGCCTCTGTACCATCTCCAGGAGATGGAGTGAAATTGAAACACTATTGTGCACATCAGGAGATAACTACAGATCATGCCTAAAAGTTTTAAGTTGCTGTATTTAATAGTGCAGGAGAAGTTATGTAGAATTATGCAGGCACTCATGGGCAGGCAAGATGGAATAATTCTTGCATTGTTTCTCTGAAAAATTTGGAGATATTTAATGATTTATTAATAGTACCAGTCTACAAAAAACATGCTGTAGTCTCATGATATATCTCTAATATGCTATGTCAGTCATTTTGCATGTGATAATTAGCTGTGTTTCTCATTTTGTGAATCAAATTTGCTGTTATGTCTAATAATATGAGTTATAATGAGCAGTTGGCTGTGCTTCTCATTTTGCATGTGATAATGAGTTGTTGGATGTGTCTGTCAACATGGATTGTGATAATGAGCTGTTGACTGTGTTTCTCATTTTGCATGTGATAATGAGCTGTTGGATGTGTCTGTCAACATGGACTGTGATAATGAGCTGTTGACTGTGTTTCTTATTTTGCATGTGATAATGAGCTGTTGGATGTGTCTGTCAATGTGGACTGTGATAATGAGCTGTTGACTTTCTCATTTTGCATGTGATAATGAGCTGTTGGTTGTGTCTGTCAATGTGGACCGTGATAATGAGCTGTTGGCTGTGTTTCTCATTTCGCATGTGATAATGAGCTGTTGGTTGTGTCTGTCAATGTGGACTGTGATAATGAGCTGTTGGCTGTGTTTCTCATTTCGCATGTGATAATGAGCTGTTGGTTGTGTCTGTCAATGTGGACTGTGATAATGAGCTGTTGTCACCACTCGTGTTTTGACCTATTTTATATAGCTTACTTTCAAATGTCATTTTACAGGTATACAAGACAGGGAAGAAGCTAGCTGTGAAAAACCTCAGTCTGCGGCTGTATGAGGGACAAATTACATCTTTTCTTGGTCATAATGGAGCAGGCAAGACAACAACCATGTATGTATAATATACATGATTCTATCTGTGGTTACTTAAGATGATGTAGAATGTAATGTTTTGCCAATATATATATATGTCATAAAACATTTTGTAAAAAATGAGTTTTCACACCTCACTGGTAATTATTGCTGTCTTCATATATAATTATTTAATGTATTTATAATCTTTGAATTTGTGAAAATGAATATTTTAGAAAAAATTTGATTTTTGCATAAGAGGTTGATTGAATATGCAGTTGATTGCATATGCAGTATTATACATGTAAAGTATTTATCTTGCTCCAGTTTAATTAAGCATCTGAAATTGTTACTTAGTATCATTGTTAGTATTTTTTAGTATGATCACACCTATTCTTGGATCACTGTACCTTGTTTTTGTATCATTGTACCTGTTATTTCTGTATCATTGAATCTGTTATTTTTATAAGTATCATTGTACTGGTTATTTTGTCAGTGTCTCTGTATTTTTGTATCATTGTTCTAGTTATTTTGTATTGTTGTTATTTTTAGAACATTGCACCTGTAATTTCTGTATCTTTGTGAGTATCATTGCTTACCATTGTAATGTATGAAATGGTATTCAGTTTTGAAAGAAATGGATGTTAATTATTTTTCAAAAGATATTCCATAGTAGACCCAAAAATAATGTTATTAATAAACAGTTGCATATGAGATAGTTGCTTCTGTCTCTGTTGCAGTGTCATGTACAGTTTAAAAATAGGTATAATTTTGCAGACAATAACAGAAGGTTAGTGACTACAGTGTTGCACATATTGTTTGTGCGACTAGACACTAGTTTTATTTTGTTTCTGTAGAACAATATTATCATTAACATTTTATGTTACAAGTTTACCAAATATTTTTATAAGATGCATCATTCTTACAGGTCAATCCTGACAGGTTTGTTTCCTCCAACATCTGGGTCAGCCACCATATATGGTCATGACATTAGGACAGACATGGAAGTCATTAGACAGGGTCTTGGCATGTGTCCCCAGCACAATGTTCTTTTTGACAAGTATGTCTTCTGCTTTTTTATTTAACTCGGTTATTTATAAAGGTATTGTTAGCATCAGTTCCGAAATTATTCTCATAGTCTGAAATTATTCTTATAATCTGAAATTATTTCCATAATCTGAAATTATTCTCATTCACCTTTCTAATCGAAGATAGTAAGGAATATAACAAATTAAGATGATGGATTAGATTTAAATGCATGAATTACTTTGCATGATGGCATTTTTGTAAATATTCAGGGGTATCCAATTTACATTTTTTCAAAGGTAGGTACAAGCAACATGCCTTTGCATAATGTCATTGGTCATTTGGGTTGAAAATATGTACTGCTCAGTAAGGTGGTAATTCTAACTCTTTGTAAAAGTTATTCAAGAATTTTGGTTTTGATTTAAAGCATACCCAAAATCTTTGTTATTTCTGTATCAAAATTGTGTTTACTACGGAAACCATTTATTTTGAATCACCTCTAAACCGTTTGAGCTCTTCATTGCATAAGATGCAACACTTTTGTAAAGGCAGCCAAAGTATCACTTCATCTATTTGGTGGCATTCATAAAAAGTAGCTCTTTGTTATTTAAATTTTAAACTTGGGGAAGAGTTTCTAATCTTTGTATGGAATGTTAATTGTTCATTGGGTCGTTAAATGTTATGGTTTGCAACAATCATTATAAAATCCACAAAAAAACTACAACCTCATAAACAATTAAGAATTCACAATACATTACTCTCATAGTAGAAAGATGTTTACAATGGTTTTGAAGTACATTACAATATTACAATGATTTTGAAGTACATTACAGTATTACAATGATTTTGAAGTACATTACAGTATTACAATGATTTTGAAGTACATTACAATATTACAATGGTTTTGAAGTACATTACAATATTACAATGATTTTGAAATACATTACAATATTACAATGATTTTGAAGTACATTACAATATTACAATGGTTTTGAAGTACATTACAATATTACAATGATTTTGAAGTACATTACAATATTACAATGGTTTTAAAGTACATTACAATATTACAATGATTTTGAAGTACATTACAATATTACAATGGTTTTGAAGTACATAATATTACAATGGTTTTGAAGTACATTACAATATTACAATGGTTTTGAAGTACATTACAATATTACAATGATTTTGAAGTACATTACAATATTACAATGGTTTTGAAGTACATTACAATATTACAATGGTTTTGAAGTACATTACAATATTACAATGGTTTTGAAGTACATTACAATATTACAATGGTTTTAAAGTACATTACAATATTACAATGATTTTGAAGTACATTACAATATTACAATGATTTTGAAGTACATTACAATATTACAATGATTTTGAAGTACATTACAATATTACAATGATTTTGAAGTACATTACAATTAGAGCTGTACCGATTAATCGCTCGTACGCGTAATCGGGCCGATTATTAGCACAATCGGTATAATCGGGTATCGGCAAAAATAATCGGTGCCGATGCAAATAATTTTTTTAAATAACCAATTTTTCCTGATAAAAGTTGTATATACAGTCGCGTTTTGACTGACCGTAACTTAATCCTTTGTAACACTAGAGCTCGGGATAAATGCAGTATGCAAACAAGTTGCTCATTGACTAACACTACTGTATAGTCGAATAACCATATATCGAGATAAACACATCGAACCATCAATTAATCTTTTGTAACAAAGAGATTGCTCTAACAAAGTATTTAAAAAGAATTTATCTTGCTGCCAGTTGTGCGAAATTTTCAACTCCAGCGTTCGGTAACATTTGTAAACTGCAGTAAACCAGACTAAAGTACATGTCGCTAACCACCATTGTAGTGCCAAAGTCATGTGAATAGCCAGTAAGATTAACATCAAAGGGAGTAATGATGGATAAATACACAGTCAATTTTGAGGTTTGTGTTTTTTTTTTATCTTTATGAAAACTCACAAAAAACACCGATAGTCCTTATGTCCCAGTGAGAAATTGTTTGAAAGGGCTTCAGTGTAGGTTTGAGTACGTCGTCTGTCTTTCAGTTAATCCATAATGCCTGGAGGGTGAACGAACTCATTGTCTTTAATACTAGTAAGTGAGAATCATTTCCGGATTTTTTAAAAAATTTTATTTCTTTTGTTAGTGTTTCGCCAAGCCACCATCTGGCAGAAGGGGCGGTCTCTCATAAGTCATAACAGGTTTTACTGTACCTTTGAAGCACCGACATATACTAAACAAATAAAACAATTCTATATCAATGTTTTACAATTATCTGATGTTGCCGCAGCAATAACGAGTATTTGTTGTCATCAAAGCAAGCGACGACCTTTGCTCATAGAAAGTCGGCAATAAACTCAAAAGCATTGCCTCAATTTACATAGTGATTAGAACATATTTATTGTGCCGCGAAACTTTCCTGTTTGCAAAAAAATAAAAATTTGTCGGCTTATACCCGAGTACATAATATGATAATCAAATAATCGGTCTCATAATCGGTATCGGCAATTTTGATAATCGGCTATATGCGGTATCGGCATAATCGGCAAAAAGTGACATCGGTACAGCTCTAATTACAATATTACAATGATTTTGAAGTACATTACAATATTACAATGGTTTTGAAGTACATTACAATATTACAATGGTTTTGAAGTACATTACAATATTACAATGGTTTTGAAGTACATTACAGTATTACAATGGTTTTGAAGTACATTACAATATTACAATGGTTTTGAAGTACATTACAATATTACAATGGTTTTGAAGTACATTACAGTATTACAATGGTTTTGAAGTACATTACAGTATTACAATGGTTTTGAAGTACATTACAGTATTACAATGGTTTTGAAGTACATTACAGTATTACAATGATTTTGAAGTACATTACAGTATTACAATGATTTTGAAGTACATTACAGTATTACAATGATTTTGAAGTACATTACAGTATTACAATGGTTTTGAAGTACATTACAGTATTACAATGGTTTTGAAGTACATTACAGTATTACAATGGTTTTGAAGTACATTACAGTATTACAATGGTTTTGAAGTACATTACAGTATTACAATGGTTTTGAAGTACATTACAATATTACAATGGTTTTGAAGTACATTACAATATTACAATGGTTTTGAAGTACATTACAATATTACAATGGTTTTGAAGTACATTACAATATTACAATGGTTTTGAAGTACATTACAATATTACAATGGTTTTGAAGTACATTACAATATTACAATGGTTTTGAAGTACATTACAATATTACAATGGTTTTGAAGTACATTACAATATTACAATGGTTTTGAAGTACATTACAATATTACAATGGTTTTGAAGTACATTACAATATTACAATGGTTTTGAAGTACATTACAATATTACAATGGTTTTGAAGTACATTACAATATTACAATGATTTTGAAGTGCATTACAATATTACAATGATTTTGAAGTACATTACAATATTACAATGATTTTGAAGTACATTACAATATTACAATGATTTTGAAGTACATTACAAATATTACAATGATTTTGAAGTACATTACAATAGTACAATGATTTTGAAGTACATTACAATAGTACAATTATTTTGAAGTACATTACAATAGTACAATTATTTTGAAGTACATTACAATATTGTAAGGCTGCCTCATCATGAATTCACTGAGTAATATTCCCACATGATAATACAGTATATGAGAGTAAACAAGTATTCCACCATGATTGAGGCTGACATAATAAATTCATAGCACAGTACTCAGTGCAGTCCATGGGAGTCATAGAGTAGATCACGTTACAATGGGCTGCCTTTTAATGAATTCACAGTACTCAGTGCTGTCCATGGGAGTTATAGAGTAGATCACGTTACAATGGACTGCCTTTTAATGAATTCACAGTACTCAGTGTTGTCCATGGGAGTTATAGAGTAGATCACTTTATGGGCTGCCGTTTAATGAATTCACAGTATTCAGTGCTGTCCATGGGAGTTATAGAGTAGATCACTTTATGGGCTGCCGTTTAATGAATTCACAGTATTCAGTGCTGTCCATGGGAGTTATAGAGTAGATCACTTTATGGGCTGCCGTTTAATGAATTCACAGTATTCAGTGCTGTCCATGGGAGTTATAGAGTAGATCACTTTATGGGCTGCCGTTTAATGAATTCACAGTATTCAGTGCTGTCCATGGGAGTTATAGAGTAGATCACTTTATGGGCTGCCGTTTAATGAATTCACAGTATTCAGTGCTGTCCATGGGAGTTATAGAGTAGATCACTTTATGGGCTGCCGTTTAATGAATTCACAGTATTCAGTGCTGTCCATGGGAGTTATAGAGTAGATCACTTTATGGGCTGCCGTTTAATGAATTCACAGTATTCAGTGCTGTCCATGGGAGTTATAGAGTAGATCACTTTATGGGCTGCCGTTTAATGAATTCACAGTATTCAGTGCTGTCCATGGGAGTTATAGAGTAGATCACTTTATGGGCTGCCGTTTAATGAATTCACAGTATTCAGTGCTGTCCATGGGAGTTATAGAGTAGATCACTTTATGGGCTGCCGTTTAATGAATTCACAGTATTCAGTGCTGTCCATGGGAGTTATAGAGTAGATCACTTTATGGGCTGCCGTTTAATGAATTCACAGTATTCAGTGCTGTCCATGGGAGTTATAGAGTAGATCACTTTATGGGCTGCCGTTTAATGAATTCACAGTATTCAGTGCTGTCCATGGGAGTTATAGAGTAGATCACTTTATGGGCTGCCGTTTAATGAATTCACAGTATTCAGTGCTGTCCATAGGAGTTATGGAGTAGAACTATTGCTTGGATCTGCTATGAATGAAAAACTATGAATCACGGAATCAAAATCGTGTCAATCAAATCTCATGGTCCACATAATGCTTGTCAGGTAAAAGAATCCTCAAATTGCAGAATTAAACAATTCAGTATTCTCAAAGCCACATAAAATTAGGTTAGACATTTTACTCATTGTTACTTGAGCTACCTCTATCCATTCAGTGTGAATTGGCTTGATTAATGATCTGGCAAGGTTCACTTATACATTGCCCTGATTAATACCATTAATGACCACTTTCCTTTTTCATGATGGCTGCTTGACCTATTTAACATATCAGTTGTGAAAAGTGTGATTATAATTCTTCTTTGTAGTCTTTATTTTTTGTCAAGTCTATTGATTTAAGTTGGTCTGTGCGTCAAGCTGGCACAAACAAAGGAGTGATTCCACTGTCTTTCAAATTAGTTGCATCTTTGCACATTGGTAATATCAGCCTCCTTTGATTTTTAACAGACGGATGAAACAATGTTGCAAGTGATAAATCATGACGGGTGTTTTATTTGCACTCATAAGGGTGGTTGTATTGTTTTAGTGTTGTTGGCTGCATTGGCTTCCAGTTATGTTATTGCATTACCTGCTAATTGCAAAACCTGCTAATATATAAACTTTGATAGGGAAAACCTCAGATTTAAGTATCCATGAAAATGTGTTCTTTTTTTAAGTATGAAATTGAGCCCCAGGAAAATACATGATATTACAGTATGCTTGAGTGATTACATCTAGGAAGTTAAACATACTGTAAATCATAATAGATTTGCCATTAATAATTTGTGCAGTTTAAAAATAAAATTCAGTTCAGTGCATTATGAGTACAGAATTTTGTGGTTTGCTAATTTTAAGAACAAATACTTCACTCCATCACTGTAAGGCCATGGTTCCTTTTATAAGGCAGGTATGACCTTTGTTGGGGCAGAAGGTCATTGACATATTATTTTGAGTAATATCTTGACAAATTCTTTTCTAACACAATGGACAAGAGCAAGAATGGTAATACAAGTATGTATTTTTTAATCTTGAGCAATGAATTTTGTCTTTCTTTTATAAAAATATTTTATGTCAGTGTGGTATTATCTTTAAAAGTATTAAATCTTTACTGCAGACAATGTTCTAAAGATATAAAATATTGTCTGCACTGTAGAAGCCTTGTTTATCGTATGAACTCTTCAACTGTGGTAACATTGTCATCAGTATTATATAATTTTTTTCATTGACCTGAGCTTTTCCTACTTTTTCTTATCTTTTTGTTGATTAGTAGATGTTATCTATATTTTTCACAGGTATGTTAATTAAAATTTTGTACATTTCCAGGTTGACAGTAGAGGAGCATCTTTGGTTCTATTCTAGACTGAAGGGAATGAAAACAAGTGACATGAATCAGGAAATGGAGATGTAAGTGTGTAAGATTTTTTTCTCACCTGATGTAGAATCCCACCTAGTCCAGTATTTAGGAAACTCATCACTTATATGTAGGAATCCTATTTGGGCCAGTATTCAGGAAACTCCTCAGACACTTGTTTGTATGGACTAATCACATCTAGTCCAATATTTAGGAAACTACTCTCTTATGTGTAGAACCCCACTTTATTCAGGAAACTCCTCACTTGTATGTAGAAGCCCACCTAGTCCAGTATTCAGGAAACTCCTCATTTGTATGTAGAATCCCACCTAGTCCAGTATTCAGGAAACTCCTCACTTGTATGTAGAATCCCACCTAGTCCAGTACATATTTAGGAAACTCCTTACTTATATGTAAAATCCGATCTAGTCCATTATTCAGGAAATGTCTTACCTGTTTGTAGAATCACACCTGGTCCATTATACAGAAAACTTTTCAACCTGAATACACACCCAATATAAATGTATCTTTAATACACCCAGTATAAATGTATCTTTAATACACCCAGTATAAATGTATCTTTAATACACCCAGTATAAATGTATCTTTAATACACCCAGTATAAATGTATCTTTCATACACCCAGTATAAATGTATCTTTAACACACCCAGTATAAATGTATCTTTAATACACCCAGTATAAATATATCTTTAATACACCCAGTATAAATGTATCTTTCATACACCCAGTATAAATGTATCTTTCATACAACAAGTATAAATGTATCTTTCATACACCCAGTATAAATGTATCTTTAACACACCCAGTATAAATGTATCTTTAATACACCCAGTATAAATGTATCTTTAATACACCCAGTATAAATGTATCTTTCATACACCAAGTATAAATGTATCTTTCATACACCCAGTATAAATGTATCTTTAACACACCCAGTATAAATGTATCTTTAATACACCCAGTATAAATGTATCTTTAATACACCCAGTATAAATATATCTTTAATACACCCAGTATAAATGTATCTTTAATACACCCAGTATAAATGTATCTTTAATACACCCAGTATAAATATATCTTTAATACACCCAGTATAAATGTATCTTTAATACACCAAGTATAAATGTATCTTTAATACACCAAGTATAAATGTATCTTTCATACACCCAGTATAAATGTATCTTTCATACACCAAGTATAAATGTATCTTTCATACACCCAGTATAAATGTATCTTTAACACACCCAGTATAAATGTATCTTTAATACACCCAGTATAAATATATCTTTAATACACCCAGTATAAATGTATCTTTCATACACCAAGTATAAATGTATCTTTAATACACCCAGTATAAATGTATCTTTAATACACCCAGTATAAATGTATCTTTAATACACCCAGTATAAATGTATCTTTAATACACCCAGTATAAATGTATCTTTAATACACCCAGTATAAATGTATCTTTAATACACCCAATATAAATGTATCTTTCATACACCCAGTATAAATGTATCTTTAACACACCCAGTATAAATGTATCTTTAATACACCCAGTATAAATATATCTTTAATACACCCAGTATAAATGTATCTTTAATACACCCAGTATAAATATATCTTTAATACACCCAGTATAAATGTATCTTTAATACACCCAGTATAAATGTATCTTTAATACACCCAGTATAAATATATCTTTAATACACCCAGTATAAATGTATCTTTAATACACCAAGTATAAATGTATCTTTAATACACCAAGTATAAATGTATCTTTCATACACCCAGTATAAATGTATCTTTCATACACCAAGTATAAATGTATCTTTCATACACCCAGTATAAATGTATCTTTAACACACCCAGTATAAATGTATCTTTAATACACCCAGTATAAATATATCTTTAATACACCCAGTATAAATGTATCTTTCATACACCAAGTATAAATGTATCTTTAATACACCCAGTATAAATGTATCTTTAATACACCCAGTATAAATGTATCTTTAATACACCCAGTATAAATGTATCTTTAATACACCCAGTATAAATGTATCTTTAATACACCCAGTATAAATGTATCTTTAATACACCCAATATAAATGTATCTTTAATACACCCAGTATAAATGTATCTTTCATACACCCAGTATAAATATATCTTTAATACACCCAGTATAAATGTATCTTTAATATAAATGTATCTTTAATACACCCAGTATATATGTATCTTAATAGACAAAAGCAAATCGTTGAAAGACTCAGGATTATTACTTGCAGTATAGTTGATATGACATTATATTCTTTAATGATTCATCATTAAGTAACAAAAAAGCTTTTTGCCTTTCCCTTTCTTTAAGGTGTTGTAGTATAGTGAAATCAGTTTAATTTCTCTGAAGAGGTGAAAAATATTTACTTCATTTACATTACTAAAATTTAAGGACAAACATAAATTTAATACTACAGAATGGACAGATTCAGATGTTACATTGATACCGATGGTAGAGGTTAACGAAGCAGTCATCAAAATCACAGTTCTTTGATCAGCAGCTTTAGTTTGGATCTGGTCTATCTTGAATTGTACTCAATTTTCTTATGAATTTAATTCAGATAGTTCCGAGCTGTTTGGCTTCTTTTTTTTAATTGCAGACCAACATGTAGATACAGGTCTATTGTAAGATGCAGATTTTACACAGATGAAAATATTTATGGAAACAAAAGATTGATTTGTCTTGAGATAGGGTAGTCAACACAATACAGAATCTGTACTACATAGTCATTCCAAGTTGTACATGCAGTTTGTAATGCATAATCGCAAATACCCCAATCTGCCAGTCAGTTATTCAGCTGCAGATTAGGGTCTGTGTTGTTTGCATTTGGATTTGTTAGGGAATACATACAGTAAATATCAGATTATTTCCTATTTACTTTGAAACAAACTTTCTGAAAAGGTATTAAATTATCAAAGTTAACTGAAAGTTGAAAGTTCATAGACTTTTCAAATGATTTCAGGATGATTGAGGATCTTGGATTACCAAAGAAACGACACAGCCAGGTTGACTGTCTGTCTGGAGGAATGCAGAGGAAGTTGTCAGTTGCCATAGCTTTTGTAGGTGGGTCTCGGACAGTTATTTTGGATGAACCGACAGCCGGTGTGGATCCCTATGCTAGACGGGCCATATGGGATCTTTTGATCAAGTACAAGAGTGGACGCACAATTCTGTTGTCAACACATCATATGGATGAGGCAGATTTCCTTGGAGACAGGATAGCCATCATTTCTAATGGACAGCTTAAGTGCTGTGGATCCCCCCTTTTCCTGAAGAACACATTTGGAGAGGGTTATCATCTTTACCTTGTGAAAAAAGAGCCTGAAGAAGGTAATTCTTGTAAACAAATTAGTTCTTGTATACAGCAGAGGGAGATGGGGAATTCTACCCGAGAAGTACTAATCAGTTGGTCAACTCTTTGCAACTCAACAAGGAATTATATTTATAATACCATTATTAAACAAACTACTTATCAATTTAAGAGTAGTGTTCCCATGATACAAAACCATTCATTATACTGCTGCCCCACTATTAGCAGCATGGTCATGATCACTTTAAATTGATTGAAGATTGTTTTATCACTTCTTTTTAATATGTTACATTTCATCTTCATTCTTTATGAAAAGTTCAATAGTTATGTGATTACACTTATTATAGGCTTTTATTGTGAGTTTATAAAAATTGCACTGTTCAGAAACAGTCCTGTTAGAACATACCCCCAATAAAAGGCATACTCACTTTTAACACCGGTCATTTTATGATTCCTATGAACAGCATCATAATGAAAGACACTGACCACTCCAGTGGCCTAGTGATAAGAGTGTCTGCCTTGGATGTAGGAGGTTGCAGGTCATACCCAAGACTTTTTAAAAAAAATTGTACTAGCATCTGCCTTGCATGTCGCTCAGCATTAAGAAGTTAGTGTTAGGATTCGTCGTCCTGGTATCAGGATAATGTGACTAGGTGGGACATTATGCTGCATGTCCATGTCATGATGCCCCAGTGCTAAACATCACCATAAACTGTCATACTGCAGACATTTTAGTGATATGACTGAAAAATTGTTAAAGCTACATTATAAATCCAAAATACACACACACACAGAACACTGTAATTGAATAGTAATTCCATGACATAGATCACATCCAATTTCCTTGCATTACTTCTGGTGTCAGTGTTGGCATCATCATTCACTCAGATAAGCATACACTTAATCCTCTCAATTATTCTTATTCCTGTGTCCAAACTTCAGCAGCAGTTTGGAATGTGTTTCATAGCACCTACCGCCTAGTGTAGGGGATGAGGGAACTAAATATGTATGTTTACGTAAGTTAACTCTGTTTGCTGAATGATTTCTGTTTAGCTGTAAAAAAAATTTACACTTGTCATAAGGCAGAATATATTATGTTTCAATGCTGTCTATCCATCCATCTATTAATCAATTTCATTTCTGCACAGTAATTGGAGTTGTCCACCATCTACAGTTATCCAACTCAGTGGAGAGAATCCCTTGGTTTAGGGTCAAAAGGTTAAAGACCATGGTATCAATAACATAAAGGTCAAAAATGGTTTCTTCAAAGGTCAATGATCAAAGTCACTGTATCTAAAAGAATCAAAGAAATTTCTGCAAAGTAACATTAATTCTGCATCACATACATCAACTAAACTTTGTAGATGGGTGGGTTGCGCTTGGTACAAGATAGAAGCATGTTGACATTGAGTTCTAAAGGTCAAATGACGAGGTAACCATAACCAAGAGAAGACAAATTATTCCAACCCAATAACATTTTATGAAACACAGATGTGGACCATACTTTGGTGATAGTCTGAAATCATGGTAAGGAAAGAGCCTATCAGTTTTAGGGTCAGAAATCAAGGTTACTGTGACCAAATAAATAGAAAAACTGCTTTATACACAAACATTCAGACGAATATTAAATGTAGTGGATAAATAGTACCCTAGCTGCACCCATTTTACATTCTTTATACCTGGATATGCATCTTGATAGACCGCTCCTGTGGCCTAGTGGTTAGGGCATCTGCCTTGGATGTGGGAAGTCATGGGTTCAATCTTTGGCCGAGTGATACCAAAAATTTACAGAAATGGTACTAACAGCTGGCTCACTTGGTACTCAGCATTAAGAGATTATTGTTAGGACTGGTCAGCCTGGTGTCAGGATAATTTGACTGGGTGGAACATCATGCTATATATTCTTAGTAAGATGCCCCAATGCTGGACATACTATAAACTGCCACACTTCAGACATCGTAGCAATATCTAAATAACACACACACACACACACACACACACACACACACACATTACTTTATTCACACTTTTTGTATAAAATTAATTTCTTTATGTTGTAATCATGAAAGATCTCTGTTAGTACTTCACCCATACAACTATAGAAGGTCACTGTGACCTTCATTTTTACTAATATGGGTTAAGTATTGGACCATCGGACCAGCCTGTGTCAGCTCCCATCTTTGGGCAAGGCACTTTACTCCAATTACCTCAGCTCTAAATAACCTATTTGCGTTGCTATGCTATAAAGCATTACCGTAACCTATTCTGAAGACCCTTTCTGATGAATGTGTTTGTTTTGTTTTGTTTTCATTGTATTTTTAGTATATTAGTGGTTTTGTCATGCTGATGAAAAAGGAGCTCAGTACCAACTGATTATTGTTCGAATCTCAGATACAGCCAGTGTGGGTATGTGAAAAATGTTGCCTTGTAGCTTCTTGTGGGTCAGTGTGTTATTGGGGCAGGGTATTCCTGGGTTCTTCCTTTACAGCTTAGACTGGCCACAATGTATTGCCTATCTTGTGCTGAAAAATAGCATTAAATGTACAACAACAACAACTAACTGACTTAGAACTTCTTTTGACTAGTGTAGTGTTGTTTGAAGTAGGTATTAATGTGTTTATGCAGTTGTAACTTTGTATATTAATGAAAATTCATTATATATTGTGAAGGGTTATAATCAGCAGGTTAAGCACATTGTACATGTGAATGACGAGGAATTACATGAGTGGGCTTGATTTTTTTTTAGCACATGGAAGCAAGGGAGAAGTCATTTTAGTTGGTAGTGTGCTTAGATCATGTACAATTTTCATAAGTACAATATCCAAAGAAATGTCAGCCACATTACATCAGAATCAAGGTAGCAGCATAGAGGTATGCTAACATTCTCTCCACTGTGCATGTTTCTCCTTTGAATACGTTCCCCGATCACATTACTTTAGGGATATTAGCCTGCTACCTCGCGAATCCAGCCCTACCAAAAGACGAAAATTCGTCTTTCCTGTCTATGTCATATAGACAAAGGGCAATAACTCTTGCCCCTTACCTCCCCTTGCTACCCGCTAGGTGTCGCTTCTTTAGTTTTTAAGCTGAGCGGTATATAAAACACGAGGATGCTCGTATGGCGGGGTGGTTGGGAGGGTTTCTTAGTAATGTGATCGGGTAAGTATTCTCGGAGAAACATAATTTACTACAAAATTTGCTTTCTCCTTTGAATACGTTCCCCGATCACATTACTTTAGGAGAATAAGTAATAGGAGGAGGGAATGCGGAGCATCCGACCTCCACCCCGGGTATCCTCTAGGGAATGATGGTTGGATTCCCCATGTGAATGATAACCTGGTCTCCTAATTTTCAATCAGCAACACAGCCCAGGGTCACGTGATATGTGACCCCTTTATACGGTTAAGAAGATAGTTATTGAAATCTTCTTACCTACGAAAATTTATCTGGCGAATCCAGCAAAGCTAATAGGCTGTGCTGATTGTTGCACATGGGTCTGGTGGGCGTCTGGGCTGCCCAACACCGGACCTACTAGAATCAATGTTTGCCTCTGCAAGTACAAACTTGAAGATAAAACTGTAGAAGGTTGACTCTGCATGTCAGCCAACAGCTTCTATAAGGTGACTGATTTTTCGAATCCTCAGAGTACGCCGAGCGTATAACCCACTTCAGCCATGAAGCAAGGGCTTGAATGGAGATATCTCATGTCCCAGCTATCACCAGAAGAAAGAGGTGCTTGTATGTGACCTGACTCACCTCTATGCATTGAAATGGTGCTAGAGTGCACAAACAGGATCTTACATGGCTGTTGATCCTGACTTATCTATAAAGAAAGCGAGCTAATGACGACTCGTTGATCGCCAATGTATGGTAATCTATTTTGGACTACGAAGCCTGGCTGCGTCAAGAGGACCATCAAACCCTCTGATCAGAACGGAAGAGAGTTCGGGTCACTAGAAAGGACATGTAACTCGCTCACCCTGCATGCTGAAGCTAAGACTATCAAGAAACCCAATTTGTATGATAGTAGCTTTAACTAATCGTGGGTTAAAGACTCAATACTGTCTGAATTGAGTCATGTTAAAACCCAGGACAGATTCCATTTGGAAACAGGGTGAGGGATATAAGTCGATTGAATTTTTAAAGTGTCTAAAAGATCTGACAAATCTTTGTCATGGCTGATAGCACATGTACCAGAATGGTGGAATGTGTCTGATATCATGGAGCGGTAGCATTTGATAATAACTGGAGCCAGCTGTTTCTCCTCGAAAAGCCAGAGAAAAGTTGGCCAGTTGAGGGATTGTGACACTCAGAGGAACAATGTGAATGATATGGTACCAGTCCCTGAAAACATGCCACTTGCCCTTGTAAACCTTCAGAGTAGAGGGCCTTCTTGCTCTCGAGATTCTCTCCGCAATCAAAGATTTAAATTGTTTGTCTTGCAAGGCTGTCTGGACAAGAGCCAAGCTTGAACATAAAGACGGTCCGGACAGGGGTGGAACACCCCTGGTCGCGGTTGCTTGCGAATACTTGTGCTGACTGTAATCTTCCTGGGTAGATCTATCGCCTAGATTGAGTAGATCGGAGACCCAGGAATTGTTCCATCTGAGAGGGGCAATCAGAACCATCTGACAGTTCTGACCCCTTAACTTCTGGATTAATTTCAGTACCAAGACCGTGGGAGGGTAGGAGAATGACCACAACCCTTCCCAGCTGATTGATCGAGCATCCACGACTCAAGCTTCTGGGTCTGGAACCTGTGAGATGAAAGGTGGACAACTTGCGATTTCACCTTGTTGCAAAAGATCAATCATCGGACGTCCCCAAAGTGTGTCAATTGGAAGAAAGTCCGATTGATGGAGTGACCATTCTGTGTGAATGACTAGATAGAGTGTCAGCCAAGACATTGAGTCTGCCAAGAATGTGCCGGAATTGTACATTGAGGTGGAGATTGTCGAACCAATGTAGAAACTGCCAGCTCAGATTGCACAGGTCTGGTGATTGGTGTCCCCATGTTTTTAAGGCAAGGCACCACCACAAAGTTGTCTGACATAATGAGGGCAGTTTGTAATAAGAGTTGATCCTGCCCGAAATGAAAGGTGTTGATGACAGCCGTTGTTTCTGAAAGGTTGATGTGGAAAGGGCTCGCCCCTGGCACCCACGTGCCGCTGACAGTATCGAAGTCCGGCAACAGGTGGGCATCCCAACCGTAGGTACTAGTGGCGGAACATACCGTTATCCCCGCTTGGGGTATCTCCAGAGTAATCCCTGTGGACAGCCCACAGGGGTTGTGCCACTGACTCAAGAATGATCGTATCTCTGGCGTGAGCATGACTGTGGAATCGCAGGGACTTGAAAAGGACGAAATTACGCTAGCAGCGTCCTTTGTAAAAGGCACATAAAAGGACGGCTGAGCGTAATCAAGTCTGCTGCCGCATTGAATAATCTGAGGATCTGCAACTCTCATGCTAAATGCGCATCCTGTTGGAAACGGACTCTACGAGTGCAATTATCTGGATGATTGCGAACTCAAGGAAGCCTTACCAGAATCAGATCAGGAGAAACTCCACACCCAGATGGACCAAAAATCTGGATTGGACAGAAATCAGACTTTATCCAGTTCACGAGAAAGCCTATATGATGTAAAGTGATATAAGATCATTTCTGCCTTTGAGCAGAGTAGAACTTGACATGTTTCTGGAGGATGTCGTCCAAATATACTGCCGATGCCATAGATGAAGTCGAGCGGAACAGGGTGACGACGTAATCCATAACCTTGGTAAACCGAGTCCCGAGAAGCACAACGGAGAAATGTCCGCTACTCGTGGGATAGGGACGTGAAATGTGCGTCGGTCATATCTAGCCAGCTTATGATGGGGTTTAAGCGACGTACCCTTCAGACATGCGTCACGACGTATCAGGTCTAGGTTAGCAGAAGCAGTCAGCGCATTGGCCATGGAATGGTGAGCTGCCCTGTTAAGAACCCTAGCTAACCGGGTCGTCGATTCCCAAGCATGTTCATTGCCAGATTTTTCAGCGATCCTGAAAATGGCTAGGGAGGCTAGGTCTAACAGTGAAGACGTAGCGACTACATTTCGAACCAGCTTGGACTTGGCATTGAACACAGTTTTGTCCACTTTATAAGACAATGGAGCAGACATATGGACTGCTGCCATATTTTTATCCAGAGCCGGGACCTCAGTACTGAACACATCGGAGTGAGTGTTGTACCATCGACCTGAAAACGACGCTGGTACTTGGCTTTCAGAAAAGAACGCCTTAGCATTTCCTGGATCCCCTATACGTGTCGACAGACGGTCATTAATTTCCTTAATTTTTGTTGACTGGGAAAGGAGGCGGAAGGATAGAGTCTCTTCCCCCTCATCCAGATCGACCGACGCTCTAACCTTATAGTCGGTAATGGCAGCAGGAGGTGGAGGGCATTCTGAAGGGGCCAACACCCTATAAATTTCCTCCACTGCGGCTTTGAAGCTGAACTCAGTCCGTTCCATAGTTGGATCTGCATACAGCTGATTTGCCTGCGATTCATCGCACTCACTATGTGCCTAATCTTGCTCTGGTAAAGCATCCATATCGGGGTAATGCATACCAGGTGGCATAGATGACTCGATTCCGTCATCTCTGATAAAGGCATTCACTCTCCTTTGTGGATGAGCTGTTAGCCTATGGACGGCCGGCAATGCCGAATGAATTGATTGGCATATGTTTGGCCTGAATGACTGCGACGGGCCGGCTATGACCGGCACTGACCGCTCGAATGGTCGGGTTGGATCGAGAGATTCATCGCCAACATCTGTGTCATGGTAGTGATATGTAACCGGTAGTACGGATTTACAGAAGGAAACATCACTAGAATCTTCGTCAATCCGATTTGTGCTGATTGCGGTATGATAAAAGTCCCCGTGCTGGTACAGTCGGACGGACTGGTATATGACTAAAATCTCCATACGGTTGGATGACCGGTGCCTGTTGGGCTGGATGGCCGGAGCCGGATGGACGGTCAGTGCCGGCAAGTGTCGGCTGGAAGCTTGGCTGGACGACCGGTGCCATTTGGGCTGAACGGTCATTGCCGGATCGACGCCCGGTGCCGGTTAGTGCCGGCTGGAAGGTCGGCTGGATGACCTGTGCCATATGGGCTGAATGGTCATTGCCGGATGGACGCCCGGTGCCGGTTGGTGCCGGCTGTAAGGTAATAATAATTACATAATGCTTATGTAGTGCGGCCAGCACTGCGCGCCCATCTACCATTCGCTCAGAGGGAATGTTGGTTCTGGTACAGCTTGCATATCTGTACAGCATACCAGGTGACCTAGATGACGCAATTCTGTCATAATTGACACTTTCACTAAATCTCCCTTGTGGAGAAGCCGTGAACATATGGACGGCCGGCACTGCCGGCTGATTGAACTGGCGAATGGTCGGCCTGAAAGTCCTGTTCTGGTAAAGCTGCCATATCTGGGTAGCGCATACCAAGTGGCACAGATAACTCAATTCCGTCACCTCTGATAATGTCACTAATTCTCCCTTGTTTTAAAATCACAGTCAAATACGTGACGGGAGGTTACACCGGCAATACCAACTGATTTGTCTGGTATATGGTCGGCGAAGGTCCGGCTATGACCGGCACCTGCCTCTCGAATGGTCTGATTGGACGGAGATTCATCTATAACATTTCTCTCATGGTAGTGATATGTAACCAGTAGTGTAGATTGACTGATGGGTACATCACTATAATCTCCGTAAATCCGATGTACAGCCGGTGCAGGTTGATGCCGGCTGGAAGACCGGTGCCATTTGGGCTTAACGGTCATTGCCGGATGGTCGGCCGGTGCTGGTTGATGCCAGCTGGAAGGTCGGCTGGAAGACCGGTGCCATTTGGGCTGAACAGTCATTGTCGGATGGCCGGCCGGTGCAGGTTGATGCCGGCTGGAAGGTTGGCTGGACGACCGGTGCCATTTGGGCTGAACGGTCGTTGCCGGATGGACGGCCGGTGCCAGTTGATGCCGGCTGGAAGGTCGGCTGGACAACCGGTGCCATTTGGGCTGAACGGTCGTTGCTGGATGGACGGCCGGTGCCGGTTGATGCCGGCTGGAAGGTTGGCTGGACGACCGGTGCCATTTGGGCTGAATGGTCGTTGCCGGGTGGACGGCCGGTGCCTGTTGACGCAGGCTGGAAGGTCCTCCATTTCCACATTGCCAACACCCATTTTGCCATTCATGCCTTCGTTGTCGACTTTGCTACTGAAACGACAAAAGAAGAGAACAAAGCACAAATTAAAAAATTCAGCATATTATTAATTCGATAATACTATAACCGTTACTAACGGAGTAGTCAAATTATTCCGTGCCATGTTAACTCTTAATGACCACACTAGTTATCGCCGTGAGCGTGTTGCAATGGTTCGTTCAAGACGAAGTCTACTGAAACGAAAAAGATGATAAACAAAGCACAATTAGCAATTCAGCACGCTATTAAGTCGCTATTACCATAACCGTAACTAATGGAGGAAGCAAAATGATTTAGTGTCGCGTGAACTCGTGACTACAACACGAATTCCGCCATTAAATAGTCGCAACTGGTCGTTCAGAGACAAAGTCTACTGAAACGAAAAAGAAGATAAACAAAGCACCAATTAACATTTCAGCACGCTATTAAGTCGCTATTCCATAACCGTAACTAACGGAGGAAGCGAAATGATTAAGTGTCGCGTGAACTCGTGACTACAACACGAAGTCCGCCATTAAATAGTCGCTACTTGGTCGTTCAAAGACTTTTTTGAAGTCTACTGAAACGACAAAGCAGGTAAATAAAGCACAAATTATCAATGCAGCACGTTATTAAGTCGCTAATATCGTAAACGTTACATACGGAATAAGCGAAATTATTGAGTGCTACATGTATTACATGCTAGTACCGCCATAAGCGTGCTTGACCACGTTGCAACATGGTCCGAAGTCTAGAAAAGGTGACAAAGTCACTCAAATTGGAAAATATTGTAAAATAATGTATACAACCTGTAGAGGAATGATTATCCAACACAGTAATTCCAAATTTAACTTCGGATGGTCAGAATTTACACTAAGATGGCTTGGATTCATTGGAGGTCTAATTGTACGTGTTTGCACAGTACAAGCGAAACTAAAAAACTAAAGAAGCGACACCTAGCGGGTAGCAAGGGGAGGTAATGGGCAAGAGTTATTGCCCTTTGTCTATATGACATAGACAGGAAAGACGAATTTTCGTCTTTTGGTAGGGCTGGATTCGCGAGGTAGCAGGCTAATATCCCTAAAGTAATGTGATCGGGTAAGTATTCTCGGAGAAACATAATTTACTACAAAATTTGCTTTCAAATGCAAACAACTTCACCCTACATACATCACTCGCTCAAAAGTTCATAATACCTGGTGAGCGCACCCTAAATGATCACAAAGGTATCCTTTTGAATAATTATCCTGTATTTTCTTCTAGATCAATATTTATTAGTGTCAGAATCTCAAACAAGCCCCCCACCTATTTTAAAATGAACATGTTACATTTTGTCAACATAGCAACCAATGTTATGCTGAAGATAGGAACAATACTCTTGCCAGAATTTTTCCACCTTACATACATCACTGTTTCATAAGTACATAATAACTGGTGAGCGCCCCCACAACAGAATATTAAAAATATTATGTTTTCGCATTACATGCATGATTTTAAGTAGGAAATTTTAAATTTGAGGATATAAAATGCTTGCTGTATCATGGTGCAAACATTTCTCAGTTGATACAGCATACAAGTTTGAATTATGTGTTCTCAAAGTTTGTATAACTAATAATAGTACTAAAATGATTAACAGTCTAGTTCCGCTGAGCTTCCTTTCAAGGGAGGCAACCTAAATTAAGGTAAATTAATTACATGTTATAGTAGTCTCCTTTTGACAGTGTTCAGTTAATGCTTCAAACACTTGAATAGAATATTTTTTTAATAGGAAATCACTAATGTAAACTTCTAGTGACCTGTAAAGAAAAAAAGTTTAAATAATGCTACAAGGATTATTTAAAGCAGTTGCTTTACAATTGTAAAATGACCATGTTTTGCAATATGCGGGGAGTTAATGTTCTTCCATCTGATGATATGTAAATTTGTATCACTTCAGCCATTGTTGTTTTCAAACTTTTACGTTTTTATTTCTTCTTTCCAGATATACAGTCAGCTGATGAACTAGATGACAGTGAAAACTCCCAATATTTCCATGTGTCAAAGTGTCAGGAGTCAAAGGTTACAGAATTTATAAATAAACATGTGATGACAGCCTATGTCAAATCGGATTTACCTCGAGAGTTGCACTATATCTTGCCTTATGAAGAGGCCAAAAAGGGGAACTTTGAAAAACTTTTTAATGCCTTTGAAGCTGGGGTGGAGGATTTACACATCAGCAGTTTTGGCGTAGCAGACACGACATTAGAGGAAGTATTTTTAAAGGTCACAGAGACTGCATATCAAGAAGATCAGGGTAGGCTGTAACATTAATGTATGGAAGAAGACTTTCTTTTTTTCTTCTATAGGTACATTTTACAAATAATAATATATCCAGAAATAAATCCCTCACAAGCTAAGATATACATTCATGATGCCTTTCAGCTTATTTTGGCCACAAGAATGTGAAAGGTCTCCAAAGGTTGTCCGTTTCGATAAATGGATTGGCACTAAATCTCATTAATCAGTCACTTACTGGTTTTGCTTGGTCAGCACTCTCTTTATGCAGCCTAACAATCACCAATTGGCTTACATGGTCAGTATGATCAATACCATAATGCATTGCTTTTTGATATCCACAGTATCTATCAAGAAGGTCAGATATATCAATACCATAATGCATTGCTTCTTGATAGCCACAATATCTACCAAGAAGATCAGTATGATCAATACCATTATGCATTGCTTCTTCATATCCACAATATCTATCAAGAAGGTCAGTATGATCAATACCACAATGCATTGCTTCTTCATATCCACAATATCAAGAAGGTCAGTATGATCAATACCACAATGCATTGCTTCTTCATATCCACAATATCTATCAAGAAGGTCAGTATGATCAATACCACAATGCATTGCTTCTTCATATCCACAATATCTATCAAGAAGGTTAGTAATAGTATTGATTATTAATATATATGTTTGATATTGGCATCAATATGTTTGTGTTCTGATCAATAATGGCAGGAATACAATAACAGTTATGAGCAAGAGTTTGAAAAGTAAAGAGAAGCAAGTGAAGGGTGACTGAACGTGACTCTCCAGTCTACATCATAAGATTTTGTTAATAGCAAGTTTGGTAGGAGACTCATGATGAAATTCCCTCCCTCCCACACATTTAAGATAATTTGTACTGGGCTCGTGGTCACAATTACATCATGCTCGTTTAAATTTGAGAATCTGTGTCCTTCATAAGTGTAGTATCCTGTCCCTGTATATCACACAACTCAGATGCTTCTCAAGATGCAAGTGGAGAGACCTATACAGGAAATGATGTCACATTTGCTGGCTTTGATGAAACTTATATCCGTATGTTCATCAGGTCTCTCAAAATAAAGTCTTGGAGTTGACTGGAGGTTGTTTTTTTCATTCTATGGCACCCCAGTTGTTTCCTTGCCTATTAGTTTAGATGCATGGGGTATAATACTGACCTCAAGTATCTTTTTTATCAGTCATTTCTGCCATACACTGTCATAACTGTTTCACCATCCATGTTATCCAGCTAACCAAGGCTCCTCAAGCCATCTTTCCAGCATGCTTTCTAGTCATCCTTCCAGCCATCCACACCTACAAGATATGTTGCTTGCCTGGCTGCCAGTACACTGGGCAGGTCTGATGTTGATGGCATATCAGGTTAGTACAGAATGCATATGCACATTTGAGAACAGCCTTTATTCCTGTGCAATACCCAGATGGCTTTCTCCACTTGTCCTTATGAATGTCACATCATTCTTTGATTTGGCTGTTAATGCCTTTTGATATGCTATAGCTCTTTGGTGACCAAATTGAAGAGTTGAGGAAGCATTCAGTCCAACAACTGCATCTTATTGCCTCTAACAGCATTTAGGCCACAATAGTCAAATCTGCAATAAAAAGAATATTTTGGGCAAAAGTAGAGACGGTTAAACACTACTCAAAAACAACAGTTTTGACTGCAGCAGAATTTCATACAGTAGCAAGCCACATCAATATTGGAGGTATTTTAATAAAAGGGATATGAAACAAAGTATCACCTTCCCCATGACTCAAAACAGTCATCAGTGACATACCACTTTATCAGCCTGCTAACATCTTACCTGTAGTAGCATGATGTCTTCACTTTTGGCTGTTTCAGTGGAATTTTATGTTGGGAAGGCCATGAAGGACTATTTCCAGTATTATACATAATTGGTCACAGTCCCATCCTCCTGACTTTGGTCCAAGCAGTCTAACTTTACCAAGAATTATTTGTTTTCAGTTAGGTTTGGTTTTATGCTGATGAGTTTGATTTCTGATGTAATTACTTGTCATCATTCACCTCACAAGCACACAGCAAAAGAAAAATGTAATTTTCACAGCATACTGGTATGAAGGATTTGGGATTTAACATTTGGAATCTGTCCAATTTTGGGATTTAACATTTGGAATCTGTCCAATTTTGGGATTTAACATTTGGAATCTGTCCAATTTTGGGATTTAACATTTGGAATCTGTCCAATTTTATAATCTATTATTAGTTTCTTCTAACCAATTCATTATCAATGTAAAATCTGTTAATTTGTTTGCATGATGTCTTGTCAAAACAGAAGCTATCTTTTTATTCATGTGCTTTCAAACAAGCATAAGAATATTACTGTACTGATCACCCATACATACATATGTATGAATACTTGCAATGACACACTGGTATGTTTGATATATAATTAAATTGATATACATTGATTGATTGATTGATTGATTGATTGATTGATTGATTGATTGATTGATTGATTTCTCCTTCAACATTAGAACTTGATATCTGAAACTTATGTAAATGATAATTCCATGTTTATAGATGGTGCCAACACTTTTGGTATTTTGAGCCAGTCTGTTGTCAAAAATGACCACCATTGGCATAAATAGAAATAGCCTTTAAATGAATTCTCCAGAACTGATGACTAGAATTTGACCAAACTTGACAGAGCATTCCGGCTTGGTTTGAAACCATCAGGTGTAAATAAGTACATTCCTTTGCGATGCGCCCAGGCCTGACAGCTGAAAGTGTTATAAAAACATGTCATTACTTTAGTCCATTGCAATACACCCAGGTCTGACAGCTGAACGTTTTATTAAAACATGTCTTTCATTTCATTTTAAATTTTGGTTTATTTAGTAAAGTGTCATTTTTATAAGGTTTCTTTATATAATTTTGTAATGTTGTAATAACTGAATTGTTTGACTTTGGCATATCAATTAATACAAATTTTGAATTAAAATTGAATACTACTTTATACATCTTTTTGTCTCATCAGTTTTGATTGCTAAATCTGTCTAATTATTTACCGATATTACTGGCTTTAGCAGACAAAAACTGCAAGCAATATACAACTAGGTGGTGAAAGGTCTTAATGCACATCACAGCATTTCATTATTGAATTTCAACAGCCATCACACATGTGGCATTTTCAATTTTGGACTTGTGGCTTGTCAATTCTGGACTTATAACTTGTCCGGTATCGTCTTGTGGCATGTCAGTTTTCGATTTATGCCTTGTCAGTTTTGACTCGTGGCTTGTCAATTTTGAACTTGCAGCTTGTCAGTTCTGGATTTGTTGCATGTCATTTCTAGACTTGTGGCTTGTCAGTTTTGGACTTGTCACTTGTCATTTTTTTACTTTTGGCTTGTCAGGTTTGGACTTGTGGCTTGTCAAATGTGAGAAAAATTGTTTGAAAAAGAGCATATGGAAAGAGCATATGGAAAGAATTATTACAATGCCATGATGTAATAGAGTATAAACTTGTATGGTATCCAAATGATTCAGTTTATTAGTTATGAAGAAAACAATTTCTTGTTGAGTTGCATTAGTAGTGGTACTAATAATGGTGAAGATGGTAGCAGTGGGCTAGATCAGCATGGAGACTCTTGTTGATGAATTTGTCCTGAATATATGTTGTCATGGATCAGGGATCAATTTTCATTCTTAGTTTCTGGTTAATAGATAAGAAAGGAAGATAGTTATCATTATGGGGGTAATACTGGTGTTGGTGGTGGCAGTTATGGTAATAGTAGCTGTTTTGATAACATAAACAGCTAAAGTATCACTTTGAGGTTATCCATAAGTGTGTTTCGGTGTTCACTGCAAGGTTTTGACCAGTAGTATTTAGAAGTATTTAAGTTATGTTTTATTTTTGCAGCTAGGAGTGAAGATAAACCCAATGAAGCAAAAAGTAATCAGCCAAAAATGAATGAGCCCAGGACAACAGCTGACTCAGCATCAGGGGATGGATATATGCTAGATCAAGCTTGTGGTGGCCAACCAGAAGTTGATATGCCCAAATCAACCAGTCAGGGTGCAGAAACTGAGCTTGAACTTGGTCACATGACTGAAAATATTACAGTAGCACCAGTGGCTCCAGCCGCAACAAGGGAAATAACTACAGAGAATTTAAATATAGGGGAGAACCGAGGAAACCCAAAACAGAAAAATCCTGTTAAAAATCAAAGTATGAAATATTTTGATTACATTTGTCAGAATTTGCTAAGCATTTAAATTGGGATGAGAAGTTTGACATGCTGATATATATTATAAAAGATGATAAAATAATCGGACTAATATATTATAGTAGTCTACAAAACATTTTGTTCCAGTAGGTAAAGCCTCCAAATTTACTGAAAGTATTTTGAATCTTTAAATTATAAGTAATAATTGGTGGTATTATATACCTGATCTTGTTTATTTGACCCAATGAAGCACACATTTCCAGATGCATTGCAGGTACATGCATATTATTAGGTATGAGACTGTACACTACTCAGTGAAATATCCTTTCTTGATTTTTGAAGCAATTTGGTGCAAGTATAGCTTGATACCATTCTTGCATATTGATTTCTGTTATCATCATTTACTACAATTATATATTGATAATATTGGAATTTTCTGTATCTAATAAGGTTAGTAAAGTTCTTATTAATTTGTGAAGAAGTTTTCAGAAGATTTGGATTGTGCACCAGTGTGTTAAAAGATTACATTATTACTATTATGGGCGCATGGATGAGTTTGATCCCCTTGCTAGATAAGTTGGGAATCTATATTCTCTTTGCCCATTATGTATTTATTTGTTTGGATTATTGTGCTTTCTTTCATGCATTTGTTTCTGATGCCATCAGTGTCTTGGACCTTTCGTCATTGGGTTGTGAATACATATTGCGGACAGGAGATCAGTCATTCCACTTTTTCATGATTCTATCTTCAAGCACTGCTGAGGAAATTCATTCTTACTCTGAAGAAAGTTGATGTGCTTTTTAGCATTAATCAGTCAGGATGGTGTCAAGCTTCAATGTTTTTTTATTAGCATCAATGTTTCAAAAAAAACATTAGGTTCTGAATGAAAGTGGTTTTTGCTGTTACAAATCAAACATTATCAAACTGATAAGATATTTACATTGTGAAAAAATGAATTTTATACTGATAAACATGATGATGTTAGGTTGGGATATTTTCATATAAAATTGTTTTCTACTGGTATATAAAGAAAACCATGTAAAATTAGTGTTTTACCATTCTTAAATGCAGTGCATATAATTGAAATCTATCATAGTAGCACACAACTTACTTGTATAATAAAAACCCTATTAAACTATGCTAAAATGCATTGTCTTTTTGTAATAATACAAGGAGTGTATTATATGCAAAACATAGATTATACATCATTACTTTTGATCTTCATAGCCAGATGTTTGTTTTGCTAACTCAGAAATGACATCGATTGCTAGAGAGTATGTAATTATTAAATATGATGTAAATATCTTCATTTCTGTTTCATCTCATGACAAAATTTATAAATAAATATTTTATACCACTTTATATTTCGATTGGTAAATTAGTAACTTCTGCTTAGCAATGTTTAGAAAACTAACTTATTCAGTTACATAGTCATTTAAATTCTTCATAATTTGTACTGACTTTTTTGTCATATTGGTTCTTTTTCCTTGTTTTGGGGGCCTTGATTAGACAGTTACATAGTCATGGAAATTCTTCATAATTTGTACTGACTTTTTTGTCATATTGGTTCTTTTCCCTTGTTTTGGGGGGGCTTGATTAGAGTTTGATCAGATTGTTATATTGTATAGTTGAGATTAGAGCCAAAATACCTTGTCAGGCAAAATGATAATTGCTCTTAGAGGAAAAATATCTTGACAAATGAAAATTTACATCAAATTTTGATGGATTACCAATGCAAAATCCCCTTACATTTGATATATGAAAATTGCCACATTATCCACAGACATACACACAAACAACATTATGTCTCTTAAAAGTAAAACTCTATGTACTGTATCCAGAAATATTTTAATATCAGTATAACTGGGATATAGATCATTTAAAATTTTTACCTTCTTCAAGGAATCTGATGGGTGGAATCCAATCATAATGCACCTCTTGCAAATGGTTACCATACGGACAAGGTTTGGTGAAGTTATGTCCTGTAATTGTCATAAGTATTTTACCATGTTTGGTAAAATTCTATCCTTTGAATTAGGAAACGAAGGACAGAGAGATGAGTAGAGGAATAGAGATATAAAGACATTGTAATAATATCCTTAAAACTTTTGTTGCATTTATTTGGATTAGCCATAGTTAACAGTATACCAGTATATTTATATTTTCCTGTTGGCTAATTTTATACAGATTATTATAAAGAACACCTTTCTACAAAGTACACTCATGACACTTCCTACTTTAGTCATTCTGGACAAGTATTGCAGAAAACGGAAATAGTTCTGTCATTCTGGACAAGTATTGCAGAAAACAGAAATAATTCTGTCATTCTGATGGGTTTTTTTTGTATTCCAGGCAACCCAAGAGATGCCAACTGGCTTGAGGAAGGTCGTGGTTCTTATGTTCTGAGCAAAAAATGGCGCATGGTCAACCACTTCAGAGCTGTCATTGTTAAGAGGTTCCATTATATCACAAGAAACTGGAAGGGACTGTTCTCACAAATCCTCCTCCCTGCTCTTTTTGTTTCTGTTGCCATGACAGTGGCCCTTTCTGCCCCTAAAGATGAGGACCCTCCAGCACTTGAGTTGAGCCCCTCCCAGTATTTTAACCTCACTCAGCCAAGGGGAAATTACATTCCCATTTCAAATGAGCATGTCAGTGAGAGGTCACAGAAATATCTCATTGATGCCGGTCCAGATGATATCATCAGAACATTTCATTTACCATCAGGTAATTTTAGTTTGCCTTTGTCAGAATGCTTTATTTACCATCAGATAAATCAGTTTGCATGTGTCAGAATGCTTTATTTACCATCAAATAAATCAGTTAGCCTCTGTCAGAATGCTTCATTTACCATCAGATGAATCAGTTAGTCTCGTCAGAATGCTTCATTTACCATCAGATAAATCAGTTAGTCTCTGTCAGAATGCTTTATTTACCATCAGATAAATCAGTTAGCCTCTGCCAGAATGCTTCATTTACCATCAAGTAAATTAGTTAGTCTCTGTCAGAATGCTTTATTTACCATCAGGTAAATTAGATTGCCTTTGTTAGAATGTTTCATTTACCATCAGATAAATCAGTTAGCTTCTGTCAGAATGCTTCATTTACTATCAGATAAATCGGATTGCCTCTGTCAGAATGCTTTATTTACTGTCAGGTTGTTCAGCAGGTGTTTGTCAGATTATTGGGGATTGGATGTTGGATTTTTGTGTCGATCAGTTTCACTTTACTGGGAAAAACTTACATTAAGATGGAAACAATTTTTGACAAAAAAAAAAATATTGATCCACAGTGGATTTTAGTAGATTCTTTGTTCAATTTTGATGGATTTTACTTTTTGTGTGTATAAATATATATCACAGTGGATTTCAGTAGATTCTTTGTTCAATTTTGATGGTTTTTACTTTTTGTGTGTATAAATATATATCACAGTTTGCATGATATGTCTGCTAAGGTTTTGACTGACACATACTTTAAGCAATCAGACATTGGCCATACGAGTTCTCAGATATCATTATGCCAACTAGTCTTGGATTGATTTATACTTTATTCTGGGAGATAAACAATTTAATAAAGTAAAAGTTTAGTGGTCACTAGCGCATTAAGATGTCTGAGAGTTTATTCTGGACTTTTCAAAATATTTATAATTGAACAATTGCTCCACTGTCTGTACTGCAGACATTCGTGACTATGATTTCCTTTTGAACCATGGTATTTTTTCACTTTTACTTCAAGATAATTAATTTTTAAAAACATATATACTGGATATAATAGGTGATCTTTTTCTGTAAATCAGAGCAAATATTGTTTTGAAGCAATTTAAGGACTGGATTTTTTTGTTCAAGAAACTATCCCCCCACCTATTTAATGGTCAGTCTCTTTCAACAGTATCTCACACCATATGGTGTGTGCCCTGGTGTGTCAGCAAATCATAACTTTAGAAAAAAATATGTGCAGCCATGGCCTGAATTAAGAAAAAAGAATATTTGAGCAAGAACCACTAAGTATGCCAGTTTATTGTCAATTAATAATTACTATTTAAAAACAGTACAGTAGAATAAAATGTCATTGGGTGAAATTTTAATGCTAATTTTCTAAAAGAATCTATAAAATAAAAAAATTAGTTTGCAAGGGAACCAGTCAATCATGGAAGCATAATACAGTAACATATCTGGAACTGAAATACCAAATTGTCTTGTGATCTTGAACTCCCATTTAAGCGGACTTTTTGATATATGACATTACAGATGTGTTATAATAATGATGTCTGTTTATAGTAAGTTGAAGGGTTTATGCACAGTATATTTATCAACAGTAATATAATCTAATTGTTCATATTCAAGCAATACTATTGACATAGTACATGTACACGTCTTTTTCTGTTTTTTAAATTCATATCATTTTGTAAAATCCTGGCTCAAAAAAATGAACTTGGATTTCACTGCGTAACTGTTTATTGATTTACAGGTGTTGGCGCTACTTGTGTGCTGAAGAAACCCTTCAACAACTCATTTGACAGTGACATTTTCCACAGTCTGAATGTTTCACAACAAACCTTTGAGTTGCTCTCTCGGTATTATGAGCCAGGTTGTGAAAGAGTTTTCGTCTCTGGGATTAGACTGGAAAATTATGTACCTCAGGCAGCTGTCATCTCCACAAAAGGACAAGATGCCGACATCAACTTCACTGCACACCCTCCAGGTACCTAGTAATGTTATCTTTTTCAGTGTATGTTGTTGTTTTTGTTTTTACTACTTGCACTGTCAGTGTTTTATTTGTTATATAATGCAAAGTAAACAAAGTTAAATGCTTTTCACAAGTACACACTGAGGTAGCTGATCAGGGCTGTTTTGTGTGGGTTTCAAGCCTGTGACACTTGTGTTAGGAGTGTTTTGCTTTACCAGCTGAGCTATCATGGCTCCCACTAGTAAGTTTGGGGAAATCATACCTGAGGGATGTTTTCTTGATGTTATTCCATATATGAAACTACTTCTTAAGCTTTCACGCACTATGGAATTATAGCAACAGTGAGGAATTACTGCAAAAAAAAGAAAGAGATTTAATGGTATATATCAACTATTTAGAAAATCTTGTTATCTCTACTAATCCTGAACAGATGGTTCTATTGATTTGGGGCTTTTAGTAAGAGATCTTGTGAAGTCTTTTTGGACCTTAATGAAAATTGTGCTGATCTGACCTCCAATATGACTGCTATTATGGCCATGTTGAAAATCTTTTTGCTTCTCCTCCTGAATGAATTGTTATATTTACAAGGCATTTTCACCAAAAAAACTAATTCTTTTGTCTAGTTGGGTCTTGATAAAATTGGTAGCAACTTGACGACCACTATTGCCACCATGTCAGCCATCTTGTTATTACTGCTTCTTCTAATGGGAAAGTCATATCTAATGGGAAAGTCATATCAACATAACCTTTTAATAAGAAAACATCTTATGGTGTCCAGTTCATTCCAAATGAAAAGTTTTTTATCGCCAGTTTTCTGTTTCAAATCTTTTGTTTGATTTTTTTAAGTTTAAGCTCAACTGATCATGGCACAAAGTAGCTTTTGTCTGTTGTCCATCTGTTTGCTTCACATCCTAAACTTTCTGAAGGATTGACGAACATATTCATTCCAGGTCTAGTTGTGTTAGATGATAATGGTGGTTCTCAAACATCAAATACAGCTTCTACAGCAGTCGTTTTAAATATCGTTATTGCCACACTTCCTGAATGGATGGAGTTATCAATAAAAGACTTTTTTGCCATCTTGATATTGTCATCACTCCATCTGAATGGAAGTCAGACTGGCAAGTGGTTTTCACAAGAAGGTTTTGTATGATGTATGTTGGTCCTCATTTGGAAAGGGTGCTGACTTGACCTTCAGTAAATCATGAAAATCTTGTTATTAATACACCCTTTGAATGTTTATATCAGAATGGTTTTACCACTGAAAGACTTTATACTATCATGGCATCTTACATGAAAAAGGTGCCAGTCTAAGATCCAATATAGCCACAATGGCAGCCATTTTCAAAATCATAATATTTCTACTCCTTTACTAGAAAGGTATATTGACTATATCTTTATTCTTTAATATGATGAAACATTTTTCATAAGTAAAAATGGTGCCAATCTGAAATCCAATATAATCACCAAGGCAGCCATTTTCAAAATCATTTTATTTCTATTCCTTTAATAGAAGACAAACTGACCATATTTTTTCATAGGGCAACTATATGCTGACAAGTTTCTTATAAGTAAGAATGGTGCCAGTCTAGCATCTTCTATGGCCATCATGGTAGCCATCTTGAAATTTTTGTTACTACTAGTCCTGATTAATGGATGTTCATACTGACATGTATCTTTTACTCTTATGTAATATCTAGTAGGTAAATTGAAAGGGATTCTAATTGTACATCCAATATTTCTGTCAAAATGGAAACGTGTAATTGCTACTCCATAATGGATGGTCATATTGACATGGAGTTTTCGCTAAAAGGCTTTTAATAGTGTTTTGTTGGTTCTGAATGAAATGGTTGAGATCTTTATCCAATATGGCCATCACAGTGGATATTTGTTGTCACAACAGAATATCAATGGTGATTTTGAACACTTGGTGATTAAAAAATGTAAGGATTATATCTTGGTTTCTTGCTAGCTCCTTACAACCAGTAGAACATGAGTGTCTCAGCTCAAGATATGCAGTCTTGCATATGTTCATGACATATTGGTGCAATGTGAGAGTACTGTCTAGAGTAACACCATACTTTCTGCATGAATTTAATATTGTTGTTGCTGATATTTATTGTTTGAGGTAAAGGATATGAATGAGAAAGTCTTTGCGTTGTCATCAGAATGGCCTCAGTTTTATCATCATTCATCTGCAGCTTGTTACATGTCATCCATGATTTCACATCAGAAATGCATCTCTCTACTATTTGGATGGTAGCATTAACTTCAGTTGGGTGACTAGACTTGTATATTTGGGTGTCATCAGTGTACAGTTGGTGAGACACTGGAGAGATGCTGAGTGTCTAGAATGAAGAGAACAGGTCCAAGAACAAACCTCTGTGGAACATCACAACATAGATCAACTGGGCTAGAGTGTATTCCATTTGCAGATACAAATTGTATCCTGTTGACTAAGTAAGGCTGTATTGTGAATGCCATATACATGCTGGAGACGGTGAAGTAATATATCATGGTCTATTGTGTCAAATGTTGCAGATAAATCAAGGAGGGTGAGGACTGTAATCTTACCCCTATCCAAAGCAGAGAGAATGTCATGAAATACTTTCAGAAGAGTAGTTTCAGTATTGTGTCAGGGGAGATACACAGACTGTACATTGCTAAAAGGACTGTTTGAATTCAAATGAGATACAAGTTTACAAGTTGTTACCACTGAAATTCTGTTTCGCAACTGTATGGTGACAGCTAGTTAATTGAAACTGTGTTGTCAAGCTTATCTCTAATGGTTTGTACCTTGTCATGGAAGAAATTGGAAAACAGGTCTGGATGGTCGACTGGAGAGATGGAAGTGGTGTACATTTCTACTTTGACATTAGCTTGTTAGTAATCTTAAAGAGCTCTTTGCAACTGAAACTCTCTGTGATCTTAGTATTATAGTGGGATAATTTTGCTGCATTGACTATGTGACGTTCTTCTAAGCAGTTTCATAAATTTGCTTATGAATAGCGAGTTTGGTGGAAAGTCAAAGCCTCTCCGCTTTACAGCGGTCTTTTTTTTTAGCGCTGTTATACCATGGAGAACACTTTTGAATTGATACTCTGCACTTGGTGGCTGGGGCATTAGAAACTGGGTGGTAATCTTTTAAATCATTATGGTCAAGTATTGGTTTCTTCATCAGATGCTTTATGATGGCAGTTTTGAAATATGATGGGAATTCCCCGGATGAGAGAGATATATTAATAACATCAGTTAGTGAAGGCAATATTAGGTCTAAGCACTCAAGCAGCAGTGATGTTGGAATTGGATCAGGTTCACATGACTTTGGTGCACTCTTCATCACGATTTTCCATGATAAGACCTTGAACAGGATGAATTTCCATCATATCACATCATGACTTTGACCCAGAATACCTGCCTTCTCCTTACCATATTTCCCAACACAAGCTATTATATTTAAGTCTCAGCCATGTGGATTATTGTAATGATGGGTTGGGTGGGCGAGATGTCCTTTTGTAATGTACATATTACAGTTTAGTATATATGAATGTATTTGCAATGGCGTATTTACTCAACTATCTTTATAGCTTTAATGTTCAATAGACTAAGAAAATTTAATTGATTTTAAATTTGACTTTAGATATTTATTTGCTATAATATTGTAATTAATATCCTTCTTCCAGCTTTCCACTTCTTTGCACTCCTCCCTGTTGATGTGTACAGTAGTATCATCAATGCTTTGATTTTTACTTGCAGATGTAAAGGGAAAATACTACCCATCTTGCTACTGTTCTGCTGACAATACAGGGTACATTTGTTCTGAGGATGGTTATAGCACGCCCCCACAGTTCCGAGTGGTTACCCGTGACATTCTGCAGGATATTACTCAGTCTAGTCCGGATCCTGATGGCAAATACTATCTATATACCACTGATGCATATCGGCTTCATAGGTAAACAGAATGAAACAAAAACCATTTTCATCATTTGCTAGGTTTGAATATGATATTTTTGGAGTTTTCATGAGTGCAGATAGTTTTTTTTATTGTTACCAGGATTTATGGTAAAATATTTGCTTGTCAGCTTTATTGTTAAAACAGATGGCAGCCACATGAATACAGTTACCTGGTTTTATGGTAAAAATAATATGGCAGCCACATTAATACAGTTATCTGGTTTTATGGTAAAAAAATAAGATGGCACCCACATGAATACAGTTACCTGTTTTAATGGGGTCGCCAAGTGTCTGAGTGGCCTAAAGTGCTAATTGTTATGGATCATGTCATCTCACCTCAGTCTGTGTATGTTCAAGTGTTGGGTTAAGCCATTGTGGGTATGTGAGAAGTTTGTCACTAGCTTCTCGTGGGTCAGTGGTTCTTTCCAGGATCTTTCTCCACCATTTATACTGGCTGCCATGTATAGTCTATCTTGTGCTGAAAAATGGTGTTAAATTCATCAGCAACAACAACAACCCAGTTTTATGGTAAAAATAAGATGTCGGTCACATGGACACTACTAATTTAGCTTAATTTTGCAGATACTTGCAGAATAGGAAGCTGCACATAACTGTCGGTCTGAAGGGAATGTAATAATTGTCAAACATGAATACTCTTAGCCAAATAAGCCTAGCTCTCTTTGTAATAATTATGTAACATGAATTCTTTTAGGGATGTAATTCTGCCTCTGTTTGTAATAAATGTGTAACATGAATACATGTAGCCTTATAAGCCTAGCTCTGTACGTGACTATGTACTAATTATGTAACATGAATACTTGAGGCCATTTAAGCCAAGCTCTGTATGTCTTAATTATGTAACACAAATACTATTAGCCATTTAAGCATAGCTCTCTATGTACTAATTATGTGGGGGCCCAGAGTGGCCGAGTGGTCTAAAGCGCTCTCTGTTGCAGATCACTGCCATCTCACCTCTGCTTGGGTTCGAGTCTAAGATTTGGATAATGTGGGTATGTGAGAAAGCTTGCCATTAGCTTCTTGTGGGTCGGTTGTTCTTTCCGGGATTTTCCAGGGTTCTTCCTCCACCATTAATACTGGCCGCCATGTATAGCCTATATTGTGCTGAAAAATGGCATTAAACCATAAAAAAAACAAAAAAATACCAAACAAAACAAACTAATTATGTAACATGAATACTTTAGGCTAGATTAACCTAGCTATATATGTACTAATTATGTAACATGAATACTTGAGGCCATTTAAGCCTAGCTCTGTATGTACTAATTATGTAACATGAATATTTGAGGCCATTTAAGCCTAGCTCTGTATGTACTAATTATGTAACATGAATATTTGAGGCCATTTAAGCCTAGCTCTGTATGTACTAATTATGTAACATGAATACTTGAGGCCATTTAAGCCTAGCTCTGTATGTACTAATTATGTAACATGAATACTTGAGGCCATTTAAGCCTAGCTCTGTATGTACTAATTATGCAGCATGAATATTTGAGCCATATAAGCCATTTTATGTAATATTTGTCTAAATACAAATCAAATGTCTCAATATTAGAATATTTTAAAAATCTCTCTTGCGTTTGAAACATTAAAATTTTATTTGCAGATATGGTGCATTTGGATTTGGTGCAGAAGTATCTTTTGTCCCAGATGATTTTGGACAATCATCACCCACACAGTTCAGACGACTTGCTGTCCGTGGACAAGCCATAGTATGTTTCAAGTTTTCAGTCATACTTATGTTAAGGGTCCAGCAAAAGAGGGTGACAAGTAATTTCTTTTTCAGTTAAATCAAAATTCATGTTACAGAAAGAAAAATATTGGAAAGTCATTGGGTCTTGTGTTGAAAATATGATAGCAGATCTTTATAAACCCACCTTGTTATCACGTTTGTGAAATACAGTGAAGTCATTTTTATTTATCTGTAACTAATTTTTGTTGTTTTCATGGTTTCTAAACATCACTAATTTAAAAATTAATTTTGTTCAAAACTAACAATTTAGGACAATTGTTGGCTTGACTTCACTTGAGAAGATTTAGGAAGGATGATGTCCACATCTATTGCATGTGCGCTGGTGGCTGATGAGCCTAATATACGTGACATTGGAAAGTCTTGGTTGTGGTGGATGCTGCTGTTGGTATCTTGTTTTTTTTTTCTTTGCCATCTTGTTTCTTCCTAGCTGTTTAGTCTGTTTTGTTCAAAAGTGGCAGTGACCCTGTGAACTGTACATTGCCAGCATTCACAGTCAGCAGTTTGTGATGCCCATTGGGGGTGATCAATGCCACAGGTGGTGAGGGTCTTTTTATGGGAGTCTTTATATCTCTTTCAAGGTGCCCCTCTATCATGGTGCCCAGTGGATAGCTCAACATACAGTGGGATCTTTCACAGGTGATGATCCTCCATCCTGGACACGTGCCCTACCCAGCATAGCTGTATCTTCATGAGCATTGCCTCAATTCTGGGGATCCCTGCTTGTTTGAAGACTTCAGTGTTGGTGACGAAGTCACTCCAGTGGATGTTGAGGATGGTGCAGAGGCAACGCTGATGGAAGTGTTCAATGAGTTGATGGTGGCAGCTGTAGGTAACCCAAGATTCTGCGCTATATTGCTTGGTAACTCAGGTTGGTACCTTGTGATGGTATCATCTCCAAATCAACATCAGCTCCTGAGTCACCAGCATGTAGGATTGGTACTGTGGCTTCCAGTGACATCTTTCACCTGCTGTTTTTGCCCCTTTTCCACCATGGCAGAGCGCTTGATAGAATCTTATAGATGTAGCGGTAGATGTAAACAGTAGACAGTTCCTTTATGCCTGTGCAATCAAGCTTTCTGGTGGAGTGTAGTCTGCCCAAACTGGCCCCACCATTTAAACCTGGGATTCATTCATCTGCCATGGCCCAGCTAGCCGGGACAGTGACAGCGAGGTCTGCAGGCCATAGGTTTTATATGATAGTTTCCCTCTCCTAGGCAGATGGCCAACTATGACTGAAGAGATCTCCCTACCATGCTATTTTGAACCATAGCTGGTTGGCTCCAATACCTTAGAGACAGTTTCTTAAATTAAAGTATCTAGGAATTTTGTTTCTCAGAACCATCAATTTAAGAAAATAATGCCTTTGGAAATAGATATATTTAGAGTATACTGACTTGAATGACCTCATCATCTCATATATCTACAAACCATTTGGATGCCATTAGGCTGTTTGTTTTGTCATTGTACCAGCAGTGTGCGAGTTCATTTCCAACAATAGGATCAGCCCAGTTGATTACCATGGTGTCATTTAGCAAGGCACTTTACTCATCTTGCCTCTGCAAGTGTTACTGTGCCATAAAATACCAAAACCCTGTGTACACATGTATCATTCACAGCACAGCTCATAAAACCTTGAAAATTCCTTAAATTTAAAATAGTTTCTTGTATTCTTGCAGAGTTCTTGAATTTTAAAATTCCTTGAATTTATCAGAGGAAATAGAAAACGTATCATTTATAAAATTTGAATTGTGTTATACAGATTTTTCAACAAAAAACAAATTTTTTATAAAGTGTGATGGCTCAAACAATATATGAGAGTTATAATTACCAGATGAACTACTATCCCTTTGCTATTTTAGTGGTGCAGTCAAGTGTTTTTTCTATCTTTAATTTGTACCTATTTGTGCAAGACATGCAGAGAAAGTTCAAGTTCTGTCAACATAAGTATGCTTTAAAAACACTTAAATCTCTTTAAAACCCCTTCAGTCTCTTTAAAAACCCTTAAATCTCTTTAAAAACCCTTAAATCTCTTTGAAACTTCTTAGATCTCTTTGATAACCCATAGGTCTCTTTGAAAACTCTTAGGTCTCTTTGAAAACCCTTAGGTTTTATTGAGAACTCTCGAATCTCTTTGAAAACTCTTAGATCTCTTTGAAAACACATAGGTCTCTTTGAAAACTCTTAGATCTCTTTGAAAACACTTAGGTCTCTTTGAAAACCCTTAAATCTGTTTAAAATCTCATTGAAAACTCTTAGATCTCTTTGAAAACTCCTAGGTCTTTGAAAACTCTTGTAAAAAACACCTTCTTTGCTGTTCTGTAATACATACCTTACTATGAAGAATTAAAACTCACATCTGCCATTAGCCCAGTCTCAGTTTGCTCTATTTGATGATTTCTAAGAAACTAAACAAACCACAACGTGTCAGCACATTAGATTGAAGTCAATGCTGTATGCTGTTGAGTGTGTAGTCATTGTAGGTACAACACAGTAAGAAAATTTGGGGAGGGGTTTATTCCTTTTTTATATATATTTAAGTTCTTAAACTTTCTAAGGTTGAAAAGAAATAAAATTGAATCTCTACATTCAAACTGGCTTTCATTTATGCCCTTGCTGTTATGTTTTACATAACTATGCCTTCCATTGTGTCATGTCACATCCATTTTTCCATCACAGATATAATTTCTACTGAGTAACTTCTGAAGAACTTCATGGATTAAATGCAATGCAATGTAAGATTGTGATTTAAGCAGATTTGGATATAATCTCTTTTTTTAAATATTTTCTGACATAAGGTATGGCTCCCAGTTTGACACACACTAAGCTTCTTCAGTTACAAGATATCTCGATGAGGGCATTCACTTTGTATGGACACATTTCTGGCGTCTTGTTTCAGATTTAGGAAATTTACCAAGGACACTTATACTTGTAAATTTTCAGTTAGCACATGCTCTTTGTCTTTGTTTCAGTTTCATAGCAATTTCAGTAAATATTTTCTTTCTCTTAAAGGTTTGGTTCAATAACAAGGGATATCACTCCATGCCTGTCTACCTGAATACACTCAATAATGCAGTATTAAGGGCCAATCTACCCAAGAATAAAGGAAATCCAGCAGCATATGGTGAGCCCATTATGGTAGACAGTTCTAATTTATTAAATAAAAAGTTTGAACATACTCTTATTTGGGGTATAACATGTTAAAGCACGTACTGTACAACACACTTTAACATAGTTCTTTTTGTAAGTCATGTATGGTCACAGATTTCAAAGTTCTATGGTAAAAAGATGGCTACCATTGATTGCCAGTATTGCTATGTACCTGTTGATTGCCAGAAAGATCCTGAGATGTACATGTAGTTATTATACGAATACACTTTAGCTTCCATTATTTAATCTACGGACATGTACTATTTCATCATTCGTTACGTACACCCGTTACATAATTTTTATTATTGTCTTTTCATTGAATTCAGTCACATAATGATCTGTGACAAAATTATTGAATATTTTACATCCATGTGTGGATATTTTCGATGGAAATATTTATATTACGGATTCAATACAATACATGTATATATAAATTAGACACGTGTATATACCAATGCATGATTCTCTGAATAAAGTAATATATTATATCTGCAATTTCTGTTACCACAGCAAATGTTTTTCTCATTTAATATATAATAATCAAAAATGGTCATTGTGCCATGCATTTTAGCACCCGTCTTTATTTACCCCCCCCCCCCTTAAATCCGAAAATGAGTTGGTAATGTACATGGTTGCTTATAACACGGTTCGGTTCATAACACGGTCGGATTCTATGACTCCCAACTACCGTGTTATAGTGGGGTCCCACTGTACCTGTTGATTGCCAGTATTGCCATGTACCTGTTGATTGCCAGTATTGCCATGTACCTGTTGATTGCCAGTATTGCCATGTACCTGTTAATTGAAAGCTCAGGATCATGTCCATTTCATAAAACTTGATACTTCATATCTGGAATGTCAAATTAACAACCAGAATTACTGTTGTATGTAAACTCTTTCAGAATACTGTTCTTGTATGAGTAACATATGATACTGTTTCAGGTTAGTCTAAATCCTTCTAACAGAAGGGATGATCTGATCCCAGTTTTGTGGTCTGGTACTAAAACTTGCATCAAACAAATCACACAAATAATTACATTCCAATTCTTGTAGGTCTAAAATGATGTTAATTATGCATAAACTTAAGTGTACTTTAATTGCTGGATTCTTATTGAAAATATTTTCCAGGGAATCAGTTCCGTAATCTGAGATGACAGCATGTAGATATGCAGATTTTAGTATTACTCACAGTGGAAGTTCAGTCACAAATTTATCAATTATTCCTTGACAATTTGAAATAATTTTTTCACTTGAGTTTTTGTATGAAGATATTTATCTGCATGTTATTAGCTTTCAGTGTTCTATCATTGCCTGAAACATAATTGTGAAATATATTACACCCAGTTTTGACAAAACGATTCCAATACAGTGTTGCACTGATTGAATACCTCCGATACACACACCTAAATTTTGAGTTGACACCATTCATTTTACTCCAGATTTGAATACCAATGAAAATACCAGAAATTGTTACATATTAAATAGTATAATTTACATTGTAGGGAACACATTGATCAATACATATTAAATAGTATAATTTACATTGTAGGTATCGCATTGATCAATACATATTAAATAGTATAATTTACATTGTAGGTATCGCATTGATCAATACATATTAAATAGTATAATTTACATTATAAGTATCACATTGATCAATACATATTAAATAGTATAATTTACATTGTAGGTATCACATTGATCAATCATCCCATGAATCAGACAAACAACAGGCTGAATATGGACTACATGTAAGTTTGTTCTTTGCATTCAGTGTGGACTACATAAAAGTTATTGCTTTGCATTCATTGTGAAGTAATGTAAGTTATTGCTTTGCATTCAATGTGGACTGAAGTAAGTTAGTGTTTTGCATTCAGTGTGGACTAAAGTAAGTTAGTGCTTTGCATTCAATGTGGACTAATGTAAGTTAGTGTTTTGCATTCAGTGTGAACTAAAGTAAGTTAGTACTTTGCATTCAATGTTGACTAATGTAAGTTAGTGCTTTGCATTCAATATGTACTAATGTAAGTTAGTGCTTTGCATTCAGTGTTGACTAATGTAAGTTAGTGCTTTGCATTCAATATGGACTAATGTAAGTTAGTGCTTTGCATTCAGTGTGGACTAAAGTAAGTTAGTGCTTTGCATTCAATGTTGACTAAAGTAAGTTAGTGCTTTGCATTCAGTGTGGACTAATGTAAGTTAGTACTTTGCATTCAGTGTTGACTAATGTAAGTTAGTGCTTTGCATTCAATATGGACTAATGTAAGTTAGTGCTTTGCATTCAGTGTGGACTACATAAAAGTTATTGCTTTGCATTCAATATGTACTAATGTAAGTTAGTACTTTGCATTCAGTGTTGACTAATGTAAGTTAGTGCTTTGTATTCAATATGGACTAATGTAAGTTAGTGCTTTGCATTCAGTGTGGACTAATGTAAGTTAGTGCTTTTGCATTCAATATCGACTAATGTAAGTTGCTGCTTTGCATTCAGTATGGACTACTTGTCAGTTAGTGCTTTGCATTCAATATGTACATGTACTACATATAAGTTAGTGCTTTGAATTAGCATGGATTACATGTAAACTTAGTGCTTTGCATTTAGTATGGACTAAATGTAAGTTAGTGTTTTTGGATTCAGTAATGACTACATACAAACATAGTGCTTTACATTCAATATGGACTATAGACTACATGTAAGTTTATGCTTTGCACTGAATGTGGACTTTATGTAAATTAGTACTCAATATGGACTATGGACTACCAGTACATGTAAGTTGTTGCTTTGGATTCAATATAGACTATATGAATGTTTGTATTTTGCATTCAGTATGGACTACATGTGAGTTTGTGCTTTGCATTCAGTATGGACTACATGTAATTCCAGCAAAGAGACCCGTGTAAAATATTATTTATTAATTGTCTTACCTGTGATTGACAAAACAGAGGTAAAATTCTGTTGTTCTTTCTTCAGGATTTATGGGCAGCCTTCCACTTCTGAGATGGACGCTATTAACATGCATAATGTCTTATCAATAATAATAATGCTAATGTCACTACCACTTTTAATAATTATTTACTGTGAATATTTGTGACATTAGAAATTTCTTACAAATATCAGCCTTCATCTTTACCTGACTTTTGGAAATTATGAACTTCTTATGCCATTATTATTTTAATAATGATGAAATGATATTTAGCAATCAGTTTAAAATTTGCAATGAAATTTGTGGATTTTGTTTGACTCACTTCAGATTACAGGGATCAGATGTCCTAATAGCCATCTTCATTATTGTGGCCATGTCCTTTGTGCCGGCCAGTTTTGTTGTGTTCTTGGTGTATGAGCGGTCCATCAATGCCAAACATCTGCAGTTTGTCAGTGGCCTCAACCCTGTCATGTACTGGCTGGCCAACTATGTATGGGATATGGTGAGTCAGATATGCTATATATGCTCATCTTTAAAGTTCCATGCAATTGAAGAAACTTTGTATACTATTGTATATGCCTTTTTCAGTTTGAATAGGAAGATACAATTTTCCTCTGTTTGCTTTCAAGAAACTGAAGGTGCAAGTTAACTTGAACTTTCTCTAGGACATTCTGCATCTTGCACCACCATCTATATATCTGACTAAATAAAGAAACAATATTGCTAAAATTTGATCGAGAATTTTGTTTGAAAAATATTTTAAATTTTTTAACAAATACTCCCCCTTCTCCATGGGAAAGCATGATTAAAAATTAATTTATTAATTTTAAAACAAAGGGATTAATCATTTTCATGCATTTTTAGTAGTATGCTGCATTTATTTAGTCTGTTATAGAAAGGTATGCAAACCACTAAGGCTCATGGAGAAAAGTATAATTCATCTAATAATCATAAGTGTAGATTTGCACAATGCTGTTCGTGGCAGCCACTTGGCTGTTCTTGAACACATTGATGTAGTTCATAATATCCACTTTGTACTTCTTGAATACAGTGATGTTGTTCATGGCATCTACTTTGTACTTCATGAGTACAATGATGTTGTTCATGGCATCTACTTTGTATTTCTTGAACACATTGATGTAGTTCATGGCATCCACTTTGTACTTCTTGAGTACAGTGATGTTGTTCATGGCATCCACTTTGTACTTCTTGAGTACAATGATGTTGTTCATGGTATCCACTTTGCACTTGTACACTAACATGATGTTCATGACAACTACATTGTGGTTCTTGAGTACAGTGATGTTGTTCATGGCAGCCATGAAAACTCTTGAGTTTTCTGACAACAGTAACAGTGTGCATTGATGGAGCATTTAACCAACAAAAAAATGGTATTTAATGATGTGAAATATTTCTCAGTTTTATTCTCCTGTACCAAGATCAAAGGTGAAGTAAACTCAGTAATGATGCAACAAAACTGTACCAGTTCAGTAGGACCTAGAAATGCTTTTTAGTGGGGCACCAGTGCTACCACTTGCCTATAACATGCAGATATTTCTATTCAGCAGCCACTCACTGAAAGAAATGACTTGATTCTGGCTTGTTCTTTTTGAAAAATTGAATAATGGTTCAAATGAAGACTTGCTATTTCAGACATTTTTCTAGCATTAAAAATTAATTTCTTTTTGTCTGCCCAGATAGTTTATGTGCTAATTAAGCTTTGCTGTTTTCCCCCCATATATCATAGGTCTTGTGCTGACCGCCTAACATGGTCGTTAGGTTAGATGTTTTCTTAACAAAATATGGCAGATTTTGAAGCAGTTTCATAATAATAACAGTTTAGATTAAAATCCTTAGAAGCCAGAATAAACTGCTAAGTAGTTTACAGGTGAATACTAGTTTATATGTATTGTAGATGTGATGGAAAATAGCATCGTATGTGAATACTAGTTTATATGTATTGTAGATGTTTATATGTATTGTAGATGTTTATATGTATTGTAGATGTTTATATGTATTGTAGATGTCATGGAAAATAGCATCGTATGTGAATACTAGTTTATATGTATTGTAGATGTTTATATGTATTGTAGATGTTTATATGTATTGTAGATGTTTATATGTATTGTAGATGTCATGGAAAATAGCATCTTGTGTGGATACTAGTTTATATGTATTGTAGATGTGATGGAAAATAGCATTTTGTGTGGATACTAGTTTATATGTATTGTAGATGTGATGGAAAATAGCATCTTGTGTGGATACTAGTTTATATGTATTGTAGATGTCATGGAAAATAGCATCTTGTGTGGATACTAGTTTATATGTATTGTAGATGTCATGGAAAATAGCATCTTGTGTGGATACTAGTTTATATGTATTGTAGATGTCATGGAAAATAGCATCTTGTGTGGATACTAGTTTATATGTATTGTAGATGTCATGGAAAATAGCATCTTGTGTGGATACTAGTTTATATGTATTGTAGATGTTTATATGTATTGTAGATGTCATGGAAAATAACATGTGTGGATACTAGTTTATATGTATTGTAGATGTCATGGAAAATAGCATCTTGTGTGGATACTAGTTTATATGTATTGTAGATGTCATGGAAAATAACATCTTGTGTGGATACTAGTTTATATGTATTGTAGATGTCATGGAAAATAACATCTTGTGTTGATACTAGTTTATATGTATTGTAGATGTCATGGAAAATAACATCTTGTATGGATACTAGTTTATATGTATTGTAGATGTTATGGAAAATAGCATCTTGTGTGGATACTAGTTTATATGTATTGTAGATGTTTATATGTATTGTAGATGTCATGGAAAATAGCATCTTGTGTGGATGCTAGTTTATATGTATTGTAGATGTTTATATGTATTGTAGATGTCATGGAAAATAGCATCTTGTGTGCTTTGATTGAGAATTTTCTTTGAAAGTTATAACTTTTCTCCTTTGAATACGTTCCCCAATCACATTACTTTAGGGATATTAGCCTGCTACCTCGCGAATCCAGCCCTACCAAAAGACGAAAATTCGTCTTTCCTGTCTATGTCATATAGACAAAGGGCAATAACTCTTGCCCATTACCTCCCCTTGCCGCCCGTTAGGTGTCGCTTCTTTAGTTTTTTAGCTTCGCTTACGCGAAAACACGTACAATTAGACCTCCAATGAATCCAAGCCATCTTAGTGTAAATTCTGACCATCCGAAGTTAAATTTGGAATTACTGTGTTGGATAATCATTCCTCTACAGGTCGTATACATTATTTTACAATATTTTCCAATTTGAGTGACTTTGTCACCTTTTCTAGACTTCGGACCAGGTTGCAACGTGGTCAAAGCATGTAATACATGTAGCACTCAATAATTTCGCTTATTCCGTATGTAACGTTTACGATATTAGCGACTAATAACGTGCTGCATTGATAATGTGTGCTGTATTTATCTTCTTTGACATTTCAGTAGACTTCAAAAAAGTCTTTGAACGACCGATTGCGACTATTTAATGGCGGACTTCGTGTTGTAGTCACGAATTCACGCGACACTTAATCATTTCGCTTCCTCCGTTAGTTACGGTTATGGAATAGCGGCTTAATAGCGTACTGAATTGTTAATTTGTGCTTTGTTTATCTTCTTTCTGTTTCAGTAGACTTCGTCTCTGAACGACCAGTTGCGACTATTTAATGGCGGAATTTCGTGTTGTAGTCACGAATTCACACGACACTTAATCATTTCGCTTCCTCCGTTAGTTACGGTTATGGAATAGCGACTTAATAGCGTACTGATTGTTAATTTGTGCTTTGTTTATCTTCTTTCCGTTTCAGTAGACTTCGTCTCTGAAAGACCAGTTGCGACTATTTAATGGCGGAATTTTGTGTTGTAGTCACGAATTCACGCGACACTTAATCATTTCGCTTCCTTCGTTAGTTACGGTTATGGAATAGCGACTTAATAGCGTACTGAATTGTTAATTTGTGCTTTGTTTATCATCTTTTCGTTTCAGTAGACTTCGTCTTGAACGACCTATTGCAACATGCTCACGGTGATAACTAGTGTGGTCATTAAGAGTTAACATGGCACGGAATAATTTGACTACTCCGTTAATAACGGTTATAGTATTATCGAATTAATAATATGCTGAATTTTTTTTAATCTGTGCTTTGTTCTCTTCTTTTGTCGTTTCAGTAGCAAAGTCGACAACGAAGGCATGAATGGCAAAATGGGTGTTGGCAATGTGGAAATGGAGGAAATTATGTTGACATGGTTTAGGCTGCCCAGTGGATGTAAATTTCACCGCAGGTCCGTGCATGGCTTTCGGGCCTGTAAGTCCGGACGCATGGAGTCTAGGCTGGATCAATTGGATCCATTTTATTATGCACTTTCGCCGGCCGTCCAGCCGGCCGTCCAGCCGACACCGTCAGTTCAGCCGGCACTTAAGCAGGCACCAACCGGCACTAGCCATACATCCGGCACCGTCCGTTCAGCCCAAATGGCACCGGACGGCCAACCGACCTTCCAGCTGGCATCAACAGGCACCGGCCGTTCAGCCCAAATGGCACCGGCCGGCCAGCCGACCTTCCAGCCTGCATCAACAGGCACCGGCCGTCCACCCGGCAACGACCGTTCAGACCAAATGGTACCGGTCGTCCAGTCGACCTTCCAGCCGGCATCAACCGGCACCGGCCGTCCATCCGGCAACGACCGTTCAGCCCAAATGGCACCGGTCGTCCAGCCGACCTTCCAGCCGGCATCAACCTATGCAGGCCGTCCATCCGGCAACGACCGTTCAGCCCAAATGGCACCGGTCGTCCAGCCGACCTTCCAGCCGGCATCAACCTGCACCGGCCGTCCATCCGGCACAGGTCTTCCAGCCGACATCAACCTGCACCGGCTGTACATTTGATTTACGGAGATTATAGTGATGTACCCGTCAGTCAATCTGTACTACTGGTTACATATCACTACCATGAGAGAGATGTTATAGATGTATCTCCGTCCAATCAGACCATTCGAGAGGCAGGTGCCGGTCATAGCCGGACCTTCGCCGACATTCCGGCCGACCATATACCAGACAAATCAGTCGGTATCGCCGGTGTACACCTCCCGTCACGTCAAATACGGGTCGGTGTGATTTTAAAACAAGGGAGAATTAGTGACATTATCAGAGATGACGGAATTGAGTTATCTATGCCACTTGGTATGCGCTACCCAGATATGGCAGCTTTACCAGAACAGGACTTTCAGGCCGACCATTCGTCAGTTCAATCAGCCGTTAGTGCCGGCCGTCCATATGTTCACGGCTTCTCCACAAGGGAGATTTAGTGAAAGTGTCAATTATGACAGAATTGCGTCATCTAGGTCACCTGGTATGCTGTACAGATATGCAAGCTATACCAGAACCAACATTCCCTCTGAGCGAATGGTAGATGGGTGCACAGTGCTGGCCGCACTACATAAGCATTATGTAATTATTATTACCTTCTAGCCGGCACCAACCGGCACCGGGCGTCCATCCGGCAATGACCGTTAAGCCATATGGCACCGGTCATCCAGCCGGCACTAACCGGCACCGGGCGTCGATCCGGCAATGACCGTTCAACCCAAATGGCACCGGTTGTCCAGCCAAGCTTCCAGCCGACACTTGCCGGCACTGACAGTCCATCCGGCTCCGGCCGTCCAGCCCAACAGGCACCGGTCGTCCAACCGTATGGAGATTTTAGTCATGTACCAGTCCGTCCGACTGTACCGCTGTACCAGCACGGGGACTTTTATCATACCGCAATCCGCACAAATCGGATTGACGAAGATTCTAGTGATGTTTCCGTCTGTCAATCCGTACTACCGGTTACATATCACTACCATGACTCTGATGTTGGCGATGAATCTCTCGATCCAACCCGACCATTCGAGCGGTCGGTGCCGGTCATAGCCGGCCCGTCGCAGGCGTTCAGGCCAAACATATACCAATCAATTCATTCGGCATTGCCGGCCGTCCATAGGCTATCAACTCATCCACAAGGGAGAGTGAATGCCTTTTTTAGAGATGACGGAATCGAGTCATCTATGCCACCTGGTATGCATTACCCCGATATGGATGCTTTACCAGAGCAAGATTATGCACACAGTGAGTGCGATGAATCACAGGCAAATCAGCTGTATGCAGATCCAACTATGGAACGGACTGAGTTCAGCTTCAAAGCCGCAGTGGAGGAAATTTTTAGGGTGTTAAGGCCCCTTCAGAATGCCCTCCACCTCCTGCTGCAATTACCGACTATAGGGTTAGTGCGTCGGTCGATCTGGATGAAGGGGAAGAGATTCTATCCTTCCGCCTCCTTCCCCAGTCGACAAAATTAAGGAAATTAATGACCGTCTGTCGACACGTATAGGGGATCCAGGAAATGCTAAGGCGTTCTTTTCTGAAAGCCAAGTACCAGCGTCGTTTTCAGGTCGATGGTACAAAACTCACTCCAATGCGTTCAATACTGAGGTCCTGGCTCGGGATAAAATAGGGCAGCAGTCCATATGTCTGCGGCATTGTCTTATAAAGTGGACAAAACTGTGTTCAATGCCACGTCCAAGCTGGTTCGAATGTAGTCGCTACGTCTTCACTGTTAGACCTAGCCTCCCTAGCCATTTTCAGGATCGCTGAAAAATCTGGCAATGAACATGCTTGGGATTCGACGGCCCGGTTAGCTAGGGTTCTTAACAGGGCAGCTCACCATTCCATGGCCAATGCGCTGACTGCTTCTGCCAACCTAGACCTGATACGTCGTGACGAATGTCTGAAGGGCACGTCGCTTAAACCCCATCATAAGCTGGCAAGATATGACCGGCGCACAGTTCACGTCCCTATCCCACGAGTAGCGGACATTCTCCGTTGTGCTTCTCGGGACTAGGCTTATCAGTTCCATGTCATACCTTTTGGCCTAAATTTAAGCACTTGGGCTAGTACCAAGGTTATGGGTTACGTCGTCACCCTGTTCCGCTCGACTTCATCTATTGCGTCGGCAGTATATTTGGATGACATCCTCCAGAAACATCTGTCAAGTTCTATTCTGCTCAAAGGCAGAAACGATCTTATATCACTTTACGTCATATAGGCTTTCTCGTGAACTGGATAAAGTTTGATCTCTGTCCAATCCGGATTTTGGTCCATCTGGGTGTGGAGTTTCTCCCGATCTGAATCTGGTAAGGCTTCCTCGAGTTTGCGATTATCCAGATAATTGCACTCGTAGAGTCCGTTTCCGACAGGATGCGCATTTTAGCGAGAGAGTTGCAGATCCTCGGATTATTCAATGCGGCAGCAGACTTGATCCCGATCAGCCGTCCTTTTATGCGCCCTTTACAAAGGACGTTGCTAGCGTAATTGCGCTCTTTTCAAGTCCCTTCGATCCCAGAAAACAGTCATGCTCACGCCAGAGATACAATCATTCTTGAGTCAATGGCACAACCCCTGTAGGCTGTCCACAGGGATTACTCTGGAGATACCCCAAGGGGATAACGGTATGTTCCGCCACTAATACCTACGGTTGGGGTGCCCACCTGTTGCCGAACTTCGATACTGTCAGCGGCACGTGGGTGCCAGGGGCGAGCCCTTTCCACATCAACCTTTCAGAAATAACGGCTGTCATCAATGCCTTTCATTTCGGGCAGGATCAACTCTTATTACAAACTGCCCTCATTATGTCAGACAACATGGTGGTGGTGCCTTGCCTCAAAACAAGGGGACACCAATCACCAGACCTGTGCAATCTGAACTGGCAATTTCTACATTGGTTCGACAATCTCCACCTCAATGTACAATTCAGACACATTCTTGGCAGACTCAATGTCTTGGCTGACACTCTATCTAGTCATTCACACAGAATGGTCACTCCATCAATCGGACTTTCTTCCAATTGACACACTTTGGAGACGTCCGATGATTGATCTTTTGCAACAAGATGGAATCGCAAGTTCTCCACCTTTCATCTCACAGGTTCCAGACCCAGAAGCTTGGGTCGTGGATGCTCGATCAATCACCTGGGAAGGGTTGTGGGCATTCTCCTACCCTCCCACGGTCTTGGTACTGGAATTAATTCAGAAGTTAAGGGGTCAGAATTGTCAGATGGTTCTGATTACCCCTCTCAGATGGAACAACTCCTGGGTCTCCGATCTACTCAATCTAGGCGATAGATCTACCCAGGAAGATTACAGTCAGCACAAGTATTCACAAGCAACCGTGGCCAGGGGTGTTCCACCCCTGTCCGGACCGTCTTTATGTTCAAGCTTGGCTCTTGTCCAGACAGCCTTGCAAGACAAACAATTTAAATCTTTGATTGCGGAGAGAATCTCGAGAGCAAGAAGGCCCTCTACTCTGAAGGTTTACGAGGGCAAGTGGCATGTTTTCAGAGACTGGTACCATATCATTCACATTGTTCCTCTGAGTGTCACAATCCCTCAACTGGCCAACTTTTCTCTGGCTTTTCGAGGAGAAACATCTGGCTCCAGTTATTCTCAAATGTTACCGCTCCATGATATCAGACACATTCCGCCATTCTGGTACATGTGCTTTCAGCCATGACAAAGATTTGTCAGATCTTTAGACATTTTTTAAAAAAAAAAAAAAAAAAAAAATTTAATCGACTTATATCCCTCACCCTGTTTTCAAATGGAATCTGTCCTGGGTTTTAACATGACTCAATTCAGAAAGTATTGAGTCTTTAACCCACGATTAGTTAAAGCTACTATCATACAAATTGGGTTTCTTGATAGCCTTAGCTTCAGCATGCAGGGTGAGCGAGTTACATGTCCTTTCTAGTGACCCGAACTCTCTTTTGTTTCGATCAGAGGGTTTGATGGTCCTCTTGACGCAGCCAGGCTTCGTAGTCCAAAATAGATTACCATACATTGCGATCAACGAGTCGTCATTAGCTCGCTTTCTTTATAGATAAGTCAGGATCAACAGCCATGTAAGATCCTGTTTGGGCACTCTAGCACCATTTCAATGCATAGAGGTGAGTCAGGTCACATACTAGCACCTCTTTCTTCTGGTGATAGCTGGGATATGAGATATCACCATTCAAGCCCTTGCTTCATGGCTGTAGTGGGTTATACGCTCGGCGTACTCTGAGAATTCGCAAATCAGTCACCTTATAGAAGCTGTTGCAGAGTCAACCTTCTACAGTTTTATCTTCAAGTTTGTACTCGCAGAGGCAAACATTGATTCTAGTAGGTCCGGTGTTGGGCAGCCCAGACGCCCACCAGACCCATGTGCAACAATCAGCACAGCCTATTAGCTTCGCTGGATTCGCCAGATAAATTTTCGTAGGTAAGAAGATTTCAATAACTATCTTCTTAACCGCATAAAAGGGTCACATATCACGTGACCCTGGGCTGTGTTGCTGATTGAAAATTAGGAGACCGGGTTATCATTCACATGGGGAATCCAACCATCATTCCCTAGAGGATACCCGGGGTGGAGGTCGGATGCTCCGCATTCCCTCCTCCTATTACTTATTCTCCTAAAGTAATGTGATTGGGGAACATATTCAAAGGAGAAAGCAAATTTTTTAGTAAATTATGTTTCTCCGAGAATACTTACCCAATCACATTACTAAGAAACCCTCCCAACCACCCCGCCATGCGAGCATCCTCGTGTTTTATATATCGCTCAGCTTAAAAACTAAAGAAGCGACACCTAACGGGCGACAAGGGGAGGTAATGGGCAAGAGTTATTGCCCTTTGTCTATATGACATAGACAGGAAAGACGAATTTTCGTCTTTTGGTAGGGCTGGATTCGCGAGGTAGCAGGCTAATATCCCTAAAGTAATGTGATTGGGGAACGTATTCTCGGAGAAACATAATTTACTAAAAAATTTGCTTTTTTTTAAAATACCTTGGCAGACTTGAGGTTTTTGAAATAAAAATATGCTTTGCCTTAATTAGTAAAGCACAACAACACAAAAATCTTGTGCAAAGTCAGTTTTCGTTATATGTCAGTGCTTGTGTACAGGATGCCTGCTTGGAAATCTCTCAGGCAATAGTAAGCTTCCATTACTGAAGGGTCACATAAGTTTTTATGTACTGATGCGCATCCTTCATTAATGTTCCATCTTGAATTTTGTTTTATTGACTCATCAGAACTTATTTAAAGTTGGGAAATTTATGTTTTGTTGAAAATTAATGCAGGTTTTTATAATGTGGTCTCCAGAAAAATAGAAAGATTTGGATATTTTGATTAATGACATTTACCATGTTTATTGTTCATGCACACCCATTCGCAAACATGTAAATCCAGATCAAGCCTCAGTCACAAAACAGTACAAAATATAAATAAATGTTTGAATTAATAAAACAATTTAACTTAAAAACTTTTCTCTGTGAAGTTTGAAACATGATATTATTATAAGACTCGACACATTGGTGAAACTTAAACAAAAACATGCTTTTGAATTTTGTATTCCATGTTCTCTTTTTGTGCTCAACATTTTTGTGACTGCTGGGCTTGGAAATCATAAAGTCTTAAGCCTGAGTTTCAGTTTGAAATTTATTTTGACCAGTCATAAACTGATATATTTGAAAGGTTATTTCAGATTGGTTGATCATGGAAATTTAAATCTTGAACTCAGAGTTGTTTTACCTTCTGGCCTGATCTGCTGCCAACCTACCTAGTTTTAAGCACATCAGGATGTACAGGGCTGGCTGAATATCATATGTAGAAATAACAGTGCCAAAACTTTCAACCAGCACTTTGACCAATTATAGTTTGTATTACTAATAATAGTAATAGACTATATGGTCATACTAATTAGCAACAAAGTATAGAAAGGTTTTCAAAGACAATTTAATGTCAAAGGAGACAACTCAAATATTAGGAAATAATTACATTTTTAAAGTAATCTCCCTTGTGTATCTCTGAATAGTAACACTTGAAACAGCAGTTGAGAATGCTTTTAAACACTTTTAATTGAAAACATCGCTATAAGGTTTCAGATCATGTTTCAGAGACAAGTATTAAATCTCTGGTAATATATAAAGATGAAGAGAATAATATCGATAGAAAGAGTATTTAGTCTGTTTATGATAATGTAAAACCTGTCTTGACAGACCATTGCTATGAGAGACCATCTCAAGATACCAAATTCTCAATGCACAGACTTGTTAACTATATAGTATTATGACCTGTTATGAGAGATCACTTGTAATGAGAGACCATGGTTTTTTTTTTATATAAGACGACTTCAAGACAGGTTCTGCTGTAGTATAAAGGATCATGAACAGCAACATCGCTGGAGTCATTCATCTTATGTTATGTAAATTAGTATTATTTCAGCCATAATTATTTTCAGTGTTTTGATGTCAAATTTAAATTCATCCTTTGATACTTTTCAGTGTAATTATGTGATTCCAGCCTTCTGTATCATTGTGATCCTAATAGCCTTCCAGATCCCTGCCTATGTTTCTCCATCCAACCTCCCAGCTGTCATTGCTCTCTTCTTTTTATATGGGTAAGTCTTTTAGTATTGCTGCTTTGTTTTATTTTGAAAATCATGTTCACCTTCATTGCTGTCATGATATCTGGGTATGAAAATTTTATGACACACTGACACAGGGATGACTCGGATCAATCACTTAGGTCTTCCTTGTGACCCTAATTTCCACTGGCAAGTCCAAGATTTTTATCAAAAGTTAATAAATCTTACATGCCAGTACCTTTTTCTTGTTTGATTCATATCTATAATGTGCTACTCAATCAAAGCCATAATTTTACATTCATCTTTACATGAAGCGAACTAATGCATGCAATTGCTTCACACTGATTTTATGTACTTGTAATCAGAATAAGACAGGGTCCAAGCTTAAGTCTAATGTTTGGTGAATTTGTCTCACTCCAGGATGGTGAGAATAGGGAGAAGTCAGTGTTGAAGCTCAAAATTGTCACTTGAAATAAATTTGTTTGCATCTTTTTGTTCAAATTTGTTAAACTAATGATTAAATATTATTAAAAGTTTATTAAAATATTCAAACTTGTCCTTCTTTTTTTTTTACCACATTTGTTTTGTAACATTCTTCAACCTAGGAGACTGGTTACAGTCAAAATTCAGCAACTTATGTAATAACAGAAGTTCACTTTTTGCATGTATCTATGCAATGAAATATTGGATACAGTTGTTACTTTTATTAGTAATGGATCTAGACCCATCCACTGAATCATAATTTCCTTCAGGTTGCGCTGCAGAAATTCAGCTTTTTGCTCATTTCTGAAGGATAATGTGTGAATTGTTGGGAGAAATTCAGCAGATAGAAATGTATTTTCTGGTATTTATTATAATCAAATTGGCAGCATAATTGACTTTGGAACATAATGCATATTTTGCTATTTGTCTATCTTTCTCTTTGACAGGAAAATTGACATGAAATTTTTTATTTTATTAATGCATTGTATTAAAACAAACATAATGCAAAGAAAAGTGAACTTTGCCTTTTCTGCCTGTTTAGGTGAAATACAGTCTCATGTGACTATTTTGTCTAAATCTTCTACTGGTATGGACCCTGTAAATATTTGGATTCTCCAGCATATGTGCTTTGTCGAAAAGCAGACAGGGAAGCAAATAGCACAGATCTTATCTTGACATTCATTTAGAATAATTTGGAGAATTAGTTTTGGCCTGAAAGTGCTGTATTTATATTGAGGAAGAGAGACTTGAGTTTTTATCATGTATTAACTTATATTACAGTTAACTAGTTTGCCATATATTTACCAGAGTGTCTACTTTAGGTGATCATGTTGACTAACTGAACCAATTTGTTTCAATAATTAGTTAGTTTTGCCCGTCACCCCTGCCGGGGTATAGGTCGCCCACAAAAGATTGCTAGAGGCTTCTGTCCTGTGCCATCCCTTCAAGCTGACTCCAGGTGTGAGCCATCTCAGTGATGTCCACCTCAGTTTTCGCGTTTGTTTTAATAATAGCAACCATTAATGTTGATCATAATAATTCAATTGTTGCCTTCATGAAGTAGCTTTGCCATGTACCTAATTTCAATAAAAACCAAACTTATACTAATGCAAAACTGATGCTAAATACATTTTAAGATGAAGAAATAAGTGTATAAGTAAATTATTTTGAAAAGATCATTACACACTGGTCACATTTACTTTCAAACCATGTATACACTAGTTGACTGTGGTCAGGACCAGGATCTGATGTTGGACTTATAACTATGTTGTTGGTTTTTTTTTAAATTGTACTATCTTTAAACTGATATCATTATGCAATTGGTTTTGGTTTGGTCATTTGTGCCACAGCAACATAAATAGGTTATTTTGTGCCCAGGAATTTGGAGTAAAGTGCTTGCACATGGATATACAATGGTAGCTGACCCAGGCTTGTCCAATGGTAGGATAAAATAAAAGATTGCAGTTTGATTAAATAAGAAAATAATGCAGTGAAATTAGTCAGCTACTCATTCTAGCAAAAATGATGATTGAGATGGTACTCGTTGTTACTGATTCATCCTTTCTGAATGGAATGTGTTCACATATCTTAATAAGTAATTTGCACATGCTACCATTCTTTGTATATCACATGGTTTGAATTTATTTAATCATTTATTTTTGTTTTGCCTTACAGGCATTTTTTAAATCAAATTCTTGGAAGGGAACATTGCCTGTTCCCATTTGAAAAAAAAACAACAATATTGCAAAGTCCTTAAAATTGTATGATACAGTGGGACCCCGCTATAACGCGGTAGTTAGGAGCCATAGAATCCGACCGGGCTATGAACCGAACCGTGTTATAAGAAACCATGTACAATACCAACACATTTTTGGATTTAATTGGGGGGGGGGGGGGGCGGTTACATAAAGACGGGTGCGAAAATGCATGGCACAATTACCATTTTTGATCAATATATATTAAATGAGAAAAACATTTGCTGTGGTAACAGAAATTGCAGATATAATATATTACTTTATTCAGAGAACCATGCATTGGTACATACACGTGTCTAATTTATATATACATGTATAATTTATTGCATGAAAAGAGTATCAACACCGTGTACTCACCAGCGAATCTTGTAACATACATTGAATCCATAATACAAATATTTCCATCGAAAATATCCACACACGGACGTAAAATATTCAATAATTTTGTCACAGATCATTATGTGACTGAATTCAATGAAAAGAAAAAAAAAAAAAATCACGTAACGGGTGTACGTAATGAATGATGAAATAGTACATGTCCATAGATTGAATAATGGAAGTTAAAGTGTATTCTTATAATAACTACATGTACATCTCAGGATCTCTCTGTCTCTGAATTCAGTCATTGTAAATTTCAGCACATTTTCCCACCCAAGCTGCTAGTCAAAGTCCTTTGAACTTGCCGCCCAGTTATTGCGTCATGTTCTTTTGATGTACTCTAATAAATACAGCAGGCAGAACTGGCTGTATTGAATTATGTCACTGTTTAGCTCGGCAATTCACTTTGATAATAAACAATGTACTTAAATTAATTGATTTATACATTCTGCTTAGTTGTGTATGAAATTAAGAGAACATATATCGGAGATTATTTGAGCAACGATTGTATTCCGAATGCATTCAAGACAAACACAAAGTAGACACGATGGCTTCGTTACTCAGGAATCAGTAATTATAATATTGACACTTATGAGCTGTAATTTTTCAACAATAAACAAAGATCAAAGTTCTCAGTAGGCCCAGCAATTGGTTTGTATTTCCGACGTTTATTTTGGCACAAAACAGGAAGAAATTTGATAATACATTTTCTACACGTTCTTTTTCGCACTGTTTAGACGAATATGAGAATGATAATTAAACTCTTAATTTTTTTTTTTCATACTTAAATTTTTTTTTTGGGTCTTTGAGAAAAATACCTGTAATAAATTACCCGAAATTTCGGGAGCCATGCCACGACCGGGTTATATCCGAATTCGGGTTATAGCGGGGCGGGTTATAGCGGGGTCCCACTGTAATTGCAATCTTAAAATCATGCTTATTGGATATAAAATATATGAAACTCATTTAATTACAACAATATGTCACCCCTGAACACTGAAAGGAATAAATCATTACTACCACCATTGATAATGTACTGTGTGTACTTGCTTGTAAGTCGCCTACCATATATACTCGCTTATAAATCAAGTGTAACTGCAAACAGCATATAGCTTTATCTGCCATCACATAATGCATTAACAGACCAAGGCCAATGTCATTTGTTCTATTAAGTACATCTAACAAATTACATAGAGCCAGATCTCCCAGTGCTTTATGTGATAGCATATCTAAGTCTGTGAAGTTTACAATCGGACTCAACTTACATGTATGTACGGTATATGCCTCTTTAATCCTTTTTGGAGTGTCTGCTGCATCAGTAAGCAACATATTTATTTAATGTCTCCCCTTTAAAAAAATTAGGAACATTTTCAGCAAGAGCTTCAGAATTATTATTGAAGTTGAAGAAGGTCAGATAGAATGTTGGAGGAAAAAGAGTGAAGTGTTAGGCTAAACATTTTTTCACTTTTCTCCACAGGTGGTCCATGACACCGCTGATGTATCCTGCCTCATTTAAGTTTAATGAACCAAGCACAGCTTACATCTTCCTGATTGTCATCAACCTCTTTACAGGAATAACCTGTCTAGTGTCTAGCTTTCTGCTGGAGATTTTCTCTTATGACAAGGTAAGATACTGTGCTAGTTAACTTTTTTACACAAAACCGTGCCAGTCAGATTTTTCTCACAAAATTGGACCAGTCAGCTTTTTCACACCAAACTGTGCCAGTCAGATTTTTCTCGCAAAATTGGACCAGTCAGCTTTTTCGCACCTAACCATGCCAGTCAGATTTTTCTCACAAAATTGGACCTGTCAGCTTTTCACACCAAACCATGCCAGTCAGATTTTTCTCAAAAAATTGGACCAGTCAGCTTTTTCTTACAAAACTGGACCAGTTAGCTTTTTATCACAAAAACAATCATTAACTTTGCTGAAGTGTATCAATATTGGTTAATTGTTTATATTTTTAATTAATGATTACATGATTCAGGGATGAGTTGTAAACCTGAAGAGTTCATTTCACATTGAATACTCTCAATCCAAGATAAACCTCAGATGACCATCTTTTCAATCCAAAACAAGATGAAGAACTCTTTAAGAAATGTTTTCAATACTCAGGGTCATTTAATTGCAAGAGAATCACAAAGGAGATTTCATTATAATTTTCATTACAGATTCAAAATATTTATTCTTAAACTATGATTTTTGCTGTTTCATCAAAAAGCCTATTGATATTATGACATTGCCATATCATACCTAACCTGTTTCTCACCTGTTCATAATTTGTTGCTTGTTACCTCTCAGGTGGCCATGATTTTGATTGGTTTTGAACAAACTTACAATATCTGTTTAATTTATTTGATTTGTATCAGACTTGGAATATGTGTTTATATTATCACCAATTTGGATGAGTTTATGTATGAGCAAGAGCCATGCATATTAATAAGGTGATCCTGCCTCTGATTGGTTAAGCTTGTTACCATTCTGGAGGCCATATTTTGGACCCATCTTTGGTTTGAAATTTATGTCAATATCTTTCAGACTAGTTTGATAATGAGCAAGATCCATTCATGGCAACAATGTTATTTTGCATCTGATTGGCTGAGCATATTAACACTATAAAGTCTATATTTCTTATCTGATTTTTATAAAACTTTGATTATATGTTTTTTTTAAATCAAAATCTCTGTGCAGTTTGATAAGGAGCATGCATATAAATGAGGTTATCTTGTATCTGATTGGCTGTGCATGTCATTCTAATAGCCATTCCACTGATCCAGTTTTGAGCAAACTTGGAATATGAATTTGTATCAGCATGAATTAAATAGTCAGCAAGATCCATATATATTAATGACTTGATCTTGCATCTGACCGAGCTTGTTATCAGTCTTGAGTCCTAATTTCTGATAGAATTTTAAGACTTTTAATAAAATGCTAACAAGATCTCACATGATTCTGATGATGAGTGAGATCCACAAATATGATTTGAACTGATCTTGTATCTGATTGTATTTGTTATGACTCTAGAGACGGCCATTTGTTTAATTCAATTTGGTATAAATATGATAGATAGTCCTAAAGAATTAAGAGAAGTGACCTCTAATACTGACAGTTGAGAATCACAGGTTTTTTGGTTTTTGAGTTCATTCCATTGCAAAAAGTATGAAAACAAGATGTACAAATTTCATCAGCACAATTTAAAACAAAATAGCAAATTATTAGACCTTTAGGATTAAAATGAATGGTTTTTAATTTGTCAATAAAGGCAATTTTAAATACTTGTTGGCAGGTTAATGTGTTTTTGCCTAAAACTGATTTTTGTCCAGTAGTAACATTTATTTGAGAGAGAAAAATATTAGAAAGCAGGTTTGATGTTTTTTTTAAATAGACCCTTGCTACTATTGCCATGTTGAAGTGCCTGAATGTGTCTTTGATATGTTATTACATGCATTGTACATTATTTTATGGAATTTCACATACTTAGTGCCAACACTCACATTATTTGGACTTGATATTTTTATTCTTCTAGTGTTCAATAAATAATACCCAGCTTGCTTTTCTCCTTAAACACAATAGTTTGAGTTTTCCAGCAATTGCTGTTGCCAATCTTTGTAAATAACTTACTTTTTTGGTAAGAATGAAGTAGATCCTAAAAAGAATTCCAAGCACTTGTTCAGGCAGTATGTCTGGTAACATTATTGATTTTTATATTTTGTACTTACATGATGGAAGCTACATAAAACCATAATCATAGGATGTGACCACGCCCTAGAAGTATTTATATAGAAGACTATTCAGCATGGGTCAGGTGTATAAAGTACCATGACAGTCTTCAGTATGAAAATGTATTTTCTTTGTTTCTAGAAAGAAGATTTGTATAATTTCTTCCTTAACAGTGTGCATTTGTCTAGAATTATGTAAATAGGTCAGTAAAAGAAAAGCAGATAAGGGGATTAGTGTCATGCAGCTTGCTTTAGCTCCATTTTTAAGTAAAGCTGTAAATGTTAACATCATTAGTTATTATTAGTAGTAATTTTATGTACATTCAGTCATTGTTACCTTGTTTCCATACTACATACTGCCACACTGTAGACATTGTAGTTATATGACTGAAAAATTGTTAAAGCTGCGTTAAAATTTAAAATCACACACATACCTTGTTTCCTTGCAAACTTTACAAAAAATGTATACATACCTTTTTTGTCAATCCACATCAATAAAAATAAAAAACCCAAAACTGTGAGATATACACAAGTCATTCTTTGTTGCAGAATGAATCGTCTCATATTTACCTTTTGTATACTAAGTAAAACTTTATATTTTTGTCAGGATCTCAATAGAATTCACACTATTCTTAAAGATGTCTTCCTCATCTTCCCGAACTACTGCCTTGGCCGTGGACTTGTGGATATTGCCTACAATGAATATATGAATGAATACTACTTTAAAACAGGTACACATTTATTTATGGATCTGTAGTTTTCAGAGTATTACATGTATCCAAGACTATATGTACATATTGGGTAAAAATACTTTATTGTTTCCTTTTTATATACCTTGTAATGAATGCTGACATCTTGGCCTTTAATATTTTGTCTTGTAATACAACATGTTTATATTTATTGGGGAAGTTTATCTTCCTAATGTTGTATTTTTTTTGCCATCTTGTATCTGTTCATTTTCAAAACTGTTAATTGGTGGTATATATCCAGTATTGATTTGATGTGCACTAGCTGTTGTCACTTGTGTATTTAACAACACAGTCTCATATCTGTGTTGTCATTTTGTTACATAAACTTGCAGTAGAATTTGAATTTTAGACACAAGAGACATCAAATCAGTAGATAAAAAAATTTTATTGAGTAGATTTGCTTCTAAAACTAGTAGATTTTGTATTGACATAAATTTTGTGCATTTCAAAGAAATAGAAAACAAAACAAGCATTTATTTTTACAACAATTTATAGTCTCTATCAGGACACTGAATTTCTGACATCTGCACATGTTTTCATTTTTACTGTCCCAATATTATATGTAATTCATGCAGTTATGAAACAGGAAAGTTGAGTACACTGCTTTATCAGCTTTAACTTTGCTGTTTGTGCAGTGTGTAATCAATTTTCATGCTTCATTATTTTCTGATTCCCATAATATATGTAGTTCAATTATTATATGGAATTCAGCCCAGTACAATGTTACGGAACTGAACACCACTTCATAAGGGAGCAAACTTTAAAGGAGAGTAAAATACAGAATAAAGGAAATATGGAGGCAGTGGGAGGTCAATAATGTTTATATGAGAGATGGTTGTTGATCGAAGTTAGCATGGAAAGTAAGACGGGATTTATTTGATGTTGTTTTTTAAACCTGTATTTAATGTTGAGTACTTGAGTACTGTATTTAATGTTGAGTACTTGAGTACTGTATTTAATGTTGAGTACTTGAGTACTGTATTTAATGTTGAGTACTTGAGTACTGTATTTAATGTTGAGTACTTGAGTACTGTATTTAATGTTGAGTACTTGAGTACTGTATTTAATGTTGAGTACTTGAGTACTGTATTTAATGTTGAGTACTTGAGTACTGTATTTAATGTTGAGTACTTGTCCATATTGCTTTTACTTAGTGACTGTTATAAATTGTTTGGTCTATATCACAGTCAGGTTCTATGGACCCCAACCACTATGTTAAAAGCGGGGTCACACTGTACTTATCCCTATTGCTTTATTTACACGAATGTATTGTAGTTGTGTGAAAGTTTCAGTCTCATTTTTTTTTTTAGGTCAATACAATAAGATGAAGTCACCATTTGAATGGGATTTGATTTCCAGAAAGCTGGTTGCCATGTCTTTATGTGGATTAATCTTCTTCATTCTCACTTTACTGACTGAGTACAGATTCTTCATTAAACAGAGGTATGTACCATCCTTATCCCGCAATATAATAGTACTTAACTATCAGAAGGGTACACCCAGATTTATTGTTACATAATGTGTTGGATGATAAGGGTGTATTCCATGCTTCGGAAATGGTATTGTGATTGTGAGTTGTTTGAAAATGTTTGCAGTATCAATTACAAGTGTTGTGGCAAATGTTTTTAAATGGCAGACTGGTTCTGATCATTTTTCTTACAAGGATCAATAATCCAAAGGAGTAATTTTCAACAGCAACAATCATAAATCCTTCACCAGATTATGAATCCTCATATATGGGTGATGTAAGAAATTACAAAGATTTTCAAAGGCTTGTTCTACTTTTATTGCCTCTATTAATTTCTTTGTCAATTGTGACTATTCAGATTATTTGTTTCATTTTTTTATTATTTTGATTATGGAACAGACATCACAACCATGTGACTGTATATATTGTCTTTTCCAGAGTTCACAACACTATGATACACATAATCGAAAAAGCTTCCAGAAAAGAGATTTGATCATTGAAATGGAGTTTTCTTGTTTCAGTACCAACTCTGGCATATATTCTTTTAATATTCTGCTCTCCTGTTTTCAACTACATTTCAGACGACATCATTGTACGCCTACCAGTATTCTGGATGAGGATGTCGATGTTGCTGCAGAGAGAAAGAGGGTCCTCAGGGGGAGTGGGAAAAATGATCTACTTAGACTTGAAAACTTAACAAAGGTACAGCCCAATGAACTTGTAGTATGTGAAAATTTCAGATAAATCTTACAATTTCCGTGGGAATGGTTATGTAAGAAATGTTAACCAGTATTGTTCAGAATTCTAAATTTGCATAAAAGGGAGTACCATGAGATATTTTTAATAGTGATATTTTATCAGTATAATTTATTTAAAAACATGCATTTGAGACCTTCAGACTTGATTGAATGTTTATATTGCAGGTCTACAAGACAAGGAAATTAGGACGCCATCTGGCTGTTGACAGACTCTGCCTTGGAGTTCCTGCAGGGGAGGTAATTTAAGCAAACTTGTTGATTTTTACCATTGCAAAAGAAAGTTTGGATCGCAATTTCTAGAGATCAAGGCAAGAAGTGTGTCATTATTTGTGCTTCACCAGACATTTTGGATAACACTGAAACAGATTTGGTTCTTTATTTTTTTTTTTTTTTTATTTGCTGAATTTAATTTTAAATATAAAATAACTATTAAGTCATGCTAGTGTGTGGGGTTTTTTTTGTGAAGGACATGTTACACTGTATTTACATAAATATTTAACATGAATAATAAAGGTTTCTTAATATTAATCTTCACCTTTACTTCTTTTTACAAATGCTAATTTAGGCCGTTATTTAGCACATGTTGAGATTTAAGGAATCACAACATTACTAAGTATTGCAAAAATTGAGAATTTTACAAGTCCAAACAACTCCACTCTAATAAAAACACACAAAAAAAATTGCATGCAAAGTTTAGTTTTTTAAATTAATTCTGTACACACCTGCATAGAAGAAAACAAATTGATATTTATCTAATATTTCTTGATTTTCAGTTTCACATTATTATTTCAACATTTATTTATTCAGTGTTTTGGCCTGTTGGGTGTGAATGGAGCCGGAAAGACTACAACATTTAAGATGTTAACTGGTTATATTCAGCCCTCGTCTGGTGATGCAAATCTTAACAGATACAGGTAGAGCATAAATAACCTTTTTACTACACAATTCGTTGCTACTCCAAATTTTTTCTGAAATTATTTTCAACATACATTGTTCATTGTTAGAGCATTCACTTTTTGTATCATCGTTTCTGCAAGGTTACTTTTTGTGTGTGAATGTGTCACAAGTTATGAAATATAACCTTGCGTGAATGAAATTAAAGAGTGGAAATTTAAAACTTTTTAAAATATTAACAATGGATTTTTTCCATATTGGAAATTAACAAATAAAAGCAAAAATTAGAAATTTTTCAGTATTCAGTAAAAGAAAGAAAACATTCTTTATTTTACAGCATCTTGAAAGACATGTTACAGGTGCAGCAGAATATTGGTTACTGTCCGCAATTTGATGCCTTGTTTGATGAACTTACAGCTACAGAACACATCCAGCTGTATTGCCGCTTAAGAGGAATTCCACCAAAGGAAGAAAAACGAGTAAAATTAATTCCTGATGCTGTACACTGTCCTCAGAGTCTATCTCTTCTACATTCAAAGGAACGGTCTCTCAGGCTAGGTGACATGTCAGTACTGTAGAGATCAAAATATTACATAAAACAAAAGCAAACATTGATTCATGCATTACAATTCTGGTCCTAAATTGACAGATGATCTCACAGACAAGTAGCAGGGTGAAGCGTGTGACTAAGTCACCACAAAAAGGGAAAGTTTTTTTTTTTTGTGTTAGGAAAGTGATATCCATAATGCCTGGTGAGTTTTTAGATGTACAATAAATGAAAGTAGTACAATACTTTTGAATTGCTCACTCAGCATGGCCAGGTAGTTCAGACAGTATTGTGTTGTTGTTGTAGAGTTTAACACCATTTTTCAGCACAAGATACACTATGTTTGGTGACCAGTATTAATGGTGGAGGAAAAACCAGAGAAAACGCCTACAGACCCACTGACCCACAAGAAGCAGACAGTATTGTGTTGTAGCTCATGGCAAAATGTATTGTTTACATCAAATAGTCAAATACCTGGTGTTGATATAAATTGCACTGACAAACAAAAACTCTTGCCCATTTAGTAGCTGATTGACCAGAGCAACTTGGCATTTATCACTGCTCGATTTCCTCAAGTTATCATTTCATGATGAAAACAAAACAAACTTGTTTTTCAAAACTTTGTATGTAAAAAGCATTTTGTGTTTTAAGAATAAATTCTCTAGAATCTTAAAGATAATAATTGAAGATTTTAACTTCAGTGTTTGCATTATTCTTAAAATCAATTTGAAACCATAAGTGAACCTGTCCAGGGTAAATAATGGCAGACATCACTATGTCTAGAAAGTACTACTTTTTTAGATTGTCTGTTTTTGTAAACCATTGGGCAAACATATTAAGTAAAATACACAAGTTATAGAAAGCAAAGTCTGAATATTGTGTGGTTCAGTGCAATTTTATAGGTCATAAATATGTTATGTTGTGGAATTCAAGAAATGATGTAATTTTAAGATCATTGTTGTTTTATGACCTCATTCATCTTTTTGAAAATATGGAGAAAACAAAGCAGTGAAGCAAATACTATTTAACCAATGCCTGAGTATGCTATAAAATAATAAATTTGCAATCCTGTCGATTGTTGTAACAAGAAAGTGAGTAATATTAAGAAAATCCTTTTATCTAAAAATAGATTCTCTCACATGTTGGCTGTGTTGATTCTGTTGGCAAGACAAATATAAACGTTCAAGTATGACTGCACGGCATTGACATGCGAGTGTTGTCAGTTCAACTCATCAAATATGATCTCTCTATCCCACATCCCATGGTGTGAGTTGCGTCTCATTTAGGGTTGAAATGTTAACACTCGCTTGTCGATTGTCTGATTTATTGTGAGATGAAATGGTACAAAATAAACCTAAAACAATACAAAGCGCGTGCTTAGAATACAGGACAAATACAATACAGAATATAACAAATTGATACAAAATATAACCGACACAAATACAATACACAGTACACAACACCCGCACACTGGCATTTATAATTTTATCCCAGAAAAATGCAAATGAAACCTTACCAGAATTGAAGGGTATAATTTTTTCCAAATTATATTTAATCCCTGATTTTTCACTTGAACGAAAAACAAGTGCACTTCATTTTCACAATTCGTACTGCTTGAGGTGTTGTTTGTCTCAAGAACTAGAGTAGGAATGCCAGAAGCTTCTTGTTAGTTTGGCAGGGAATTGATTTCAATACTCAGAATCATGCACTGTGATTGATCAATCACTTGCCCACTCACTCATGACAAACATGCACATTGGTACACGACATGAGTTCTTGGTCACACACACATACACACACACACACACACACATATAATGTTTATACATATGCAAAATGTAATTATAATATAAATACAACATAAAATAAATTCTACCTGAATATAAAGTATTGCTTAAAACCCTTGTTAAAGGCAGATATGCATGCTGAGAAATGGAGGACATAAATCAAATAAGAGAATGAAAGCACACAGACACATTGTGCCTCTACTTCTTTATGTTATGCTCTTACGTCTTCCTATTCTTTCCAAAAGGAGATGTTACTTCTTCCTTAAATTAGGTCTAGTTTGACCCCTAAAGTATTCTTTCAAGTCTTATTTTGTGGTTGTAGTTTTACTGAGTTTAGGATTATTGTATGACTTGCTTTATAAAGAAGTAAAAATGCACATATCATTGAAAGTGTCACCATTTAAAATCTGTGTACCTATTTTTAGATTGAAAAAGAGATTATAAGGTTACACCAGTGTTGCCATCGGCAAGTTCTTTTTTAAGAGATGTTAATTACTAGAGAATAAAACTTTTGTTATCTTGTATGTAACATAGATCAATTATAGTAATTTTATTATTTTATTTTATTGTAACTGTTGTTATTTTTATTTTTTTAAATTCATAGATTATGAGATTTGTTAGAGCTTAAATTCACATTTACATTAAGATAGTTTTTAAACAGTATATAACATTGTATAAAATTATAGAATCAATCTTGTACTTTTATTGTGTAGGTTGTAGACTGGGCACTGTCCAAGCTGGACCTGCAGCAGTATGCTAACAAGCCATCAGGAACCTACAGTGGAGGAAACAAAAGAAAGCTGTCCACTGCTATAGCTCTCATTGGACATCCAGCACTCATTTTCATGGTAAACTGCATTCTACCGATCCTGCTGTTTGTAAAATCACTCTGCTTAGACCAGTATATGTTGGCCATTTAAACAATTAGGCTTGAAGACTACCAGAGTAGGGAATAATGAGGTATTCTGAAATTGCTTTCAAGAGTAGTGAAACATATTTTAGGTGTTTAATTGAATAATGCAGAGGTTTCCTTGACATTAGAGGAGCTAACCCAAGTTTGAATCCAGATAATGCTTGAAAAAAACGTTTTTATGTCTTCATGGTGTAGAAAGAGATGCATAATTTCTGTGTAACATCTGTAGATAAAGTCTTCTTTGATTCCACTGTCACAGTATTAGTATTTTATTCAACTATTCATCTTGATTTCTGTTGTTAAAAACTTGTAGTTTTTTGTGTGGGTCAGTATAATTTTAGTATCGTTTTACCTAGAAATTCGACCAGGTTTAAATAACAATTTTTATTTTTTACAGCTAGATAATTATGTGATTAAATTGAATTGCACTTCATCAATAACTATTTTAACATTTAAAGATGGCCCATGCAAGAGCAAGTGTCGATCCTGAGGTTTTTTGGGTTTCCTTTGTTGAGAATTAGGAATCATATAAACATTATTATGTTGACATACCATTCAATTACCAATACAATCACCGTGTTTAATGAAAGCCATGGGCCATCATTTTAATCAGAACCTTGGGCCATCATCTTTAGTCAAGGCCTTGGGCCATCATCTTTAATTAAAGCCTGGGGCCATCATCTTTAATCAAAGCCAAATTCATCATCTTTAATCAAAACTTTGGGCCATCATCTTTAATCAAAGCCTTGGGCCATCATTTTTAATCAAAGCAATATGCTTTCATCTTTAATCAATGCCTTGGGCCACCATCAATAATCAAAGCCTTGGGCCATTATTTTTAATCGAAGCTTTAAGCCATCATCTGTAATTTAAGCCATGGGTAGACATCTTTGCTGGTGAGAATAATTTTGATAAATAATTTAAACTAATTTAATTTTACAACTAATGTAAAACATATAATGTGAATTCACTTAAATATTATCATATGTATAATTTTGTATTGTTTAGCAAAAATAACATTTTGTTGTTGCTAAAATTAATGAATACTCTGTTATTGTTACTTTGATCTTTAAATTCAGGTTTTGTATTACCAGTAATTTCGCCATAATTTGTATCACTTGAATGAAAGTGAATACCTATATGTTCGAGGTTCCCAACCAAAACACTTTGTTGTGATCCTCAATCCTGGTGATCCTCTGGTATATTCATTTGGGTCATGACATGGGTTTTGGGAACAGCTGCAATAATTAAAGCTTTTTATATTTGTTGTTAGGATGAACCAACAACTGGCATGGATCCTCACTCTCGACGTTTCCTCTGGGACCTGGTTCTCGGTCTTATCAAAGATGGCCGATCTGTGATACTGACATCCCATTGGTAGGTTCATACAGTGTCATGCTGAAAGTGTTAACCCCATTTAATGTTATAAACTATGCTGTTACTCATTTTGAAAAGAGACAGCATTGCACTAAATTGAGCTTTTGCAATACATCTGAAGAAAAATATATTAAAGCTGAGTTTTTCACACACTTCAATGAATGACATCACTTAAGTTACTTGATGTTTTTCTTTATTATATTTTAATCATGCATTATTTTTCTTATGGTGAAACCTATCTTGAGAGATCACACCTTCTGGTAACAAAATGTGGTCTGTCAAGAAAGGTAGTCATTCATTGGAGGTCATAAAACTACTTAATTCTATTATTCCATGCATAGAAATGTCATTTTTCATGACAGGTGGTCTTCCAAAACAGTGATATGTCAAGAAAGATTTTTTTTAAAAAAACTGAATATTTGTGATTTGTTTGTTAATGTAACTAATAAAGAAAATGACATTTAACACTGACTCATCAGGAATCTGATCCAAATACAGGTATGTTGATTGTGAATGGCATCCCTTCCTTCTGTTGTGTAGTGTTAAATAGGGCTTGATTTTTGAATATTGATGGACAAAGCAATACAGTATATTTCAGTACAAGCAATACAGTATGTTTCAGTATAAAAAGTACAGTCTCAGTGCAGGCAATACAGTATGTTTCAGTACAAGAAGTACAGTCTCAGTACAAGCAATACAGTTTGTTTCAGTACAAGAAGTAGTCTCAGTACAAACAATACAGTATGTTTCAGTACAAGAAGTACAATCTCAGTACAAGCAGTACAGTCTCAGTACAAGCAGTACAGTTTGTTTCAGTACAAGCAATACATTATGTTTCAGTGTAAACAATACAGTATATTTCAGCATAGCAGTACTCTGTGTTTCAGTACAATCAATTGTTTCAGTATAAACAATACAGTATGTTTTAGTATTAATAATACAGTATGTTTTAGTATTAATAATACAGTATGTTTTAGTATTAACAATACAGTATGTTTTAGTATTAACAATACAGTAACAATACAGTATGTTTTTGTATTAACAATACAGTATGTAATAGTATTAATAATACAGTATGTTTTAGTATTAACAATACAGTATGTTTTAGTATTAATAATACAGTATGTTTTGTATTAACAATACAGTAACAATACAGTATGTTTTAGTATTAACAATACAGTATGTTTTAGTATTAATAATACAGTATGTTTTAGTATTAACAATACAGTAACAATACAGTATGTATTAGTATTAACAATAGAGTATGTTTTAGTATTAATAATACAGTTTTTAGTATTAACAATACAGTATGTTTTAGTATTAACAATACAGTATGTTTAGTATTAACAATACAGTATGTTGTAGTATTAACAATACAGTATGTTTTGGTATTAACAATACAGTAACAATACAGTATGTTTTAGTATTAACAATACAGTATGTTTTAGTATTAATAATACAGTATGTTTTTGTATTAACAATACAGTAACAATACAGTATGTTTTAGTATTAACAATACAGTAAGTTTTAGTATTAACAATACAGTATGTTTTAGTATTAACAATACAGTAACAATACAGTATGTTTTAGTATTAACAATACAGTATGTTTTAGTATTAATAATACAGTATGTTTTAGTATTAACAATACAGTAACAATACAGTATGTATTAGTATTAACAATACAGTATGTTTTAGTATTAACAATACAGTATGTTTTAGTATTAACAATACAGTATGTTTTAGTATTAACAATACAGTATATTTTAGTATTAACAATACAGTAACAATACAGTATGTTTTAGTATTAACAATAGAGTATGTTTTAGTATTAACAATACAGTATGTTTTAGTATTAATAATACAGTATGTTTTTGTATTAACAATACAGTAACAATACAGTATGTTTTAGTATTAACAATACAGTAAGTTTTAGTATTAACAATACAGTAACAATACAGTATGTTTTAGTATTAACAATACAGTAAGGGGCCCCGAGTGGCCGAGTGGTCTAAAGCGCTGTCCGTTACGGACCACTGCCATCTCACCTCTGTCTGCGTGTGTTCGAGTCTAAGATTCGGCAAATGTAGTTATGTGAGAGAGCTTGCCAGTAGCTTCTCGTGGGTCGGTGGTTCATTCCGGGCGTTGTCCGGGTTCTTCCTCCACCATTAATACTGGCCGCCATGTATAGCCTATATTGTGTTGAAAAATGGCGTTAAACCATACAAAACAAACAAACAAACAATACAGTATGTTTTAGTATTAACAATACATTATGTTTTAGTATTAACAATACAGTAACAATACAGTATGTTTTAGTATTAACAATACAGTATGTTTTAGTATTAACAATACAGTATGTTTTACTATTAATAATACACTGTTTTTGTATTAACAATACAGTAACAATACAGTATGTTTTAGTATTAACAATACAGTAAGTTTTAGTATTAACAATACAGTAACAATACAGTATGTTTTAGTATTAACAATACAGTAACAATACAGTATGTTTTAGTATTAACAATACAGTATGTTTTAGTATTAATAATACACTATGTTTTTGTATTAACAATACAGTATGTTTTAGTATTAACAATACAGTAAGTTTTAGTATTAACAATACAGTATGTTTTAGTATTAACAATACAGTAACAATACAGTATGTTTTAGTATTAACAATACAGTATGTTTTAGTATTAATAATACAGTATGTTTTAGTATTAACAATACAGTAACAATACAGTATGTTTTAGTATTAACAATACAGTATGTTTTACTATTAATAATACACTATGTTTTTGTATTAACAATACAGTAACAATACAGTATGTTTTAGTATTAACAATACAGTATGTTTTAGTATAAACAATACAGTATGTTTCGGTATTATCATTATATTGTGTTTCAGTAGTAGCAATTACAATATATTTCAGTATGGAGGAATGTGAAGCACTTTGTACCAGACTTGCAATAATGGTGAATGGTCGTTTCAAGTGTTTGGGAAGTATACAGCATCTCAAGAATAAGTTTGGCGAGGGATACACCTTCAGTTTACGTCTCAAAGGTCCAGATTATGATCGTGCACAAAGACTTTGTCAGCGATTTGTTGAACAGAATTTTCCAGAGGCTGTTTTGAAAGAGGACTACTACAATTTGTTACAGTATGAATTGAAGAGTCAGACTGTGTCCTTGTCATATTTATTTTCCAAGTTGGAAGAGGCTCAGAAAAACTTGGGAATAGAGGACTATTCTGTTAGCCAGAATACACTGGATAATGTAAGTTTAACTTTTGTGTCACCCAACTATAATTCTGTGGAAAAGACATATTGTGTTGTTTGTCCACTTAAACGTATGTAAAGCCTCTCATACACCACGAAAACCAAAAGTTCAACATTTTTATCTTTTTTACATTACATTGTAACAGAGTTACAGTCCCTGTTTAATGTTAATGACCTTACCTCTTGGTTAAGGATTTCTTTTGTTAGTGGATGCATATGTGCCCTCAGAATATATATTTAAAAATAGTATTTATTTGTTCTTGTACAGGTAAATAAAGGTTAGTGCAGATATCAAACACGACTGTAACAGTAGCTTTAATGATAATATAGTGAAGCAACTTTAAGAAATTTTATTTGTATCCAGAAAGTCCTGCTTGTTTATGGCAGTAGAAGTTTATTTCCAATTTTTGAAATTTAAAATCAAATGATTAAGAGAAATTTTGCATATGAAGGGCTATTTTAATAAAACAAGAAGAAACTTCAGCTATCTAAACTTTGCACTTTATGATAGGTTTTGTTTTTGTGGGTCTTTAGTGCCATTTTTGAGCACATGACAGGTTTTTCATACTATCCAGGGCATTTGTTGGAGGAAGAGCCTGGGAAGAATGCCCCATAGCAAGCTACTGGCAATCTTTCTCACACACCCACATTGGCCAAGACACAAACTCATTTGGACATTGAGAAGTGAGTGATCTGTAAACACGAGCATCATAGACCACTCAGCCACCAGAGGTCCTACTCATGAATGAGGATCATTTCATGAACAATGATTTGAAGAAGAAAACTGAATTGTCATATTTATCAACTTGCTGTAGTACCTCTTTTTTGTATCATTGACAAGAGTGATTGTTTTTTTAAAAAATATTTTCATTCATGCCCTGTCACAGGTCCAATATTTTATAGGATAAGATCACATTAGTCTCACTTTATTTCTTAATGTTAATTAATAATTACAATGACATCAGGAGACTGCTCAAAGCTTCTTGGAGGAAAGCAATATAAGTAATAATTATGTCAACTATGTCATCTATAAGACCTGTTCTTTGCCCATTCATCTGTCCATTGCCAAGTGCTCAACAACCATCTGTCAGCACTTGCTTGTGAGCATACAAAAAGTTTAAAAAAACTAATAGAATCTTGTTGTCTTGATATATTTTGGTAGTATCTTGGATGATTGTGATAATCAGCTATTCTTGACTTTTGTTCAAATTCTAAAACATTGTAATTTAGATTTGTTTCACTAAACAAAGCTTTTGAACTCATTAGCTTAAAATACTTTTTGATCAAATTTCACTTGAGTTAAATAATTATGTGACCTTGACTTGAAGGTCATATGATCATATGTATATAATAACTTGCATTTTGTACAATATTGATCACTTGAAAACACATTAATGCAAGCAAACACAAATGGATACGAGCCAAAATTGGTAGATAGCTTTTTGAACAAAATTTCCTGAGCTATTTGTAAGTACTCTGCAAGATTGATTCAAGATTAAAGGTCATAACTCAAATTTTAAAAGTAAAATTTTATAAAAAGATATTACAAGGAAGTTTTTTTTGACTTTGATTAAACTTGGCTTGTGGGTAATAGTTTATCTGAAGAATATCTGAAGTGATTTAAGAGTTGTGGTTACAGGGTGCAGTAATGGTAATATTGTAGGACAAATTATGTTTATGGCATTTAATCATTACAGGTCTTCATAAACTTTGTGAAGCAGCAAACAGAAATAGTCCAAGAGTCACAGGAAAGTGGATCTTCATTGGACATTCAACAAAATCATCATTTGCAGAGAGACTCAGATGAGGCGCTTCTAATCCCAGAAGTCAGTGAGGACAGGGATCTGGAGATGGATGATGACGACATATTGCTCAGACTGGATAGTTCAGGGGTTAGCATGTTGGTTTAAACCCATCATCCTTTGCCAATATCAGAATATATATTTCATTAGCCAGATCAAGATAACAGTATATGACCCATTCTCAGTAATTGTGTGGTGGGATAAATTGTTAGTTATATGGATTTTAACATTTTTCATTATGTTGAAAATCATGGCTTCATGTATTGATCAGGGCCCTTATATGGCTTCATGTACAGATCAGTCCATTATATGGCTTCATGTACTTATCAGGGCCCTTTGTATGGCTTCATGCACTGATCAGGGCCTTTTTATGGTTTCATATACTGATCAGTCCCCTTATATGGCTTCATGTACTTATCAGGGCCCTTTGTATGGCTTCATGCACTGATCAGGGCCCTTATATGGCTTCATGTACTGATCAGGGCCCTTATATGGCTTCATGTACTTATCAGGGCCCTTTGTATGGCTTCATGCACTGATCAGGGCCCTTCTTTGGCTTCATGTACTGATCAGGCCCCTTATATGGCTTCATGTACTGATCAGGGCCCTTATATGGCTTCATGTACTGATCAGGCCCCTTATATGGCTTCATGTACTGATCAACCCCCTTATATAGCTTCATGTACTGATCAGGGCCCTTATTTGGCTTCATCTACTGATCAGTCCTCTTATTTGGCTTCATGTACTTATCAGGGCCCTTATTTGGCTTCATGTACTGATCAGTCCCCTTATATGGCTTCATGTACTTATCAGGGCCCTTTGTATGGCTTCATGCACTGATCAGGGCCCTTATATGGCTTCATGTACTGATCAGGGTCCTTATTTGGCTTCATGTAATTATCAGGTCCTTTATATGGTTTCATGTACTGATCAGGCCCCTTATATGGCTTCATGTATTGACCAGGGCCCTTATATGGCTTCATGCACTGAGCAGAGTTGTTATTTGGCTTAATGTACTTATCCGGTCCTTTATATGGCTTCATGTACTTATCAGGGCCCTTTGTATGGCTTCATGCACTGATCAGGGTCTTTATATGGCTGCATGTACTGATCAGTCCCCTTTTATGGCTTCATGTACTTATCAGGGCCCTTTGTATGGCTTCATGCACTGATCAGGGCCTTTTTATGGTTTCATGTACTGATCAGTCCCTTATATGGCTTCATGTACTTATCAGGGCCCTTTGTATGGCTTCATGCACTGATCAGGGCCCTTATATGGCTTCATGTACTGATCAGGGCCCTTATATGGCTTCATGTACTTATCAGGGCCCTTCTTTGGCTTCATGTACTGATCAGGGCCCTTATATGGCTTCATGTACTGATCAGGGCCCTTATTTGGCTTCATCTACTGATCAGTCCCCTTATTTGGCTTCATGTACTTATCAGGGCCCTTTTTTGGCTTCATGTACTGATCAGTCCCCTTATATGGCTTCATGTACTTATCAGGGCCCTTTGTATGGCTTCATGCACTGATCAGGGCCCTTATATGGCTTCATCTACTGATCAGGGTCCTTATTTGGCTTCATGTACTTATTAGGTCCTTTATATGGTTTCATGTACTGATCAGGCCCCTTATATGGCTTCATGTATTGATCAGGCCCCTTATATGGCTTCATGTACTGATCAGGGCCCTTATTTGGCTTCATCTACTGATCAGTCCCCTTATTTGACTTCATGTACTTATCAGGGCCCTTTTTTGGCTTCATGTACTGATCAGTCCCCTTATATGGCTTCATGTACTTATCAGGGCCCTTTGTATGGCTTCATGCACTGATCAGGGCCCTTATATGGCTTCATGTACTGATCAGGGTCCTTATTTGGCTTCATGTACTTATTAGGTCCTTTATATAGTTTCATGTACTGATCAGGCCCCTTATATGACTTCATGTATTGATCAGGCCCCTTATATGGCTTCATGTACTGATCTGGGCCCTTATATGGCTTCATGCACTGAGCAGGGTTGTTATTTGGCTTAATGTACTTATCCGGTCCTTAAATGGCTTCATGTATTGATCAGGGTCCTTATATGGCTTCATGTACTGATCAGTCCCTTTATATGGCTTCATGTATTGACCAGAGCCCTTATATGGCTTCATGTACGGATCAGGGTCCTGATATGGCTTCATGCACTGAGCAGGGTCGTATTTAGCTTCATGTACTCATCAGGGTCCTTATATGGCTTCATATACGGATCAGGCCCCTTATATGGCTTCATGTACTTATCAGGTCCCTTTGTATGGTGGCTTCATGCACTGATCAGGGTCGTTGTATGGCTTCATGTACTCATCAGGGCCCTTATATGGCTTCATGTACAGATCTGTCACCTTATATGGCTTCATGTACAGATCAGTCCCTTTATATGGCTTCATGACATTCATGTCTAGAATCTTGTTAGTTCTTTGAGAAGGTCATTTAGACATAGGCTTTCATTGAAAAGATTTATTATGCTCCATTTGGTCCAAAATGAAACTGGTGCTGATGTAACCTACATTACAGTGGCATCAGTCACAATAAATAGGGTTTGCAATGAAACACTTTTCCCAATATGTAGCCGACGTTAAACAAAAATGTTGCTGATGCAACCTCCCAGAATGTGAAAAACCTCTATATTTCTTCTGAATGAATGGACATAACATCAATAAAAAAACACTTGTTTCTCACAATATGTGATGTTTACTGTATTCAGATGAATCGATGCAGACTTTTCCACCAAATTGGTTTTTTTGATAGCCATCCTGGGAATCATTGTATGGCTACTTTGTCCTGAACAGGTCATTGATATGACATTGGGTGTTTCACTGAGGCCTTTGTTATAGCAATTAGCAAGCTGGTTTGGAGTGAAAATGATGTTTATCTGATTTACAACGTAAAACCATATTGACCATCTCATAGATCTTATTTTCACTACATGCATTAATGGTTTTCGCTTGTCATATATCTTGTTATCACTACATGCATTAACATGGGTTTTCACTTCTCATATATCTTGTTATCACTACATGCATTAACATGGGTTTTCACTTCTCATATATCATGTTATCACTACATGCATTAACATGGGTTTTATCTTTTCTTAGATCATGTTATCACTACATTCATTGACATGGGTTTTCACTAAATATTTCTTGATTCCTACTAAAAATTGTGCTTATGTGACCACCAACATATTCGCACTTTTTTGAATGAGTTTGAAACAGAACCTGATTGACCTTGGGGTCATTCCAAGGTCATTGTTTACATCATTGAGCTTAATAACACACTGTCTGGTGAATATATAAAAGAATTTGAATCAGATTTGTTTGTATTTAGTTCTATTTCAATAAATAAGTTAAAATGATGTTGATTGGATGTATTGAAAATATTTTTATCACTGCGCCTGAATACAAAATAATATTACTGTGTGGTTTTCATCAGAAAATTACTTCTTATGATATCTAATTGGTCCTAAATAAAATGGATGCTGCCTGCACATCTAGTTCAGACAAGTGTCCATCTTGAAAATCTTATGACCTCTCTTGAATGGATGGTTGTATTAACTTGGGGTATTTATTTGATGTCTAGTTGATGTCTACTTGATATCTTCTTAAATTCTCCTTGATGTCAAGTTGATGTCTACTTGATGTCTAGTTCATGTCTAGTTGGTCCTAAATGAAAATGGTACTGTTCAGACATAATGATTGGCAGCGACAGAGGCCATCCTGAAAATCTTACTACTGCACCTGTTTATATTGATATCGTGCTTTCACCAAAAGATTTATTTAGAGCTCTAGTTGTTCTAAATAGAAATGGCGTGAATCTGATACCCAATATGGCCATCAAGATTTTCCATCCTGAAAATCTTGTTATTGTGACTTCTCCAAAACAGAGAGACATATCAACATGGGGTTTGCACCAGAAGACCTCTCATTGTGTTGTGTTTGATCTAAATTATGTCACATGTTGGTCCTGGTTTAAAATGGTACCAATCTGACATCCAGAGCAGCTGGTTTGAAAATCGTATTGCTGAAGAATATCATAAATGGTTTCAAGGAAATAATGGTTGTATTTTGAATTCCAGGAGATGCTTTCTAACCAGTATAGCATCAGTAGACCTTTGTGGAACACTTGTTGATAGAGTTATTGCTCTTTCTGAATGCAGTGTATAACAGTCACATTAGCTCAACAATTACTGCAGTTTTTGATGACTTGCAATGAAACTAGGTAGATATTATGGTCATCACTTGACTGTGAAGATACTCTGCAGTTTAATTTTTTTGCATAGGGTTAAATTTTTAAAGAAAATAAATTCCCAGGTTTCCCTATACTGGCTATTTAAAATTACTTTGTATATCTTATTCACTGATCTGTAAGCCCTTTGTCGGCCCCCATTTCCATATTCACTGATTTGTAACGTCATTCTGTCTGCAGACAATTAGATTGCCAGTGTATAATGTTTTAGTGAATCAGTGTCTACTCTTTTTCCATTAATCATAGGTGTCAAAGATTGCATGTCCGTATCTTCTAGCATCATGACACATGAGTCACCATGGCACATGAGTCACCAGATAAACTACACACATTCAGCAGCACTGCTTATAAAGTTTTTTCTTTTTCTTTCTTAAAAATTTCAGCTATAACCAAAAAGGTCAGTATGCCATGATTTGTTTTTGATTTTTTTTCCAGACTAGACTTACCTTGCTGAATATGGATCCTCTATCAACTTGAAACTAGAAGGACTTGTATCCATCTTCTATCATCTGCTGCATGACTAAACATGTGCATCCGTTGATAAATCATCAAGAGCAGAAATCCGTATCATTTTCATACTTTTTGTGCAAACTCTACTTTTCCTTTCCATCAAACACCAGTTTTGAGATAAACATTGACTGGTGTTAAGTATTGTGACTTTCGATATATATATATATATATATATATATATATATATATATACAAACACTGTGGATGATCTCATAACTTGGAGCAAGGGGAATGCTTACAATTGTGGTCATGAATCGTGGACCATGTTTGGTTGAGAACTTCATTGACATTTTCTTGTGTCTAGTCAATTGCTCATTTGTCCAAAAATATAGTTCTTTTTAATTCTTCTTCATTGTATAGGCTTTGTATTTTTAAAGAAAAGCGTGCCTTCTTTGGTTTTCAAGTCAATACAACTTGTGTAATTATTTTTGTGATGATTTCACACATTATTCACTACTCAGACATTATACATTAATTTTTATTTACACACTGCATTTGAAAGTAAGTATTTATCATGTTCTACTGAATTATTTCCTCTGGCTTGGGGGAAGAGTTTTTCCAGCATTTTGTTGTGTTGTCAGCAATGGAAACATATCTTATGTGATACATTTATTTTTCCATAAGTCCATCCAATATTTGAATCACAATAAAATTAGTCAGAAATATTACAAAGTTTAATTGCATTTTAATCTTGTCTGTATTTCCTCTTCCATCCAGTTGTTTTATTGTCTAACCATTCATACATTTTTCCATGGGTGATGGTGCCAATAATGTTAAAGTAGCATGTTAAAAATTCTGATATACATATCTTGTCTATTCAAGTTGCTCTGTTCAGAAGCATATTTTTATGTACTGTGCTGCAAATATAAACTTTCTTATCCAATTTCATATTGCATTTGAAAGTGGTTATTCATTGTGTTCTGCAGCAATACAATTTCTGGCATGGTTGAAGATATCTCCACATTGATAAACATCTTTGCAGCTTACCTGATAAACTTTCTTCTCCAATTTCGTCTTGTATTTGAACGTGGTTATTCGTTGTGTTCTGCAGCAATACTTTCTCTGGCATGGTTGAAGATATCTCCACATTGATAAACATCTTGCAGCTTATCTGATAGCATATACTTTTTCAATATATATTTAAAATCCAAATTTTGATTGTATTTTAACTCATCTTTGTACTCTCTTTTTCTGTTGCAATCTTCAACTGTAACTTTATTATATTTCACTAAACCACCAGTTCTGTCAGGAAATCGTGGCCTCTCCAAACAGGTGGCCTGTCATGATAGGTCATAACACTATACAAGTCATTAATCCAAGCATTAAGAATCTGATCTTGCAGGGCAGGTGTTATCATAGGGTGGTCTTTCAGTCCAGGTTTTACTGTTGTATGGTATATGTAAAGTTTGTAACATGATATGCTAAAAACTTATGTCACTCCATCTAAAAAAAAAATGTCGCTCCATCTTTAAAAAATGTCGCTCCATCTTAATTAATCCTGATGACATTCACAGACAAGACATCAGCTGGTCATCAAATAGTTTTATCAGGCATTTAATCATGAAGCTATAGAAATTGTTTCTGATATTTGGTGATACATTATGTTTTCATTTTATATTTAATGTTGTGAAATATACATGTATATTAAATGTTAGTGCCATTATTTGTTGTACGGCCATTTTTCATACAAGGTGATTGTGTTACTTTGTAATGATTAATATAACATTCATCAAATTACTCTAGCCAAATATTTCTTTGTATTTTGTCGTTTGCTTTCATTTATTTGCTTGATAAATTTATTATTCACTATTAAACTTGTTAATTTGTGTTTATTTGTTTCAGAAAATTGTTAGCTTCTTGGTTGCCATGGTGACCATCTTTGAAAATATGTCTTTACTCCTTCTGAATAGATTGCTAAATTGACTTGGGGTTTTCACTAAAAGATATTTTATCACATGTAGATGATCCTAACTGGCAATGGTGCTAATCTGATGGTCACCTGGCTACCTTGAAAGTCTTGTTATGGCATTGTAAGACATCCAGCATTTCTTCCATGATGTAGTCTTGAAAATAAAATCTTTCTGTTGCTACTAATTTTGAATGGATGTTCATTGGGTTATCACTTAGAACTTTTAAAAAAAAGGAACAATTAAGTCAGTTTTGATGTTTGCTGTTATCTGATAAATTTGACTGAGTTATGGCCATGTTTGACTTAATACTTTTCCTTTAACTGGATCATATTGGCATGGTCATCATTATCATATGAACACATTTATTATTCTTCTGCTTGTTCAGAAAATTATTCTTTTTCATGGTTCCCGTTATAATGCCTATCATTATAACATGTTTTCAGTTATAAGGTCCATCATTATAACATGTTTTCAGTTATAAGGCCCATCATTATAACATGTTTTCAGTTATAAGGCCCATCATCATAACCTGTTTTCAGTTATAAGGCCCATTATTATAACCTGTTTTCAGTTATAAGGCCCATCATTATAACATGTTTTCAGTTATATGGTCCATCATTATAACATGTTTTCATTTATAAGGCCCATTGTTTCATTATAACATGGTTCTTGATATAAGCCATTTCATTTTATCATGGTTCCAGTTATAAGGCACTTTATTATAGCATGGTTCCTGTTAAAAGGTGCATTACTATAATATTGTTCCTTACATAAGGCCCTTAACTATATCATGGTTCTTTATATAAGGTCTTTAATTATATCATGGTTCCAGTTATAAGGCCATCTACTATTACTATTATTACAACTCCATAAAAAAAACAACAATGCTATCAGCTATCAATCCTGAATTTAGCGTCAACTTTCCAATTGCATTTGCCAGTAAAAGAAATTGCGCTTGCACAATTACAAGTATATCATAGTTGGCCAAATATTAGATCAAAATCATTCGGTGGATTACAGGCAAATAATACTTTGGTAGTTGTAAATAAAAACAAACCAGACTGGCAGGAAGTTTCTATTCCAATGGGCAGTTATCAAATTGAACAAATCAACAATAAATTTCAATGCAGAATTAAATCTCTTACATGAAAAGAGTCAGAAGTAGCTATCGATGTCCACGAACCAACAATAACAGCTGCAATAAAAATAAATTCAACAGATTATGTTGTAGATATCTATCAATCATCATTTAAAAGTGTTTTAGAATGGCCTGAAATTCCACCAGAATATAAAGGACCACAAGAACCAAAACGAGTTGAATTTAATACAGCTGAGAAAAATTTTCTTAAACATCCAGAATATCAAAATAGGTAATCATGGTGCGATATCAGAAAACCAATGTCAGATCCTTCTCTGCCTCCAGGGATACTTTGTTATACTATATCTAATGGTACAAAACCTGCTAAATTATTAACGTCAACATCTAAAAAATACAGCCAGTCTGGATGTATTCAGAAGAGTGTACAGAGGTAAGTAAAACATTTTTTAAACTATCTTAGTTACCAGATTGTTAAATTATATATATATATATATATATATATATATATATATATATATATATACGTATCCACAGTAACAAAGCGAGGTAAACCTTTAATGACTGTCTACTGAAGAAAGATGCCTGACAGAATTTATGTCCATTCATCTTTCTATATAACAATATTGAAGTTGTATCTTTTGTTTAGATTTCTTTGAAAATTCCGATCTGGTAATATTATCTGCGACATATTGTACAGAATGTGTTAAAATATCAAAATATTTGCCAGCTGTAGTCATTTATTGAAATATTATTTCTTCGCCCGTCTCTACATTTGTAGATTTAATCGCCTCTTTTCCAATTATTTTACATCTCCCAAGTATTTCCAAAAGCAGACTTTCGACTTTGTTAAACAGGTGGTAGATTAATCAACGAGTTATTTTTCGGGTTTGAATCATTATGATCGATTAAAAGATCTTTCTCAATTAATCCGTAAAAACATTCGCAAATGAATATGTGACAAAGAGACCTTATTTTTCTATCAGTAAATCTAAGATAACCGACGTTTTCAACAGTACAAACTGGCTTTTTAGTCAACAGTGCCTGATGACATCATCACGAGATGCTTCGTAATTCTTGATGATTGGATGCTTCAGAAACTGATTTTGCTACATTTATATAATAATATTGATTTAAAATATTCTTTGTTTAAATGATTTTTTTTAAATCTTGCTAGATAATCTTCAGCACGTTTTTTCGCCTCGTCACTGTGGTCGTTATTTTATATCACAATATTTTATCAGTTCTCTGTATTTTTTACCACCACATTGTACACACAAACGTGTTTCTAAGTCAAAGTCAACATCTCAAACAAGATTCTGGTCCTATACTTTCACGACGTACATTTTGTAAATGATATCAACAAAAAATCGTTTACACATGCTTTGTTACAAGGGGTTATAGAACCTATCATTAGCCACATGCGTATGTTCCTATATATTATTTCAAATTAAATATACATTTGCCTTAATTATAATTAATATAGAGGAGTTTAAGAGATTATCCGTTATTATGCTTTCTAAATCTAGAGTTGGTCTTGACAGAAGAACACGAGACTTACCGAGGCGAGTTTTTGTTGATCTGACGAATACTCTGATTAAAAGTGTTCGTGGCGCCAAGAAAGAATTTTGCGACGATGTGTGGTCAACATTCAAAATTATACTCGACAATGATGATGTTATCGGTGCTACATTGAATGACCAACGAGCAGCAATGGTTATTAATTGTCTCAACGATCAAAGATATATTCTCAAAATGAAATTGATCGTATTAGCAGAAACAGACAATACTCCTTGGATTATCCGTGACAAACATGACCCTGTCCTTCATAATGAATTATTGGTATATTGAGTAAAATTATAAACCAGAAATATTGACTGCTATTGACAAACCGTATTATGAACGAGCGTATCCTGTGTTCGTGGTTATTTATGGGATATATCCGCTGAATAATCTCAGCGTTGATGATCTAAAACCAATGAAATTTTCGAAAAAATATAGTGTGGCCGAATGAGTAACGGAACATTTCACAAATACAATACGTGGAAACGTTTTAACAGATCTAAGACGTAAAAAAATAAACTAGTGTGCAGAAATAGTTTAAAATACCGGAGCGTCTATCAAAGACGTTGCTGAGCTAGGAAAGAAGCTCAAGTTTCTCTAACAAAAACCTAATAATAATAAAAACGATAGCCAGAGAGATTTTATACGAATCAAAATATAAATCAAAAGGAGCTTCGATTGACATTTTAGATCACAATGCGCATGCGATCAACGGACCTTTACCGGATTTTGACAAGACTGGATTCGCTTCTGTATAGTCATTCTAGTTTTCTAAAGGTCTTAATTGGGTTTATTATGTCAGGTTTGGTAGACGCTTTTCAGAAAAGAAGTGGGTACCAATTGTATTAATACGATATATGATAACGCAAAAATAATAATATTTTATGAAATAAGTGGAGCAATTATATCATATCGTCCTCAGAAAGAAGTTTGGTTACCACAGCGAAATAAATATTCTGTTGATGAAAATCATAATATCACCAATTTTGAAGAAGAAGAAAAAAGCCGCAAAAGATCTTGGCAGGCGAATAATTGGTAAATTTACCTAATTAGGACGATATGATCATAAACGACACTATACAAGATTAACTATGGACGAATAAAAATATATTTGTAAGTCGAAAAAGTGCTTACTTTTATTACGGAACTAAATTATAATGCTGCAGACATGTAGCATGATGTCCCACCCAGTCACATGATCTTGACACTAAGCCGACCAATCATAAAACTAATCTCTTAATGCTGAGTGCCAAGCGAGGCAGCTGTTAGTACCAAGTACAAGTCTTTGGTATGACTCGGCCAGGGTTCGAACCTGCGACCTTCCGCATCCGAGGCGGACGCTCTAACCATTAGGCCACCAGAAAGGTCTGATATTTGTGCAGATCATTATAAAACAATGAAACTTGAAAGCGACAAACACATTTTATTGGCACATAACCTGGCTACCTCTATCTTTATTCGTTTTTCCCCATTGTCGAGTAGACTCATCTCTGCCGGCACGGACCAGTTAAAACATGAATCTTTATTAATGAAGCCATTAAAACATTCTGAACGATACTTTTGTGCTCTACCTTGAAATACTGTTTGGGCTCTCTTCCATGGAGAAAATTAAAATGTTTCTCATGTATACCAATACAAGGCCGACCCTAACGGTATAAATTTCTTGCAACACGTTACGAGGTTCATTGAGCCTTGAGTGAAATAAAGCGGGTACGATAATGCGAGAACACAGGTCCAGCCTTAAAACAAAGCGAACGAGGTAACCGCAAAGAGCCCCACGCTTTCAGGAAATCAACTCGGCAAAGCATTTGGGGCGCAGCTCATCGCTTTTGCTGCCTTGGGTCCCGCATGCTGCCTTATCGTCGAATATTATATCACACACGACGATTTACCATCAAAAGATTAATGGGGGCGAGAAGTTGTTGTGAAAATAGTTTTCAGACTAAAATTTGACGAAATTTGGTGATAAAACATAGTATCACAGTACCCCAAGACTATGTAGCATAATGACCCAGTAGACCCAAAACTAAGTAGAATGTAATCTCGACATGTGATGACCATGTACCTTTAGGTACGAACATGGTAGGCAATAATTTGTCGATGCTTAAATGGCCCCGCAGGTCTGGATCTACGATGTATCGCAGTAAAGTACGTAATATACATCGGTAAATACGGTATATGGTAAAATTATAGGTATAGTTAATCTTAACATTTTTCTACGCGTTGTTTTATCTTCTTTTAGTTATTAAGAACAACATTCGTGGAACAGATACATTTCGTTATGATATAATTTTGATTAAAGGTATGGAAATAATGATCGCTGTAATTTTCCTTTCCTTTTTTGTTGTACGCAGTGTAGCAAAGAAGATTGTACTAGACTTTTCGCCTTTAAAATAAAAAATAATCCTTCGTACCTAACACCATTGTGACATTCAAAGATGCTTCTGGTGCCAAAATTCTAAGGGTTTCAACTATTTCACCCCATTTTATTTTCAAATCGCAAAGTTTTGAACATTGATGGAAGAGTTTTACGGGAGTTTACACATTTTAACGCACCACGGCAATATCGTATGTATCCGGCGACAATCATTATTAACATAATGGCAACCACGCTATAGATTTCGTGAAAAGGCGTTTCCCAACAACAGCGTACGTAAGATCAATTTTCCAAGAATAATTTTTATCATAAACAACATGTCCTCTTTTTTTTCTTCTTTGCAGTATTAATTTCTGCTTTAGCGCCTAGTTGTTCTCACCTGTCGAAAATGATTTTATATCGCCGTGTACATTCGGTTGTCATTCATGTGGATCGTGTAAAGGTGTTAATTTTAGATTATTTAGAATGGCAATGCGACAGGTATGTAGTATGTAGTAGGCGAAAGCCAGATCAAATTTCTACCTTAACATCGGGTATGAACTATGTTAAAACGGGTCATTTAGTCACGAATTAAAGAACAAGGTTTCGTAACTCGTGCACAAATTATATTTATTACAAAAATTCCTAGTATGGTTAGACTTATTTGATAGTGTTATGATTAATATTTCTGCTTACTTTATAAATGCACGTCAATATTGAGTCTTTTGTCATGACTACAGGCCTCTCAATGCGTGGTGAGCAAGACATGACAGTGCTAGCCGATTCTATGTGGATGCTTGGTCTTACCTGGCTCCATGAATCCACATAAACTCGATGATAGATATCAATCACTCATATTTATGTAGATTGCCTCATGATAACGCAGCTCTGTTACAGTGACAAAGAACTTTAACTGAAAATAGTTGCTCACTGAAATTCTGTCAATGATAGGATACTAACTGTAATTAATTGAAGCAGTACTTTCACTTCAGTGTTAAAGACTTATTTTAGTGAAATTTGTATTCCAGTTTTCTATGCGCTGAAATTAATACATTATTTGATTTTAGTGAAGTTAGTTTTGTAATTAGGCAAATAAATGCGTACATATATTACCAAACAGAAAGACTTTTAAACAAATGTATCGTATATAACGATGTTACCAGTCTATGGGCTTTAACAGAATGGCTTTTAAAAAAAAGTTATAGTATTTATTAATATTATTAGGCTACAGACTTTTGCAATTGTTTCATGAGAGTATGACAACATAAGAACACTTGAGAGTAAAACTCTTAGAAGAAAAATCATCAAAGCTAATTTTATTTTGTATCAAATATTAATGTTTCCATACTCTAATAATAGCATGGGTCAACAGGTGAAGGTACGGGGCGGGGTTGGGGTGGTAGTGGTGGATGAAGTTTTAAAATCATTTTTAAGGAATGACTTCAGTATTTCCATCAAGTAAAATTAATTCGATAAGCCACTGTGTGCAGTTTATTTCCTTCAGGTTCTATGCTTTCTTGCTTTGACAACTGATATGAGTGGATATACGGGTGATTTTTTTTTTGTTGTTGTTATTACTATTGATTTCCGTGGTATGAGTAGTATTTCTTTTACATTTTCAATTATTGTTCAAGCATAGCGGGATATAATAAATGTCTTTTTTTCACGTTGTAGATAATGTCAACGTATTAAATTCCTCTGGATTATTCCCATACAATTATCGTTATCTTATTTCACATGTTCAGGAAACAAGTAGCACAAAGGATGCATTAGAGCACTCGAGGATACTGGTCGCTATATTAGTATGCGAGAGTTGTATCAGTTTTTACGAGCAAAAACATGTGTGTGCTCTACAGAGAATAGTCGTGTGTTACAGTGGTATTTTATAACTCGATTAATCTCTACCCAGCTTATATATTGGTTTTAATGGTAGGATGCGTTGTAATCATGATGCTTCCAACTACAAGTTTGTTTGAAAACCTCACAAACTGAGAAATACTCGTGAATCCATTGCCTATGGCCTGTACTTCGTAAGCAATGGGAATAAGAACCTTTCACGGTTTAAATTTGTATAAACATAAGTATAATCATTGAAAGCGCCTAACAGCATAATTGCACCAAAAAATCATGTTTTGGTTGAGTAATTGTTTTTTTTTTTTTTTTTTTTTTTTTACAATTATCTAACTTCTTTACGAGTTGATCATGAAAGGATGGAGTTTTAAGTGTATGAGAAGTTAGGAAAAGAACAACGACCAGAATAATAAATGAACAAAAGAAATAGGCACTAAACGGATTCTTACTCGGTGGGTATTGTACAATCTGAATTGAACATTGACCATGGGTGGTCAGACGAGACTGGTGAATCTTACATCAGCTTTGACATAATGAACGCTGTCAGGCGAGTCGTCTTAAACTTACAACAGCCTCTACGGATCCCGATTGGTTGAGTGGTGGTGTAAAGCGCTTTCAGTTACATATCATCAACATCACACACCTGTTTGCGTGGTTTTGAGTCTCCGACTCAACCAGCCTCGACATACTGAACTCTGCATATACGATTGATTTTTGCGTCTCTTTTGTATCTAACGCCAGCCTCGACATATTGAATACCGGTCATAAATTGTTTGGGAAGACTAATGAATCTTACACCAGTCTCGATAAATCGAACACTTGTCGTTATTCATAAACAAAAATAATTATTCATATGAAAAATACTGCGTAGCATCAAGGTTGTATGTTTTAAGACAGCCGCCACCACCACCCTTTCTGCGTCTCACGAGAATTTGGAATTGGTATAAGTAAATTAGCAACGAATTTTATGAATTGAGTCTTATATGATGTTTTTATGTAATTAAATGTGTAGCTAGTGATGGTAAAATCACACAGCTAACTAAGCAACGTCTTGGCCTGCAGGTGGAGCCAGCGAATCATTGGTGTAAAACTGACCATAACCCCAAGGTCAAATGTTTGAATGAATCCTTGGCTTAATTAATTGTTTTGGTTAATGTTTTCTTACTTCCAGTGGGAAAAATGAGCTCTCTTCCATTCTCTATGTCCATGACGGATATTTTAAGCCTGTTACCTTTAAAAAGTCAGCGAATCAACTTCTTTCTTTTTCCCTATATCAGTCAAATAAAACTAATATGTGATACGTTGAGTACGTGAGCATGCGCTCTGTCTCAGGATAATGTACCTTTTTTCCTACCTGTAGGCCTGGGACGCCATTGTGTCTGTTACCAAGAACTACGTTAGTTGCCTTCTCTGTACCCATTTTGGACACATTTTGGCATATTCCAGACCAACATGTTTAATTTTGATGACCCCTCATGATTTTGTCTCCCACCAATTTCATTCAGTGAAAGTTTTGGAACTTGATATTTTGTATTTTCATTGTCTTATGCCTGTATTATTTTAGTTGTAAGTTATATCTGTTCTAGGGTTTACACTTTTGTAATTTAAATCTTATTTCCGAATTAACACATGCACCTAGAGGTGATTACATTACACTGACATTTTACTTATTTTTATTGCAAGCTATGACAAGGCTGATACAATAGTTCCATCGTAAACAGAAGAAAGATAAATGACACTATCAAACAAGATAACTCTTGATTAGCCAGATTTGTTCTAATATGTTTGCCCTGATTTTTAGGAAAGAATTCAAATAATTAAAGCTTGTCTGAAATGTACCAGTCATATTTTTGAATTACGTCAACTTACACCATACTTTAATATTCAGTACTGTAATTTTTATTTTTGACTATTAGAACTACATGTGTATACATTGTTTACTTATGAATTCTATAACTACACATAAACCTATCAAGGGTGGATGTAAGACTCGCGGAATTATTGTATGGAAGAATGGGAACCAGTGTATAAATGGTTGAAGATAAAATACAATATAGAGATATGTATGTATGTATGTATGTATGTATGTATGTATGTATGTATGTATGTATGTATGTATGTTTCGATATCCATGATAACTTAATAATGAAAAGTAATATTTTGAGGGCTAATCCGTTTTGAAACTGAAGAAAAAAATACAAACGATGTTTTTTTTAATATTAATTATTAATCTATTACTTGACTTTCCAGCACTCATTAGTGTAATTAGTACCTGATATTTTAAATGCGGAATGGCAATACATGTTATAAATACATGTAGATAAAACGAATGCTGCAGGACATCTACCTTTCACCGTTCAGAAGCTTGCGTCAAGGATGGGACCATAATGATAAAATTAGTTGTGATCATAAGCATCCAAAAATGTAACGTTTTTGAAAGTTTAATATTGCACCTTTTTTAAGGAAGTGGAATTTTTAACTTGAGTCCTGAAATAAGCACAGCAAAACCTTTACAGGACAGTTAAATTCAGCTCATACGAGTAACTAGATTAGAGCATGGTTATTACAAATAGATGACAATATGTGATCAACTGACACTTAACCGATTTAATTAGTTTAAGTTTCTAGAACCTGACCCGAAATAACAGTACAAAATACTCCTGAAACAATCCTTTCTTTGTACATAAAAGTACAAACACACGGGTCGTAACACCATTGTGTTCTTTTATTCAAACCATAGTAGACAATACTATGGATGGCTAACCTAAACAAAACATTGCTTGTTCTAGTCACATTTGATTAACTCTCTCTCTCTCTCTCTCTCTCTCTCTCTCTCTCTCTCTCTCTCTCTCTCTCTATATATATATATATATATATATATATATATATATATATATATACATATACATATAGACATATAGACATATACATATAGATATATACGTATAGACATATATATATATATATATATATATATATATATATATATATATATATATAGATATATACGTATAGACATATATATATATATATATATATATATATATAGAGAGAGAGAGAGAGAGAGAGAGAGAGAGAGACAGAGAGAGAGAGAGAGAGAGAGAGAGAGAGAGAGATATTTGTAATTAAAATAATATGTACTCTTGTCATCTATAATTAATGACAGCATGTAATTGATGATGTCATCATTTGAAATCATATGGCCAACATACATGGTTTAATGATAAAGGACACATAAATCTTAACAGAAAACCATTTGTTACCATGACAGAGTAGTAAGCAGTTAAAACGTGTCTGCCTTAAGATAGGTGACTATCTAACGGAAAACTGACTATAAATGACAAATGGATGTATGGATGGATGGATAGATGGATAGAGATCTGGATTGATGCACGTATATCGTTAGATAGATGTCCCAACAATTATCGGTAATTGACAACAACGACAATATATATATATATATATTGTTTTTTTTGGGGGGGATGTGAAAATATGCTTATAAGTTACTATCTGACATTAATACAATATTGTATGTACAATTGTCTTGTAATAATACCTCATTACCATATTTCAGGCAGGGAACGTTACACTTTGTCCTTTCGAGACCTATTTTAAAATAACATCACCGTTTCTTAGGAATATCACTGTAACCAGGAAACCAACTTATCTATTCCTAAACTTTGTTGCGAAGAGAACTGCAGGCAATACCCGTTATTACGCGTTTCTTTTTAACGCGATTCCGCTTATAACACGAGAGCATCATGGCTCCCATTTTTTCATTTAAGATTATCTCACTTTTTATGATCCTAAATACATGCTCTTAGAAGACCGATTATTCGTATCCATATCAGATTATATGATCAATAGGTTAGTTAAAACTGATGACATTGAAACTTTAATGCATATTTTCTATTGGGAAGATTTTAAAATTATTTGTTAAGGCGATTTCGCTATATCGAGATGTTATTCTTTGGACACCGAGCATCGCGTTATAACTGGTTTTATTTGTAGTTCAATGTACATGGCTTTGGTAGAGGTTACATTATGCTATCTACAGAAGCACAAAGGCATTTAGAAATGATTGCAATGTACATCCTATGTATAAGATGACGACAGTACCCGTATAAGGGTTTCAGTTAGTCTGAATATTAATTTCTTATGGCATAACATAAAATCCTAATGTCTGATTTGGGCATTTTATAGTCGGTAAAAAGTTAGTCCCTACAGGAATGTCAGGCATGTACTAGTATAAAGTATTCCAGAGACAAAATTTATCGTATCAAAATTTAATTCAATTACATTGTCCACAGGTCCGTGTGTGATTTGGATTGTGAACAGATCGCTTCTAAGAGAAATATTTGAAATAGTCACAACACTGAACTGAAGAGGTAATCGAGGTTTATGTCCTTGACGGTCTGTCTTCAACACAAAGGGAACGTTTATGTTCATTGGAAGAATAACACCTACATCTATTCGATTTTTTGCTTGAATCCTTAAATCTTGTTAGTGACTTGTAATTAGATTTAGATTACTTTGTTCACGGCGGGATTTCAATACGGCTTGGCTTGAAGTGGGGAGTGCAATACGCTATAACGCAGACAAAGAAACTAGGACGAATTTGATACCGTTTTTAACATTGGCAAATATTTAACCCTACATGAATACTTTCAACAAATATTCGTACAGGAAAATTAGGTATTATTTCCATATCTAATGTGCTAATATATGTAACTCTCCAGTCGATTCTTTTTGAAATACACAAAAGGAAACAGGAAATTGTTTACTTTCTCTAAGGTATTGCCCCCTTGTGATAGATCCACCCTCATTGTTTCTTTACCCCACGAATTATTAAAAGAAGCTAAGGTTTTAGAAATGTATGAAATAAGAACCATTTTCGGTCACCTTTCTCCCAGTGGGGATAAACGTCCAAATTGACAATATTTATATCAAAATGTAATTCATTTGTTGTTTTAAAATTTCTTAGAATTTTACAGCAATCATCTCATAATGATGCTGATGTTGAGTTGAGTTAGAACAGGAATTGCATCACAATTAATACTTCTAGTTAAGTACCCAGTTCTAGTTTAGTTCTAGTCTCTGTGTATTTCGGCGACAGTGCACAGTGATTCATCTCGGCGATGATCCGGTAGTGAAATCTGTTTTCTGTTTACATTCTACTCTGTTTACAGTCCAGCCTCTCAAAAACATGCTGGTGACACTTCAATAAGAACTTCACCGTGAAGTCATCTTTAAAGGTATTTTAGCTTAACATATGATTTATATTGATTGTCACACAGTGGATAAGTCAATACTGGGAAACAAATGTAGAGAAGATATAGTAAAATTAATTGTGCTCCATATCCGGATAAATCATTTACCACTTAAGATATTTTGTTGCCATTCGTTTCTTTGCACCATTTACCTCTTCAACTATTACAAAGTACTGTGCATTAGGGGTGCATCCTGGATTGACGTCATTTCACAGGCTAAAACTAATTTACTATGACCTATGTTTGAGAATTTTTAATACTATGATTGTTCCTGTGTCGACCGAATATTCAGGATATATGGTAAATCCTCACTTTCTTCCAGATTCGAGTCACTTAAAAGACTTATCTCTTTCTGCCAAGTTTGAGTCACTTAAAAGACTTATCCCTATCTGCCAGGTTTGAGTCACTTAAAAGACTTTTAACTTTCTGCCAGGTTTGAGTTACTTATAAAACCTTTTCACTTTCTGTCCGTATCACTCAGGTTGTCATTGTTTGATACAAAGTGTGTGTGTGATGTTGAACTTTCGAAAGCCACATTTTAGAAATCTGTAGAAAAGCAGGATTTATGCATGGCCTTCACTTATATGCATTCATTACCTAATGCCACTATAACGTCGTTCCCAAAACGGTTATACAAAACCTAATAACAAGTTTCACATACTCAGACGTTCCAAAATAACACCCCCTTGTATATGTGTCAATAAGTAGTGTTTTTCGTTAGGTCGATTCGGAGAGGACATCTCTAGTCATCCGATGGTTCGAAAGCTGGTTCTGCTTTGTGTGTGCGCTGATGAGACCAACCCTTGCATGGAATGTTTGTTTGCATAAAGGACAGGTACTTTTCTGGTTTGATTATTCAGCTCTACAGCTGCTGTCCTGCTAGATTCGCACAACTTGGATCCTTTGTGCACATAGGAACACCAAGTTTGCTTGCTTTTTGCTACCAGGAATTAAGGTTAATATTGAATGCTTTCAATGCAGCTTTCAGACTGTCTTTGAAGCATTTCTTCTGACCTCGGTGGAATCGCTGTCCTTGCTGTAGCTCGCGATAGAAGAGCCTCTAAGGCAGCCGGTGGTTTGGTATGCATACAACATGTCTCACCCAGCGTAGCTGGCCCTGCATCATGATGGTGTGGATGCTGGTGAAACCTGATTGGGCGAGTACCTCAGTGTCTGTAACCGTGTTCTGCCATTTGATGTTGAAGATTTTTCTAAGACTTGTGGTGTGAAAGTGGTTTAGCTTCCTGGGGTGGCGTTGGTACACCGTCCATGTTTTACATGAGTAATGTAGCGTAGGAAGCTTAACTGACCTGTAGACCTTTAGTTTTGTCTGGATGTTGATGATTCTTCTATTCCAGACAGTGGCACACAATCTGCCGAAAGTTGCACTGTCTCTGGCAAAGCGAAGGTTCACCTCGTCTTCAATAGTGACACTCTGTGACGGTGTGCTGACAGGGTACTTAAAGCGGTTCACTACGTTGCGTTTTTGGCCGTTGATGATGATGTTGAGCTCAACATAGGGCTTTCTTTCCAGGTGCCGGCTGATGCAGGACTTCAGTCTTCTTGGTACTGATGGCATTGCATCTATCATTGATGGTGCATCAGCAAATAAGAAATCCCTGATGGTGTCTGTCATGACCATAGTTTTCGATTGAAGCCTCCTGAAATTGAATAGTTTTCCATATGTACGGTACCTGATACCGACTCCAGCCTCACCTTCTCTGAAAACATTAGTCAGCATGGCGGAGAACAATAGCTTGAACAGTGTCGGTGCCAGAACACAACCCTGCTTGACGCCATTTGTTACTGGGAATGGCTTAGTGTCTGTCCATTTTTCTGGACTATTGCCTGCATGCCATCGTGCAAATGCTGCACCATGAATATAAATTTTCTTTGGCATCCGTACTTGGCCATTACATTCCATGATACTTCCCTGCTGACAGTATCAAAAGCCTTTGTCAAGTCGACGTAGATGACAAAAAGGTCGGTGTTTTGCTTTTGACATTTCTCGTGTAGCTGTCTCGCAGCAAACACTATGTGGATGGTCCCACGATCTTTTCTGAATCCACACTGGCTTTCTGGCAGTACTCCCTGGTCAATGTGAGTAGTGAGGCGGTTCGATAGGGTTCTGCCGAGTATCTTTCCTGCAATTTAGAGTAAGGATATACCCCGGTAGTTGTCGCAGGCCTGGCGGTTCACTTTGCGCTTATACATGTAGATTATGAAGCATCTTTGAATTCCTTGGGGATCGTCTCTTGCTGACACATCAGTAAACACAGTTGATGAAGCCTTTTTATCGGGAATGTGCCCCCTTCCTTGTAGACTGCAGCTGAGATGGATTCTGAACGAGATGCTTTCCCACTGGAGAGCAGACGTATCGCTTTCTGTGTCTCCAACAAGGTTGGAGGGTCATCCAGTGCTTCGTTGAAGGGTAAGTCGGGTAGACAACAGATGGCTTCATCATTGATGGAGGAAGGGCGATTCAGGAAGCAGTAAAAGTGTTCAGCACATCATTGAAGAATCCTCTCTTTGTCATTAATTAGTGTGTTCCCGTCTGCGCTGAAAATAATGAATGATTTAAAGGATGTTGGTCCTTACACTTCTTTCAGGGTATTGTAGAAGTTCTTCATGTCATGCTGGTCTGCGTAGCACTGGATCTCATCAGCTTTGCTGCTCATCCATGTGTCTCACATCTGACGGAGCTTCTGCTGTCCAGTTCTGCGTATAATGTTGTACGCATCTTTCCTAGACGTGGAATTGTTGTTGAGGTAGGTTTGAAGGAGGTGGTGTTTCTCATCCAGCAACTGTTTGATCTCGTCGCAGTTCTCATCAAACCAGTCTTGATGCTTTCTGGTTGCGAATCCTAGGATTTCCGAAGCTGTGCTGTAGACCAGCTCTCTGAATGCCGCCCAGTCGGTCTCCACATTCTGATTGACGTTGTTCCAGGGCATCCACAAGAGACTGTTTCGTACTTGATGAGCTAGATGAGGCAGTGGTCTGTTATCAGTCAGCGCCGCACAAAGACTTTATCACATTCACATCCTGCCTGTCTCTCTTCCTGACAATGGCGTAGTTGATAAGGTGCAGTGCTTAGAGCGTGGGTGCATCCATGATGCCCTGTTACTGGTTGGGAGGTGGAAGACGGTATTGGTGATGAGCAGTTCATGATCAGCGCAAGTCTAGAGCAAAAGGAGACCGTTGCTGTTACAGTGACCCACTTTGTGTTTTTATAGCACTCCATCCCAGGCAACGTGATCACTGCCTACTCTTGCATTGAAATCGCCAAGAATGACGAGCTTATCTGCCATTGGAACGTTAGCAATGACAGAGTGAAGATTCTCATAAAACGTTACCTTCACTTCATTTGGGTTGGTCATGGTTGGGGCATAGCAACTGATGATGGTAAGGTGCTTTCTTCCACACAAGAAAGGGAGTTTCATGGTCTTGAGTCTGTCGTTTACTGCCTTGGGAGGTTCAGCTAATTTGCCAATCAGGGTTGTCTCCACTGCAAAGCCGACACCAGCCTCACGGCGCTTTTAACTTCCTCGGCCTCTCCAAAAGAAAGTGTATCCGGAGCCATTCTCATAGAGTTCACCTTCTTCTGCAAGCCGGGTCTCACTCAAGACAGCAATGTCCACGTTGTATCTGGCGAGTTCCTTTCCTATTAAAGCGGTTCTCCTCTGGGATCTTTTCGCATCGTCTCTGTCCATTTAGGTGCGCACATTCCATGCGCCATTTGTGAGAGGAACAATCCTCAATTTCTTTTTTGTACTTTGATCGCTGCAGTGGAGTCCCGGCCAGACGTGGTAAGCTAGCTAAAGACGTTAAGAGCAGGCAATGTTTAGGGCACCTTTTCTAGCCCCTTCCTCATGCCAGGGAGGTGAGCAGTGCATTCCTAACGAGGGCTGCTCAGTCGCTCAAGGGGCTGCAGGACTCCACTGCTGCTCCATGTCAGTGGTGAAGGACCCTAATACCCTGAGCCCCCTGTATGCATGTGAGCGGCTACGGCTGCCAATGTATCCACACCTGCCGCTTCGTCGCTTGCCTGTCTCCACAGGACTTTAGTGGGTGATGAAATGGAATGGGTGGATGAAAGAATGACGTGCGGTGACTTTGTTAAAAGTTAGGAAGAGTTGCGCAGTTCTTCGACCTTGCTCTCTCGTTCAAAACCATCTGGGTCCAGCAGCACGACAATCATGATACGTCCGGATATAGAGTTGAGTGCAGTCTATGACCATGACGTCCTACGTGTCTCGTCGTGCTCTTAACGCTCCACGGCACTTTGCTGGGATCGCCTTTTTTGTTGACCAGCTAGTGGTTCATCTGTGCGTCTGCCGAATCGAGTCTTCACATGCTAGGTAGTGAAAGCCTAACGCACCGAGGGTTTAAAACCTGTCGGCTACCCTCAGTTTATTTCAGCCGGCCAGTCGATGCCGTTTTCCAGGACGTGGCCGTTGCGTATGTCACATTTAAAAAGAACAAAGTATAGGCCAACACTAAACCGGGATAAGTGTTGTATCATTTGCAAACCGTGTGACTTCGTGTTCTTTATTACTATTATACCTTTAACATATCTGTTACCTATTTAATGTTGGATTAACCCAGAATCCATTCTTTAGATGGGATCAGCCCAGAATAGTTTGTACTTGTTCTGGGATTAACCCAAAATACACTTTTATGCTGAGATTGGCCTAGTACAGACTGAAAATTACCTAAATCATATACGGTGTGGTTCATTCGGATTTTAGTTAATCACACACCCAGAGAGAGAGAGAGAGAGAGAGAGAGAGAGAGAGAGAGAGAGAGAGAGAGAGAGAGAGAGAGAGAGAGAGAGAGAATAATTTGAAGTAGAGATGTAGGAATAATGTGTTTCTTAACTTAATGCAGATAAATCACGGAAATAGGAGTGCTCGCTTAACAGACATGTAGATATAAGTATATTTCAATTTATACAACGTTGTGAAGTAGGGATCGATGTATGTACATGAGTATATATGCTTTACCTTACATCACCAGTGGAATTTTCTGCATGTTGTGACATACAGGTGGATCAACACTCCACGAAGGATTTGACCCTTTTATTAGCAATCTCAGTGGCGACTCCCTCATATTCCATGGAGAGCTGGAAGATACATTATTCGTATAAACAGCTGACGTTCTGTAGAATTAGCTACAGAATAACTGTTGATAACAAGCGAACTGTAACTAATGTTGTTGTTGTTGTAGGTTTTAACGCCATTTTTCAGCACACGATTGGTTATACATGGCGGCCAGTATTATTGGTGGAGGAAGAACACGGACCACCCATCCCCCACCCCTGGAAAAAAACACCGACCGACCCACGAGAAGCTACTTGCAAACTTTCTCACTTAACTACATTAGCCGAATCTTAGACTTTAACGCACGCAGACAGATGGCAGTGATCCGTAACGGTAAGCGCTTTAGACAACTCGGCCACTCGGGATCCCGAACTCTTAAGTTAGAGTTTTAATTCGATCATTGAATTTTAGAAAGCTTTGCCTGCTTATGTCTCAGGTCATGCAGTGCGTGTGTTTGAAAAATTTGTATTTTTGTATTATGATGTGTTTCGATGTCTTTGCTAATCACTCTTGCTCTAATGCTTCATTTGTGTATACATAATGATTGATGTTAAATAAATCTTGTCTTAAAATTGTGCTGATGAAATTTGTACATCTTGTTTTCTAAAATTTATTTTATATTATCTTGTTTTCATACTTTTTGCAATGGAATGAACTCAAAAACCAAAAAACCTGTGATTCTAAACACTGTCAGTATTAGAGGTCACTTCTCTTACTGAGAGAGAGAGAGAGAGAGAGAGAGAGAGAGAGAGAGAGAGAGAGAGAGAGAGAGAGAGAGAGAGAGTTTGTGTCACATTATGCTGACACCAGGCCAACCAGTTCTAAAACTAACCTTTAATGTTAAACGCCTAGCTAGGCAACTAAAATATTGTTTTCCTTAATTTTCTTTATTCTGTTTAACACTTCTTGACTAAGTGAAATGCTTTTAATGATTAAATTACGATATATACCGTGGAAATTGGAAGAGAGAGAGAGAGAGAGAGAGAGAGAGAGAGAGAGAGAGAGAGAGAGAGAGAGAGAGAGAGAGAGAGAGAGAGAGAGAGAGAGAGATGCTGCTTGACATGTAGGTTGCGAGATTTGTGCAGTCACATGACTAAGAATACAAATGCCCAGATCCAGGTCAAATTTCAGAAACGATGTACTTTCGTCTCGTCTATCAGCAGATTAAAAATATAACGAATGCTATGTTCGCGATTTTATTTTAGAAAATAAATCATATTCCTATCGATTTCAATGAGGAATATCTCGATGAAAGATCGTTTAAGTTGCTGGGCAGGCAAGTATTCGGCTACCCCATGCCGACACCAGACGGTGTGTCGGCGAATTCCGGGAATGCGCTCTGACCCTACACCCCAATATGAATGTCCAAATATCAAAAATGGGGTGGAAAGGGTCAGAGGAAACTCGGACTATTCTGATCCATAAAGGAGGAATTTGACACAGGCATCGTGGAGCACTAGTTTGTTTTTGAAATAATATTGCTGATATTTCCAGATGAGTAGCAGTATGCAAAGGGATTTCGGACTTTGTTTATGAGAAATTAGAGTGTTTTTTTTTCTCCAATGAGTGATTTTATTTCGTTACGCCCTAGAAAGATAATTGGTAAGTTCTGTACATCTATGATAGCAGTTTACTCTGCGCCTGGGCATATCATTGTGTTTGCTTTATTGTTAAACTCTTACCATTTGTATGGGAACGTGGTTTTTTTTTTTTTTTTTTTTTTTTTTTTTTTTTTTTTTTTTTTTTTTTTTTTTTTTTTTTTTTTTACGAGAGTAAGGAAACTGTGGTTTTAAATAGACAAATCTTGGTCAGTTTTAGAGAACTGTAATGAGTTATATTTTGAATCAGCTTTAAAAGACATTCATTTGTTGGAAAGTTTTAAAGCATCGGTGTTGGATAAATGATTTTGAATTGTTTTTCTTGGCATGGTATAGCGTGACTGTATCGTGGTCAATAAGAAAGAAATAAGGTACATTAATCTTGAGGGGCCCCGAGTGGCCGAGTGGTCTAAAGTGCTTTCCGTTACGGATCACTGCCGTTTCACCTCTGTCTGCGTGGGTTCGACTCCACCAATAATACTGGCCGCCATGTATAGCCTATCGTGTGCTGAAAATGGCGTTAAAACCTAAAACAACAACATCAACAACGTTAATCTTGCAAAGGTTGTCAGGTTGGGTAGTATGGTCGATCAGGGTAGAATTAAAGACTGATGTTCTTGTTGGAACATTGATTACCTGTGTAGGGACGTGTATGTTAGTATCGTAGATTTAATCAATACATCAATATTAAAGCCTCCCATAAATTATTTCATTGTTAAAAGCCAAAGCGGCATGTAGATCACTCACAAATTGATCATTCTATTGTGAGACAGAGTTGGAGGCTGGATATATATATATATATATATCTATATATATATATATATATATATATATATATATATATATATATATATATATACAACAGTATATATTATGTTTTCAGCATGTTTTTATGTTTTCCAATTTCATTGTTTTTGTCATTTGTTTTTTTTTCTTTAGTGTAGTCATATCATTATAGATGGTGTAAAGCGCTTAGAGCTTCTAAAGATTAGGCGCTATACAAAGTCCTGATTATTATCATTATATATATATATATATATATATATATATATATATATATATATATATATATATATATATAGAGAGAGAGAGAGAGAGAGAGAGAGAGAGAGAGAGAGAGAGAGACAGAGACAGAGAGAGAGAGACAGAGAGAGAGAGAGAGACAGAGAGAGAGAGAGAGAGAGAGAGAGAGAGAGAGAATTTGGTCAACAGATTTGTACACCTGCTGTAAGGATGTAATGCGCTAGTACCTCATATTTCGAGTTCATATTTAGTATAATAATGCTAAATAGTGGTATGTTCAAGATCTACAAGTTGCACATTTAAAAAATCATATTTATTTACTGCTTTAAGATTTCAACTTATTCAACACCTGGCACACGTATAGCAAATCCGTTTACTGGTCATTTAAGTCTCGGCGGCGGGACTGTATATATGAGTTTATATATGTTCGTTTCTTTTAACTCAAGATAATAAATTATTTTAAAATATAATAAAAAATATCATGGATGTAATATGTTTTTTTTAATATTATAATGAGAACAAGACGATTCACAGTATTAACAGAAAGGAAATTAAATTACAAAGTGTCAGGCCCCTTCTCAAGAGCATTGAATTGTTGGCCCCTAATATTCCAGTGGTCCCTTTTAAGAGTGCTCTTAAGCCACACCTGTTTCTACTGCAGGGATAAACTTAGCGACCTAATCATGTTTTATATCTTATATGTTTTCAGCATGTTTTTATGTTTTCCAATTTCATTGTTTTTGTCATTTGTTGTTCTGTAGTGTAGTCATATCATTATTGATGGTCTAAATCGCTTAGAGCGTCGAAAGATTAGGAGCTATACAAAGTCCTCATTATTATTATTATTATTATTATTATTATTATTATTATTATTATTATAAATGCATTATACCGCCTTACATATCGCGGTACGTTCACAAATACCGCGCTAAACAGTTTTCGTAGTGTCTGTTCTAATGAGCTTCGAGATCCTAAGTATCAGTTGACGTCACTCTATTCTCGACGTCATTTGCTGGTTGCCATCAGACGTTGTCAGTGTTAGTCTTAGCCATTGTCGTATTTAACACGCGTTGCTTCAGGCGTGGTTAAATTTCGATAAAATGGTATATCTAAAGCTATTTAATGGGCTCGGGAATAGCTACGGTGTATTATCGTAAGTACCATTGATACGTTTACTTTGTTTTTAATGCCTTGATTGTTTGAAATATAACGATACTATGATAACAAAGATTGGGATGTATGTTTTGGTTACAGCTTCTAGTATAATGTATGACTATTAAACTAAAATTATAAAATGAGTCTCCATGCTTAAGCATATCGTGAAACAATCGCTTTCTTCTAAAATATTCATTTCTGAGTTGACATAATCATAAGCTTAATTTGCATGCGGCGAATGTCTAAATGAGTTGCAAAATAAATGTTATGAATGGGAAATAAATACATCGATAGCGAGGCAGATAGGTTATATGATGTAATTAGTTCTGAAGTAAGTCTTTCTATTCTATACCTACTTATCTATATCTGCTTAGTTGGCGAGTTGGGGAACTAGTCATTTAGTTGATTTCATAGCTTTCTAGCGGTTGGCACTTAAGAAGGAAAATAGGTTTATAGGTACATAGATTATAAATTCGAATGTACCTGATAGGTTAAAGTCAACCATTGAGTGATGTAGATCCAGTCCTTGTATCCCATAATTTATTTATTTATTTCTACTAAGTTACAATCTATCTGATGTCTTAAAATCAACCACTGAAAGATTTAGATCCAGTCCTTGTATCCTATAATATATATATATATATATATATATATATATATATATATATATATATATATATATATATATATATATATATATATATATATATATATATATATATATATATATACAAATTTAATTTATACATCTATTTATTTTTCTATTTTTTATTTATTTATTGCAAGATGCAATGTATCTGATAGGCTAAAACCTACCATTTAGTGATTGAGATCCAGTCATTTTATCCTATAATTTATCTATTTTAATTTATTTATTTATTTATTTATTTATTTATTTATTTATTTGTTTATTTATTTGTAAATTTATTTATTTATTTATTTTGTTATTTATTTATTTATTTATTTATTTATTAATTTTTTTTAAAAATTTATTTATTTATTTATGTATTAAGCAAGTTGTTTTGTCTACGTATACACTATGTCATGCAGACATACACATTGGCATGTATTTATCTGTCAGTTAGTTAGTCAGTCCTTATATTTATTTATTTATTTATTTATTTATTTATTTATTTATTTATTTATTTAGTTAGTTAGTTAGTTAGTAAGTTATTATTTATATATTTATTTATTTATTTATTTATTTATTTATTTATTTATTTAGTTAGTTAGTTAGTTAGTTAGTTAGTAGTAAGTTATTATTTATATATTTATTTATATATTTATTTATTTATTTTATTTTATTTTTTTTTCTATTTTTTTATATTATTTCTTTATGTATTGATCTAGTTGTTTTGTCTACGTATACACTATGTCATGCAGACATACACATTGGCATGTATTTATCTGTCAGTCAGTTAGTCAGTCCTTATATCGTTTTATTTATTTATTTCTTTCTTTATTTATTTTTATTTATTTATTTATTTATTTATTTATTTATTTATTTATTTATTTATTCAGCAAGATTTTTTGTCTACGTATACATTATGTCAGTCCTTATATCCTATTATTTTTTTATTTTTTTAATTTGTATTTATTTCTTTATTTATTTATTTATTTTTATTTTTTTATTTTTTTATTTATTTATTTATTTATTTATTTAAGTATTTATATATTTATTCAGCCTCGTTGGTTTGTCCACGTATACATTATTTCATCCAAACATACTGATTGTCGTGTATTTATCTGTCAGTCAGTTAGTCAGTATACAGATGGAGTCCTTCTATACGATCATTCATTTATTTAGTTATTTATTCAGCCGGTTGGTTTGTCCACGCGTACTGTATGTCATCCAGGCATACCAACTGGCATGTAGTAAGTTAGAGTTATCAGACATTCATTCAGTCAGTCAGTTCAAGTACCCAGTTCATCCACTCAGTTAATCACTTACTTGGCATCTAGTTAACAATTTCAGTCAGTTATATTAGTGGACTGTTTGGTAACTTAATAACATTTGCTGTAAAAATCTTTCCTTCTCTGTGTTAAGTATATCGCTGCATGAATCATGGTATTTGTTGTGTCAGCTTAATTTATTCAAATCTCGAAAGAGTTGTTCTGATATTTTCTTCAGAGACGTTCCATTCTGGTTGTCTATGATGCAGTTTCGTACTCAGCTTGAAAGAGAGTTTGCCGAAAAAGCGGAGAGATGGTGTAAGAACGTGTCTGATAAACTTCATATCGTGACAGACCACAGCGTTGATGGTAATTTTCCTACATATTTCCAATTTTGCTATTTTCTTCTTTAATAAAAGTTATTTCCTTGACGATATTCATTAACAAAAAGATGCCTGGTGGGCTGCTTTATTTCAAATATAGTAACTGATAATCATTTGACCACATTCACTCGCGGTAAGGATTAAGAAAAGATCGCACCGCTTTTCCACGCTAGATGGTACATTATTATTAAGATCATCTTTGCGTTTCTGTACCGAAACACCAAGCACTTTTTCTTTCAATTATTGCAAAATCATTTAGTTATCGATCCAGCTATCTTTTAGCTTCTAAGATGTTGCGAATGGTGTAAATATTGCTTGAATTCAGCATGCGAACAAATAACCAGTGTATCACTCATTCGTTGTCACTCTTACTTCAAAACAGTAATTAAGTTTGCCGATCTTTCCGTTGTTACACCCTCAATACATTGACATTTTCGTCCCACAAAAATCAACACCTCGGTCTACTAGTGAGATATATAAGTTCGTAAGTTTTTTTTTTTTATTGGTTTGTAGGTATAATTCAGATAGAATCTGCTCTTCGAATGGAAGTCGCAAAGATGGAGGAAAGGACCCGTATTGCTCGTGAGTCATTACGTTCATATGAAGAGGCTGCCAAACTACTTATCAAGTGAGTAAAATTGTTAAGTAGTGTGCAAATAGTAGATTATGAACCATCCATCACCAGTTCAAACCAGATTAAACCTGTCAAATGCGTGCCAGTTCAATACCATCGGTTTACTCTAGCATCTGATGGTAAATGTCAAGAATATTCCAAATGAACACAACCACAACCACTCAGCCCCTATCCGCTTGGAAATTGACGCCAGAGCATTTGAGACTGAGTATGAAACTCGATAGCCCATTACCATAACCATGTCCATGTTGGTCATCCTACGAACAACCTTAAGTAAACTAAAAGAAATACAATTTTGTGGGTTGCATCGGAATGGTTATATCCATGCTTTAATTTCCTTATATTAAGGAGAAAGGTGGATTTATTAAAACTGAAATCCTATTTTCGTGCTTACTTAAAAATGCACTTTCACGCATATAATAAATGTCGCGACTATGATGATAATGATGATGATATTTATTATTATTATTATTATTGATTATAATTATGGCTATATTGCATGTTATATAATTTTGTTTACAATATCACGATATTTTGTTCTGTTGGCTTTGAACTGTACATCTTGTTAAATAAGCATAAGGCTGCGAACCAGCGGACCAAGGTCAACGTATTGTTGTGTGTGCTAAATTGAGCTAAATTGGCAAATAGTGTGATTTTGTATTAGTACAGTACCTAAAGTGTGTCAAGACATTTCAATATTTGTTTGGAAAGATTGGCTATTTGATACAGCATTGCCTGTGTTATAATCATTACGTAGTATATAGTAAATATATTTACCGCGACAATACAGTTTAATATCCTATCCATTTGCAGTGAGGAAGATGCTGATGACAAAATCATCTTGCAAAAATTCGAAACTTCCTTCCAGGAGATGCTGAACCCATACAAACGTTTCTGTACTAGAGTTGAAAAAGAACAGAAGGTACAGTAAATTTAGTCCACAGAGACTATTTATTACTAAATTCATTGAGTACAGACTGGTGCTCAAACTTAAACGTCATTTCTTATAGTATTTTGTACAATATTAATAAATATCATTATTCAGTTCAATAAGAAACGTTATGACCAGTAATCCTCATCTTCGCTTCGATCAATATGATAGTTTCGCTGTTTTTAAAACATCACTCATCGATACAAAGATCTGAATTTTATTCCCTTATTTAGAGTTAAAAGCGACATAAATGTATTTACCTAATTAACAACCTGGAGGAGTGATAAATACGTTTATCACATAGTTGTGACATTTATATACAGTGCTTGCCGTTTATGATATTTGATACGTCAACACGTTAGCTTATCTCTGAACTGGTCCCAAAAAGTCATTAAATACATCTATCGGTCTTCCTGTTATAGAATGGCCACCGTCATGGTGATTTTCCTTGCCAAGCCACTTTTAATTTAATATTACTGTTAAAAATATGGCGTTCGTTTTACCATTTGATAGTTAAACGGTTATTAGAAAGAAAGGTTAACTGTCACCGAAACGCACAGTAGTGGGTACATCTCTCGAAATATGACATATTTTGTCCTACATAGAATTTTCCAAATGCGAGCCTAGGAAATGAGTAATGTTACTGGATGTTAATCAAATGCCAAGGAATATGTGCCAAACCCAAAACAATGCAACACATTGTCCAAAACGGACATACAACATTTATGGAAACACAAAACAGCCTAACGTTATACAGCAGCCCCCCCCCCCCCATTATATTGTTGGTGCCATGCGGAATAATATTCCGATTGTGAAACATGTTGAATCATTTACAAATGCTTACCGTAAATGCAATATTAAGTCATTTCTCTGTTGAGATTCTCTTTAATTAAATGATTCATGTCACCTACATATGTTTTTTTTTTCAATTCGTTGAAATTAGTATCTTTATGTGTAGACAAAAATAATTGTTATCCATCTATCGATGCTATGATGGTAATGAATTTTTCCATCATTTCTAGGATTACAAAAGATCAATGGTCCGGTTAGAAAAGTTGTTTTTGGAAGAGAACGCATCTTGGTTTAGCAAGAAGAAAGTAAAGAGAGCCAGGAAGGTAGCGAAGAGGAACTCAGATGGATACATTAAACTTTTAAAGGAGGAGTCAAATCAAGCGATCAACGTTAACTCAGTAAGTCAATAGTCATTACTAACATAGGCCTGTGTAAAGCTGTACAGATATAACGCTTTCCCCTTCATCTCAAACCTTGCAAAATACAATTAAACATGAGAATTCGTTGCTGTATACTTTTAAGGACGAGAGTAAGATAAGATTTATTTAACATCAATCATTATGTATTCACAAATGAAGCATTAGAGCAAGAGTGATTAGCAAAGACATCGAAACACACCATAATACAAAAATACACATTTTTCAAACACACGCACTGCATGACCTGAGACATAAGCAGGCAAAGCTTTCTAAAATTCAATGATCGAATTAAAACTCTAACTTAAGAGTTCGGGATCCCGAGTGGCCGAGTTGTCTAAAGCGCTTACCGTTACGGATCACTGCCATCTGTCTGCTTGCGTTACAGTCTAAGATTCGGCTAATGCAGTTAAGTGAGAAAGTTTGCAAGTAGCTTCTCGTGGGTCGGTCGGTGGTTTTTTCCGGGGGTGTGGGTGGGTGGTACGTGCTCTTCCTCCACCAATAATACTGGCCGCCATGTATAGCCAATCGTGTGCTGAAAAATGGCGTTAAAACCTACAACAACAACAACATTAGAGTTCGCTTGTTGTCAACAGTTATTCTGTAGCTAATTCTACAGAACGTCAGCTGCTTATACGAATGATATATCTTCCAGCTCTCCATGGAATATGAGGGAGTCGCCACTGAGATTGCTAACAAAAGGGTCAAATCCTTCGTGGAGTGTTGGTCCACCTGTATGTCACAACATGCAGAAAATTCCACTGGTGATGCAAGGTAAAGCATATATACTCATGTACATACATCGATCCATACTTCACAACGTTGTATAAATTGAAATATACTTATATCTACATGTCTGTTAAGCGAGCACTCCTATTTCCGTGATTTATCTGCATTAAGTTAAGAAACACATTATTCCCTCATCTCTACTTCAAATTATTCTCTCTCTCTCTCTCTCTCTCTCTCTCTCTCTCTCTCTCTCTCTCTCTCTCTCTCTCTCTCTCTCTCAGAAAAAGTATATAAATTAGGATTGTTCGTTCAAATCTAGAAACATAAACCTTAATTTTCAAAATATCTATCCAGTTTCAGCCAAGCAAAGACAAAACAATCAGTAAAAAGAAGTAATGAAAATTATCATACTCTTTGTAAGAGGTATATATTTCTGGCGCTAGGAGCCTTAAAACTCATTTTCTGCCAGGACTATAGAACAATACTTCATGTCCCGAAAAATAACATACACGCATACTCACACACGTCAATATGATATGGATTATTTTCATGATCTTTTCCAGGAAAGTGATTAATACAGGACAATCTTTGCTCAGCAAAGTTGATTCTGAAAAGTTGGTCAAGCTTCTATCAGAATTCAACAAGGAAAGCCTCCGTATACCAACATACCAGGTAAGTGCCATTTAAGAAACGCTCATATTCTCTACGACCCTTCAATATTCTTGTGTAGATAAGAAAGCTTTTGTGTCATCGACACGTTTGCTATTGATAACACAGTCATTGAGATTAAAGTCTCATTCATTTTTAATATTATGCTAAAGGGTTATATGAATACGTGATATTCGTGTGCGTATTATAAACACGTGTTTTATATTTAATCGTGATGTGTCCTACAATTGTCGCATTTATTGCGTGTATCGTGTTCAAATTTCAAAGCTATGTCTTTCTGAAATTTTATGCTTTCGTAGTATGGTCTCTCTAACTAAAATGATTCGACAGAAAATCGCGGACAATTATTTGATGATTATTTTCTCTTGCACTCCTGGGAATCCAACTCAGGTGGGATAGCGGAGAAAAAAGCACATTACAGTTTCACTATCTAAGCACTATGTCTTGTACATGAACATAGATTCCAGTGTTAATCGTGCGTCATATCATCTTCGCTAGCCAAAGTTCCGATACGATAATCCTATCTACACCTTGGCGGATCGAACAAATAGTTTACTGCTTTCCTAGAGACATATATTAAGATTCCTACCCTCGTATATAATGCCAACAAAACAATAGCGTCTACCAGCTGTGTATTATAAACGTCCTAAATTGATCGAGGCGATTGACTTAAAAAGGATTCTTTGCTAAGTTTAACATCGAAATTATCCACAGAGAAGCCATTACATATGTATATGAGTAAGAAATATTTGTACAAACACGGACCGACAGTGGACAATTGCTTATGTTTAGTACATTCAAATTACGTGCACCCCTTGTCTCGATCAAGTAGCAACAATGTTCACATTTAAACTTAACTAACTTTTGTTTGGAATAGCGACCCGAAGAACAGAAATATCTGCTCGAAACGCCAAGGTGTATGTAGCAACATTGGCAGGGAAGAATGTCTCACATATAAAGTGCATATGTGCCAAGTGTTTAGATTTTGTTGGGGACATGCATCGATTTCGACGTATGTGTGTAGATTTTATGAACAGCTGTTTAAATATCGATGATATGTGTGTGCGGTCTGTTGATAGTAGTATGACTATATATATATATATATATATATATATATATATATATATATATATATATATATATATATATATATATATATATATATATATATATATGATTGCCATAGATAATAATCAAGATTTGTAATTATTTTTCTAGGAATTCCAAGGAACTATCGATGTCGAGGAGCTACTTGGCTATCGGCCTGTGGTAGAATCCATAATTTTAGGTAAGGTTCAAGTCACGCAACAAAAGAGTATGTTTGTATGTGTGTATATGGGGCTTAACTGAACATTTTCCCAATCCGGGTAATATTAGAACTACGTTACGTTTTAGATCTATAATGTAAAAAGTAAATAATTTCCTGCACACTTCTTAGGTTTGACACGGGGTGCGCAGTTTTATGCTGACAGGCTATTTTGAAACATGACCACTGCCACTCGCACCATGCAGGTTTGGTATTGTAGAATTTTGGAGATTCATCCTCCCGTACGTCGTACGAGGCACCTAAATGAGGCAGCCTTTTCGCCCGTGTTTTCAGATGTGATTGTCGTACACCTTTTACAAGAGCGAGAATTATAAAAATATGGTACATCTTTTAAGTTTGACTTTGTTTTTTCATGGTGGGCAAATTTGTTGCCATTATCTTTCTTTGCATATATTTAAACTTTATATTATCCACGTATTTTTTACATTACAGACAGTGAATGCACTCTTTATATATTTGTCCAGTATTACATGCATTGAAATGAAGACGTTGCTATGAAAATTAGAATACATTCTTTACAGCATAAATTTGTCCAGTATTACACCAATACTTGATTCATGCATTGAGATCAAGATGGTGCTACGAAACTAATGAGAACTATATATTGTTACTCAAACAAACAAAACAAATGACCATAAGTGAACAACTTTATAAATAGTAACTAACCCCGACAATACAACTAGTTGCTTAACTGAATGAATGTAAAAATTAAGGCAGCTTACTGTGTAGGCTACCAACATAAATCAGATAAAAGGATATAGATTTACTCAATGTTTTTGAGTAAGGGAACACCTACAATGTTTTTGTCGATAATTTTACAAGATGAAATAATTTTGTTTCACAATATTTCGCAGAAGATAAAGTTGGAGAAGAAAATAAAGTGGAGAATAAACCCATGACAACAGCTGATAGATATGATCGTCAGTACAACCCTTTCTGTTTAAATGATAACTGGATTCTGTTGATAAAAATTCATTATAGAACGGGAGATTTTGGCATGAGTGATAAAAAAGACATTGAAATAATTACATGTTGGCTAAATAATGTAAACATACATTTATTAATGTGCTGTTAATGTTCATACATTTGTTTTTATGCAAAATTGTGTGAAGTAAATTGAATGGCGGATTTGAGACGTCGAATAGCCTTGTAATGGCTCGACATTTTAAAACCACTAAATGTTGTGACGTTAAGATTCTAAGTAGCTTTACAGTTTTCTTATTCTCGTTTTATGTACTTGATTATTTTTCGGAGTTGGGACAAACATTCTTTCGTTGTATGTACTCAGTCATTTTCCCGAGATGGAATAGATGTTCTTGATCACATTGATATGACATTTTTCTTTCATCGTCCGGCGCAGGAATATTAGGAAATATTAACCAAAATATTTTTAAAACGAATAGTTTTGTGATTGATTATCCATCACCATCCTAGAAACTTCCTTCAGCTGATAAATTCTTATTTTGTTTATTGAATCAAATTTTGTAGATTTACGTTGTCGTCTGTTGTTTACTTTTTATTTCTCTAGGCGGTGTGGTGGTTTCTGGGTAGGGTGACAATGTGTATTTCCGCCAAGATTCTGCTCAGATTAGAACAAAGTACAATTAAACCAGCTAATGACTAAAAATTATGATATTGTTTTAACAATATTTGTTTCTTTTCAGCAGATGAACACGAAGAAGAAAAGAATGAGCTAGTGGCTGATGGTCTCCTTACCCCAGCAGACAGCTATGATAAGCTGTATAATCCCTTCTGCTCTAATGGTAAGTTAAGCATGTCAAAATGTATCCTTAATAGTGGTTGATATTCTCCTTACCCCCAGCATATAGCTATGATAAACTGTATAATCAATTCTGGTCTTATGGTAAGTTAAGCATCTAAAAATGTATCCTTAATAGTGGCTGATAGTGTCCTTACCCCCAGCATATAGCTATGATAAACTGTATAATCAATTCTGGTCTTATCGTAAGTTAAACATCTAAAAATGTATCCTTAATAGTGGCTGATAGTGTCCTTACCCCCAGCATATAGCTATGATAAACTGTATAATCAATTCTGGTCTTATCGTAAGTTAAACATCTAAAAATGTATCCTTAATAGTGGCTGATAGTTTCCTTACCCCCAGCATATAGCTATGATAAACTGTATAATCAATTCTGGTCTTATGGTAAGTTAAGCATCTAAAAATGTATCCTTAATAGTGGCTGATAGTTTCCTTACCCCCAGCATATAGCTATGATAAACTGTATAATCAATTCTAATCAGATTAGAATAATGTATAATTAAACCAGCTAATGACTAAAAATTAAGATATAGTTTTAACAACATTTGTTTCTTTTCAGCAGGTGAACACGAAGAAGAAAAGAATGAGCTAGTGGCTGATGGTCTCCTTACCCCAGCAGATAGCTATGATAAGCTGTATAATCCCTTCTGCTCTAATGGTAAGTTAAGCATGTCAAAATGTATCCTTAATAGTGGTTGATATTCTCCTTACCCCCAGCATATAGCTATGATAAGCTGTATAATCAATTCTGGTCTTATGGTAAGTTAAGCATCTAAAAATGTATCCTTCACCAAGAACTGTCATATTTAATTACGAATTATAAAGTTCAAAAGTATTGATGTGCCTGTTGCGATAAATGCTCTTTATAAACATTTACCATTTTGCATATTGTAATTATCTTGCTTCAGTTGTAGTTAGTTTTGTGTTCACAATGAATATTTGCTACTGTTATCTGCCACATTATCTTTCAGCAGATGAAAATGGTGAAGAAAACAAAGGAATTCGAAAAGAACTGTACCATTACCCAAACCTATACAAGCATGTGTTTAAATAAATTATGAACGAGAGGATTCTTCCTAAATTCATAAGATATTATTGTTACGATGATATGCTTATAACAAATACACACATATACATGTGTTGATCATGTAACTATTGTTATTTTGGTCATGTACCTTTACTATTATTATTTACCAAAATATCTTTCAGGAAACGAAAATGGTGAAGACCAGGAGAAACTTGAAAGGAACAAGCCCATGACCCCAGTCGATAGTTATGACAAACTATTTAACCCATTCTGTTCCAATGGTAAGCTCGATGTTTACAACGTTATGCACAAGTATGACGTATTGAAAATAAAACCTGAAGGGCAATTAAATCCTTGTGAAAAATGGAATTATCTATGATTCTTGTAATTGATTTCGTTTACTAAAACTAGATTTTCAGCAACTGGTCAGCATCTGAGCAGTTGCTCGTGTAAAATATTAATAAAACAAATTGAGACGTAAAGAAAAATTACAATATACCTCGTACAAAGCAGCAACTGCATTTTATTACAGAAGATGAAATTAAAGAGGGAAAGGAAGAAGGGGACAAGTCTTTGACCGCAGTTGTCAAATGTGGTAGGTTGAATTATTCTTTTACAATTGTAAGAATCAGTACTTTTAGCTACAGATGGTATAAATACATTTTATACGCTGACATTTGTAAGGAAAATTATACAATTACTGAGCACATAAAATACTGCGCCATTGTCTTAAATTTCTTGATTGATGAATAGAATTTGATTGAAATCCATTACTGTTATTTTCTTGTTTAATTAATGGTAAAGAAATAAAACATAAAGTGTTTCAAATTGTATTTATTCATGTGTTGGGTTGTATGATCAATTAATCACAGTTCCGTCTTATGATCCTCACAAGATATGGATAGTAATTAATAGAACATGGGGACAGATATAGCTACGTCTGTTTATTAGCATTACACTCACGCTGGTATTAAATAAATCTTCAAATCTAGCCAGCTACAACATTGGGCTGCAGGACATTGTTAATTGCTATGTGTTAATATCGAACTGACATACGGGCGGAGTCGACGATAAGTTAATTAAATAAGGTATGTGATGATGACGTTCCTCCATCAGTATCGATGTGGACCATTCAGTGTCATCGATTCACTGGGGTTAGGTTCAGAGATGGCAGACCAGTCCGATCGGGCCCATAAGAGTCTGTTGTAGTGGGGACATGGATGTACAGGCTGCTATCTGTGAGTTGATAAACTGATGTTCCTGGATGTGTGCAGATCACGTTTTTCAGCTGCGTCCACTAATGTTTTCTGCTCAAGGGCTACGGAACCGGCATTCATTTGACTGTACCAAGCAGATCGATCAGCAGCGACACTCTCATAACAGTTAGGGTCAATGCCTAATTTTTTCAGAGAGGCTTTGAAGGTGTCCTCGTACTTCTTTTAATCACTTTAAGATATCTTGCATTGCTGTAGCTATTCAATTAATATTTTCGTTGGTAGGCGTTTGACTGGCCCAGCATGGTGTGGATGCGTGTCATGCCAGCCTGTGTGAGCATCCTTGTCCTGCCATCTGATTTTCATTGTTTTCTTAGAAAGCTCATATGGATGTGGTTCAGTTTGTTTTATAACATAACTGCCATACACTGTCTAGGTCTCGCAATCATCGAGGGCTGGGAAAACAACCGCTGCATAGACCTTGAGTTTGGCTGCAAGTTTAATACCTCTCCTTTCACATACATTTGAGCGGAGTCTGCCAAATGCTACGCTGTTTTGCGATCCTGGTGTTGCCCTCTTCGTCACTGCCGACTGCTTGTGGGAGGGTGCTTACGAGGTATGTGACCATATCTACATGTTTGAGGTAATGGCCATTGACACTGATGGATGGTTCCCGGTAATTTTCTCTGATGCAGACTCTCGGTCTTAGGGAAAGAGATTGTGAGTCACAAGGTGGTGCACGCAATTTAAAAATGGTCTATGCTCTGCTGCATGCCTGCCTCCATGTTGGAGTTGAGCACACAGTCTTCTGCAAACAGGAGGTTGCTACTGAATTTAGACTTTGGATTTAGTTTGAAGCCTCCTCAGGTTGAATAACTTCCACATCACCGTGCTTGATAGCATCCATCAGTATTGCAGAGAAGATGAGGCTAAGATCCATCCTGAATTTACACCATTGGTGACTGCAAAGAGTTCGGAATAGTTATGCTGGTCCTGGACTCTGGCAAGCCAGCCGGCATCAAAATGCCTCACAATTTCAATGAAGACATTTGGACATCCAGATTTGGCCATGATCTTTCAAAGCCCTTTCCGGCTGACAGTGTCGAATGCCATAGAAATATCATGTTTATTGTGCCTCGTTTCTTTTTGAAGCAAGAATGACTAACCTGGCAGTATGCCATGATCAAGGTGCTCCGTGAATCTGTTCAGCAGTAGCCTTGCAAGGATCTTGGCAGAGATGCAGTGTAGAGCTGCTGCTCTATGGTTGTCGCAGGATTGTTGATTGCCTTTGCATTTTTAATGTGGATGACGCGTACATCTTTGAATTCCTTAATTCCTTGGGTACGCGTTTCTGCTTTCACATCTCACGGAATATATGTTAGTCTTTCCACTAGAATTGTAGATATAAGCGGGGATGGCGTCATGCTCCTGGAGCTTTCCCACAAGACAGGAGCTCAATGGCCTTGAGTTTCCTGCACTGTTGTAGGGTCAGCCAATCTCGTTGATCTCCACCTGGGGAAGACGGTTTATCGCTTTATCCTGAATGGAAGACGGTCTGTTGAGGATACCGTCAAAGTGTTCTGCCCTGCTATCCAGTCTCTTCCCTTTCTCAGTCCTGAGAGTGATGCAACCTGTGCTCAAGAGAGGCACTATGTCTGCTGTTACTGGGCAACAAACATCACGAAGTCCTTATTATGCCGTGTCTGTCAGCAAATGACTGAATATCATCAGCATTTCGGCTCATTCATGTGTCACGCACAGTTTCTTCTGCACAACTTGGACAACTTGGCAAACTCTGCTGAATGAAATTTAATTTATTATGTGACTTGGATATCTTACTCCTTGAACACGGAAATGTTGATCTTGTGAGACTTGGATATCTCACTCCTTGAACACAGGATTGTTTATTATATGTGACTTTGATATCTTACTCCTTGTACACGGGATTGTTTATTATATGAGACTCGTATATCTCCCTCCTTGAACACGGGATTGTTGATATTATGAGACTTGGATATCTTACTCCTTGAACACGAGATTGTTTATTATATGCGACTGGGATATCTTAAGTTTTGAACACGGACTTGTTTATTACATGAGACTTGGGTATCTCATTCCTTGAACACGGGATTATTTATTATGAGGCTTGGATATCTTACTTCTTGAAAACGGAATTGTTTATTATATGAGACCTGGATTTCTTACTCCTTGAACACGGGATTGTTTATATTAAGGCAATCAAAGTATAAGTAACGATACATAAATACGTTCACGTTTAGATAGTTCTGTTTAGGTTATTTCTCATTATTGAAAACATCAAAGGTAACAAAGAAAAACATATGAACAACATGCTATGTTTATCGATACGTCCATTGTACTTTACAATTTATTTACCATTTATTTTAGATGAGAAAAAACTGAATCGATGTGGAAAGGCTAAGGTTATTCATGAGCATAAAAAAATGGAATGTCTGGAAATGGATATCAAACCAGGTGAAGATATTAATAGTTTTTTTATTTACTCTTTTGTTTACTTTCCTTAAAAAGTTATTGAAAAATCAATATTTCCTGCAGAAGATCGGTTATAGTAGACTATACAGTACTTCCCATAAGGGCCAGTTATCTTAAGATATCCCAACTTGTCGTTTATATTATATTATCGAATTTATTATCATTGCACGCTCTGCAGCAAGACATTTATCAACTTGAGATCATAACATTTTACCTAGCAGAAGCTTTAAAGAATGTTGCCGAACTATATTCTATGAAAATCTTGGGAAATAGCAATTTTGTCATTTGTTCTCTACATATGTTGATGTTCCCGGTAATTTTCTCTGATGCAGACTCTTGGTTATTATGCTTGATTCCCTACTGTTTAGAATTTTTTTTCAAACTTGTCAACGAAGATAATATATTTGTTTTTTTTATCTATCTATCTCTCTATCTATCTATCTATCTATCTATCTATCTATCTCTAGGCGACTTGGTCGAGCAGCTGACACCTCCTAACTCCATGGGAATGGTGTATGGACGGAGGAGGTCAAGGATCACAAGAAAGAAAATGGGTGGATTTATTCCGTCTAATTGTATTGTACCTGCTTGAACAATAATTGCTGTAATGTACATACTGTTGGAGAAGAGGGCATTATGACTGATTTTAAAATCATGATTTCACCTTCCCTCCTTCAGTCATCAATCATTTTTGTTTTGTTTGGATGTTTGAATTAGATTTCATAATATTTAAATGTGTTGTTAGCAAAATATGAAATTATTTTTAAAAACGATTAATCCCATCTCTCTCTCTCTCTCTCTCTCTCTCTCTCTCTCTCTCTCTCTCTCTCTCTCTCTCTCATGCATGTCTGTCTCTCACTGGTGATTGAATGTTCTTGCTCCTATTCATCAGTTTGTTTGTACACCATTGTTTTATGCATGAAACCCCACCTTCAGCGATCAATTTTGTGTTTGTTTGTGAATATTTTAATTAGGTTCCATTATGTTTTAATGTATTACATGCTAAATATGAACACATTTAGAAGAAAAAAAACCACCAATCCCATCTCTCTCTCTCTCTCTCTCTCTCTCTCTCTCTCTCTCTCTCTCTCTCTCTCATGCATGTCTGTCTCTCACTCGTGATTGAATGTATGTGCTTCTATTCATCAATTTGTTTGTACACCATTGTTATATGTATGAAACCCTCCTTCAGCTATCAATTTTGTGTTTTTGTGTGATAAATATGCTAAATATGAACACATTTAGAAAAAACACCAATCCCATCTCTGTATTTCTCTCTCTCCCCCCCTCTCTCTCTCTCTCTCTCTCTCTCTCTCTCTCTCTCTCTCTCTCTCTCTGAATTTCTCTCACTCTCTAGGTATATTTATTTCTATCTCACTTTCGAATGATCGATGGAACATAAGTGCTTATATTTTTCCGTTTCATTGTACACCATTGATATATGCATTTGAACGTAAAATAAATAACCAAAATTGTACTTTAAATGTTTTCACTTGTACTTCTGTTTCGTTACCACCAAGCCACATTCTGCGTGTATATATATATATATATATATATATATATATATATATATATATATATATATATATATATATATATATATATATATATATATATATATTCTATATTACTGTTATGAAACTTACCTTGATCCATTATTGATTCTACATTGGATATTTCGAAATCGGTTCCTCTGTAGGTCTCTTTGTTTATAATGTAAACGAATATCCCTCCTCGCATCCTTTGGGCATCGATCTCGTCTTCTTTCCTATGAAAGTTCTTAACAAGAATAGCACAGTTAAGTACATTACAGTCAACGTTTCACTAAGTCTAATTACAGTAAGGTCGATTAATTTTGTATCGTAAGTCTTAGTTCATCGAATTTTGTTAGGGTGTGTCGCCGTACATTGAGGTTGATAAGTTGCATACCTTTCATTTTTAAGCCAAAGGGTGTACAGTATTTCTTTTTTCAATCGGTGTTGAATCGAGGACCAATTTAGTTTTTATTTGCCAGCTAGTGGAAGACATATTAAATTTGTTGGCATGTAGTATAAGAGTTAATACAAGACAATCAGAAAAAAATATCACGATCAACATGATTACCTATCATCGTAACCGTACTGATATATCTGATGTTTTGAATTACAGGTCGGTACATGCAGGCCCGGCCCTAGGATGTGCGAGGACTCAAGGCAGCATGCTGTGCCCAAGGCAGCAAGCGATGAGCGCTAGACCCCAAACAAACAAAATGCATTGCGAGTCAGTGCGTGGCCCAAGGCGGTAGCCTCGTTCGTCTTGCCCAGGGCCGGGCCTGTTACATCATGTCTGTTATTTTATCGGCGTATCACTTTTCCGGGGCGTTATATTGGAATAGCATCTGCTTCATTAACCAGATTCTGTGTCTTATCTGTTGCTTAGGTTGGCATTGCGTAGTGATTGCACACGTTGGTATATTTTGGTATGAGTACAGGAGTAATTCTGCATATTTTTCAATAAGCTTCATGTGCCAAAGTCTCTCATATAAATTAGGTCAGAATGAAATAAAGTGGATAGTAGCTGAGTCGACACTAGCAAAAATGGTCGTGATTGTATAAATATATTAGGTTGGATGATCTGCCAATATTTACCAATATGTCATCATCCTGTTAATATATATATATATATATATATATATATATATATATGCAGGATTCTTCATCTGTAATACTGACACCAGACAAGGCTGCGTTTGAAGTCCTCCTCTATTAAAGCTATTTATAAATAATTTTTATAAATAATCTAGTATCTGACTTCGGACTAAAGTGTTAAATTATATCTTTATAACACAAGAATTATCTGACATTATTGCGCTGTTGTATGCAGGACTGCGGATAGGATATGACATCTGGTATAATATTCGTGGGTCCCACAACGACAAGGAATCTCACCGACGAAGAGAAAACAAAACTTGTTCTTGTAATTCACAGGGGCCGAGTGGCCCAGTAGCCTAAAGCGCTCTCCGTCACGGATCACTGCCATCTCACCTCTGTATGCGTGGGTTCGAGTCTAAGATTCGGCTAATGTAGTTATGTGAGAAAGCTTTCCAGTAGCTTCTCGTGGGTCGGTGGATCTTTCCGGGGTTTTTTTTTTCTGGTTCTTCCTCTACCAATAATTCTGACCGCCATGTGTAGCGTATCGTGTGCTTAAAAATGGCGTTAAACCCTACAACAACAACAACAACAACCTACTGGGAGTTTCACCAGATAGATTCGTATGATGCCTTCTTGGTTCTAATCTTGAAAATATTGTCTTCATCAATCCTTCTGAATGGATGATATATCAACACTGAGTTTCATTTGAAGACTTTTTATGATGAATTGGAGATGGTATTTAAAAATGTTGGAGATCTGATATCAGCATTGTCATGCCACCATAGAGAAGTCATCTTGGAAACCATGTTACTGCTGCCCCTCCTGAACGGAAAGTCATATCTGCGCGGGGTTTTAACCGGATCACTTTTGATGTTGTCAAGTTGGTTTGAAATTATAAAAATTGTGCTGATCTTATATCAAAATATAGCCGCCACAACGGTCATTTTTTAGATGGAAAGTCTTATCAAGGTCGAGTTTTCACCAGAATGAAAATAGTGCAGATGTTACGCCAATATGTCCATAACGGCAGACATCTAGAAAATCGTACAACATCTCTCTCTCGATAACTCGCGCACAACGAGGTCCACACACATATACAGCACGATAAACGGTGGCGCAGATTACCGAGGGACCTCCAAAATTGAAAACATTTGCTTTGACATCGCAAAAACCATTGGGGGGTGGGTGGGCGTTATGGAACTGGGTTGTTTAATGACCGATTCTTCATTTTACAGTCACGTCCATAATACTTTTTCATAACGCGCTTTTTCTATTTAAGCTGTTCGTTATTCCTATTTAAATAACATTTAGTTTCAAAATGTCCAATATGTGAAAGATCGTTCCAACTGTTTTCGACAACCATCACTTGTACTCAAATAATCTGTGTATTACATCACTACTTTTTGTTTTCTTGATGAGTCTGATTTCCGTACTGGTGTGTAATATTATCTTGCCAAATCGAGATTACAGAGAGCAGATAACTAGACTAACTGTTGATACACCACCAAACAAGATTCCTTTTTTTTATATACAAAAATCACGCGACACTTATTTCGTGAGACAATCGTCTACGTCGAAGCTCAATATTAGTATTGTTTAGTTAGTAACACTATTGATGTTCATGATTTCATTGGAAGTAATATCGAAACTTCTTATCATCCTTGAGGATATCTCTTAAGTGCCAGTTTAAAAAGTCTTGGAAACTCGCTTGCCCACAATGGTTCGTATCTAAAATCAAGCTCTTTATTTTACGAAGTATTCATTAGCTGCCTTGTTCTCTTTGATCAGTTATGAAAGAGTCGGCTAATTTAACGTAGTTTAATTTACATACCCAATAACAGTGTCGAATTGATCAAATGAAGTGATTTCATCCGACACACGACCGAGGTTGCTAGATTTTAAATTTGTAGGATTTTCGTGCCTTTTAACTTTTCCTTTTAACTTTATTCCATCTCTTTTTTCAAAAAACTTAATTAACGTGATAATGTCGAAGGAGGCCAGCTTTTAATTCAGCGCAGCAATACAATACTTTCAAAATACGGTGGGCACTTTATTAGGTTTACTGATAAACGCTCGTGAACGTAGCTCTTACGATAGATTTAAGCATTATACGTATAATTACAAGATGACATGTTACATTTATGACGATTAAAAATAAAAGGAACTAAAAGATAGAACTAGAACAGAACTTTCAGTTAATACAAAAGTATTTGATTTGTATTTATTTATTAAAGCACTGCCTCCACTCGGCTTAAGTGACATTTTCATTGATCTAGATTTCTTTACATATCGTTAATTGGGGGTATACTAAGAATTTCGTTTGGAAAGAAAATGTAAATAAGTGTATGACCTAATTTTAAATTTGATATTTCATAATGTTGATTAAAATTTTCCAGGTCCTATCAACCATTTTCGACGATAAAACGAGCGATATTTAGAAGTTTCCGTTACCAAGTTCAACCGATAGGATTCAATTTTTAGGGTATTTTCCAGTTTTAAAAAAATGGGATTCCTGCCTGACCCCGCGTTATAAGCGGTTTCACGAGTTATCAGGACTCGTGTTATCGAGGGGGTGATGTATTTCTACTCCTCCTAAATACACCCTTATATTAACATTTTACCAGAAAACTAATTAGGATATCTAGTTGGTCCTGCATGACCTCAGATAGGGCTATCACAATAAACATAGTTACATCTTGTCACAAATTCTACCACATGGAAGGTCAAATCAGCATGTGGTTTTCTGAGGTCTTTTAATGGTATACAGTTTGTCCTAAATGAAAATGGTGCCGTCTTTTAAATTATGGCCGCAAAGTGGCTAATTTGAAAATCTTATCGCTCAAAAAAATCAAAAATGGTTTCAAAATTATACGGTTAAAAATAAGAAAAATTCTTTGTTTGAATTAATGGAAATTCTTTCGTAGAGTAGAACGTCATTTCCATAGAGGGAGTCTTCTTCAAGAAGGATTACAAGTTTCCCATTGTCATTTGAAAATTTGCAGACTATTTCCGCAGTATAATTCTGAATTTGGCAGTCCGTTTCCTCAGTGTCATTCTGAATTTGGCAGAGGCTTGTATTTATTACATCCCTGTATAATTTTAAATATAGTAATAATACATAATAAACTATACCGGGTATAACTTTGGTAAACTACTTCCGGACATAACTTTGAACGGTGTCGAACACATTATATTAATTGCGCCTATGTCACCTTTACTAATCATGCTTCTTATCGATGTACCTTTCTATTTGATATACGTTTTGGGTGTATAGTGCAATGTCAGATTTGTCTAGTTTACTCAAGCTGCGCGCGCGCGTGTGTGTGTGTGTGTGTGTGTGTGTGTGTGTGTGTGTATGTTTGTGCTATGTACCCATTTTTATTATTTTCATCATTATATCTTACATTTCGGCTATAAGACTTTATATGAACACAGCATTAACTATTCATTCTAATAAAGTACATAGACTAAATAACGGTTGATGATAATAAGAAGAAATATTTGATAAAGTGCCATTAGAACAACATAATTTTTTTCTGTTTGTTTCTACAACTTAGCACAAAATGACGAAGTCCAAAAGCATTTTAAAACTAGCTGTTTTGAAACAAACCCAATAAGCACATGCGCAGTTGTCTTCACACCAAGTAAGCAAACTCAAGTCCTACAGGGGAGCAACTAAAAGTCCGAAATGGGAGTTTTATGGGTCAGTTTAAATAAGAATGTGATTGTTTTGGATAATAGACTGATGTAATGTTTGGACTGTATATGGGGTCATAATAGATTGGTGTAATCTTTTGGACATTGTAGGGGTTATAATAGATTGATGTAATGTTTGAGACTTTGTAGGGGTCATAATAAATTGATCCACGTAGTTCCACGATAACATGCACAGCACACTGTGCTTCAATGGCGCAACATCAGAGACCTTCCTAGTTAACGCCATCCTTTCCTCCATGCTAGAAGTTGGCCTAGTACCAGGCCTTCACTGTCTAAGTAGTAGTGTGGATATCTAGAGACCATTTATGCATAGAACGACAGTGAACACACATTCTTGTGTGTTGTCAAAGAGATGTCGTATCTTGAGTAAACAATATAATAAATTAAAAAGGTAAAACTTATTGATTTTTTTAATTTTTATTTTGCTTTAGAAAAGATACATGATTTTTTGTCGTTCAGTGGTGGTTATAAAGAACTGATAACAATCGTCTTTTTATAAAATAACATTCATGGCAAAAAGTTTGACAGAAATATATATATACACCTGATATATGATATATACTACTCAAATCGTACATATTTTCAAAGCACGAATTATAGGAGATTATCAATTCAGAATTATGTTCATGAATGCTGGGTTTCATTCCAATAAATTTAGACTTCTAAATAACGTTTTCGATCAGTAACACTAAAAAGCTTACAGACGTATATATTTTTACATCTCATACACATGACGTTTTTTCCAACTTTAGATCTATTCCAAGTTTTCGCCTGCATACAATTTCAGTTTTATTCCAAAATTCATTTGACAATGTTATAAATGCATAATATGACTAGTGTTTTGTCTTCATTATTGCAAAAAGAGCATTTAAATTAATATTTTAAAAAAATTTATTTTTATTATTATTATTTTTGTAAACTAGAGTAATTCTGCAAGAGATTTGGTATATATATATATATATATATATATATATATATATATATATATATATATATATATATATATATATATATATCACACAGTTGGGTTTTTATTAAATGTCATGCTAAGCCCAATATTTATATTGCGCTCGCTCTCCAAATCTACTAAACTGGATTTTAGAAGGATGTCATATATATTTCAACATTGTTGTTGATTTTTTAGAATGTTCAGAAATATTCTTATATTTGTACTATTAGAATTTTAATTATTTACAGAACGTAAACTATAAAATATGATTATCGGCAGTAAAGACTGGAATATCACACAAAAAGTGATACAATAAATGTTACCACTAGGCAACCAAGCCACGTATAAAAATGTTCTCTTTTCGATACTTATATTCAACTGTTGGACAAGCCTAAAATAAATTTCCAGGAAACACTTTTATATCGTTGGGCAGGTTAACTTCGCGTAATATTCTTATTACAAAAATATATAAACGTATATAATATTTGTATGAAAAAAATAATCTATGATATTTTGCCGACTAGACTGATTAAAATTCACTCTTCTAATCCTATATATTTTGATATTTTCTACAAAGAACTGTCTGTATCTAATTTGAAGCCCCTCGTTTGATAACTTATTAATACGTGTTGATCTGTTTAACTAATCTGGACTATTGATCCCAAAAATTGTAATATAATATTTGTCTAATGTTTTTAAATTCTGTTCAAAACATGTGCAGTTGGATTTAGCTAAAGAAGGAACAAAATGTGTCTGTTGTATAATTAGTTTAACAGAGTTAATCTGATGCAAATCCATTCCGGAAGTGTTAACGCTCTCGTTTTGATTGGTTTTATTTCATAACTTTTATTCTTCATGAAAACCTGATGTATCAGCAAAATTATTATATCTAAATACGGTGGCTAACTTACTATCCCATCAAATATAACGATGTGCGGGATGAATGCCATCTCCAGCCGAGTTATACCAAAGATTTATAAAAATGGTACTAACAGTTGCCTCGCTTGGCGCTCAGCATTGAGAGGTTAGTGTTAAGACTGGTCGGCCTGGTGTCAGGATAATGTGACTGGGTGGGACATCATGCTACATGTCTGAGGCATGATGCCCCAATGCTATACATCACAATAAACTGCCACAATGTAGACATCATAGCGATATGACTGAAAAATTGTTAAAGCTACATTATTACAATCATAATCACAGAGCAAATATTCTCAAGACGACTGGGCAAACTGAATGAAGTATGTTTCAAAACATGAGCATCCCGAGTTTAAACGAACAAAAATAATGATACAATTGAAATATTGGTCTGTCAGGAACGAAATCTCACAAAAAGGAATGGCTACTGAGAATTATTCACGACTTGTATCTAACTCTGGTATGCGTCTGATCCTGAGTTCTGAATCTTGTTTGAATTCTTGATTCTTTATAGAAATCCTCGGAATGCCGTAGTAGATAAATTGATCAAATGGCAGCCTCTCGTGATCGTTGGGCATTTTTAAATTTGCCGATCCTTGAACAGGATCTTTGACCCGGATGTACTTCGCTAATGGCGGCTGAGTTAAGGCAGGAGATGGGAAATGCTGGCTATCACCATCACGGGATTTTGACTCTTTCAAAAGCTTCTCGTTCACAGCGATCCGCCACATCGTCCACATGTGGATATTTTGGGTCGGGTCAAAAGCTGAACGGTCGAGTTTCTGACTTGGTTGAGCAGACGAAACCACACTGTTGTTGCCTTTTTTTCTCATGCTTCTTTGGACCCATGCTGCCTCAAGCCTATATAAAAACCAAAACGTACCATATAAAGAAAAATGGGTTAACCTATTTCTGGAAAATCTTTCCCAGAATATGACGTTAGTGCGTTATATCATTAACTGAGTGTTGTTGCTGTTCTTAATTTATAGCTGTCACATTATCCATTGAATGCCTAACTAGTATGCAGCGATGCAACTCTACATTAAAAAACAAGCTTTATCGATTTTGATATCATTAGTCTATCACTCAATCTGCACGCACACACATACACATGTACATATATATATATATATATATATATATATATATATATATATATATATATATATATATATATATATATATATACTATCATACAAACTGCGTATTAATTGCTACTAGGATATTCTGAGGCCTAATGGGTGAAGTTATATATATATATATATATATATATATATATATATATATATATATATATATATATATATATATATATATATATATATATATATATATCAGGTGCCCCGATGAGCGTGTAATCACGGAACCGAAGTGACGTCATAAAAGGCAACAATCCAATGAGACATCTTATAATGTAGCTGACAGGCAATTCTAATATCGATTATCATGAGTGCGTGCTGGGTCTATTCCCACTCATGCAGTCTTCCATACAGGTCGTTTGGCACTTATGGTGCCACGACCTGTCGACTAATTAAAAAGCACTCAAATGAGTGCATTAATGCGTGGGGGATGAGGCACGATTCCTTCCCCCCGAAATAATTAATTATCCCCAAACAGGGAATTAACCAGTCGTACATGCCCACATGGGCGAAAACGACTTTAATTAAACTAACTAACTAACTAATATATATATATATATATATATATATATATATATATATATATATATATATATATATATATATATATATATATATATATATATATATATATATATATATATAAAAGCGCTCAACGTTACGGATCCATGCAATATCACCTGTGTCTGCGTGGGCTTGAGTCTCGTGTTCGACCAATCAAGGTCGATAAGAAAGCCCGGGACGAAAAACACTTTTTAATTTTATAAAAGAAAACGTTTGTTTGAAACAGAATTTGGAGTGGCCCGATTTTTTTTGTGATTTTTTTTTTACTCCAGGGCTTTATCGATTTTGATATCATTAATCTATCACTCAATCTGCACGCACACACATACACATGTACATATATATATATACTATCATACAAACTGCGTATTAATTGCTACTAGGATATTCTGAGGCCTAATGGGTGAAGTTATATAGGTCGATAAGGAAGCCCGGGACGAAAAACACTTTTTAATTTTATAAAAGAAAACGTTTGTTTGAAACAGAATTTGGAGTGGCCCGATTTTTCTTTTTTGATTTTTTCCAGGGCCCGTGATTGCGCTTTACGGCTCTGCGGCCAATGTGTGTATGTGAGAAAGCTTGTCAGTAACTTCTCGTGGGTCAGTCGTTCTGTTCCTGGTTTTCCCGGGTTCTTCCTCCACCATGTATACTGGCCGTCATGTATAACCTATATTGTGTTGAAAACTTGCGTTAAACCCTACAACAACAATACGCAACTTCACCCATACATGATGATCTTATGACACGCGAGGTAGCAAAGTGGATTTATAAAACGTAATACACGCCTTTGTTTTTCATATAGAGGCTACAGTACAAATATTCAAAATGTTAATGCATGCTTGTTTGTTTGTTTGTTTGTTTAGGATTTTTAACGTAGCTTTAACAATTTTTCAGTCATATCGCTACGATGTCTGCAATGAGGCAGTTTATAGTGATGTCTACCACTGGGGCATCAGGCCGCAGACATGTAGCATGATGTCCCGCCCAGTCACATTATCCTGACACCAGGCCGACCAGTCCTAACACTAACCTCTTAATGCTGAACGTCAAGCGAGGCAGCTGTTAGTACCATTTTTTTTTCCGCGGCGGACGCTCTAACCACTAGGCCACCGGAGCGGTTATTGTATGCTTGTATTTTTCATATAAACTCTATAGTTCGAACATATGAACGTATTTTATGATCCATCTACACATTTGTTCAAATATTTGGTCTTACACATACATAAGGGCTTAGATCAAGCTTTCACAATTCCTACTAAAATTAGGTAATGCTATTGTCGCCAATATCTCAATTTCGGTATCAAATACATTCTTTTTACGATGGATATCTGTCATTACCTTCGAATGATGTATATTTCCAGAAGATCCTTAACGCGAACCTAATTCAAAAAACGATACAATAATTACGCTCATATAACAGGTTTTCAGTCTTAATAGGGCTGTTCTGTCAATGTGAACGGCAGGTAATGTAGATGTAACTGTGTCATTAGCGGCATAGTTTAGACAAATATCCCATTGCTCTTCACGAAAATCCATATACTCCTATTTACCTACCTACCTACATGCACACATACAAAGATACATGTGTCTGATGGTATGTATGTATGTATGTATGTATGTATGTATGTATGTATGTATGTATGTATGTATGTATGTATGTATCGATATCCATGATAACTTAATAATGAGAAGTAATATTTTGAGGGCTAATCCGTTTTGAAACTGAAGAAAAAAATACAAACGATGTTTTTTTAATATTAATTATTAATTTATTACTTGACTTTCCAGCACTCATTAGTGTAATTAGTACCTGATATTTTAAATGCGGAATGGCAATACATGTTATAAATACATGTAGATAAAACAAATGCTGCAGGACATCTACCTTTCACCGTTCAGAAGCTTGCGTCAAGGATGGGACCATAATGATAAAATTAGTTGTGATCATAAGCATCCAAAAATGTAACGTTTTTGAAAGTTTAATATTGCACCTTTTTTAAGGAAGTGGAATTTGTAACTTGAGTCCTGAAATGAGCACAGCAAAACCTTTACAGGACAGTTAAATTCAGCTCATACGAGTAACTAGATTAGAGCATGGTTATTACAAATAGATGACAATATGTGATCAACTGACACTTAACCGATTTAATTAGTTTAAGTTTCTAGAACCTGACCCGAAATAACAGTACAAAATACTCCTGAAACAATCCTTTCTTTGTACATAAAAGTACAAACACACAGGTCGTAACACCATTGTGTTGTTTTATTCAAACCATAGTGGACAATACTATGGATGGCAAACCTAAACATTGCTTGTTCTAGTCACATTTGATTAACTCTCTCTCTCTCTCTCTCTCTCTCTCTCTCTCTCTCTCTCTATATATATATATATATATATATATATATATATATATATATATATATATATATATATATATACATAGAGATATCTATACATATACATATAGATATATACGTATAGACATATATATATATATATATATATATATATATATATATATAGAGAGAGAGAGAGAGAGAGAGAGAGAGAGAGAGAGAGAGAGAGAGAGAGAGATTTGTAATTAAAATAATATGTACTCTTGTCATCTATAATTAATGACAGGATGTAATTGATGATGTCCTCATTTGAAATCATATGGCCAACATACATGGTGTAATGATAAAGGACACATAAATCTTAACAGAAAACCATTTGTTACCATGATAGAGTAGTAAGCAGTTAAAACGTGTCTGCGTTAAGATAGGTGACTATCTAACGGAAAACTGACTATAAATGACAAATGGATGTATGGATGGATGGATAGATGGATAGAGATCTGGATTGATGCACGTATATCGTTAGATAGATGTCCCAACAATTATCGGTAATTGACAACAACGACAATATATATATATATTTTTTTTTTTTGGGGGGGGGGTGTGTGAAAATATGCTTATAAGTTACTATCTGACATTAATACAATATTGTATGTACAATTGTCTTGAAATAATACCTCATTACCATATTTCAGGCAGGGAACGTTACACTTTGTCCTTTCGAGACCTATTTTAAAATAACATCACCGTTTCTTAGGAATATCACTGTAACCAGGAAACCAACTTATCTATTCCTAAACTTTGTTGCGAAGAGAACTGCAGGCAATACCCGTTATGACGCGTTTCGTTTTAACGCGATTCCGCTTATAACACGAGAGCATCATGGCTCCCATTTTTTAATTTAAGATTATCTCACTTTTTATGATCCTAAATACATGCTCTTAGAAGACCGATTATTCGTATCCATATCAGATTGTATGATCAATAGGTTAGTTAAAACTGATGACATTGAAACTTTAATGCATATTTTCTATTGGGAAGATTTTAAAATTATTTGTTAAGGCGATTTCGCTATATCGAGATGTTATTCTTTGGACACCGAGCATCGCGTTATAACTGGTTTTATTTGTAATTCAATCTACATGGCTTTGGCAGAGATTACATTATGCTATCTACAGAAGCACAAAGGCATTTAGAAATGATTGCAATGTACATCCTATGTATAAGATGACGACAGTACCCGTATAAGGGTTTCAGTTAGTCTGAATATTAATTTCTTATGGCATAACATAAAATCCTAATGTCTAATTTGGGCATTTTATAGTCGGTAAAAAGTTAGTCCCTACAGGAATGTCAGGAATGTACTAGTATAAAGTATTCTAGAGACAAAATTTATCGTATCAAAATTTAATTCAATTACATAGTCCACAGGTCCGTGTGTGATTTGGATTGTGAACAGATCGCTTCTAAGAGAAATATTTGAAATAGTCACAGCATTGAACTGAAGAGGTAATCGAGGTTTGTGTCCTTGACGGTCTGTCTTCAACACAAAGGGAACGTTTATGTTCATTGGAAGATAAACACGAAGAATAACACCGATTTTTTGCTTGAATCCTTAAATCTTGTTAGTGACTTGTAATTAGATTTAGATGACTTTGTTCACCGCGGATTTTCAATGCGGCTTGGCTTGAAGTGGGGAGTGCAATACGCTATAACGCAGACAAAGAAACTAGGACGAATTTGATACCGTTTTTAACACTGGCAAATATTTAACCCTACATGAATACTTTCAACAAATATTCGTACAGGAAAATTAGGTATTATTTCCATATCTAATTATTAATATATGTAACTCTCCAGTCAATTCTTTTTGAAATACACAAAAGGAAACAGGAAATTGTTTACTTTCTCTAAGGTATTTCCCCCTTGTGATAGATCCTTCCCTCATTGTTTTTTTACCCCACGAATTTTTAAAAGAAGCTAAGGTTTTAAAAATGTATGAAATAAGAACCATTTTCGGTCACCTTTCTCCCAGTGGGGATAAACGTCCAAATTGACAATATTTATATCAAAATGTAATTCATTTGTTGTTTTAAAATTTCTTAGAATTTTACAGCAATCACCTCACAATGATGCGCAGCTGATGATGAGTTGAGTTAGAACAGGAATCGCATCACAATTAATACTTCTAGTTAAGTACCCAGTTCTAGTTTAGTTCTAGTCTGTGTGTATTTCGGCGACAGTGCACAGTGATTCATCTCGGCGATGATCCGGTAGTGAAATCTGTTTTCTGTTTACATTCTACTCTGTTTACAGTCCAGCCTCTCAAAAACATGCTGGTGACACTTCAATAAGAACTTCACCGTGAAGTCATCTTTGAAGGTATTTTAGCTTAACATATGATTTATATTGATTGTCACACAGTGGATAAGTCAGTACTGGGAAACAAATGTAGAGAAGATATAGTAAAATTAATTGTGCTCCATATCAGGATAAATCATTTGCCACTTAAGATATTTTGTTGCCATTCGTTTCTTTGCACCATTTACCTCTTCAACTATTACAAAGTACTGTACATTAGGGGTGCATCCTGGATTGACGTCATTTCACAGGCTAAAGTTAATTTACTATGACCTATGTTTGAGAATTTTTAATACTATGATTGTTCCTATGTCGACCGAATATTCAGGATATATGGTAAATCCTCACTTTCTTCCAGATTCGAGTCACTTAAAAGACTTATCCCTCTCTGCCAAGTTTGAGTCACTTAAAAGACTTTTAACTTTCTGCCAGGTTTGAGTCACTTAAAAGACTTTTAACTTTCTGCCAGGTTTGAGTCACTTAAAAGACTTATCCCTTTCTGCCAGGTTTGAGTCACTTAAAAGACTTATCCCTTTTCTGCCAGGTTTGAGTCAATTAAAAGACTTTTAACTTTCTGCCAGGTTTGAGTTACTTATAAAAACTATTCACTTTCTGTCCGTATCACTCAGGTTGTCATTGTTTGATACAAAGTGTGTGTGATGTTGAACTTTCGAAAGCCACATTTTAGAAATCTGTAGAAAAGCAGCATTTATGCATGGCCTTCACTTATATGCATTCATTACCTAATGCAACTATAACGTCGTTCCCAAAACGGTTATACAAAATGTAATAACAAGTTTTACATACTCAGACGTTCCAAAATAACACCCCCTTGTATATGTGTCAATAAGTAGTGTTTTTCGTTAGGTCGATTCGGAGAGGACATCTCTAGTCAACCGATGATTGGAAAGCTGGTTCTGCTTTGTGTGTGCGCAGGTCGCTGATGAGACCAACACTTGCACGGAATGTTTGTTTGCATAAAGGACAGGTGCTTTTCTGGTTTGATTATTCAGCTCTACAGCTGCTGTCCTGCTAGATTCGCACAACTTGGATCCTTTGTGCACAGAGGAACGCCAAGTTTGCTTGCTGTTTGCTACCAGGAATTAAGGTTAATATTGAATGCTTTCAATGCAGCTTTCAGACTGTCTTTGAAGCATTTCTTCTGACCTCGGTGGAATCGCTGTCCTTGCTGTAGCTCGCCATAAAAGAGTCTCTTAGGCAGCCGGTGGTTTGGTATGCGTACAACATGTCTCACTCAGCGTAGCTGGCCCTGCATCATGATTGTGTGGATGCTGGCTAGACCTGATTGGGCGAGTACCTCAGTGTCTGTAACCTTGTTCTGCCATTTGATGTTGAGGATTTTTCTAAGACTTGTGGTGTGAAAGTGGTTTAGCTTCCTGGAGTGGCGTTGGTACACCGTCCATGTTTTACATGAGTAATGTAGCGTACGAAGCTTAACTGACCTGTAGACCTTTAGTTTTGTCTGGATGTTGATGACTCTTCTATTCCAGACAGTGGCACACAATCTGCCGAAAGTTGCACTGTCTCTGGCAAAGCGAAGGTTCACCTCGTCGTCAATAGTGACACTCTGTGACGGTGTGCTGACAAGGTACTTAAAGCGGTTCACTACGTTGCGTTTTTGGCCGTTGATGGTGATGTTGAGCTCAACATAGGGCTTTCTTTCCAGGTGCCGGCTGATGCAGGACTTCAGTCTTCTTGGTACTGATGGCATTGCATGTAGGCTTTTGAGCCATCATTCATGGCGCAGTCGTCAGCAAATAAGAAATCCCTGATGGTGTCTGTCATGACCATAGTTTTCGATTGAAGCCTCCTGAAATTGAATAGTTTTCCATATGTACGGTACCTGATACCGACTCCAGCCTCACCTTCTCTGAAAACATTAGTCAGCATGGCGGATAAAAATAGCTTGAACAGTGTCGGTGCCAGAACACAACCCTGCTTGACGCCATTTGTTACTGGGAATGGCTTAATGTCTCTCCATTTTTCTGGACTATTGCCTGCATGCCATCGTGCAAATGCTGCACCATGAATATAAATTTTCTTTGGCATTGGCCATTACATTCCACGAGACTTCCCTGCTGACAGTATCAAAAAACCTTTGTCAAGTCGACGTAGATGACAAAAAGGTCGGTGTTTTGCTTTTGACATTTCTCGTGTAGCTGTCTCGCAGCAAACACTATGTGGATGGTCCCACGATCTTTTAGGAATCCACACTGGCTTTCTAGCAGTACTCCCTGGTCAATGTGAGTAGTGAGGCGGTTCAATAGGATTCTGCCGAGTATCTTTCCTGCAATTTAGAGTAAGGATATACCCCGGTGGTTGTCGCAGGCCTGGCGGTTCACTTTGCGCTTACACATGTAGATTATGAAGCATCTTTGAATTCCTTGGGGATCGTCTCTTGCTGACACATCAGTAAACACAGTTGATGAAGCCTTTTTATCGGGAATGTGCCCCCTTCCTTGAAGACTGCAGCTGAGATGGATTCTGAACCAGATGCTTTCCCACTGGAGAGCAGACGTATCGCTTTCTGTGTCTCTAACAAGGTTGGAGGGACATCCAGTGCTTCGTTGATGGGTAAGTGGGGTAGTCGACAGATGGCTTCATCATTGATGGAGGAAGGGCGATTCAGGAAGCAGTCAAAGTGTTCAGCACATCATTGAAGAATCCTCTCTTTGTCATTAATTAGTGTGTTCCCGTCTGCGCTGAAAAGAATGAATGATCCAGAGGATGTTGGTCCTTACACTTCTTTCAGGGTATTGTAGAAGTTCTTCATGTCATGCTGGTCTGCGTAGCACTGGATCTCATCAGCTTTGCTGCTCAGCCATGTGTCTCACATCTGACGGAGCTTCTGCTGTACAGTTCTGCGTATGTTGTTGTTCGCATCTTTCCTAGACTTGGAATTGTTGTTGAGGTAGGTTTGAAGGAGATGGTGTTTCTCATCCAGCAACTGTTTAATCTCGTCGCAGTTCTCATCAAACCAGTCTTGATGCTTTCTGGTTGCGAATCCTAGGATTTCCGAAGCTGTGCTGTAGACGAGCTCTCTGAATGCCACCCAGTCGGTTTCCACATTCTGATTGACGTTGTTCCAGGGCATCGACAAGAGACTGTTTCGTACTGGTGCATTTCAACTTGGTGATATTCAGTCGTTTATAAGTCTTCTTTTCCGGTTGGCGTCTTTTGGGCTGAATGCGAATGTTGGACTTGGTGAGCTAGATGAGGCAGTGGTCTTTTAGCAGTCAGCGCCGCACAAAGACTTTATCACATGCACATCCTGCCTGTCCCTCTTCCTGACAATGGCGTAGTCGATAAGGTGCCAGTGCTAAGAGCGTGGGTGCATCCATGATGTCCGGTTACTGGTAGGGAGGTGGAAGACGGTATTGGTGATGAGCAGTTCATGATCAGCGCAAGTCTAGAGCAAAAGGAGACCGTTGCTGTTACAGTGACCCACTTTGTGTTTTCATAGCACTCTATCCCAGGCAACGTGATCACTGCCTACTCTTGCATTGAAATCGCCAAGAATGACGAGCTTATCTGCCATTGGAACGTTAGCAATGACAGAGTGAAGGTTCTCATAAAACGTGACCTTCACTTCATCTGGGTTGGTCATGGTTGGGGCATAGCAACTGATGATGGTAAGGTGCTTTCTTCCACAAAAGAAAGGGAGTTTCATGGTCTTGAGTCTGTCGTTTACTGCCTTGGGAGGTTCAGCTAATTTGCCAATCAGGGTTGTCTCCACTGCAAAGCCGACACCATCCTCACGGCGCTTTTAACTTCCTCGGCCTCTCCAAAAGAAAGTGTATCCGGAGCCATTTTCACAGAGTTCGCCTTCTTCTGTAAGCCGGGTCTCACTCAAGACAGAAATGTCCACGCTGTATCTGGCGAGTTCCTTTCCTATTAAAGCGGTTCTCCTCTGGGATCTTTTCGCATCGTCTCTGTCCATTTAGGTGCGCACATTCCATGCGCCATTTGTGAGAGGAACAATCCTCAATTTCTTTTTTGTACTTTGATCACTGCAGTAGAGTCCCGGCCAGCCGCGGTATGCTAGTTAAAGACCTTAAGAGCAGAATATGTTTAGGGCACCTTTTCTAGCCCCTTCCTCATGCCAGGGAGGTGAGCAGTGCATTCCTAACGAGGGCTGTTCAGTCGCTCAAGGGGCTGCAGGACTCCACTGCTGCTCCATGTCAGTGGTGAAGGACCCTAATACCCTGAGCCCCCTGTATGCATGTGAGCGGCTACGGCTGCCAATGTATCCACACCTGCGGCTTCGTCGCTTGCCTGTCTCCACAGGACTTTAGTGGGTGATGAAATGGGATGGGTGGATGAAAGAATGACGTGCGGTGACTTTGTTTAAAATTAGGAAGAGTTGCGCAGTTCTTCGACCTTGCTCTCTCGTTCAAAACCATCTGGGTCCAGCAGCACGACAATCATGATACGTCCGGATATAGAGTTGAGTGCAGTCTATGACCATGACGTCCTATGTGTCTCGTCGTGCTCTTAACGCTCCACGGCACTTTGCTGGGATCGCCTTTCTGTTGACCAGCTAGTGGTTCATCTGTGCGTCTGCCAAATCTAGTCTTCACATGCTAGGTAGTGAAAGTCTAACGCACCGAGGGTTTAAAACCTGTCGGCTACCCTCAGTTTATTTTAGCCGGCCAGTCGATGCCGTTTTCAAGGACGTGGCCGTTGTGCATGTCACATCTAAAAAGAACAAAGGATAGGCCAACACTAAACCGGGATAAGTGTTGTATCATTTGCAAACCGTGTGACTTCGTGTTCTTTATTACTATTATACCTTTAACATATCTGTTACCTATTTAATGTTGGATTAACCCAGAATCCATTCTTTAGATGGGATCAGCCCATAATAGTTTGTACTTGTTCTGGGATTAACCCAAAATACACTTTTATGCTGAGATTGGCCTAGTACAGACTGCAAATTACCTAAATCATATACGGTGTGGTTCATTCGGATTTTAGTTAATCACACAACCAGAGAGAGGGAGAGAGAGAGAGAGAGAGAGAGAGAGAGAGAGAGAGAGAGAGAGAGAGAGAGAGAGAGAGAGAGAGAGAGAGAGAGAAACGCCTAGCTAGGCAACTAAAATATTGTTTTCCTTGATTTTCTTTATTCTGTTTAACACTTCTTGACTAAGTGAAATGCTTTTAATGATTAAATTACGAGATATACCGTGGAAATTGGAAGAGAGAGAGAGAGAGAGAGAGAGAGAGAGAGAGAGAGAGAGATAGAGATGCTGCTTGACATGTAGGTTGCGAGATTTGTGCAGTCACGTGACTAAGAATACAAATGGCCAGATCCAGGTCAAATTTCAGCAACGATATACTTTCGTCTCGTCTATCAGCAGATTAAAAAGATAACGAATGCTATGTTCGCGATTTTTTAGAAAATAAATCATATTCCTATCGATTTCAATCAGGAATATCTCAATGAAAGATCGTTTAAGTTGCTAGGCAGGCAAGTATTCGGCTACCCCATGCCGACACCAGACGGTGTGTCGGCGAATTCCGGGAATGCGCTCTGACCATACACCCCAACATGAATGTCCAAATATCAAAAAATGGGGTGGAAAGGGTCAAAGGAAACTCGGACTATTCTGATCCATAAAGGAGGAATTTGACACAGGCATCGTAGAGCACTAGTTTGTTTTTGAAATAATATTGCTGATATTTCCAGATGAGTAGCAGTATGCAAAGGGATTTCGGGCTTTGTTTATGAGAAATTAGAGTGTTTTTATTTCTCCAATGAGTGATTTTATTTCCTTACGCCCTAGAAAGGTAATTGGTAAGTTCTGTACATCTATGATAGCAGTTTACTCTGCGCCTCGGCATATCATTGTGATTGCTTTATTTTTAAACTCTTACCATTTGTATGGGAACGTGTGGTTTTTTTTTTTTTTTTTTTTTTTTTTTTTTTTTTTTTTTTAAACGAGAGTAAGGAAAAATAGACAAATCTTGGTCAGTTTTAGAGAACTGTAATGAGTTATATTTTGAATTAGCTTTAAAAGAAATTAATTTGCTGGAAAGTTTTAAAGCATCGGTGTTGGATAAATGATTTTGAATTGTTTTTCTTGGCATGCTATAGCGTGACTGTATCGTGGTCAATAAGAAAGAAATAAGGTACATTAATCTTGAGGGGCCCCGAGTGGCCGAGTGGTCTAAAGTGCTTTCCGTTACGGATCACTGCCATTTCACCTCTGTCTGCGTGGGTTCGACTCCACCAATAATACTGGCCGCCATGTATAGCCTATCGTGTGCTGAAAATGGCGTTAAAACCTAAAACAACAACATCAACAACGTTAATCTTGCAAATGTTGTCAGGTTGGGTAGTATGGTCGATCAGGGTAGAATTAAAGGCTGATGTTCTTGTTGGAACATTGATTACCTGTGTAGGGACGTGTATGTTAGTATCGTAGATTTAATCAATACATCAATATCAAAGCCTCACTTAAATTATTTCATTGATAAAAGCCAAAGCGGCATGTAGATCACGCACAA